>OZ017739.1:386651941-387341941 GCA_963969285.1 Odontomyia ornata
TGGGATATTCCTGGTCGAGTATTTCATTGTTCTGTCTCGGCTTCCATCAGAAATCATGTCCAAAGGACCAAGGTCGTACATAGATGGGGTGTGCGCTCAAGCCATAGTCAATGTTATACCTAATCTATGACTAGGCTGACGAAAAAAAAGGTATTCGATAATTCGATGGCGATGATTTTCAATTAAAAAAATTATTTTCGAACTGACTTTTGTAAAAAGTTATTGACAGGAGCGATTAAAAACACGTGTTTGCAACGACTACTAGACGTAGAATTATGTCGAAGCCACGTGTCGCACAGAAATGATTAAAACTAAAATCAAAGCGTTTTACATTCCCTGCAAAGTAGGTTCGCACATTACTGTCTTCATAATGAGCCCGTGAAAATGGAGAATTTTCACAAGTGTGTTGCGCCTGTTTTTCGACAATTTTGCTCTTCCAAAGAATTGCCCTCGTTTTTCAGGAAGCTTGAAAGAATAAACGTTGTAGCATATTCAAATCCATTCGAGAAAATAAAACACTTGCAAATTTACTTAATACATAAACATGAACTCTGCCCTTTTTGCACTAAATTCGCGCCAAAAACTACACCTAGTATATGTAAAATGAGTCATGTGGATGTAAGTGTTCCTTGAAATTTGTCCTTAATTCGCGGGATTAACTGAATATGCATGTTCAAACCTATATTTTATATCAAGATACAAGAAGACCTCTAGGTGAAGGAATGTTGATTTTTTATGTGGAAAGGACTTACTCCGCTGGAATACTGCATCTGCTTGCGGTCCAAAACATGCAGGATCACTTCATGTATAATTTCTGAAAACCATTACCAATAAGCTTTACGTACGCCTTTTACATACAATCTCGATAAGTTGGTTGGACCCAAGTACTGATCCGAGTCAAAACGGCTTTTCGATATATACGGACGTGAAGATATTTACGATCGATTTACTGGAACAGAACGTGTATGAGGGGTGTTGCCTAGATCATTTAATTGACACGTCGGTGTGAGAGGCAAGTCGAATGTATGACCGGATTTATGCTATGTGCGAAGAAAATCGTAGAAACAAGCAAAAAAACCGACTTCAAAGTCCCTTGAAATGGATGAAATAAATTTTATATAAGTTGTGCCAAATAAATTTCCCTGTTTAAACATAAAAACTACTAACATGTTCAACATCACAAAAGAAACGGATATGGCACTGCTTCCATAAAATTTATTTCGTTTATTTTAGGGCACTTTGAAGACGGGTATCTTTATTATTTCACGCTTTTTAGTGTCAGTATCCCGCTCAACCATCTAATTATCACCGAAGAGCAGCGTTTATTGAAACTCCTCGCGCTGTCAGTCGCCAACAGAAATTACAAGGTTTTTCGGGTATCCGAAATCAACAGTTTACGATATTGCTCAGAAGTATGCGGCCTCGGAAAATTGTGAGGAAGTTTCTCTTAGTCCAACAAGGGAAACTCATGCGAAGGAGAGAACGGCAAGGACTCAGAAGTTGTTCGAAGGGTCCAAGACGTCATTTCGGAGGATCCTGGAAGCTCGCTCACAAAAATGGCGCCCATCTTGGATGTGAGGCTTCCATTTGTCGAATCGCCGAAGAGGACCTGAGATACACGTTCTACGTAATAAAGACGCGACGGATGCTGTCCGAGGCTGCTAAAACAAAAAGAATTGCCCACTGTCAATTGGACTATTACGTATGGAGCGCTATTGAGCGGGTTACTAACAAGTCCAAGTATTCTAATGCGGCCGCTGTTGAAGCAGCATTCATCAATTTACACCAGAGCTGTTAAAGTCGGGCTCGCGATTCAGGGGCAATTCTCCCCCTGAAGCAAGCGGGGTTACATTGAACTATAAATTCAAGGAGAATACCTAGAAGAAGATATGTATAAAAATTTTTATATATATATATAATTTATATATATACACACAAATCTATATATATATATATATATTGTTACATGTACGAATAATTCCGCGAGCTACTGTCACAATTGTTTTCACAATCATTAAGAACATCATGATCAACAAAAGAATGTACTCGAAAGCGAATCAACATCTGAAAGTGACGTCACTGCACCTGCTCGAAAATCCCAGGTAGCTCTCGTCAGAACATTCGTCAATGTACGAGAAATGGATTGATGGCTAGAGACCCTATATAAAGGCGAGCTGAATGAATGGGGGGATTATTGCAACCGCGATATAGTAAAACTGCGATAGTGTGGAGTGCGAATTAAAAGCGATATTGATTGTGAAGTGATAGAAAGATGAAGTAAAAATTGATAGACAAGTTGTAAAATAGTGAAATCAATTATTGTGCATTCTTAGTAAATAAACTCTTTGAACTTAATTTAAAAGACAGTGCGTTTTCACTTTCCCGGAACACTAAAATTATTGGCCGCGAACCATAACACGTGACAGTGGGGTGTCGAGAAGTGAAATAGAAAATTTCGAAAGTGAAAACTTTTTAACATTCTTAAAGTGCACAATAGTGAAATTTAACGTGGAAACTGGAAAAAAGAGCCAAAACAATTTTTAAAAAATGTCACGAAGCCTGAACTTAAAAATTAATGAATTGACCATATCGGAGCTTAAGGAAGAGTTGGAACAGCGAAACCTGGCTACGCAAGGTACAAAGGCCACACTGAAGCTTGCGTGACGCAATTGAATCGGAAGGCGCGTATCTGGATTCGGGTGAGCCCTCAGATGCAGAAAAAGGCGCAGAAGGTGGAGAAGCAGAAACACCAAAATCAAAGGAACCCGAAAATGCGCTGATGCAAATGTTGATGCTGATGCAGCAAGAGCAGCGACAACTGTTATCCAATTTAACTGCGAAGCTAAATAAACAGTCATCTAATTGAACTGCAGCTAAGATAGAAGCTGGACCAACAAACATTCGAAATCACATAGAAGCTGGAGGAGCAATCAACGAAGCAATGAGCGAAGCTGGACCAACGAGCGATCAAAATCAAGGTAGATTTTCAAAAACAGTCAACCGAAATAAAAGCGGAGCTCAGTGGTCTCAACAACCAAATTAAATGAGTCGAGGAAAAGGTATACCAGGTCGAGGAGAGAATCAACCATGAGATCAGCCAGGTCGAGGAGAGAATGAACCATGAGATGGAAAAAGTGAAAAAGGAATTGGAAGCAGCGAAGGCAGTAGTAACCACCTCACCAGCCCCGCTTATAACAGCAGCGCAAAGCTCATCCAGAAATATGAAAGCACCAATATTCGACGGGCAAACCGTCTGGAGCATTTATAAAACCCAGTTTGAAGCCGCCGCTAGGGCAAACCACTGGAATGAGCAGGAACGAGCAACTGCATTAGTTCTTGCTCTGAGGCCCAGCTGCCGAGCTTTTGCAGACGATCCCCGTTGAGTTGCACTCAAACCCGGCTGCTATAATGAATGCGCTCGACATGCGTTATGGAGCCGATCATCTGGAGCAGATTTATCGGTCACAGCTGCGGCATCGGATGCAGAAGTCTGGCGAAACCGTACAGCAGCTAGCCCAAGACATTGAGCGACTGGCACTTTTGGCTTACCCAGCTTACGACCCAGAACATCGAGATGACGCAGCGATAGAAGCATTCATCAGCGTATCAAAGGATCAGGACTTTCAACAAGCCGTGCGTTTAGCTCAAAAGCAAACGGTTAAGGATGCATTGGCGTATAGTCTGAACTTTGAGGCAGCGAAAAATATGACTCGTACTACTGCCCGGGTTCACGAGGTAGTGGCAGACGAGTGCAGGTGTGAGCGCGTGGAAATTGAGCGAGAGCCACAGGTAAATGGTGCGCCTGGATGCTGGAATTGCAAAGAGACTACAAGAAGCGAAGAAAACGAAGCTATTTTCCAGGATGGTGGAGATCCATACCGTGTCAGGAGCCTAGAATGGAAGCCCATCAAACTGAGGGGGCCATTGCCGTGTCTAGACTGCATCGTGGAGAAGCAGACTTATGCCTTCCGGGTCAAGTTGATGAAGAAAATTGCACCATAACAAGCGACACTGGTGCTACCCGATCGACTATCCGACCAGACCTAGGGAGGCACCAACTACTTCACAAGGGCAGAGTTCATGGAAATGTTCACGCCCTATCTCGTCATCCATGTCCAACTAACTGCAAGCATTGCCGGCGAATTGAGGAAAAGGAGCCGACCGTTGATCTGCGAGTGATAAAGAGTGAATTTAATGATGCATGGTAACGACCTGAACAGTTATTGGGCACAATGGAACTTCCTTGAGGTGGAGGATAGGGTAGTCAAGCGGAAATGGGAATCGGCGGATAGCAGCTCCTATAGGATGCAAACTATACTCCCCAAAAGCCGAATCCATGATGTGGTTAAGGAAATGCATGATGGATCCTCGGGAGGCAACCTTGGTGTTAACAAGACCTTAGCGGAATTGCGGGAAACGTTCTACTGGCTCCACGCTCGAGAAGACGTAGAGGACTGGTGTCGCAGATACACGATTTGCGCTTCTGCCTCAAAGGTCCAAAGCGACGACTGAGAGGACAAATGCAAACCTATAATGTGGGGGTACCTTTTGAAAGTATTCCTGTTGACATCGCAGCACCTTTTTCTGAATCTGAATGGGGAAATCGATACACGCTGGTTGTGGGCGATTTTTTCAACAAGTAGCCCGAGGTCTAACCCATTCCCAAACAGGAAGCAACTACTGTAGCCGAACAGCTAGTGTTAAATTGGGTCAGTATGTACGGTGTACCCTGTGAACTACATTCGGATCAAGGCCGAAACTTTGTCACTGGTTTTTGGCGAAATGTGCGAGGTGCTGGGAATACGGAAAACGAGGACAACACCGCTGCATCCCCAATCCGATGGAATGATCGAACGTTTCAACAGCACACTCAATAAACACCTGGCCAAGATGGTTGACGAGAACCAAAGGGACTGGGACCGACACATCCCACTATTTTTGATGGCGTACAGAGCCGCCGATCATGCATCGACAGGCCAAGCCCCAGCCAGTCATTTTTGGGAAGACTATTCGTCTGCCGGCTGATATAAAGTTCGGAACACCCACTGAGAAACCCCAAACGACGTCGGGAGTACGCAAGTGAGCTAAGGCAACGGTTGAACCAGATTCATTGGACAGTGCGAAAATACCTCGAATCGGCTACTGACCGCATGAAGACCAGGTATGATCTGAAGGCGAATTCTACTGGTTTCCAACAAGATGACTTCGTGTGGCTATACAACCCACAACAGCAGCATAATTGGGAGGCACCATACCAAGTTGCAAAGCGAATCAACGACGTCGTATATCGCATGCAGGAACACCGTAAGCCGAGAGCCAAAATTAAAATCATGCATCTGGACCGTCTTGCCCCATATCACATCTAGGGAGAATTCACTACAACTGGCGACACATCTTTTCGGGGCGAAAAGGACTGAGGTGGGGGCAGTGTTACATGTACAAATAATTCCGCGTGCTACTGTCGCAATTGTTTTCACAACCATTAAGAATATCATGATCAATAAAAGAATGTACTCGAAAGCGAAAGAATCCACCAAGCATGATCAACATCTGAAAGTAACGTCACTGCACTTGCTCGAAAATCCCAGGTAGCGCTCGTCAGAACATTCGCCAATGTACGAGAAATGGATTGAATGGCTAAAGACCCTATATAAAGGCGATGGGGGGATTATTGCAACCGCGATATAGGAAAACTGCGATAGTGTAGAGTGTGAATTAAAAGCGATATTGATTGTGAAGTGATACAGTTGAAGTAAGAGTTGATAGACACATTGTAAAATAGTGAAATCAATTATTGTGCATTCTCAGTAAATAAACTCTTTTAACTTAATTTAAGACAGGCGTTTTCACTTTCGCGGAATATTAAATTAGCCGCGAACCATAACGCGCGACAATATATAAATATATATATATGAGGGCGGCCCCAGAAGTACCCGACCCGACAAAGAAAACAGTAAAAAGATTGCGAAAATGTTTTTTATTTTTCAACATTCTCCTTTCAGCTCGATACACTTTTCCCAACGATGTTCAATAGCTTCGATACCCGCTTTATAGTAGGAACCGTTAAGCTCCTAAAAATAGCTATTAACCGCAGACTCGACCTCTTCATCGTTGGCAAATCTTTTGCCGCCGTGTCATTTTTTCAAATTTGGAAAACGAAAATAATCCAAGGGAGTTAGATCTGGCGAATAGGGTGCGTGAGGAAGCAGTTCGAACTTCAACTCATTGATTTTAGCCATCGCAATGACGCACGTGTGGACTGGTGCGTTGTCGTGATGAAACAACACTTTCTTTTTCGTCAGATGGGGCCGTTTTTTCTTGATTTCGTCACTCAAACGCTGCGGTTCTCCCTTTTCAGTCCACTGCTTTGACTGCTCCTTGGTCTCAGGTGTAAAATGATGGACCCATGTTTCGTCCATGGTTATGAATCGACGCAAAAACTCGGCTTTATTGCTGCGAAACATTGTCAAACACTCGATAGAAACATCCTTACGTTGATGTTTGTGCTCCACTGTGAGCAAACGCGGCACCCGTCTTGCGCACAGCTTTCTCATGTCTAAATTTTCCGTCAAAATGCGATGCACAGCACTTTTTGAAATACCTGCCATGTCTGCTATCTGGCGCACTTTTACTCGACGGTCATCCAATACCATTTTGTGGATTTTCTTCACATTTTCTGACGTAGTGACCTCACTTGGTTGACCACTGCGGTGTTCATCTTGGCAACTACCCAATATTTGACCTTAGTAAACGAAGGAGCAGACTTCCCCAGAGTAGAATCCAACTCGGCTCTGATATCGGTTGGACTTAAACCTTTCAAATGAAAGTATTGTATCACATATCGATGCCCGATTTTTTTCATATTTACGAATTCACTGAGAGCGTTCACTTTGGATGTCTGTAAAAAATAATAATAAACGTACCGTTATGAATTTTTCACATTAAGTTGTTGAAAGGTGGTGTTGTCAATTGCAGTAATTGTTTTTTTAAAACTGCCTGTATTCATAAGTTAGGTCGGGTACTTTTAAGACTACCCTCGTATATACACGGATGAGGCTTGTAGCCTTCTATCCTATGGAAGTCGGATAAAAAGCATGTAAATGTTGTGTTTTATGCTAAGTTATCTCTATCAGAATTCCTATTTACCCCTTTCGCCATTATAATGCAACCCACAACTTCCTATGGCAGGACTATGTGGCTAGCTCGAAGGAAGTGTATCATGTGGTTTTAACATTGTCGTTGCTTTTGATAGCCGTTCAGAGGATATTCAGAACATACACCCTTTCACAAATTTTTGTGAAAATTCTAACAAAACCACAGTGACTGTCGATGGAAGGAAGCACCGGTGCATAGCCACTTGTTATGCAATACAAGAAAATTCAAATGCCTCTAAACTCTAACTATTATTAGAATCTTTTAAATTCGCAGCATAACAAAATGTAGAATTTCGAGTACCCCCCCCCCCCCCTTTTTTTTAATTTTCTCCCTTCGCATCTCTGTATCGATAATGCATGATATTAGAAGACCTTTATTTGATACCTCACTCGATTATGCTCGGTAAAAAAAAAAAAAACTTAATGGCTCACCTTCTTAGGTGGGGGGTAGCCCCTTCTTAAAATTCCTTGTAATTTTTCTAAAATTAAATCATTACTTGTGTCCGTTTCACCAAGTTTAAATTGTAGGCTTCATAGCATCTATAGTTTTTAAAAATTAAAAAGGAATGAATGTTTTTGGAAAGCATTAAATTGTTTTTACTCTTGTTTGGACGATTTTTGTATTATATGGGCTCATATTGCAAGCAATTCCTATAATTTTAACTTCAGTTATGGTGAAGGCTGTAGCCATGTCCCAAAAGAAAATTATGCAAAAGTTTTTAAACATGAAAAAGGAATCACACACAAATATTTTTGGATCAACTATAAAAAATAAAAGACAAAATGTTAATGCTGTAAGAACTTTCATTTATTATTTCCTTTGGATAATTTTTACCTTTTTCTTCCAGGTGTTCTCTCCAATTTTTAATATTATTTTTTTCTTTAATTTTTCATGTTCGAGCCCATTTTGTGATTGTTTTTCCAGGAATATCTTTTAGAATAAATCGTTATAAAACGTATTACTGATGATTTTTTTTTGCAAACGAAGCATTTCAAATAACACCTAAACTTCTTAAAGAAAAATATATAAAATTCAATATTATAAATATGTAGGTTAAGGATATTCCTTAAAAGTAAAATAATTCAATTATAACTAAACTATACATCTATCCTAAGCAATGCTAACGACAAGTTCGCACCATTATATACATGGTTAGATTTATAAAATCCAAAGTAGATAGTGATTCTGCACCAGTTAACAGCGAAATTATATGTTAATGAACAAACAGCTTTAGTACATTCTTCGCGGAAACATTACACACCGGACATTTCTTATCTTTACTCCAAATTCTTACAGCACATTTGTAACAGGAACATAAATGCACATTGTTAGTATGCACGAAAACGCCATTCTTTGGGCCGGAAAAGCACATCGTGCACGATCCATACGTGGAAAAGCTTGGGTCTAAGCTACTCATTGAAAATGTATCCGAGGAAAGATTATTATTCAAAGGATTTATATCCGACACACTTCGGATCAGATTCGAATGTTTTATTCCTGAGAATAGGCTTTCCGCTGTTAGTTCATCAGATTGCTTCAGTACACCGACAACCTGCGCCCTAACGGTATTGTCCCTAAGATTTCCATTTGTCGGTTTCATCAAATCATCCTTCTCAACCGACTTTTCGTCTGAGCATGATGAGAGTGGAGGCTCTTGACTTGATGGTGCAGAACTTACTCCTGAATCTTTTTGCGTATTATTCCTCGCTAGCAGAGCAACTGACTCATTATCCGTATCACATTCTGTGTCGGCACTGCTCAGTGTTTTGCTACTTTCAAGGCGTACTTTCTTCGCTAGCCACATTTCTTTCTCATATGAAATTGACGAACTTCTTTTCCTATTTACACTAGCTGTTGCTAATCTATTAATTATATTTAAACTAGATCGACCAGAACTAGACAGATTTGTACTAACTGTTTCGCGCCTAAATCTATTATATGGAGATTTTCTTTCCCTAGAATCTTCATCGCTTGTTTCCGCTGCACTATTCAGCTGACTTTTATTATTATTAGTATAACTCAATTTACGTCTCTTAAAGCTATTATAACCACTTGTAGCATTAGCATTAAAACCTTCTTTACCCATTACCACCTCGCTACATAAGCGCTTCGACACCTCGCCATCTTGAGAGGTTGATACAGAGACATCACTGCTTATCTTCTCCGTCAACGCACTATTGGTTGCATCCGCCAATTTACGAAGACGATTCAATTTTTTCTTTCGCGGCTTTGGTCTTGGTGGAAAATGTGTCCTGCGAATCTGTAAAAAATAATTTAAATTTTCTTTTAACAATTTTATTTGCGAATTTTTGAAAAAAAAATTAAATTTGGATAGCGAAATAATAGTTGTAAAAAACAAATGTACAGAAGTGCAAAGGATGCAATAAATATAAGCAGTGCAATAGATGACGGGATAGAAGTGAATTGTATGGAAAAGAAGAGAAAAAATGAATGATTTGCAGTTTTATATCGAATTTTTATAATTTTTTGATTGGTTTTGCCTTTTTTTGTTTAATTTCTTCGTTTTTTATTGATTTTTTTTTGGTTTTGTTTTATTTTGTGGATATTTTACTTCTTCATTTTTATGTATTTTTTTTTTATTTAAATTTTTTTGTTTGCTTTATCTCTTTTTAATTTTTTTCATAATCATTATAATACATATCAATAGTATCGTGGACTTATATAATTCTACACAAATCGCAAGTTGCAATTCAATGAATCCTTGCCGTGATGAGTGTGCGAGTGTGCTTGTCTATCGATGTAGTTCTAGGCAAACGACAAATCCAATATTCGAAAATAATAAGCTAGATAATGGGAATCAGTTACAATAATTAGTTGTTTTGGTTTTTGATGATTGCATAGACTATGAATATTATATTTAAGGAGTAAGCACCAGATACATTAAAATATTTTTTTTTTATTATTCATGATTGATAAAATTTCTGGAACGTAAAATCAAGGAGGAATGTTCTTGGAAAGTATTAAATTGTTTTTTCTCTTGTTTGGACGATTTTTGTACTCGTTTTATATGGGCTTATATTGCAATCAATTCGTATAATTTTAACTTCAGTTTTGGTGAAGGTGGTGGTGGAAATTAAGTTCTTGGAGTTCGTCAATGTGACTTGTTTTGAAGACTTTTAGAGCGTCGGCATCGCACGTAGTTATTTGAATTCTTTCGTTGGAATGTGCAACACTTTGGCATCCTATAACCTGTGCAGGACCACATGATTAAAATTGAAACGACCGAGCTATCCCATTGGCACCGCACCATCAAGCCATATAAAAAATGATTTCTCTTGTGTCACCCAATAGATGTTACTCTATGACATGAGAATGTACACTGTGCGCACTGGAAGTAAGGAATCAGGGAGCCATGGCATTGGAGTGGTTTATCGTGGACATGTTCAAGAAATTTCTGGCTTCAAAGTAATTTGGGGATTTTGGTGATACGAACTAAGAAAAAAATTTTTAACGCCTGCTGGTCTAATTCCAAACCCTCACAGAGGACATGGAGTTTATCAAAAACGATCCTAGTAAAAGCAAGTCAAAGTATCAGAGTGCCCCTGCCAGAAGGGTTTTGTAAACCAATATCAACAACTTGACTCATATAGATGTACATACACGTAGATTGAATTTAAAAATCTTGAATGTGGTTATCATGTATTTAAATTCGCCATCATTTTGTTTTCAGTGTGTTGACCTTATTAGTTGTGCATTCATGATAACACTGTTGCAAACCATTTCTTGATTTTTCATCAAAATTCCTACATATCTGTGTCTAGGTCTTTTGCACACGTCCTCCACAGGATCACGTGTTGTTGTATTTGTTAAATTTCTAATCGGCTGTAACATAACTGCTTATGGCTCGATTGTTATGAAATTTTCAGAGGATATGCATTTGTTACGAAGGAAATGCAAGGCTTGTAAATTATTTCCTGAACTTTTCATTCCATACAAGCGAATCGATTGGGCAGCACCAAGTGTTGACCTTGACGGAAAATTGAAGGGAATTTCGATCAAAAGATCGAAAAATCTTTCTATTCCTGAAATCGATGAGGGAGTCGCATGTGTAAATTCAACCCTGGATACGGTCATCTCAAAGATCTCCATTAAGAAATCCTCCACGAATTACCTTTAATGAGATTTACCAGAAGACATCTTGGAGCTTCATCGTAGACTTAGTCGGCTTAGAAAGCTTCTCGCAAGAATCTAACACCATACCACCGTGTATGTTTCCTTATATCAATAGGATAACTGGCAGAAAAAGGCTGCCCGGGATCATCACTTATGATGGGTCCATGCTCGTGGATAACAAAGCTATCGCTAACTATCGCAAAACATTTTGCGAAAGTTCTTCAAGGAGAGAAAGCAAGTGGGAACTGTTCAGTTACTTCGTTAGTGAGCAGCACCACAATGAATTTCGACAGGGACCATGAGCAATTGTGCTTGACCAGCTTCTCTGATTCAAATCTCTCTGACGCACCTACTGGCAATGGTCTGTTTGTCAGTCCTGGGAGACACTTGCACTAGAGCAAAACTCCAAAAAATCAGCACGGGCTGAAGGAATTTCCAATTAACAGGCTTCCTCGTGTTTTATTTGTTCTCCTTGCGATCATTCTGAATAATTGCATTAACATTTGCTACTTCCTTCAGCAATGGAAATGCGAAAAAATATTTGCAATACCCAAGAAGTCGGGCAGTACTGCAATAGTCGATACTCGTCCGATTTCGCTGCCTTCAAATATTGGTAAGCTGCTTGAAAGGGCAATACTTGAAGGGGTAATACTTGAAGGCATCATACGATTCTCTGCGTGGACAAGAATTGTGCCGGAAAGACAATCTGGCTTCAAAAAAGCACACTCCACGATAGATGCTTTAGCCGTGTTCCAAGCCGATATAACGAGAAGTTGGCGCAACAATAAGCTTGTTATAGCGTGCCTGATCGATGTGGAATAAGCCTTTGACTCTGTATGTATCAATGGGCTTCTCTCCAAAATGATATTTTAATAATTATAGGCAGCTTCATGAGGGGACGAGCTGCCTTTGCGATTGCTGGTGGTGCAAGTTCAGACCCATCTTGTAATGACTAGGGGGGTCCCACAGGGGTTTATATTAGGCTCATTTCTTTTCAACATATTTATCTCTGGCGTCCCGGGCGTAAGAGACGAATATAAGCCCGGAATCAAAGTGAACCTCTTCGCTGACGACTTGTTAGTGTGGTCATCTGAGCACAATTTGCGCATTGCTAAGATGAGGCTCCAAAAATATTTGGAATTTCTTACCGCATATTACCGGAAATGGGGAATCAAGGTAAATGCAAAGAAAACTGAATGAATTGTGTTCAAGGACCCCCCAATAACTTTGCTCGTCGTGCAAGAGGTATCTGTGACTCCAGGATTAAATTCAGATGGTGCCATGCTCTAGGCAAACGAAGTACTTGGGGATGGTTTTCGACATGAAGGCTACCTTCAGTGCTTACAACGACAAATATTTTGAATGAAGTGACTTATGCGTATCATCTTCTTATACCTCTTTTCAGGAAACAGTCAGCAGCGAGCAAGCGAGTCAAGGTTTTGGCCTATAAAACCTTGATTCGTCCGATCATTATAGATACGGTGATGATATGGAATGCAGCTCCGGAAACAAAATGGGGCAAGATAGGATTAGTGGAGTGAAAAATCCTTCGGGTTTGTACAGGCCTATGATATACAGACGAGAGGACGGATGTTCTTACCCCAACGAGACGCTGTACCAGGAGGCAGCAATGGAGCTAATCAAATAGTATGCGGAAAAGCTGGTGGAATCGGGAATCAGGAGAGCCAAGAAACAAGGTGGAAGTAGTCAGGAGAGCGACGTATAACCACTCAATGGATGCAGCGAACGAGTAGTTTCAAGGCAGTCAATTTTTACAATTACAGCTGTTAAAGCTAATGAATTGTACACGAAACTTCTTTTTAGAGTCTATTAATCTTTGATAATATTGTGGTTGTCAACATTTTAAATTTTTGTTTGATCGAAAAATTTAATATTGTAATCTAAGTAAAGTAAATGATTATTTAACTCCGGGAAAAGTTCTAAGGCACAATCCGCACGAATATTGTTAGGTTAAGTTATTTATGAATTGTATATATGTAAAAATTAGAAAAAATCACCAAATAAAGATCTTGAATCTTATTCGTCAATTATTGTTTATCGTTAAGAGGTGCCGAAGCTTTAAAGAGTTGGAGAAAGTAGCGGTGCCTACAAAGTGGTAAAAGATGCCATTACAGATACAGTGTACCAATTAGTAGTATTGTATCGCTCCTTTGCAGATTAAATCTATTCTAATTCATGATAGCAGCCAGACTATGGTTTGAAGTGCGGATATTTATTTCCAAATGCTATTAGAAGTGCGAAAAGCAGTTAAATTGCAAAGATACTTTTTGAGGGAACTTTAAAGAACCACCAATTCCAGTTAACTTCACTCGAATTAGATTATTTTTAAAATTCAGGAAGTGTTCATAATGTCGAATAAAATATCATGGGAATGCTTGCAAAGAAGTTGACCTAAAAGAAATTCGGTAAACGGATGAAAAATACTCCCAAGATTGTCAGTCAGTTTTTCGAATTTTTGTAAGTTGATGATCGGAAGATTTCGGCGGTTTCGGACGGAAATTGGTCCGTGCTTGTTTAGACGGGAGAATGTAATGGAAGAGAATGGGCGGTTGATCAATTGAGCATGTGTTGAGGAGGGTTTTTGGTAATGAAGTAGTGTTTCGGACTGTACATACTGAAATAAATGAGAATTGACTATAAGAAGCTTATATACCCACAATTAAGTTAGTTGGGAAATGAAATGCAGGAATGCTTGCGAAGAAAGTTGGCTTACTTCGATAAGAATAGGTCAGTAGATTGGAATTTTGAAATGTATAGATTATGTTAATCCGTTTTGTGTAATACTCTTGCTGACTCTCTGCAAGGTAATTTGCGAATTGACGCTTGACAAGAAAACGTTAGGAAATCCAAGATAGGCGCTGAAAAAGATGAATCGCGGGAAGAAACCATTTTGAGATCCTGCGATAAATGTAGCTGGAAAGGTATGCGTTATGTTTCGAAAATTGCGTGAAAAGACTTTGAAAGAGATGCGTGAGAGCCAAGAAAACTAAGATTCGGGAGAAATAGCGCAGAAAGGGTGGCGCACGAGAAGAAACGTGATTGAAAGGTGAGGCAAGAAAGCGTAGATAAAATCGCAAGGATGTAGAAATGGTGTGTGTAAAGCAAGCGTGATGAAATTTGCGATAAGAAACGCTGAAAAGTAACGCACAAGTAGTTGCTTTGAAGTTTGCGAGAAAGAACGCTAAAGAGATACGTGCGTTAAGAAAATTATGAAATTTGCGAGAAAGAACAGTGGAAAATCTACAAAAAATTATTATGGAATTCGTGAGAGGGGATGCGTAAAAGGCAAGGATCGAGAAATGACGCTGAAATAGTACGTGGGTAAAGAAACCATGGTGGAATTCGCAGGAAAGCACGCCAAAAAGATGATGCGCGATAACAAATCATTGTGAAGGACGCTGAAAAGATAACGCGCCCTATATAGGGGGTGACTCTCAAAAAATTTCTTTACCAACGATAGCCAATATGGACATCAAATGAAGGTCTTGATTATAACTTAAAACAGGTCATAAACTGACAGTTTTTGATTCGACGGTAGCAGGGAGAGAGGGAAATGTACGAAAAAATGGTCTCCCCTCATGATTCGACACCTTTAATCCAAAAAAAATCATGGAAATAGGTCTTTATGAAAACTAAGGGCAACAAATATAGGGTTTTCCAATAAGATGTGTTATTTTGAATAGATCTTGTGATTTAACACCTTGCGACTTCTTCCTTTGGGGCCACGTGAAAGAGAAGGTCTACGCCAACAGCCCAGCGTCGATTCAAGACCTCAAAGATGGAATTTGTGAGGCTATCGAGAACAAAGGGCAACCACTTTGCGCGTTGGTTATGGAAAATTTCATGAAAAGGATACGGCCCTGTAAGCGTGTCGTGGTGGTCATTTGCCTGATGTTATTTTTCACTATTAACGGCATACCTTCCTCTTTATAATGAAATAAATATCCGATCATTCATATTAAAAAATGGCATTTTTCTTTTACTATCAAAATAACACCTCTTATTGGAACGCCCTATAGCTGCAAAGTCCAAATTTGATATTTTATTAATAATAGTAGATTTTATGAATTCCCTTAAGTTTGCCCAAAACTCGAACCTAGGTTTTTGACAATAGGTGACCGACACCAAGGAGAAATCGGAACAGTGGACTTCACTCGGCAAACGTGCTCCGACGAAGGCGAAGACTGTCCTATAGGCCGGAATAGTGATGGCCACCGTTTTCTGGGATTCACAAGGTGTGATCTGCAGCGACTATCTGGAGAAGGGCAACGGTCACGGATTTGGTACCGAATTGAAGAAAAAAGGACTCATTTGGCGAAGAAAAAAGTGCTCTTCCACCAAGAAAATGCGACGGCTCACACCTCCGCCGTCACCACGGTCGAATTAGGCTATGAACTGCTACCCCATCCACCGTATTCTCCAGATTTGCCCCTATACGACAACTTTTTGTTTCCAAATTTGAAAAAGTCACTCGCGGGGCAGAAATTGAAGTCAAATAACGAGGGTCATCGCCGTCACGGAGGCCTACTTTGCAGACCTCGAGAAAAGGAATTTTTCAAACGGGTTAAAGTAGTTGGAGCATCGTTGGGTCAAATGGATCGAACTAGGGGGAGATGATGTTAAGGAATAAATCAACAACTAAGTAAAAGCCGAGCCATCAACAACTAAGTAAAAGCTGATTGAATATTTAACAATTATAACAACAACATGTGATATTGTGGAAATAAACGTCTGCAAAGGACCGACACACTGCAGATGTATAGGAATTTTTATGAAAATTTTAGAAATGTTTTGTGACGTTGACGTCGGTATCTTTTCATGACTACTCAAAACAATGAGGTCAACGAGCTCTCAAAACATAATTGCGGGGAATTTAAATAGACATCATATTTTAGTTTTTTGAACTTATATGAAATCTGTATATCAATGAAGTTTCGATATTCAGAAAACGTTTGAGCTACTAATTTATTTTCAAACACATTGAATTGGTTACACCCGAATTTTGTAATAATTGCTGTTTGACTATATTGCTGTTGTCAAGCTATGTACCTCTTATCACGTTAAAAATGTAATAGGGGTACCGGTTTTTTCGAAAATTGAAGTTTTATTGTGAAAAATTGCTTTTAGACGGTCAGAAATGCTTTGTTGAGCGACGCCAAGTGATTTTGCAAGTTTGGGGTGGATCTTGGTCGAGCAATGTCTCCAATTCGTGATCTTCAAACTTTTTTGGCTGTCCGGGCCGTTCATCGTCCTCCAAGTCAAAATTGCCATTTTTAAACCGTGCAAACCACTTCTGGCACGTACGCTCAGCTAGAGCATGCACACCATACACTTCCACCAAAATACAATGCTTTCGGCAGCCTTTTTCTTCAATGAAGAAGTACTCCCCGCAAAAACATTTCATTCGGCACAAAATTCGACATTTTCAGAGTAAAAAAGTATTGTTGTTTACGCTTCAGTTAAATGACACATACTGATTCTGAAACTATATGACAGTAGCTTTCCAACACATATTTGGAAAGGTGAATCTTCTTCTTCTTTGTAGCACTACAGCCTCTCTTGGGCTTTCACTAAGAGATAGTTAGAGTATCTCATTTTCATGACAGTATTGATTTTTTCGAAAGTTGGTTTGGTCAGTACCATGCTTCCGTGTGCCTGCTCGGCTATGATATGATCTGATTAAATTAGTACATATCACCACAGACTGAACACTCATGGACTGTCCGAAAAATCCCCTGAACTAAATCACGTTGCTCCCAACGAGATTTTAACCTGGGACCTTCGGCAGGTGAATCACACTTCGGAAAGGTGAATCACTGGAATAAAAATCAAGTTACGCCATTTGTTAGGAAACTGGCACCCGTATTATGTACGTAAAAAGACAATAAAATATCTATCTAATTGATTTTTAAGCCCTCTTCTCCTACTTTGGCTTTTTTAATCAGATCCGGACAAGAAGTACGGGGCGGTAATAAATGGGTATTAACCACTCCTGATTAAATCTAGAGCTAAGTAGCTTACTATGCTATTATGTTTACGGAACAATTTTCGTCAAAAATTATTGGAAAGGAACGTACTATCGTTAGACTGCAGTCAATCGAAGGTGGGATTTGAAAAAAGTGAGCGTCACAATGTCAGTTTAATATCTGGATAGAAATTTCATGTTCGAACCTATTTTCGAACTATGTAATTATTCTTGAAAAATTGGAGGACGCGGTCAATGGACCGAGGCAGTTGGAGGCGCTATTTGCAGGAAGCGAATGCCCGAAAGGGGCTGTAGTGCTAAGAAGAAGAATTATTCTTGACCCATTTCCTCGGAAAAGGATAATTTAAAAAAAAAATAATAATTTTTAGGAAATGAGATTTTTACTTTGAATTATATTTTGGTTTTCCTCAATGAATCCTTTGAGAAACGAAAGAGATTTAGATACTTAATCTTCTAAAAGACAAGTGCTTCGGAAAGTACGTCCGCCTTCCATCTATTGACCTTGAGGAAACTTGCTGTAATGCAGGAATGGATAGACGTACAGCCAATATAAGACCTGTTGTGAGAAATTCTCATTAAGGCCTTTCATTTGATATGCCACATGACAAACTTACGCGAAAATCTTTAAGGATCCGCGCTCTCCTATATGGAGCGCACCCCTTTAGAGCCTTTGAATATTTTTTCGATACCTAAACTTTCAAAGAGGTATTTGCTTTTAATATACCTACCTGCCTGTAGCTGCTTTAGTTCAGGAGAAAAAGAGCTATGACGGACACACCCGCGATCACTGAGGTAAGGGTATAATCAGTTTAGAAAGAAATAGTTTAGACCTTGTGCTTCGCGATGAACAGAGCATGGTTGACAAAGGCTGTCGAAAAGTCTATATAAATCTATTTGATTCACACGATCGAGAACAGAGTACCCAACATGAGTGAACGAAGGAAAAAATGTTAGGACAAATTCGTGCTGTACAGTGGCTAGATTAGGAAGGAGTAGAGCAAATAGTTTGCCGTATATGATTCGGTCCAGAAGCTCGTTGAAAGAGAAAAGAAAGGGTATGGGACGAAAATCAGAATGTAAGCCATACCAAAAGATTTATGAAAATGAAACAGCATAACTACTGGAGAGCAGAAAAAGAACTAGACAATACAATAAAGTCAAACAAAATTAACAAGGGAATACATAGAAATGAGCTAAAATGCTAGGAATTTCATTGGGGAAAATTGGACTCACATGATGGAAGAGAGAAACAAGGGTTAGGAAATTAAATTAAAACTGAAAGTGACGTGTTTGTATTGAAAGAAAATTTTGAGCTAAACTCACTAATTTCTTCATTATCTGTAGCTTGGAAACAGTCAGAGTGTATACAAGTAGGCAAATTACTGGCAATATTCTGAGATTTGATGTAAGCCCAAGAAGGGCTTCGATTGGTTGAATTTAATTGAATGCGTAACGTATTTCACATAACCCAATTGGAATGTAGCTGGCTTTTAGCGTTAGCTCTTAGAATTTTGAAATGCTGCAAATTGACTATCAGACCACCGATAAGACACCTTCTACGGGCTTTAGCGTTAGAGGATTTTTTCATAAAATCTTTTAATAAATTTTTGATAAATAAGCCCCCCAGAAGCATCACAAGAAAAATTGATAACGAGAAAAATAATTAGTTCGGCGAGTAGGGATTAGATTAGTGAGCACAAAAGACCAAACTGAGGTAAGATACATAAGAATATTTCACCAAATAATTTTAGGATTTCAGCAAAAATATGAAACTCACTTTTGATGTTTTTAATAATTAAAAACATATATGCATATATGAATTTTATAAAGATCGAAAAAGGAAGTTTTCCCTCTGATTGTTGAATTTAATATTTATTTTGAAATCGATTATTCAATTTAAGCCTCTGTCAGTCTGAATCAGTTTTATTCGTTTATACCTCGAAATTGATTTTCGTCCAGCATCTTTTAACCATCATCAGTGAGAAAAAGTTTGCGGTCGAGAATTGATTTCTAGATAAATAACAAATATCTAATCAGGATTTCAAATGACAAAATATTCAATGTCTTTGTCTTCTCTTGGAATCATATTGGAAACTACTACTTTCAATCTAAACTGGTGAAAAGGCAAAAGATGCATTTCACATCTAGATTTTTCAAATATTTGATATTGCAATTTTTAAACCACCATTTATTTACTTATATCTATGGCAGAAGTTGACAACGATTTAACGCGAATTGCTGCAAGTGAAAGGCCATATTCCAGTATGTGGACAAGTTTTCTTCACTCGCCATTTAGCAGTCCATATAGCGCTACTATTCATGTTGGACATGACGAGACTATAAGCTTAAGAGAACAATTTATGTTTCTCGCTAGAAACTATCATGCTCAATGCTACTCTCGCAAGCTTCGAAGCATATGTACATAGACTATTCTATGTTATTGTAGAATGAGCTTAAACCAATCTCCAGCGCAGGCAGGTGAAGTACACACTTCCGAATGGAGGCAGACGTTGATGGATCTGAACTTGGATTATTTTGGATTCCATACCATGGGACTTACATCACTACTACTA
Source organism: Odontomyia ornata (assembly GCA_963969285.1). Lineage (NCBI taxonomy): Eukaryota > Metazoa > Arthropoda > Insecta > Diptera > Stratiomyidae > Odontomyia > Odontomyia ornata. The sequence continues at coordinate 386,671,811 of OZ017739.1, forward strand.
TCGAATGGGTTACATATACGTACTCGTATGAAGATCCAGCAGTTTTCTAAAGACGATGAATTGTGTAAATAAAACCAAAGCAACATTTGGACGGCAACACATATAATGCCGCTAATTCAAATGCACACACACATATTCCCCTGGAATTCATCCGCGTTCTCAAACTTGTTCGGCAAGGTGACGTCATCGGTCGCGATCATGTGTCGGCCGAATGACGCGCATTATTAGCATTCTTTGAAGCGAGCGAAAGCATTTCCAAACAAGTGGCAGTGACTGTGCCCCGTGCAATGTATTGTACAAGAAAGCACAGGCATTGAATGGCTCGAGCACAAAAGCGCAAACGTGAACAAGTCAAGACATGTTTGATCGCATTTTATCTCTTCGCTCTATTTTCGTTTCGTAGCTTTCCATGAATGGCCGCTTAGCGCGGCGCAATTGACGATTCAATACAGTACTAAATATTTCTCTGGCCTATCGATTTTTTCACATTCCCAAAGCCTATCTTTGTGCAAACGTTTTAGTTATTTTTCTGGTGCCAACTCGATCGAGTTCATCTTTGAATTCAACATTGATTTAAAATAAGCATACAAAGGTCGAATTGTAATTATTACGTAATTCTATCTATTATTTACAGAACTTGCCTACCTTATAACATTTCTCACACATCGGATAGAGTGGATTATTGTTTGGATTCCTACATTGGATGCATTCCCAAAAGTCGGCCTCGCTGAGCTCCTTGTCGAACAGTTTATCGGAATCGGATTCTTCACTGTCGGCAAAATCACTGTTAGAGCTTGTTGTATCCAAGGATCCTACAACAGCCGCCGCCACCACGAGACCGTGATCCTGAATATTGGAAACATATTTTTTTAATTAAATTTCATATTGAGAAAATTAAATTTTTCAAAATTAATGTTCTTTCTAATTACATACATCAGTTCCACTCGATGAATTCAGGACGGAATCAGCATCATCGTCGCTGGCGCTCGCCACTTCGTACTCAAGGTAATCGATGTTGGTCATACCTTCGGTTGCAAACGAATCGTCATCACCCGAGGATGAATCGGCGTCCGTTGAATCTTGACAGAAATCTGTAAATCGATGATGACGATATTTGAATGCCAAATCAATGTTATTTCCGGACGTTCGCGATATATGATAGCAATAGAAAAAACTTATAAAGACAACATTCAAATCAAAACATCTTAGAAACTATTTATGCTAATATGTACGTTTCCGTACATAGACGCATATGAAAAAACAGGGTGGTCAGCATTAGTAAACACAAAACGATCAAGATCAATGACTTGGTTGTTGGGGGTGTTTGGATAACATTTATGCTGCAAGCATTAGAGGCGATTGGAAAATTTCGTCTTAGTGTATATGTACTATTGGAGTAGTCATATGAAGTATAAAGGATTAAAAATTAAATCAAGAATGAACAAAAAGTAGATCTTTTTCGATAGAATGTAACAAATCATGGAATTGAAAATAATTTTCACTATTCCATCAGATGCTTAAAATAAACTAAAAATTATCTTTTCGATCGATTTTCTAATATAATGCAGAGCTATTTCAAGGGCGGTGTTCCCTTCAGTGTTTATTGCACAGAACATAAAATTTAAAATAATTAAGAAAGGATTATATGACCCAACATTCAGGTGAAAAGAGTAACGATAATTTTTAATTTATTTCTTATCAAATTAATGTTTAGTATTAACCCAAAACAAATAATCAGCTCCGTTAAATTTAACAGCCTATTTGATTCTTTTGGAACTACACTGTTAGTGAAAGATTGGCATTGACAATTCGTTGGACCAACTAGGTGCTATCAAATAATTAGCCAGAAGGGCCGGATGGAGAGCGAAAATCTTCTCTCGCTTAGGACACTGCCGCTATCCTTAACATAGAACAATTTCCAAAGAGGACTCTCGAACTAATTCTCATATTCATCTAACAATAAGTTAATTAATGTTGACTTATTTTTAAACCAAGTAAGATATATGGAAGAGAGTTTCCTAAACAGAACCGATTCAATTATGGAGATCAGGCGTTAAATTGTGCTATAAGCTCTAGGATTATAATAATGGCCGCGATTGTAAGTTGAAGAAAATTCATTTTCAAAGTTAAGAGGCCAAATACACAAGTAGACACAGAAAATCATAGGGATCAAACGAACATAAGATGATTATGAATTATCATGTTTTCGGTGAAGTATCACTAAGGGACTAAGGGGCCCATTGTGCTACCAACATTAATAGATCTTCGATCTTTATAAGGTAAGGTTTTGACCTCGTTTTGATCATATTTTGCCTCAAAACTATTCTGGGACCCAGGGACTCTGAAGCCACTCAGCACATTTTTTCGATGGCTAGTACATAAGCCTTATTAGTTTAACATTCAGAGCTTCAAATATTACACCAATCTCTGATCCACTGTGTATACTAAGCGACAAATTTTTTCATCTCTAGGGAAAGATCCGAGTATGAGCCTACAATATTAGAGCTGTTTACTTCTCTCATTGCTATTGGGGCAATGTTTCCTAGCACTTTTCTTAAGTATCTGGCATAATAGGCCTAGAATTGACGTTCGGAAATCATGGAGGATTCTCTCGAATCGAATACCTTTTAAATAAGTAGTGTCCAATGTATCCTAGGCGCAGTGCAAAATAACTTCCTGGTGATTAGACTAGATCGGGTTTTTTGTGGGACAAGGGGTGTAGGCTTATGTTGCGCTGTATGAATGCCCATTTATTTTCTTTCTTAAGATAAATGTATATGTAGCAAAAGGCTATATGTGGGAAGCCTTGTCCTTTTACCACGAAAAGAAAATTTTAATTGGACAAATTTGTCCTGGACGAGAGTGCGCCAAAAAGTTTATAGGCTCAAAAAATGAGAACAGACATTATTTGTAGATGCATAGTTGCGTGTTTGTACGATGGTTTTTAATTTGGGCGCAATGTGTTTAATATTCCTGATATTTTTATAGTATAATCATAGTTGAAGGGCTATAACGACTTCATAGCGAACGAAAAATTATTGCGCATGCACAAAAGTATGCCAAAGTAGCAGGACAGTGCTCTTGCTAGAAGGGTATTGTAAAATTACTAGAAAATCAATCTTCTGAATATTAAAACTTGACTCATAAATAAATTTCATGAATTGAGCGCGGAAAATTAACATATGATTATTATGTAGTTTGATTTGCTACCATTTGATTTTCAGGGTGCTGACTTCTATGATTGAGTTGTCATGATGACATACCAATGTTAGAAATTATTTCTAAAATTTTCATCAAAAGCCTTGCACATCTGTAGAGTTGGGTCTTTTCTGAAAGTGTATTTGAACATATCAAGTGTAATTGTTGTTGCAATTGATAAATTTTCAATTGTTTATAGCTTAGCTTTTTATGGCTCAATTTTAATGAAACTTTTAAAAAACATGCGTTTTACATAAAAAAATATATCCAAATTTTTGGCAAATTTAAGGTTCACCTTTCGATTTTGTAGATGAAAATGTAAAATTCGTAATATGTACTATTACTGACAAATTCGATAGTTTCGACTTCTGAGATATTTGTTGCTCTTTTACTCATAAAGACCTACTTTCATGATTTTTTTCTTCATATTTTTCTGTATAATCCAATCGCAATATTTCCCCTCCCCTTGCATCTCCTGAAGCAAAAAGTGGCAGTTTAAAATCTGTTTTGAAAATTTCTCATCAAGACCTTTGATTTGATACCCATATCGACTAGTTTTGGTAAAAAAAATTTTTTTAAGGGTCACCCCTCCTATAGAGGGAAATCCCTTTAGAACCTTATAGAAATTATTTTATGCTGCAACTTTCAAGAGGACACCATTTTTAACCTACCCACCGAATTTTACGTTTGTATTTTATATGGTTTGCAAGAAACCTTACTGTGACACACGGGCGAGCGGACGGACAGACAAGTCGCGATTTTAGAAGGGTATTGTAAAAAAAATAGTTTTGCAACACCCTAAAAAGTGCGAGAGCGGACAACAAAACAGTGGGCATTTTTCACTGACGGGTAGAAGTAACCCAATAACGGGTCAAACTATGTGAATGAGTTGAATTCATTGAAGTGAACATTAAGAGCAGAGGTCACAAAACATCAAATGCATGTCGAGTTCCTTCTTACGTCATCACAAAGAAACGCCCTTTAGATGATGAAAGGATCACCGTGAACAAGTGGTTAGGTTACATAGCATTAAATTTCAGCTCAAGCTATTGCCCAACTATAAGTTTAAGAAGTTTAAGGATACCATTCCAATTTTAGGGGAGAAAACGCGAAATTTACAAATCACACTATTAGTAACAAAGTTGACGAATTTTGATTTCGGAGATATTTGTTGCCCTTATACTCATGAAGATCTACCTCCCTGATTTTTTTCAGCTTAAGGGAGTCCCATCGCAAGGGAGGACACAAGTTTTTCATACATTTTGTCTCCCCCTTAACCTCCTGATGCACAAATCCCTCCTCTTCTTTTTTCGACTATCTTTATGCGGGACCCTCCCCCCCCCCCATCTATCTAGAATATTGTGTCAAAAAAACTCTTCAAAACTTCTCGTCCAAAAAAAATTCAAACGATTTTATCATTCTGGAGCTCTACCTTACAAGCTTAAATTCAAAACTTCGAAAGGTAGTCAGTTTCGAGACAATGAGACATTACATTTCATCGATTTTGAGTGATCGAAACCAGCATCATGATACGTTAAACCCACCGAAGATTAGGACATTCAGCAGCAGATTGACAATCAAATTATGATGCGTTAGTATATAATCTAATTGAACATAGTCAATGCAAGAAAGAAACTTTGCAAAATGTAACATACGAAACTGTGGTACACGGCCATCTATAGAAAATGCAATGAAACCGAAAAAGCTACAAAATCGATTAATTTCCCTGCAAGCACCAACAAAAGCCCCTTAAAATCCCAAGAAAATGTCAGGAGAATTATTCTCGATTATAGAGAAGTCCCAAAAACAAATTTCCCTCTTCCAATGTATATCAACCATCGCAAAACAAGTTGGAAATGCCATAAATTCTGTCCCCAAGCGTTTTGCCCTTAACTAAGCCAATGGATTTTACTTCAAATCTTCTATTTTAAACCTCAATGACTATTAAGGACATGAAGTTAAACGAAAATTAAATTGTGGGCAGAAGAAGCCATAAACTTGAAATTTTTCTCTACAACACCTTCCACATATCTTATCTTACTGCAGTTCGCACTACGAGGTGTGACAATTAAGTAATGAGACTGATTTTATTGCTGCGCTTGTGGTAAACCTGCGACCTTGAAATTCTCTTCTCCGGGATCCTTCCCCTCCCCCCAGCTTGTTTAGTTCGCCTGCTGTGTCGTGTTGAGTAGACGTGTGTTGGTGGTGCTCGTCACGAAAATGGAGAAACGAAATCAAAGCAACGCGTCGCGATAAAATTTTGCGCCAGATTGGGCGAAACAGCTTCGGAAAGCGCATGGTGATAGTGCTCTTAGTCGTGCCCAGGTGCTTCGATGGCATAAAGAGTTTAAGGAGGGGCGTCAAAGACGAGGCGCGGAGCGGGAGACCAATCGAGGTGCGGATTGACGTGAATGCGCAGCGTGTGCGCGCCTTAATCCGTGAAGATCAGCGTTTAACAGTTCGAGTATTGGCCTCGCAGCTGGGTATGAACCGTGAAACAGACAAATTTTAACCGACGATTTTGGAATGAAAAAGTTGTGCGCGAAGATGGTTCCAAAGAACCTTTCTGAGGAGCAAAAGTAGCATCGAATGACAGTCGCAGAAGACTGTTTGGAACAAATGGAAAACGATCCAACGCTGCTTGATCAAGTTATTAGAGGCGGTGAGAGCTGGTTTTTCCAATACGACCCGGAAACCAAACTCATTTTGAGTCGATTACGGACATCCAGGCGGCTGTGACGAGGGTACTCGCGGACATCTCAGTCGAAGCGTTCTAGAAATGTTACGAAGCATAGAAAACGCGCTGGAATCGTTGTATAGCTGCTTACTATTTTGAAGGGGATGGCAAAGTTGTAGGATAATTTTTAAATATACCGTTTTCATGGAATCAGTCTCATTACTTAACTGGCACACCTCGTATACTCGTATATATCCCACAGAAACACTATTTTCCATTTTTGGGCCTTCTACGCACAGAACGCACAAACTCATTTTTTGAAAGTGGCATTGATAAATCCAAAAATTTCAAATGAAGAAAAAGCATGCGTGCTTGATTGCAAACCTCGCTCCCCAATTTTCCCAACTTAATAATCTTAGCAATTAGGCCAAATCTATCCACTCTTGTAGTATAGTAAAATCATCTTCAGGCGCCTCGAACCCTCCTCAGTTAGAATTTGATACGGTAACACGATTATTGATACAATAATTCCATTCTGCTCAATTTATTGAAACACGTTGAGTAAACAAAAAGATGTTCCAACCATAAGGACACCCAAATTTCCCATAATTTTGTGTCTCTTCCTGCAGTACCTTAATATATGAACGACTTTTTAATTTCAAATTTTAGAAGTTCATATGATACCCAATTCGACTTAAAAAAAAATGTTTCACTAAAGGCAGCCAATATGCGTATCAAATGAAAGATCTTCAAATAAATCATGTATTAAACCGACAATTTTTGCATCGAGGGGTGCAGGGGAAAGGGATATGTAAGAAATGTACATATAGCGTAACATTTCCGTCTGTTAAGGCAGTAAACTTTACAAATTGAATGAACCAAAACAGAAATTAGCTGCCCTGGAATAATCGGACGCAAACCCTAGGTACTTATATTCGCAGAATTTTTTTTTTGTGGTTGGGAGGTGAATGTCATTTGCGCACTGTATGGGACTCCCATACTCGTCGGCAGGCAACTGGACTACCCACCAAATACTTCCCCTGTCAACCCGAGAGCCCAGCCTGGAACCGTTTGACACATTACTTCGGGCCAGGACTTGTTTTGTTACGCCGTGAGGGGGGAGAAGAGGGATTGCGAAACATTGTCTTCCTCTCCCGGACAAAACCGACAATCGGGGGACCGTGACTTGCCAATTTTGTGCAGGTAAGATTGAGAACACCCATGCCCGCTCAAAAGCTGGGTCAGATAGAAGTCAGTCTCACCATGACCGATTTAGCCACGGTCTCACATCCGGGATGAGGCGTGAAGTCCACTTTCCCTTCGTACAATTCACTCAAGGGTTGCTGCCAATCGTTGAGTGAGCGGACAACCATCTCCCTCGCGTCCTCGTTTCGACGCAGGTAAATAGCGCGGCACTCTCTAGCAATTAGAGCAGGTATCATGCCTGCATATTGACAGAATAGGATGCGACAACCATGCAATATGTATATAAATGTCCGGTCTCTGCGCAGCAATGAACTCGAATACGCTTGCGCATAAAAATTTGGCCTGAGGATGGGTCACTGGGACATAATTGAACAAGGATTGAGCGCCTAAGAGCGGGCTAACAGCCATTTTGCCTTGGCATAAAACAAACAAAGCCTGTCCATCCGTGGGTCATAGCACTCTTTCTCAAAAACTTTAGAACTAATCTTATGGAAATTCTTAGTCTATAAGGCGTTGCCCATGATGTGCTGAGGTAACATTACGGTAGATGGATGGGGTAACAAATCAAGAATTTCAGAAATTTTAGAATCAAACCTTAAAACCGTTACACTGGACATAGGTGTATAAAAACGTGCAAAAAATGTACTCTCAATTTCGAAAGGATATATTGGTGCCGAAAATTATTATAAATTCAAAACAAATTCATTATCTCTAATATTTGGAAAATAATTTCACAAAACCCAACTAAAATCGCCACCTGTTTGTCTGTCCGTGCGACTCAGCAAGTCCTCTCAGAAACTACAACAGCTACAAACACGACATTTTGTGAGCAGGTGGTAAGTGATGACCTCTCCAAAATTAAAATTAAAAAAAGTTTAATATGGAAGTGACCCTTATTGTTTTCTTTTTGTAAAAGGTAGACAGATACAATTGATAAAATTTGCATTTTTACATATAATATCAAAAGAGAATCCTTAAATTTGCCAAAAATTTGTAGCTGGGTGTCCTATCAATAGGTGTATAAATTCCTCGGTACAATAGGGATGAGACTTAGATGTATCGATCTTCTAGTTTTGAACTATTGAACAGCTGTTTTTGGTCCCTATTGTGATTACATGTTGGTTAGTCGCTTTTATTTTGGGCCTTCGTAGACCCACGTCCCGTAAAAAGTGAATGATTTTAGCTGGCTCCAGGTGTCCAAGATGCTCCTCAGCTAGGCGGTAAGTTCCCAGACTGTCTGTTCTCCTCCGGAACAGAACCCCGAACTACGTCAGTAAATGTTCTGGTGTTTCATCTGCAAATCTGCACTCCCTGTTCTCCGAGTTTACCCTCCATTTCTGCGTGCCCTAGCACTCAGTATGGAGTAATATTGTTATCATCCAGTTGATTGAGTTTTGTACAACATTCTTGAACCAGCTTGGATCTTATTGTTGATGATACTAGGGCTTTAATAGCTGCTTGGGTGTCAGAAAAGACAAGGGCTTTGCCCTTGTATCCCTTGTCTATGCACCGTTGTGTAATCACTGCAATTGCATAAACCTCCGTTAAGATGCTTGTCATCGGTCCCAGCGGTTCATAGTGTTTAGTGCTAGGCCCAAAGACTCCAATCACTGTTCCCTTTGAAGTCTTTGATCCATCTGTGTACAACTGTATTGCATGTGGCTCTATGAGGTGTACACTGGATTGCTTGCTACTAAACTTAGTACACAAGTTTCTGTGAAAGGTGAAATAAGTCGTGATGCCATCAAATGGTGTACTAGTCCCTGGGAAGGGCTTGGCTTATTTGACTTGGTTCTTATGCCCAATCCTAGACTCACTCTCCCCCTTTCGTGGTAGAATATCCTGAACATTGTAGATTTAGATTTCTGTTCTATCACTAGATGGAGGAGTTTCTGGGTTTTAGTGGGAGGCACTGTTATTTGACCCGAAATATTTTTTGGATTTCTAAAAAAATTCAGGAGTGATGTGTTACTTGCCTTTGGGATTGTCTTTCTGTTAGTATACATTTTTATCAGATATTACAAAAGTTACGTTGCTGAAAGGAATAATGAACGTTTTTTTGGTTTTGTCCAGCAAATTGCACGACACGTTTGTGAGGTGCCGTCCCATTGACAGAGTTTCTAGTTAATTCAATAGCAAAATAAAATTTTTACTTTTTCAAAACACTAAAGTTACGATTAGTCTGAATTTAAAATTAGCGCTTGTTTAAATTAAATTGAAATGTCTAGGTACCAGTTTTTATTTTTCAGTGGGATTTAATTCAGAATTTAACTACGCTGAGACAATTTAAGTCACGCAAATTTCTTGTACTTAGCTGTAATTTCAAGCAACGAACAAAATTAAGTTTCACCCTTGAATCAATAACCAGGAAAATTCTCCAATACCTGCAACCAGATCCATTAAAATTTCTACAAATTCATACAATAATGAGTATACTTTGAATCAAAGCCAAATTTCAATACATTAAGCAATGACAATCATCCAAATCGTGTTCATACATGAGAAGACGCTCACATTTGCAAGCAGAAGATGCAATGTAAATATTTACTTGACCTTATCAAAAAATCGTCCAGATAGTATTTTTAACGTCCCCGTTTAAGCCGGTTGCATTTTGCTCGGATTTCGACGAGAACTTTCTTTGTGAACCTAAATATAGCCAAGAACCGTGACTCACATTTATACGCTTAAAAACCAACAACGACGAATAGTCCATCATTTTTTGGCTTGCCTAAATTGAAATTGCTAAGCAGTGAATAAATTTTGATTTCGGGTTTGGATTGCAATGAAATGTAAGGTAAGTATTTTGTTTTTATTTGCAAAAACTGCTTTCGTTCGGAATGCCAAGACCTCAATTACGAGTATACCAACGAAAGTAGTTCTTTAGCAAATAGCTCTCGAACAATATTCTGAAATTGAACGACAATTGCAATATTATGCACACGAGCTGGACTGCAGCTTTGCAAACATCTTCAATTCCCGCTCGTCCAACACCGTTGTTCGCGCTCCACGAAACCACCAATGCCGTACAATACAGTGCGCTGTGTGTTGTATCAGTAAATCAATTGGAATTTCGTTCAAAGTGAGCATGATATTTCTTGTCTTTTCGTATAAAGAAAAGTTATTGCGAATCAGTTACGTGTTACGACGAATGCGATCAAAAGATGTACTTGCTTACTGTGCTTGCCGCTCTTGTTGCGCCTCTTGCCGGTGGTGCTGCTGCTGTTGCTACTGCTGCGGCTATTTCTTTTTCCTTTTTTTTTTGCTTGTCATTCTTCATTTCACTTGGCTGCCCCAAGTCAGAGGAGCTCTAATCGACCCCGCCGACCGCCAACCATCGAAAATTCGACCGTGAAATTGACGCGTGCGTTGCGTACACCCCAAACGCAAAAACAACAAACAAACCAGTGCAATACCTCCACCGAAACTCGGACAGAGGCGACCATTTCATGCATGTTTTCACAGGCAACCGATTATTTTCCCATCCAGGCTGCTGGTATGTAGTTCTAGTTGCAAGTCAATTTCCAGAGAAAGCAAGCGATATGGTTATCACCCAGCGCAAATATCTTTATTACGCTGCTGCATTTATATCAAATCGGTGCCCGCGCTCTCTGCCCCTGCTCCGGTTGCTGGCCTAGAACCCAGAGCTCGCGGCTCGAACGGAAACCAAGAAACCTGCAAAATCGTTTCCGCAACACCTTTTCAGCGTCAAGCTGTTCCAACGGCCGCCTCCTGCCCTCTTTCCCGCTTCAAGTGTGGAGGTGGTCGCACTAAAGTATTGTGCTAATTTATTTCCGACTTTTTCGCGACCGACAGTTAATTTTGTTTGCACATACGTACAAAATGCGAGGTGGTTCCAATACACAAGACGTGTCGAGACATGTGCATTTAATTAGGTAAATACCCTCTCTCGAACGAACTGCGGTCGCCGCATTCATTTCCACGCCATATCGAACAACGTGAACAACACATCACCGCGAACAAGCAAGAACATGGCGAGCAGAGTGTGAATAAGCAGTGCTGCGGCTCCGCGGAGCTGCGCCACCAAATCACCTGCCACTATTTGGAAAATTCGTCGCCGCATATTCTTGCGTTATGAATCATAAAAAGAGTTATCAGCCCGTGTGGTCGGCTGCATCAATCACTGCCTCTTTGACTGCTGCACCCACGGAAGCAGGCGAGCGGGGCGCGGAGGCTCGGTTCTTATCAGCGAGGCATTAGTTCCGAGGCCGAAGCAATGCTTTGCGTGTCAGCACTCGCTTCCTATCGAAAACAAATCTGCCGTCTTTTCTAGTTTCCTGTTCTGCTACGTAACTGCAAGCTCAGACGGGATTCCGGCCCTAACCTAGCCAAGCTTAACAGACTACGCTCAATATGCACAAACTAACGATCTGCCGATAAAAACAACTGACAGAAATAAAGCAAAGCAAATGCCAACAGAAACCGGTCCGCGATTACAGAACTGGTAAAGAACTTATGCCTCCACATGTCCAAAACTCCGGCGGGGACTCCGCCGAGACGGCAGACGCACTCGTGCACTGTGCAATATATAAAATAAGAACAGCACCTGGGCAAGGCGGCCCAGACGCAGAAGGTGAACTGCCACTCGGCTGCCGAGCAGCGAGGCCACTCTTCGCAGCTCGAGTTTTAAAATTAGTTCATAATGAGACTCGGTACTGTCGGTAACTCCACGCCGACTTCGGGCACGACGCATGCAGTCTTTGCATATGGATTATACTTACACTTTGGATACTTCCTGGAATACTTTTCGACTGACATCGCCCTGGATTGTACCTTGGTACCTTGCAACCAGCAGAGCACCCGCGTGTCCTTGGCTGTTTTACGGAGCAGGCGGGCAAAAGCCACCTTGGCTGTCAAATTTCGAGACAATGGAGGAAAATTTCATCGGAGTGAAATGCAAGTTGCGACTCACCCGACCCGCGTCGATTCCTCCATTTCTCGGTGACTGATAGCACTCAGTACGCCGCCCGTTATCAAACAAAGGCGCCACATACAGCTGCACGATAACAATTGGATTACTCTTTTCTCGGGACAATTATCATATATCTGAGAGGTGGCTGACGGCGGCGATGATTATTAAAAAGTGCACGTTTTTTGTTTGTTCGACTTTTTGCAGCAACGAAGTTTGGCTCGGGGAGTAGCGGGCTGCCCGGACCGAACACGGTTGAGGCAAAAGCTGGCAAGAAAATTCGTGTCTGAGGCTCGCCGTCGTCGACATGCTTTTCTCGCATCGCATTTCATTTTCTGACTTTTGCAATCCACTTGCAATTACACTTGACTATCGACACTACGGGACAACGGAAGAAAATATCGTCTAAGTTATCGCTACTATCGCAATTACCTGTTTCGCGGCAGTGGAAACTCTTGTCATACGTTGACGTATCCGACTCCTCACTGGACACTCGCGGCGGACTTTTCTCCAGAACCACATAATAATTGATCACTGGCCCTTTGGCCTTTTTACCAGCGTTCGGGCTGTATATTTGCTGATTTTGACCGAGTCTGCTGGAATTGCGGCTCAATATCGCTGCTACCGTTGTCGGGGAAGAACTTTTCGCCGTCGCTGTTGCGGTTTCCCCATCGATGTCGTTTTCATCCTGTCGCCATTTTATTTTCTCTTCGACTGCTACGGCACATGCGAGTCATGAGGATGGAGAATGTTTCGTTGAAAAATTTACGTCCCACTTTACATTTCATTTGATAACAAACGACAACTGGCATTTGCCCAAGCAATAATTACCTGATTGGCTCAATGCGCTAATGCTCATTCTTTAACACTTGTCTAACACACGAGTCCGTTTCTCCGGGCTTATTTTCAAATAAATAAATTCTTTTAAACAACTCAAACGTTCACTTCACTATACTGCACTTTTTCGAACTTACGCGAACGACGGAATCGAATCGATTCTCGTTGAAGGCGCACAAACACAGAGGCGGATCGGCCTCGGCTATCTGCTCGAAAAGTTGAAACTGTTCTATCGCTTGACTCTGTTGTCAGGCCACTCTTGTAATTTCCCGTCTCTGTTGGATAACGGCCACCTAAGCGCTCTGCTAATCGCTTTGTCCTCTTTTAAATGTATGCAAACGTGATGACTGCTTCGCTCGGATTTCGTCAATACTGAGTCGAGCGCTGCCATCTCACCACGATCTTTTTGGTTGTCCCCCCAACTGTTATATTCGTTAGGAAAAGTGGGTGCGCGTCACGGGTGTAGTTGCATGAGAGTTACTCCGAAAGGCATTATCACTGAGCCGATATGCATTGATAGATCATGCTAAGTTGAAAATTCAATGATTAAAACCAACTTCAAAATAAACGTGGCTTCGAACAACCCGAAAAGATCGAAATAGCGCAATTCTAATGGGGACACCAAATGTGTGTCTGGACTAGATTTCGTAGTCAAATTCTCGTGTTTACCCCTGCATTAAAACTGCGCGAATCAATGTTCGAAACCGTAGCCATTTTCGAAGTATCGACGTGAGCAAGTTGCTATAAGATGGAAAAGAAATTTTCTAAATAATGCAAGATATCTTGGATAGAATATGATAAATGGACGATGGATACCTACGAAATTTATTTCAATGAAAATTTCGTAATCAGGGTGTTGGTTCGAACTCGTTTTCGCTTACCACGTACACGACGCATGTGGAACTTTGTGGAAAGTGGACGATGTCTCCACTGAACTGGTGAAATAAAGTGGATGTTATACATTTAGCAGTGGTACTCGGATAGCTGTGGCCGCTAAGATTTTGAATTTCATGCATCTGTGGATGTTGCTAGCGTGTTTAATATCGATAAGCTGGTTGTTTTTAAGTGATGTTTTCAATTACTTTGAGATTAAAATATCTGAAGGAGAAATGCATGTTCTATTTCTTCCTGAAGAACTACTCCTAACTATTCAGAATTTATTTTATACGTTATTTATGGTTCCTAATTATTCATTTCAGGTATCCGAAGAGAAGTTGATGGCCAAAATTACTACGAGGATTTACCTTTGCCACAGAAAATGTCTGTCGATAATCTCTCACTTCGAAGCAGTTTCATTGGATTTATAACGTGATCGTGCCAAAACCATAAATCTAATAAATGATCATATATTAGTAAACTCAATTCTAAGCTTTTATGAATGCGAGTAAAATTTTAGAAAAATTTTGCTGTGAAATGTAATTTGTATGTGAAGAATAAAATGAAAACTCGATCAACTATATGATTTAAAAAAATGTTATTTACGTTTAGGTTCTCTTTAAAATCTACCTTTAAAGCGAACAGTTTAATATTTGAATAGTTTAGAATATTTTGTCTGAGAAAATTGTATGGTACCAAAGAAATTTTTATAGTTTATTTTATTTGCTCTAAGTGCGTAATAGATTATTATTCCTAGTTTTTTTAATAATAATGTTAAGTGCCAAATTTTTCTAAGAACTGCGTAAATCAATTTCATTATTTTAAAACACGTATAGCATTGACGTATTTTGTTGGTCTGCATGGTGATTATTTTTTTAAATAAAAATTCCTTAGAAATGGGTTGGTTTTTATTTTAACCCAAATACTTTTTGTCAGAATAGAGGGTGAATTATTTCAGGGTTGGAGAGTATATTTGCAAAAATAGGTAAGGAGAAAATCAATATCTTCCACAAATTATATAATTTATCTTCTATGACCTGATAAATTCAATTTAAAATGAGTAGAACAGTAATATTCTGTGAAAAAACGATGGCATAAATGTTTTTGAAAAAAAGGAATAGGTATTTTTTAATAAGCCCAAAGAGGGTAGTGGTTTGAGTGCTAGCCGGTTAAGTTGTAGTTGGCAGGTGCAAATCCTGATAAAATTAATGTGATTTTTTTTTCAAATGGTTTTCGGTGTAACTATGAGCACTTAAAGCTGTTATGCGTTTATACATGAGAATGAAATAAAAATAGGAAATTCATATACCATATGAACGGAATTAACTTCAAGAGTAATTTTATTGTCATGAATCAGAGTGTTCTAACTAATTTTAAAACTAAGGACTGATCTGTTTCGTGATTGATCACAATATTAAAGCAGTGGATGTTACTACTGTCAACACCATATTTTTTCAAATATTTAAATTATGCCGATTTTGCAGAAGATATGTAGACATTCTTTGTTTTAAATAAACTATTGAAATCAATATGTTTAGAAAGAATTTAATTTCCACATCGTGTAGCCAAAATATAAATAATAGTTTCCGAATTTAAATACATAATATCAAATAATCTTCGATGTGAAGAAAGACTAACTTAATAAGGATTTTTGATTTGCTTCAAATATTCTTCTCGGTTTTTTTAAATTCATATTTTAGTAGTATCTGGTTAATTTAATATATTTGAATTATATGAATATTTAACATTTATCCTTTGTATTTTGTTCAAGCCAATAAATTTATAACGAATCATTTAATAGTTCTCGAGCTTGAATCATATAACTGAATCATTTCCGCATTTAACATTTTTATTGTGAAAACTCAAAGGAACAATTTTTCAAATACATTTTATGCGGGCCTAGCCTGTTATTTTGTATATTCACATTTCAGCTTCCTTGGGCCATCTACAATTTTGACAGTATTAATAAAATATTTGAATTGATCAAATTATTATCAATAACAATATCCTTCTTTGGCTTGAGTAAACTTTAAAAGAGATAGGTTAAATTAGATATTAGTTTTCATTTCAGCTTCCTTGGGCCATCTACAATTTTGACAGTATTAATAAAATATTTGAATTGATCAAATTATTATCAATAACAATATACTTCTTTGGCTTGAGTAAACTTTAAAAGAGATAGGTTAAATTGGATATTAGTTTTGATGAAGAAGATTTAAAAAGAGGTTAAAATAGTCGAAGTTAAAAGTATTAGATTCAATTTTAGGTTGAAATCAATAAATAAATTCTAAAATGGGTGAAAATGAAATATTTTTATTTAAATGATTAAATTTTATAACTTATAGAATTTAAATCTATTTCTGGGTTGTTTAATTTTTTCTTAGCCGAGCGCCCCAACACTTTTTATTAAATACAAATTTTAATTTATCCCTAAAATCATGGGATTTTAATTTTTTTTGCCTGTTTTGGGATGAAAACGTATACTTTGTACCATCAAAATTAATTGGTAATAACACTAACCAGCATTGATTTTATTTTTACAGCATATTTCTACCTTACTTTTAAAAAGACACATCAAAAACATGCGAAGAAGTTCAACAAAATGAATAACATAACATTTTTACAACTAAAATTCTTAATTTTTGCGCTCTAACAGTGTGCAACTCATTGAATATTTACTTCATTCAATCTGTTAGACCTTCCAGAGAATATT
This sequence comes from Odontomyia ornata, assembly GCA_963969285.1. Lineage (NCBI taxonomy): Eukaryota > Metazoa > Arthropoda > Insecta > Diptera > Stratiomyidae > Odontomyia > Odontomyia ornata. The sequence goes on from OZ017739.1 coordinate 386,688,245, forward strand.
TATTGGCATTTTGATACAAAAAATTAAATTTTACAATTTTATAATTTTTATCGATGAAATCCATGCAAATTATTGAAAAGTGAATTCTTCTAAAATATCCCAGAAATTGTGTCTTAGTTGATTATCTAAGACATAATATCTGGGATATTGTGCACATGCTAGGAAAATGCCTGAGATAAATCCCGGAAAATGACATAATAAAATTAGGAAATTTTTGAATGAAATCCCAGTTTGATCAATGGGGTTTTGTACGGGCTGAATTGTCCATGATAAACTTCCCTATGCAGGTGTATTCACAGGGTTTTTAAGCGAAGGCACTTCAGGTGCTGATCAGATTGGCTAGAAGTCTCAGATGATTCCCATTGTTTTGAATGGGAATTTTAATCCAATAACACGATCAAAGCAAATGTTCTCGATGGTTGTGAGTGTTGATAAAGGCCAAATTCCTTTTATTTAGGGGGAATTGGTGTATTTTGAGTTTTATTTTGATTTATTATGGAATTTTGGAAGTGGACATTTTCTTTAGAAATTTAGCTCGATGAAATAAAGGCAAGCAATTAATAGTTTCGATGGTTTCAAATTAATATTTCGAACAATGCTGAAATAAAATTCAGCCTATATCACATTATTGGGACCATTTCTAGATGGTTTTTGAATTAGAAAAGTAGTTTGATTTAAATGGTTTATGAAGTGAGTTTCTTCGTAAAACGTGCAGCAAAAAGGGAATTCTAAGTAGATGGGACATTTGATCAATGCATGGAATATTTTACGGGGCTTGAATGCGGATTGATAAATTGATCACACGGAAATTCATGGAAATCTTGCCAGTGCTTAGTGGTTATATGGTTTTTATTATTATCTATTTTGTCGAAAACTTGCTCATGAAAGGAACAAGCGTCATGAGAAAATATTTTACTGTTTCTAGGTTGCAGTCAGGGAATGTTTAATTCAATTATAAATACTTATATATTATTCAGTGTAACGCTTTACACAAAATTTGACTTTGAAGAGCTCGAAAGCGGAAAAGTAGTATCCAATAAGTATTTAAAGTCTGGGTAATTTTTTAGCAATACTTGTTTGAATCTAGGATATTGAACATATAAAATAGATATTAGATACGTGTATAAAGAATCGTGATCCATGCTTAACTCAAGGAACATAAACGTATTTGAATTTTTTCTTTAATTTTATCTTGGAAAAACACTGTTATTCAAATAGAAGGTTAAATACGAGTACATACAAGTCGAAATTTTGGGAAATATACGTGAACTGCATCTTACTGTTGAGATTAGTTTTGGCTGGTCCTTGGAACAGATGAGCAATTTGCTTTAAATGGTTTTTGAATTGAATTTCTGTGAAAAATTTGTATCAAAAGCAACATCAACACCAAGGGAAGTTTTATTAATGCCTTGACTATTTTACGAAGCTTGTATTTATAGCCGATAAATTGTTAACAAGGGTTATTTTTCTTGTTAGTACCTTTTCAGTACATAGATATATGAATCTGATAGGAAAGGAACTGAATCAATGTATTCTAACATGTAGCTAGGTAAAATTTAATTCAAATATATTTATATACATTTCAATTTTACTGACAATTCACTACAAAATTCTACATCAATGGGGGCATGTTTTTCTGTTAAATATGATTGAACTTAAATATTTTCTCATTTGTGAAAAAGTTTTACATGCATAAAAAGTCGTTATTCTTATATAAATTAAGATATATTAAAAACATAAAAATAATTTTGAATGAATCATGTCTCATAATTCCGACAAACTTAATAGAGTTCAAAAATTAGAATTAAAAATTTTTCACAGAAACTATATGTTTTCAATTCTAAACGATTAAGTATCTCCTTATGCTGTTTTATGCAAGTAAATTTAGATGATAAAATTCATATAATTCCATCAATTTATTAAAATAATAGTTCTTAGCGATTCATTTTTAAGATAGGTTAACTATAACCTGTAACAGATAATTTTTTCGAAGGGATCTTTTCACAAAAAATTGAATATTAATAAGAACACAGCTAATCAATAGTTCTTTAATCTTCATGAAATGTAGATAGGATCCTATAAATGTAAGGAATTTGTATGAGTTAATGAATATAGCTGGAATATAGAAATTGATTGTGCTTTTTTAATGAATCAGTGCTGCTTTAAAGTCCCAATAAGTTTTTAAAATGGACTATGCCATTTCAATGGTTAAATTACATGAACATTAAACTGCACACTGTCGTCATTGCTTGACCACAATCTTTTGACTGACATGATAAAATAATAAAATGATTGAACAAATATATATTAAATATATCAAATCTTAACATATCAGCCCAATACCACACTCGATAAAGATGAAGGCAGTAACATAATTGTTGACAACGATAGGATTAAGGAAAGATAGGCTACATATTTCAAAGATTTCCTTAATTCATCTCATAGCTCAAGAGCTTCAGAGTAAGTCAAAATATTTTATGAGTCTACATTGGCCCATCCAATCCTGGGAGGAATCAACTTTGGCATTAAAAGCTAAAAAATAGATGAAGCATCGGATGTCGATGAGATGCCAGTGGAATTAATAAAACACGGCGGTTCATGCTATAAGCAAGCTGATGCAGCACATCTAGGATCAAGAGCAGACACCGCATGAGTGGTGTCAACCAGTGATCGTCGTTATCTGCAAAAAGGTGACAAAATGCTATGTGAAAATTACAGACGATTATCACTGCTTTGTACATCATACAAAATCCTTAGTAAGGTACAAAAATGTAGATTGATGCTTGTGGTGAAAAAATCATCAGAAGAATCAATGTCATTTTAGAGTTAAATGGCTAACTGTTGACTAACTTTTTATAGCTAGGCAAATTTTGAAAAGTGTTGTAAGTACAACACTAATGTAAATCAAATCTTTGTAAATTTTAACAAAATAGAGAAATACTTTAAAAAATAATGCTTGAATTTGAAATCCCAGCCAAACTAGTCCATCTTACGAGAATGACTATCTCATCAACAACTTCAACTGACAAAAGCCTTTGACGTAAAATTTGGACTTAAGCAGGATTAGCTGGCCCCACTGCTAATTAATATAGCTACAGAGTACGTGGTATGAAGCTTACCTGTTAATATAAAGGGCACATGACACTACAATTCAAGTCAGATTGCATAGCCTATGTAGAGCACATTTGTTTCTTATGCTCCTTTCCTTTTGCATAAGCTGGATCAAGAAACTGGTGGTACTACAAATCAAGGATTCCAAAATGAAAGTTATGATATTATACAATCCAGGGATAATATCCCCTATATACAATACCTAATAGTAAAAAAATCTAAACTAGAAAATGTAGACGAATTTGTTTATCTTGGTTCTAAATTGGTAATCAAAGATAGTGAAATGATGGAAATAAAGCGCAGAATTCAGCTCGTATATAAAAATATTTTTACTTAGTTTTGGGTAGCCTGTAGGCCAGCTTTGTAAACAAGGTAGGTAACATTTAAGTATACAAATACGTGATAGGACCTGGACTATGCTACGGATGTGAGACATGAGCCCTGACATAAGCCTCCGTGAATGTTTTGAACGCTTTTGAAAGGCAGGCCTTGAGGCGCATTTTAGGTTCCAAACGAGAAGAGGATCGATGGTGAATGCGGTACAACCACGGTGACTGACACCGTGGTAAAACTGCGAAAGCTGTAATGGACTGGCTATGTATAACATATGAACCAAGAGCCAGTACCTAAAAGGTATTTTTCGGCAAAGCTGAGGGACGAAGACCGCTTGGAAAACCCAGGAAGTCCTGGTCCAACGGCAGCAAACTACTACTTGGGTCTCAAACTTGGACGAAGTGCTAGGAGGACCAAGATAGCTAGAGGCAACTCTTATGGAAAGCCAAGGCCTGAACGCGGATATAGTGCTACAACGATGACCTCAAATCATTAGCTTTTTTGTTGAACTCATAACCCTATTGTTCCAAAAAGTGGCCATGCTTAGTTTAAAAAAATTCGCAGATAATTACTAAATACAACGGTTATGTTAGTGATACAACTCAATCTAATATTTCAAATACAATCAAGTATTTTCCTTTGACAGAGCTGGTATTAGTTTTTTTACTGAAAATCTATATGAGCATGTAAAGCCAACGAAATAAATTTCGAGCGGAAGCCAAAAAAACTTGAAAGAATGGAAAACATCTATTTTAATAGCGCCAGTTTATTTTCTTCAAAAAACAAAATAAATAACAATATCCAATCAGATTATTCGCTTTATTAACAATGGTTTAGGTTTTGATATGAATCAATATGGTTTTGCTGGGGAAAGTAGAACATTATCAGCTACTATGGATGTCTTGCACTTCATAAGCAACGAACTAAATGAGGAATAATATTTTGTGATAACATTTTTTGATCTTACTAAAGCATTTGATACTGTCGATCATAGTATTCCTGCTACAGTGTCTAAGCAAACTTGTTATTAGAAGGTTTCCTTTGGAGCTAATTAACAGTTTAGTGAAGAACAGAACTATTTTGGTTCACGTGCATCATGAAATTAGTAACAAGCTCATCATATATAGTGAGGTTTCACAGGATCTTTTGTGCTGTATTTGAATGAACTTTCTTTACTGGTTTGTGCGGAAGATATATCGTATATGCTGATGACACTTTACTACATTACTGTGACGTACGTGTAAGAACTTTTGAGCCAAAATTTAATAAGGACCTGATGTTATACGGTGCATGAATGTTAGGGAACAGTTAAACAATAAACATAAATAAAACGAAGTTTATGATTTTTAAGCAATTGAATAAAGCAGTCTAGAAATTATTTGAATATAAGGCTTAAAACTTAATTTATAGTACTGATATTCTACCTCTGAATATATAAGGCATATGAATCTGTATCATATATAGGAAATAAATATTGATTCCTTTCATAGAAGATTGTCAGAGCAATATATCGAATAGGTAGATTGACCTCAGGCAGCACTCTTTATTTTCTAATTAAAAAATTTAGCATCAGGTAATATATTTTTAATGGAAAATGCTAAGTTCATATAGAACATTTTTCATAATGGTTTGAAATCAAGGGTTAAACTTTTAAAGTTTTGGGATATAGTTTCGTACAATACTAGATATAATGATTCCCTCAGATTATCATTATCCTTACAAAAAAAATACACTGTGACTCAGTAAAAATGTCGATGGAAGGTGTATACCCCACTGCTACCTGAGTTAAAACGTGTAATATCATTTATTTTGAAAAAGCACTTCCCCGATTTGAGAAATTTGAACTGTATTTTTTTCATATCTGTATCATGCTTCATTGAAATAAAGTCATTTTTGTGTTTATTGAAAATTGATATAGCTAAGATTAATTTATTACTATCACATTTGGCGAGTACAGTATGGAAAATGTGACCAAATTAGTGTATCTGGGTGCCAAAATCACAGGAACTGGTAATGAAAGAGACGAAATACGCCGAAGAATACAGCTTGCAAATAAAATATTTTATTCAGTTTTGACGATCTTGAATACCAGCTGCATACACGGAAAAACAAAGCTCCAAGTGTAGAAATCTGTGATAAGACCTGTGTTATACTATGAGTGTAAAACATGGACCCTACCCAAGCATCCACATATATATTGAACGCCTTTGAGTGATGGGTCCTGAGGCGAATAATCGGAGCGAAGCTTGACGGGGACCAATGGTGAATCCGATACAACCATGAGTTGTATGAAATTTTTGTCGAACCAGAGGTCTTAACGATTGTAAGGCTGCGGAAGCTGCGATGGGCTGGCCACATGAATTGTATGGACGAAAAACGGATACCCAAAAAGGTATTCCTTGGGAGAACTGAAGGCTGGAGACCAGTGGGGAAACTGTGGAAACGCTGGTCTGATTCGTTCGACTTAAACAGTTTATCGCTGCTCGAATTTTGAAATTGGAGGACGTGGTCAATGGACCGAGGCAGTAAGAGGCACTATTTGCAGGAAACGGAGGCCCCAAGGGGGCTCTAGGGCTACGAAGAAGAATTCATTACTTCTCTTATACCAGCAATTATTGTGCTTTCAGGGAAGGTGTCTTTAAGATTTGTCAAAAAACCAGTTCTTTTCAACAATTATATCAAACAAGTTTCTTGTTTTTCGTTGCTATTGGTTTTTTTTTACTAATTTTATAATACCCTTTAATAGGCGATGACGATGTAAACCATTAATACTAATTGCGTTTGTATTAGGTAATTATAATTGGTATTGCGAGTGTAGTTTTAATATTCCATCCATGTTTCTAATTCCCAACAGGGTTTCACAAGTAAGTATACGCCAGGAGTTTGAATCAATAAGTTTTACTTGTTAAATGTATGCTTGAAAAAAGATTCTTGCCAACACGCAAATAAATAAAATTCCATTTTTTGTATTAAATCATACATATAAATATAATATAAATTTAAATACAAAAGCCGGAATTTTATTTATTTGTGTGAAAGAAACATTCATTTTTCAAGCACAAATTTACAAAACGCAAAAACAAAGAGCTCACAAACAACTTTTTACTTGTTCTTAGTGAAGTAGTTCAGCATCTATTCTGATTCCATTGTCAATTGTATTTATGATTAGTAAGATAAAAATACAATATACTACTAACACTAATAGAAAATACTGTAGGAGGGGAGAAAAATAGTGACTCATTGAAAGTGTGTATTATGGTGTTTCCAAATAATTATATCTAAAACATTGCATGCAAAATAATTAAACTTTAATATTCAAATATTTATTGATATTAATAACACATTTATTCAAACGTTTTGCTAAGTAAATATATCTATTATAAAATAATTGATAATAGTCAAGATTTTTAGAATTAATAAATAACACTACTAACAATTTTTTTTTAACAACGTTAAGTTATGATGAAAGTCTTCAAGGGTACTGGAAAATTGGATAAATTAGTTTTTAAGGAAACTATAAATTTAAAAATCAGGTGTTAATCAGGAACATATGATTAAATCAGTAGAAACTATTGAAAAATATAGAAAAGTCCAAAATAAAATACGATATGAGAAATTATATTTGACTTTTCGTTTATATCTAAAACATGTTCTTCTAAATTCAGATTATTTCATGTTTTCTCAGTTGGGCCTTTTTTGAAGATATCACGGAATGTGTAGTCACTTTTTCATTCTGAATGATGGTTTTCAGGACACAACATTTTTCATATATAATCAATGAGTTGTGCGGGCAGTGAAGTTAGAAATGGAGGGTCAGGTAATTAGGATTGGGATAGGTTAGCTTAAAGATTGAGTACACTTTGTAAAGCTTATTACTTTTTTGGTTTTTAGCTATCAGCTGTATCTGAGTTATCCTGCCTTCCTATTTCTGCCTTAGAATTAGCTCCAAAAGATCACAGGCAGCTAAAACATCTCCCAAAAATTAATTAATCTAAGCTCTATGTGGAGAAAACAAGAAATATTCGAATTGGTTTGTGGAAATAGAATAATGATTGAAAGTAGCGCTTTGTCCTCTTTAAAATACTTTAAGCATCACCAGGGAAATTGTGATCTAATTAAAAAATTAATAGTTTCAATATATTGTATTATACAGAGAAGAGCATATTCAATTCAAAACAGTTGGAAACTAATCTAAATATATTATTGCATATTCAAATATGAGGATTAAATTCCTCTGAAACTATTCGTTATTTTTTATATATTTTGTTGCCTTCTTATATTTTATTCTGCTGTCATTTTTTCTCTTTCAGTACCCAATTAAAGTCAACAACTTTCAGTGGATCAGAGTAAGTTTTCTGAGAGGTTGTAAAGGTTAAAGCCATCTAACATGATGGAAAACTCAAAAATAGTTTCAAAGAATTTTGAGGGGGTCTCACTATATAAGGATGTAATCCCTTAAACCTTGTTTTCCACCAATGGTAGCCAGATAGAGTATCGAATATAAGGTCTTCATGATAATAATAAAAATAATAATAATAATAATGATGTACCCACTATATATATATATATATATATATATATATATATATATATATATATATATATATGTATATATATATATATATATATATATATATATATATATATATATATATATATATATATATATATATATATATATATATATATATATATATATATATATATATATATATATATATATATATATGTATATATTGGATAGTGTTAAAAAGTATTGAGCCTTTTTGTCACTAGATGGTGTTCGTTGTCATATATCGGGCAACACTAACCAGATTGAGTGAAACTGACATGCGTTTTAAAGGTGGCATTCCAGTCTACAATTTTCATACGGACAGTTTTGTATTTCGTCATTTGTGTCAAAAGTTGTATTCATTTAGAAATGAGTGAACTTTAAGAAAAAAATTGTTATATTTTTCAATATCACAACGATCAAGGTGAGAGTGCATCACAGGCTCGTAAAAAAATTTGTGGTGTCTACGCAAGAGATGGTTCGCTCGCTTTCGTTGTAGAAATTTTGATGTCAAAGATGGACCTCGCTCAGGTCAACCAATCACTGAAAAAGTCGATGAAATCTTACAAAAAATTGAAGAAGACCAACACATAAGCAGCCATGTCATTTTTATCCATCACCAAACAGTTTCCAACCATTTGCGTAAGGCTAGATACACAAAGAAGCTTGAAGTTTGGGTGCCGCATGAATTAACACAAACAAATTTTCAATTCGGTTCGGTACTGTCAGCAATTAACCAGATTGCAACAAGCAACTCAAAAAAACTGGCTAAAATTGATCAATAGAAAGGGCGTTGTCTTCCATCATGACAATGCCAGACCACACACATCTTTGATGTTTTGATGCATCCACCGTATAGTCCAGACCTTGCACCATCAGACTACCATTTGTTTCGGTCTCTGCAAAACTTCCTTAATGAAAAGAAATCCATTTGAAAAAGGGACTGTGACAATCACTTGGCCAAGTTTTTCGCCGATAAACCACAGAAGTTCTACACAGATGTAATAATGGCTCTCCCCTAAAAATGGCAAAAGGTCATAGATAATAATGGATAATATGTACTTAAATATAATCCATTTTAAATAAAAGAAATATTCAATCGAAAAATGACAGAAAAGGCTCAGTACTTTTTAGACTTACAGTATATACAGGGTGCGGCGCCAAAATCCGGACAAGTTAAACATTATATTGAAAAATAATTTTTGTTACAAAAATGGGAAAGTTTATAATTGTTTCTTTTACTAAATTGTTTGTTAAACATAAAAAAACACATTCACTCTATATAACCCTCTTGTGCTTCGATAACCGCCTCTACCCTCGGTCTGAAGCGTTCGCAGGCCCATTTTAATGCAGCACGGTCCATTTCGGCGAATGCCTCTTCAATAGCGGCTCTCAATGAAGCGAAGTATGGATGTCTGCACTTGTTAGTGTCCCGTTCAACCACGCTCCATACATAGTAATCCAGAGGATTTAAGTCTGGGCTGTTAGAAGGCCAAAATCAGAAAAAAAACCAGAGGCGCCCGGCAGCCTTGTTTCGTCCTTGCAGCTTTACAAAGCATCTGTCTTATTTTAATTGTACAAGACTTGCAGCAAAGGTTCTCTTCCACGATTCAACACATCGTTTTCTCACTTACACCGACAACTGACGACAGTTTTCGGATTGACTGGCTCGGATCCTCCAAAATCAATTCCTGAGCTCGTTTAATGATTTCGGGGGTCCTGACAACGCGTTCTTTGGAGTGGGGTTTTCTTGGTAGTGTCGCAGAACCTTTGTCTGACTTCTCCAATTCATTATATTTCGCAATAACTTCATACAAGTTGATCTTGGCTAGCCGAAGAATCGAATGATTCCTGTGGCTGAGCGCCCAGCGCGAACACTTTCAATGATCGCGGCTGTTTGATTGAACTCTGCACTTGGCTTCAACATTGTGACTTTTTCGAGGTTATGAATGTTCAACACACGTGTTAAACTATTTGTTACGCGAATCGCGACTTCTCGAAACCTTATAGAATGGGGGAAATTTAAATTGAATTTTGTCCGGATTTTGGCACCGCACCCTATATATATATATATATATATATATATATATATATATATACATATATGTATATATGTATTCATATATTTATATATATATATATATATATATATATATATATATATATATATATATATATATATATTTATATATATATATGTATATATGTAAATGTATATATGCAAATATATATATATATATATATATATATATATATATATATATATATATATATATATATATATATTTAAATTGGGTTGTTCGATAATTCATGTCGTTTTTTTCTCATAGATGACCTCAACTGCATATTTCATGTAGCAGTGATCGCTTGGCTTATGTTATTATATACTATTTTAAAGATTAGACTTTAGACTATCTTCAGTCAAACAGTGAAGTTAATGAACAAAAGTTGGTTAAAAATAAACTTGAAAGTCGTAAATTGGATAGAGCATTATAGGCATATTTTATTGTTTTATTTCCCAAAGGCAAAATTGTGGTGCAAGCTCGAAAGAAATTATGTGAAGTTTATAGTGAGGGCTGCCTTACTGAATACCAGTGTAGGCGTTGTTTTACCCACTTTAGTTCTGGAAATTTTAATGTGCAAGGTACAGCACATACTGGTCATCCAACCACTACTGATGACGACAAAATAAAGCGGTAATAGTATGACACTACGAAAGGTAGCAAAGAAACTCAGCATATCGAATTCAAACGTTTGCACTTAGAAAAGCTTGGTTGCATAAAGAAACTGGATGTTTGGGTTCCTCACAAATTAAAGGAAATCTACCACCAAATACATTGACATATATGGCTCTTTGCTGAGTCATAAGCAAAACTACCCATTTCTAAAAACAATCATAAAGGGTGATAAAAAATGGATTGTTTACGATAACATAATCCGAAAACGATCACGGATCAAGCAAGATGAGCCTGCATAATTCACACCCAAAGCCAATATTCACAAAAAAAAAGATTATGCTTTCTGTGTGGTGGGATTATAAGGCTACAGTTTAATTTGAGCTGCTCGCAAGAAACCAAACTATTGATTTGAATGTCTATCATCTTCATCTATCGAAATTGAATGAAGAAATAAAGGAAAAATGCCCTAAACTGGCCAATTGCAAAGGCGTGATGTTCCATCAACATAACGCCAGACCCCATACCTCTTTGATAACCCGTCAAAAATTAATGGAGCCCAATTGGAAAATGACGCCACATCCACAATATAGCCCTGACTTAGCATCATTTGTTTCGCTCCCTTCAAAAACAATTGGCATGGTAAATTTTTCGGTTCTAATCAGGCTGTTAAAAATGAGTTGGATCGGTCTTTCGCTTCTAGAAACCAAATCTTCTCCCAAGGTGGAATTTTTCAACTTACACAAAGATGGCAAAATGTTATCCAAAAAATGGCCAATTTATCATTGATCAATGTTTGGTGTTAATATAAATAAATTTACTTCGAAAAAAATGACAATAATTATCAAACAACCCAATATATATATATATATATATATATATATATATATATATATATATATATATATATATATATATATATAGATACATGCTGCTGTCTATATTTTGAGGCAAAAAGATACTCTAAACTGGTGTAAAGTATTGGTCGAATGGTTTCATGTTAAAAAAATTTAAACCCGTTTTTCTCGAGACCACGTTATTTGACCACTTGATAAAACTGTTGAAACTACCAATGCGATAATTATGAAATTTATACCATTTATTTATTACATGTATACTAGAACTTCGCTGATGTTTTGCATACTAGAACTTCGCTGATGTTTTGAACGTTAATACCTTTGGCGAAAAGTAAGGAAAACATTATTTTATCTATTCATTTGGTCACCATTCGTTGGTTCCTGCTAATTAAATTAATTTATCAGAAGTTTGTTGTACCTTTTTCTTTCTATTGATATCATTGATGAGATACTAAATGGACATAAAGTATGCAAAGTATGGTTCCATTAATGATCAAGCAAAAAATTTCTTTTCTTTGAATTTCATCTAATGATTTTTCCACATATACCACTCCTAGTATTTTTCTTGCATAAGATCGCTTCTCATTATACTTTAAAAGCACTTATGTAGAATAATATTTGTGATGAGACAACTATCTTGAGTATTTTCGTTATTACCCACAAAATAGTTTTTTCAACGCCAACTTATTCTATCTAGCATAGATTTGGATTTCATGTTATTTCTTTGAAGAATTTCATGATTACGACTTTTGTCCCCTTGAATATGCCACAACAGTTCAATTTACATTCTTTTTGTTAATATTTGCCTTTTATCTTTACTCCGCCGTTTAACTGACTATATAATAATTCTGTTGCAAAGTGTTTTTTCTTCATTCTCTTGAATGCTTCCTATATAGTTTTCACTTTACTTTAAATTGAACTTTTCATAATGTTGTATGAGTTGCGTTTTTTTCGAAAATCAAAGGCTGCTCAAATACGTGCAATGTTTAATTGAGTAGTAACATAAATTGGAGGTGAGGCAACAACAGCTTCACTTATTCAACATTCGTAGTTCATAAATTAACTTAGATATTTCAGCCTTGGCAATAAAGATATTAGAGTCAATTTTGAACATTATCGTAGTTAGTATAAGATTCAGTAAATAATGTTTTAAATATTAAAAATGCATAGATATTTTTTCATTAAAAATGTGTGAATCTGCATATAGTTCATCATATTCATGAAACCATCCATGAACGTTTTTGGAAATAACCAATAGAGTTAAATGATTCATCACATTAGTGCGTCAAGGTTGAATGTTAGTAAACGATACCAATGCTTCAAAAATACTCTTAACATTTTACGAATACAAAAAAAAAATTTAAGGATACTTAACGTAAACTTATGCTCTTTAAATTAAAAAAATAGGGCAAATTTACTTAATAAAAAAATATATATGTTTTATTCATAAGTAACGCAATCATTGTTGATTGTAAAATATAGAGGATTGATTCCGCAATGTTTTACTTTTTCAAATTTATATTCAAATGAGGTTATCCTAGATACAAAAAATTTTACTATTCTTACTTTATATATTGGTCTGATAGTTACATATATCAATACTCAAAGAATAAAAACAACAAATACGATGTATGCTTGGTGCTAAAATATGTTATCCTTAAAAGTTTCTAAACCCTACGTACAAGTTTTTCGCCAAATGGTTTTTTAATTATATTCAGTGAAAACAGTTCATATTTAGTTCGTAGCACTCATCAAAATAACAATGAAAAAATAATTTTATTTTGCCTGTAACAGTTTTCATAGTCATAAGCAAGCGGGATGTTCGAGAAATGTCGATTTATCTTCTATAAGCTAATGCGGGGAAATTTTCCTATATTATTTAAGGAAAATAACCAGCACTAAGTCGTAGCATTGTTAGTCTGAGCACAAAATTTCCTTTTTGCACCATTTCCATGGATCAAGTTTTATTTAAGACAATCATCAATTATTAGTGATCACACGTTTTTTGCAAATATCCCACAAATTTCCCTCGATATGTGTAGGTTTGTGGAAAGACTGATTTGTGTCTGTACTGAAAGTAGGTGAGCCTCGGATAAATAATCACTGATGTCTTCGCTGTTCCAGTGGTCCTTAAACTGTAAGTTTCCCCTTCTTAACCCTCTTATGTCGATTATGCAATACCGACTTTTTGTTGAAATTTCCCGTGCGAGAATGGAAAATAATACGTGAAATGTGGCCGCATCAACACTGGCTGATCGTGACTTGGAAGACGAGGCAAGGGAAAATTCGTGTTGCTCAATATACAGATACGTTTACTAATCACAAGATTTAACGTATTCAAATCGCACTAAATGCAAAGTATTTTTGTGATATCTCTTAAGAAGAAATTCGCAAATGAACTACAAAGTATTCATGCTTATGTACTCAAGAGTATCCGTGCTAATACACATCCGGTTATACTGCTCATTTTAATTTCAAATTAAAAAGCAGGTGGGTTTTCTTCCAATGATGATAAATTTTTGTTCGTGGATACTCTTCGTTACATTTTCAAGAAGTGCTGCTTCCTCTACATGTATTGATAAGCCGCCGAGCACACCAGAGTACTAGTTCCTCAGACAAAATTTTCAAACATTTGAAAAAAAGTTTTATATTGTTTTTTAAATCAAACCATAAAAAGAATGACAATTTTAGATGGAGTCATTGCTCAGTAAATTTTTCCTTATTTTATATATGATTTGCTAATATTTCGCTATCAAAGTGTAATCTAGGCCACCCTGCAAACCTAATAATTTTGACTTGACCTTTGGGACTGGAAGGCATGATATTTTCGACCCAGTTGCTTTGAAAATTCGAGCAAGGCGAATCTTTGGTTCAAACGGCTCCAATGTGAGTACCATACTGTAGTAATCGAGCCACTAGGCGAGATCTTTGTGCGTCAATACACCCCGCACTAGGATGGCGACACTGTCACGAGGGTCTTCAGATGTCATTGGGCTTTGAATATTCAATAAAGTCTACGCTGCCGATCGAAAACTCCGCATTGACCAAAATTCTTAACACAAGCATCACTACTGTGAAATAAACTGAGATCTTCTTCTTCTTCTTAACACCACAGCTCCTCTCGGGCCTTCGCTTTCTACAAACAGCGCCTCCAACTGTCTCGGTCTATTGACCGCGTCTTCCAATTCCGAAATCGGAACATCGATGAAATGTCTTCGTCGACCGTGTCAGACCAGCGTTTCCTCGGTTTCCCCACTGGCCTCCGGCCTTCAGTTCTCCCAACGAGTACATTCTCGATTCATGTGTCCAGCGCATTGCAGCTTCCGCGGCCTTACAATTGTTGAGACCGCCGGTTCGTCAAAAATTTCATACAGCTCATGGTTGTATCGAATTCGCCATTGATCCCCGTCTAGCTTCGCTCCGATTATTCGCCTCAGGACTCATCGCTCAAAGGCGTTCAATATATTTGCGGATGCTTGGGTTAGGGTCCATGTTTCACACCCATAGCATAATACAGGTCTTATCACAGATTAGAGCTTTGTTCTCCTGTGTATGCAGCTGGTCTTCAAGATCGTTGATACTGAATAAAATATTTTATTTGCGAGCTATATTCTTCGGCGTATTTCATCTCTTTCATTGCCCGTTTTCGTTATTTTGGCACCTAAATACACAAATTCGCTAACATTTTCGATACTGTACTCGCCAAATGTGATATTTTGTGTATTTGGTATATTTTTCCTCGACTGCGTCATGAGCTTTGTTTTATTTTCATTGATTTGTAGTTCTACTAGTTTTGCTTCGCTGTCGAGTTTCAGGAAAAGTTCACTGCCAGTTGTTAATGACCGTGACGGAATGTTGATGTCGTCCGCATAGGCTACTACTTGCTCGATTTGTATAGTAATGTACCTCGCGTATTGACAGGTAGCTTCCGTATGACGTATTCCAGAGCCAAATTGAATAGCAATGGGGCCAGCGCATCTCCCTGCTTTAGTCTGATATTTGTGTCAAAGGCATCGGTGAGCTGGTTATTGATGCGGATTTGGGAAGTCGTCGACGTTATTGTAATTTTGATAAGACGGAATAATTTGGCTGGGATACCGAAACCAAGCATTATTTGGTACAGTACGTTACGATCAGTATTGTCGTATGCTTGCTTGAAGTCAACGAAAATTTGGTGTACGTCTATGTTGAACTCCCAGCATTTTTCAAGTACCTGCTTGACTGTGAACAATTGGTCTGTTGTTGATATACCTGCCCTAAAACCACCTTGATACTCCCCAATAATATTGAGATAGGCTGTTTACATTCTGTGGCGGTTGTAAAGAGTGGATAATGTTTGAATTTCAGACAATGGAGACAGAGCTTTCAACGTTGCGTAAATTTGACGCATTCTAAAAAGAACGTAATCTAAATCCTGCAAACAACAAAATAAATAAAAGGAGGATACAACATCCAGGTCAAAATACTAAAGTGTGTCATCTGTATCAAATAGTATGTATGCAAATGATCAAAACTTTATTACTCTTGTGTTAATTCTCGTTAGTTTAATACAAATTACACGAAACCAACAAAATTGAAGAAGATCGAAAATACTATATAAAATTAATTACATCTTAAAAATCTAGTATGAAAAATTTAGCATTTACGTTTAGAAAGGTCCAATTTGAATTATTTAAAATGTAAGAATATATAGATTTAATAATATATGTAAAAAAATACTTTATAAAATTTAATCGGTTATATGAGAAACGCGATCATAAGAAGGAACTTGCCTGTCTTATCATTTTAAAATTTCAAAGTTCCTAATGCAGGGAAGAGTACATTCATTATCAGTTTTATTAACCATCGAGCATGTCCTACTTCTAACAAAGTTCACAAAACAAGAAAATCACGCTATCATGCTATGATAATAGCTATGAACGATAATTCTGTTCGATACACCGGGTCTGGACATGGATAAGGATGCTAAAAAGCATCACCTTGAATCTACATTCTTTGGCTCATTCCATCGCTAGATGCAACTTAAGAACATGATCAGCACTTTTCCGACCGGTTTTGGGTGAACTTGCATGTTAGGCGAGTTGCTCAAAAACTGGCCGGATAAGGCTAGTTTCTAGCTGGTTTGGGATGATTTGTGGAGTTGCACCTTTCGGAAGGTGTACGCGAATAAATATAAGCTCTCGAGAAAATGATAGCAAAGAAAAGTTCACGAAAGTGGAGTTGTTCAGCTCCTTTTTTGAGTGGTGGAATAGTTACTTGTGATGCGGTGTACTGAAACTCCAGTTCAAAATCCGATAAGACCTTGTAATAAGTTGAGACGAGTGTTGTTAAGGGATTTGATGGAGTCCCGAATGAAAAATTTTTCCCATACAAAGTGCACGTGTGCTTTACTTTGCTCTACGGTGTTTGTTAATTCGCTGTAACGAAAGTCTCACTTTGTTTGATCAGTGACAAGAAATTTGAACCACAAACGGAGTATCAGCGGATGTTAAGTGATTTGTTCCCTGTTCATTGTCTGCCATTGGATAGGTAAGTTAGCGCTAACTTCTCATGGATGAGTTTCCTCTAAATAGTAACCGTAGCCTTGACAAGGGCTATATTATCATCATCTATGGCGTGACAGCCCAAGCCGGGCCTTAGCCTCCAGGATTAATCTCCTCCAATCATAATGGTCCTGTGACGTTGTTCACCAGTTGTTTATTCTCAACAAGGATCTGCTATCAGTTTTGATCGTGTCTTCCTATTGAGTTCTCACTCTACCCACTAATATTCTTTCGGGTTACAAGTTTTCTTCCATCCTTTCTGCATGGCCCATCCATTGCAATTTACGTAGCTTCATGCAAGGGGAAACAGGTGGATTGTAAAAAAGTTCATACAACTTATCGTTGTAATGTAGTTTCCACTCTGTTTCTTGTTTCACTGGATTGTAGATTTTTCGGAGCGCTTTGCATTCAAGTACGTCCACTGCCTATTCAGATTCGCTCAGCAGGGTCCATTTTTCTCTTCCATATAACAACACAGGTTTGACTGGTGTTTTGTAAATGTGGAGCTTCTTTTACCTGTGCGAAGGTCTGGACCAAAGTATACTCAACTAGTACACACACCTTTCATCTACCCTGTGTTGCACACTTTTTAAATTTTCCCAGGGGCACGTCAGCTGATCCGGGGCATTACAGCTGATCCCATGTTTGGTGCGCTCAACAAACAAAACAAAATGCAAATAAAATTTCCGACGCACGTGTTCTTTTACGCATTTCAGAACATAGAAGTGCTGCCAGATCCTAATAAAAAACTAAAAGATTGCACGGAACGAATTTGTTTTTCTGCAAAGTTATTGATTTTTTGAGATATGGTAATCCTGAAATCTCTCATCGAAGCATATGTTTATATTCGCGCTAACCCTCGCGTCAGCATTTACCTACTTACCTGCTACCGAAGATATCTGGCTCGTTTTTCGGCTTGTGTTCGGATTTTTCCGGAGGGTTGATGGAGTGTGGTTACTAGTTGAGCATACTATGGTCTGGATCTTCAAATGGGAAGTATGGAGAAATACGTTTTATTTGCGGCGTTTAATCTCGTCCCTTTTGCTTGCATTCGGGTTGGCCAAAATTATCTACAATTCAAGGTTGTAGTCGCCTATAGTTAGGTTTTGTTGAACTGAAATTTTCTTCCTCGTATGAGTCATGAATTGAGTTTTAGTTTTATTAAATTGTAGGCCTATTTAGTTTCCTTCAGATTTTGGGCTCAGAAATGCTCCTTTGGCATCTAAGATTGAACGTGCCATGATATCGACGTCATCAGCATTTGCTACCAATTTTGTGGACTTGAACATTAGTGTACCCGAGGTTTCAGCTGATGTCTTCCTGATGACGTGTTGCAGAGAAATATTGAAGAGCATTGGGGTAAGTCCATCCCCTTATTTTAAGCCCGATTTCATTCTAAAGCTGTCCGTTAGTCCACCGTTTACCTTACCAGCGACTCTCCTTTTCATGTCGTGATCTTGACTGATTTTGTAGAGCGTATTTCTGTCGACACTTTCGTATGTTTGCTTGAAGTCTATAATTAGTTGGTGCACATCGATGTTATATTCCCAGCACTTTCCGAGCAAGTGCTTTACTGAGACCTATTGTAGACCATTCACCTTGAAAGCCTTCCTGATACTCTCCTATAATACTTTGTTGTGAATTCCAGCGTACTGGCACGCTCCCATTTGCAACTTCAAATTGCCGCCGTAATATCTCCACCCTCCTTTGGGCACTTATTCCTTTTCCTCAGTATATTTATTTATTTTTATTAACATTTAACAATTTTTTTATAATTTTTATTTCCCCATCATCTCAATTCCATCCTCTTCTTCTTCTTCTTTGTAGCACTACAGCCCCTCTGAGCCTTCGCTTAGAGATAAGAGTATCTCATTTTCATGACCGTATTGATTTTTCGGAAGTTGGTTTGGTCAGTACTATGCTCCCATGTGCCTGCTCAGCTATGATATGATCTGATTAAATCAGTACATATCACCACTGAGTGAACACTCATACTCTGTCATCCTCTTACCCTATCTTTAATTACAAAAATAAAATAAAATAACATAATAATCTTAACTTTTCCACTACCAACACTCCATTCATTACTTCCCATTATCAAAATTTCATTCGATACCTTTTCCCTAACAAAACCTAATTTCTTCCTTCATGCTAACTAATTTTATTCATTAGCACCAACTAACTAAATTTTACTTGCTATACTAAAAGAATTCATCTACGCTTCCTTACCAACAAATTTCTTTTCTTCTTCTTTCTTTTTGCATGCCCATTAAGAAAGATGCATAGTTGAAGTTGCTAGTTCGATGACTGGGAGATAAACAGAAGGTGGCTCCATTGGTAGCGTCGTGGATTTTCGACCGCCGGTCCTCTGGGACTCTGGGTTCAAGTTCTCCCGAGTGCAGAAAGACACTCTTTTTGGGATATTGGCAAAAGCAATTGTTTTGGTTTGGAAAAGAAGAGGAAGTGCTTTGGCAGTGTCGGAATCAAGGTTGATTATGAATTTGGGAAAAAGTCGGTTTTTAATTTCGATTTGGCGACAATGGTGTGAATGGGAATAGCAAAAGTTGGTGGCAGAAGTTCAAAAGTGAGAAAAGAATAAGTTCTACGAATGGTTAAAACTAGTGTAAATTTGCTTGTGGCATATGTGAGGTGAAGTTAAATGCGGGTTTTAGATGTAAAGTAAAGGCCAAAGGTCTGAACAAAATTCTAAATTTTTTTGCGTTATGATTAATTGAGTAAGCGAAAGAAAAACAGTTAAAAGGAGTAAGCTGAGAATAAAATTAATGACGGCTAAAATATATTCTGGCATAACCTAAGCCCAAAGATTATGTTGAAAATAAAATTAAGAAAGATATTGTGGAGACAATTTTTAATTGATGCAGAGGACAGTTATAAGGAAAACAGTAAAGTGTCATAATTTAATAAACTAAAACCGAGAAGAAAAAAAGGAAGATGAACGTTTTCTAACAAGTATCTTGTCTTATCAATGAATTGGTGAAAAAGTCAATTTTTGACTTTGAATTATATTATTGGCTAAAATTGAAGAGACCGTTGATTAGTGAAGAGAGTGTATCCAGCTCTTGGTGAAAAGTGGCCGTTCCGCGTTTTATTTAGATTTTGTTAACATTAATTTTCAAATTGAAGATTGGATTTCAGATGCCCCGAACTTCTTTTTTTTTTTCTTCGCCGAGCGCTTGGAGTTCAACAAGGAAAGTGTGAGTACTTATTTGGATTTGCTTTTTATATTACTGTTAGTTTATGTTATTAAATTAATTTTTTTGTTTTCTTTTTATAAAATTTTGTTTATCGGATGGTTCTTACATAAAATTTTAAAAGGGGAGTAAATATTTGTAAATTTTTTTTGTGAATTAAATAAAATGGCCATGTCTTTTTAAGATAATAAAAATTTTTCATTTTTAAAATCACCTCCCCCTTTCCCGTCCTTATCCCTTTGTGTTAGTTTTTTATGTGTAGGTTGGCTCAACATGAGCAGAGGGTGTCCCGGAAGACCCACGACACGACTGAGCGCTAGTCGTTGGATCTTGGTGATGATAGTCAGTCGTTTCTTTCTTCGGCATAGTTTTTTAGCTTGACGTCGAAGGCTTTTATGTTGTTCTTCTTTGGCCGGAGTTGGTTGCTGGATTTATTCTTTGTGGACTTGGTTTCTTTTTTAATTGCTTCCATGCATTCCTCGTCGTACCAGTTGTTTCTTTGGCTGGTACCGCAACACCCCTTTAGCTGCTTCTATTGCTGCATCTCTTACTGTTTTCCACATGGTTTTGATGGCATTATTACTTTCTCCCGTCTGCGTGGATATGTTGGTGCTGCTGTCGGATTATCAGCCCACCTAGCTGTGATGGGTACTAATTGGAAAATTAGGTAATAATCACATAGTTGAGCATGATATTGGCTATATCACCTTAAATTCCATTACGGCCCTTACCCTTACAATAAATTTCAACGCTAATGTTCGAATTTGGACTTTTATGTGATGGATTATTATTATTAAAGCGGTTAAAAAACCAGAGAATTGAGGACCAGACTTATCTTTTGTTCATTTCTTCGATTTGGCAAGCCAGACAAACTTCTGGTACTTTAACGCTGATAATGAACTAATGATCATACTACCAGAACTGTTGATCTTGCCTAAATTAGACTTAGCCATTTCATGAACTCCGCCATAGATGTTCTCAAGCCCGTTTGAGAAAGGAGGAGGGAACCCCTTGTTTCCTCAACCCATAGCTTCCATGACTCCTCATCCCAAATCCCCCCAATTAAATGGTAGTAAATACTCTCGGGGTGCACATTGGGTTTACTGGTTCCCCAATAATGTAACATTAAATGTCGAGAAATGGTCATAACTATAAATACATCTACAGCTCTGCTACTAAATCCTACTTACACCTCCTTTGTGAGGACGTAAGAGGGTGAAGGCGAATCTTCCGCGCCTGATAACGGAATCGACGTAATAACCATGCCGCCGGAATGGAGGTTGGGTGACGGGCTAGCTCCCCGTCTCTGGAGAACCTTTAGCTGTTTCGAAACTTGCAGACAGGCCTCGAAATGGATTGGACTCACGGCAACGACCTCGCAAACAAAAAAGGACTATGGCATTGGATCCTGGAATGTCAGATCACTCAATTACCCTGACGCTGTTAAGGACCTTTTAAAACAGGCCAGTCAATATCAATTAAAAATACTGGCAGTCCAGGAAACGAATTGGACTGGAAACGACCTTCAAGACATGAGATCGCGCACAATATTTAAAAGTGGGAAACCTACTGGAAAACGAGAACTCGGAGTGGCTTTCATTGTGGATAGGGAGTTCAAATCGCACGTTATTGATTTTAACGCAGTCAACGAACGGCTGCGTGCGTATAGAAGCGAAATTCTTCAAAATCTGGCTGATTAATGTTAACGCCCCGATTGAAGAAAAAGACGAAGAAACGAAGGAATCGATTAACAATCCCCTGGAAAGACTGGTCGACTCATTCCCCACAAACGACACAAAAATTGTTCTGGGTGATTTCAACGCTAAGGTTGGCAATGAGCTATCTCATCGGGAACGACTGGAGGATATAGCCTCCACTTGATTGACTTTGCATTTAGCAGAAATCTAGTCATACGTTTGACTTGCTTCCCACATTGACGCATTCATAAAATGACCTGGGTATCACCGAATGGCAACACACAAAACCAGATCGATCATGTTCTGATTCAACACCGTTGGGCCTCGAGCATACTTGACGTCCGTACATACCGAGGAGCCAATTGTAACTTAGGTCATTACTTGATCAATTTAACCTATTGATTTCGTATGTCAAAGGCATATTCAGCAAAGACCAGCCCGCTACAAAAATTTGACATCGAAAGGCTCCAAACGGCGTCTGTGGCCAAAAATTTCACGGAGCTCCTCGACAACCAGCTGGCTCCCATCTTATCAGACGCATCATTAAAGACGAGCAACGAGCTCTGGGTGGAAGTGAACGCGCTTATCAGAGCCATGGCAGAACAGACAATCGGACATCAAGCCCGGCGCAAGAGGAATGATTGGTTCGATGATGGGTGCCAGAATGCATTAGATAAAAAGAATCAGGTGTACAAAGAATACGCAGATAGGAAAACCAGGACGAAGAGAGAACATTATGAAAATCTCAGAAGAGTAGCGAATAAGATAACTAGGATTAAGAAAAGAAAATACTATGACGACCAATTGAGAAGTATAGATGTAAATTTAGCGAGCAATAACACAAGACAAGCATACAAAGTAGTGAAAAGCCTGAAACGTGGTTATCAGCCTAAACCCACGCTCAGTCGTGATGACAGCGGCAATATAATCGCTGATGAAATCAAGATTAAGGAAAGATGGGCATGATATTTCAAGAACCTCCTTAATCCTCCACACAGCTCCAGAACATCGGAGCCTATAGATGTCTGCGGAGAGCCTCCATTCGCCCCACCAACTTTGGATGAAGTTTGTTCCATCATCAAAAGAATAATAAAGTGCCGGGCATTAATGTGATTCCAGTGGAGCTCAACAAATATGGTGGCAGTAGTGTTCATCAAGATATTCACAAAGTCATCCAGTACATTTGGCAACAAGAACATATGCCGAAAGAGCGGAGCGAATCAATTATATTCCATATCCACAAAAAAGGTGACAAGCTACAGTGCGAAAATTATAGAGGCATATCACTACATTGTACGGCGTATAAAATATTTTCTAAAATCTTAGAATCGGATCATACGCCAACAGTATTATTGGGGAGTATCAAGGTGGTTTTAGGGCAGGTAGATCAACAACAGACCAATTGTTCACAGTCAAGCAGGTACTTGAAAAATGCTGGGGGTTCAACATAGACGTACACCGAATTTTCGTTGACTTCAAGCAAGCATATGACAGTATTGATCGTAACGTACTGTACCAAATAATACTTGGTTTTGGCATCCGGGCCAAATTAGTCTATCTTACCAAAATGCCAATAACGTTGACAGCCTCCCAAGTCCGCAACAATAACCAACTCACCGATGCCTTTGACACAAATATCGGACTAAAGCAGGGAGATAGGCTGGCCCCATTGCTATTCAATTGGGCTCTGGAGTACGTCATACGGAAGCTACCTGTCGATACGCGAGGTACATTACTATTCAAGTCGAGCCAGATAGTGACGACATCAACATTCTGTCACGGTCACTAACAACTGCCAAGGAACTCTTCCTGAAACTCGACAGCGAAGCTACAAATCAACGAAAATAAAACAAAGCTCATGACGCAGTAGAGGAAAATTACCCCAAATACACAAAATATCAGACTTGGTGAATACAGTATCGAGAATGTGAGCGAATTTGTGTATTTAGCTGCCAAAATAACGAAAACGGGCAATGAAAGAGACGAAATATGCCGAAGAATACAGTTCGTAAATAAAATATTCTATTCAGTATTGACGATCTTGAAGACCAGCTGCATACATGGACACATGAATCGTATGGATGAACAACGGATATCCAAGAAGGTATTCGTCGGGAGAACTGAAGGCCGGCGGCCAGTGGGGAAACCGAAGAAACGCTGGTCTGACTCGGTCGACGAAGGCAGTTCATCGCTACTCGGATTTCGGAATTGGAAGACGCGGTCAACCGACCGACAGTTGGAGGTGCTGTTTGCAGGAAGCAAAGGCCCGAAAGGGGCTGTAATGTTAAGAAGAAGAAGAATTCATGAAGAGGGAACAGCTGCGGACGATAGATCATGGTATGCAGCTTGCGGTATCAAAAAATGAAATTGTCATGATAGTGAAACGGAGGATTATAACCGTTATACCCATGAATGTTTATTTCATCGAGTTTCAAGCCAGCACATCGCGTCGTGTCAGTCAGATGTCTGGAAATGACCATAGAAGGCAAGCTGACCTGTTGGAAATAAATCCGTAAGGCATATGATGAGGCAGCTTAGCTTGTACAGTCATTGAGTAAGCTGATGATGAGTGCTGTTGGCCCTTTAGAAACAAAACGACAATTATTTATCGCTAGAATGTACTTCATACCTTTGTATGGCTCCAAGATCTGGGCTGATGCCACGAAGTTCAAGAAGTACACCAGCAGTTATCTTACTAGCTCCGAAAATTCACTTTTTGTGGTGGCAGTTGTAATTCCAATTAATCTTTTGGCACTTGAATGCAAGGAAGCACTTAAAAGTCGCTCGAAAATGAGTCAAGATCAAGTTGCAGCACAGATTCGGGCCAAAATACTGCAAAAGTGACAGCAAAGCTCAACGTAAGTACTTCTGGTTGTTGAACGGCTAGACTTATTGGACTTCTTAAACCATGGTTTACCCAGAAATATGATGAGTTTAACTTTTCCATTTCACAGTTTTTGATGGGGTAGGGATATTTTCATGAATTACCCATAGAATGCAAAAGATTAGAGCGCTGTTTTGTTACTTCCTCGATATTAAAGATGCTCTCCGAAAAGAGAGCCCATGTTAGGGTAGATTGACACCCACTCTATCGTTGAAGTTATGTTACGATTGCTTGAAGCGTGACGACTAATTTCATTGAGCCAGTCTTGAGACTATACAACCAAATTGAATACAGTTGTAATCTTTATGGGTCGGAGTTCCCAACATACCCCAGGACAAATTCATATTTGGACCTTTGCATTGCTAACGCAAGCCTTGAATTCAGCTTTATAGTCCTCAACGAAAATTGCAGGTGTTTCCTTACGATAGCAACCATAAAGCAATAGTAATGGAAATCAATCATCAAAGGGATGATGTCTTCATCATTTCAGTTCAATATGAAAATCATCGGTTGAACTTCAAAAAAGACGGATTGGGGAAAGTTTCAAAAGAAGTTTAATTGAGATTACCAGAAACTATGTCCTTCTTCTCATGATGGCAATGGTTGTTCGATGGTTCCTTATGACAGGAATCTAACGAACGATTAAATAGATCTCTATTTGTCGAAGTTAGAGAAGCTGACATTGAAACGATTGAGAAAATAGTTCCCATGATTAAACATTGAAACAATATGGAAGGATATGAAACATCGACCATTGCAGGGTTAAAAAGATTGAAAAGCCTTCTTCTCACACGCGTCAACAATATTTATAGGCGATTTTTGGGCTACAACCATTCCTCGTTGGCTTTGTTGAAATTCCACCTGAAGAATGTCCGGAACTTAATCCGTTCATACTTCAACAGTGAGGTCAGCAATCAATGAAAGTAAATAGCTTACTCCGCAAGAAGTCTCGAGTGAGGGTATCGAATCTTGAAGTCGCTAGTGATGAGATAAATCTTCTCGATAGGCCTTGTATCGAAATTGATAGTACGACTCCGGATAGAAATGGAAACAGGATTATATGGGATGGTTTGCATAAGCTTGCCCTAATTGGAACTCATTTTGAGCTGGTTCATCTACCAAACCCTTAGATATGGAACCAAATACTTTCAGAGGTCGTTGAAGCAAAAGTTTCCGACTTCAAATCAAGCCTGAACGACAAACCAATTTTTCATTTCAATGAAACATTAACATCTGACCTCATACCGAGCTTGAATCTTATTGATTATTTTGTCAGCTATGATGACTTGTGTTTCGTATTTGGAAAGATAAACAGCAAGAAATCATGTGGTATCGACGATGTTTTAAATATAGTTCTCTGACAGTTGCCTGAGGTAGCTATTAGGAATTATTGCATGTTGTTCAACAAATTTTAGGCAATTCATATTTCTCAAACGAGTAAAAAAAGGCTAAGGTTTTTCCAATCTTGAAGAAAGGAAAAGAATCTTTGTGCCCTAAAAGCTATCGTCCAATCAGCTTGCTGCCTAACATCAGCAAGGTGTTTGTAGTGGTACTAAATAAAGTAGTAAATACCCACATTGAGAAATATGAGTAGATGCCGGATTGCCAATTTGGTTTTCGTGCCAGGCATTTGACCATACATGCGATAACGAAAGTAACCTCAGACATCTATTGGAAACTAAACAACAGAGTATGTGTTGGAGATTGATATGGAGAAAGCCATGATGTGCAATATGTTATACGGGGAATCGTTTGTTGTATTGTAACTGATAGAAATCTGACAACAATGCGCGACTTCAAGGTCTTGAATGGTCTACAGCAGGGAACAGTTACTGCACCTCTACTCATCTCAATCTTCATTCGCAAGCTATTGAACGGCTTTGATTTTAACGTCTCGCCAACGCGATCATTGGTAGCGTTTGCTGATGATCTGATCATCTTACGGTAGACCGAAAAGCTACAATAGTTCAGAGCAATCTCCAAAAAAAGTTCAATGATGTGCAGCTGTACACTGACAATTGGCGAATGAAAATCAATGCGCAGAAACGCGAAACAATCTTGTTTTGGACAACGCTGTAGGGGGTCAGTCAAGATCTGAAACGTAATTGGAAGGATTTCCACATCATGGCAGGCGAGGGTAGTTCAGAACGGGTTCCACATAAATCCTGTGTTCGATGCCTCGGTGTTCATCACGATCAGTATCTATATCGTACTGAACATGTCAAAATCATGCCCACTAAGGCACAAAAAGTAGTCATGGCCCTACGAAGAATCTTTCATTCCAGATACATTGATCAGAAGGTCAAAATTATCTGTTACAAGACCCTGGTTAGACCAGTTTTGACATATGGATGTCAGATCTGGTACAACGAGAGTGCAAGTACTATGGAAAAATTAAGAGTTTTCGAAAGGAAATATCTTCGTGCATATACTGGTTTGTATAGAAGCCTGAGATGGATTGGAAGCATTACATATCGAATGGAAGAATTTATCAAACTGCTGAAGTGACGAGGGTCGATATCTTCATATTGAAGCTTCTTCGGAATCATATCGCAAGATCAGTAACTGTGAGTGAAAACCCCTGGATTTTATAGCCGTTCCACCCTACAGACGAGTATATTGCGTCTTGCCCCGCTACTGGCTTCGTTCCTCCAGAAGTATTCGTGCATTTGGACATGAATCGATATGTTCTTAATTCTGACGGTATCTCAATCATATACAGTGGACCCTCGTTATAACGCTGCTCGCTATAACGCGCCCTCGGTTATAGCGCACCCAGAAACAGATTGTCCACCATAAGTTCCAACATTTTAATGCAGCTCTCTGTTGCATTAGTGAGTATAGCATTTTATTGTTACTGTCCGGTGAACTGATTGTTTACATTAAGTTCAAACGTGTTTATACAAATCCGTGTGCATTTCATTGGCATCGCGTATTGAATAATTGTGTATGTATTGAGTTTGTGCAATTATGTATGTTCAAATAGTGTTTAATTATTATAGGCACGATAAATAAAAGAAAAGCCTACAGCGTCAAAGAAAAGCTTGACATCATCGCCAAAGTCAAGAGTGGAGTTTCTAAAGCAAATATTAGAAGAGAATACGGGGTACCTGAGGGAACTGTAACGGGTTGGATAGCAGAGGAGAAAAAACTAAATTTATTTGTTGATAAGCTTGACCAAGATGCTGGTCTTACTCGAAAGAAGACAAGACTTGGACCAAATCAAAATGTGGACGATTGCCTCTATGAATGGTTTGTGCAAAAAAGAAGTGAAGGTATTCCCGTTTCTGGAACTGCTTTGAAGTTTCAAGCTGACAAAATTCATGCAAGCTTAAAAGCAGAAGGAGATTTTAAGGCTTCTGACGGATGGTTGTGGCGTTGGCAAAAACGACATGGCATCTACCAAATTTCTATTTCTGGAGAAGCAAAGTCTAGTGATATTGAAGGTGCGGCAGAATTCTCCAAGCAATTTGTAATTTCTACTAAGGAAGAAGGGTATTCTGATGTACAAGTTTATAACTGTGATGAGATTGCGTTATACTACAGAATGTTGCCGAATAAAACATTACAAGTAACCCACAAAAAGAAGGATTAAAATTAAGCAAGGAAAAAAAAAACAGTTTTATTTTGTGTAAATAAAGCTGGTAGTCATAAGTTAATGCCACTCATCATAGGTAAAAGTCAACATCCACGATGTTTTAAGTCAATCAACATGCTATCTCTGCCGGTTGTTTATAAGAACAGCACAAAGGCCTGGATGACTTCGAATATATTTCATGACTGGTTTCATAACTCCTTTGTTCCTTCTGTCCAAAAATTTCTGAGAGATTGAGACTATATCCAAAAGCTTTGCTTCTCTTAGATAATTGCCCAACTCATCCACCTGCTGATAATCTTGTGCCTGACGATGGAAAGATAAAAGTGATGTTTCTTCCAAAAAATACAACAGCTCTTATACAACCCTTAGATCAGGGCATTATTAGTGCTTTCAAAACAAATTACAGGAGAGAAATGATGAAGTCTTTATTAGCATCAGACATTGAAGTCACCACATTTTTAAAAAAAATGGATCTTAAAGACGTGTCGTACAGTATTGGATTAGCCTGGCAGGCAAGCACATCGGAGACAATTCGAAATTGTTGGAAAAAATTAAATGAATCTAATAATGAAGCTGATCTTAACCAGTCCATAACATATTCAGATTCAGCTTCAGATCATATCTTCACTGAGGCTGAAATTTACCGTATCCGGGAAATATTGAATGAGCCGGAAATTACTCATGATTCTTTGACTGATTGGTTAGATGTGGACGCTAAAGAAGATATTTGTCAGAATATGACTGACGAAATGATCATCGATTCCATTTGTGGTGATGAAGATTGGCAAGAAGGAATAGGTGAAGAAGAAATCATCAGTGGGATAGCTGATTTACCACCAACAACCAAAGAAGCAATAAATGCCATGGAAACTGTAATAAGATGGGATGAATTACAAGAAAATGTTAGCAGTGTCAGACTGTTGCAATTAGCATTTTTCAAAAAAGAGATGCTGCAGAACTTACCAACAACCAAACAAACGAAAATTACTCAATTTTTCAAGTGATGAATTTAAATAATGTCGGTAAAATTATCTCGAATATGTTTTTATTTTCAAGCGTACCTTATGTATATAAATAAACTGATACATGCATATGTATATGTGCTTATTAAGATGTATCATTATGTTATGTGAATTACAATAAGACAATAAATACGCAAATGGTTCTGTTATTAAAATTTGAAGCTTATGAGATGTTTCATTATGCAGCTATGCAAATCGTTCCGGGTAAATTTATTTTGATACTACCGTGCCGCTCGTTATAACGCGTTTCCCCTTATAACGCGGGTGTTGTGTGCCGCCCGATATGCGCGTTATAACGAGGGTCCACTGTATCACATATATAGACGGCCACCGATACGAAGATAAAATATCCTCCGAACTTGAGTTCACGAGACCAAAAATTCCAATGGAGATACTCATTTGCTAAGTTCGTTGAAGCTGGTTAAGTTGAGACGGAGCAATCTAGGTATTGGTGGCTGAATGACAATGTCTAAATTGTTTGTGTTTATTTTCAGTTCTTGTTCTTTTTGTTAATTTATTTTCGAGTTTCAGCTCATTATTACCATATTTAGTGTTGTTTATTTGTGTTAAAATTTAGGGATAGGTTGGTATGCTTGTTTATTATATTAGGTTTAGATATAAGGTTAAAAGCTTAGGTTAGGAATATTAGTTGTTTTAGTATACGATAAAGTTTTTGATTGAATTTGATTAGAATTAGGTTGTAACATACATATTATGTGTAGGATAAGATTTCACTATTGTGTTATAATTATAAATAATTTTGGAATAGTCTTGGCTGGTTTTTTCTCCTTTTTCCAATCGAATCATAAAATATATAATAATATTAATTAATTACATGCTGAACCCATCCTTCGTCTAGATAAAATCATATCCTTCCGCACATCCTTAAAGTCAAAGTCAAAGTCAAAAGTGCTTTATTTAATACTAATCGTTATAAATTTTAAAAGAATATAAAGCAAATTCCAAACAATAACAATAAAAAACTTAATGGCCCAAAATGGCTCTCTAAATTTGTACGTTATCATTAAACACATTTAAAAAAAATAACTATAGCAAATTCAAATCAATGAAGATTATTACATATTTTTAAAATTCAATTGGAAAAAGGAGAAAAAACCAACCAACACTATTCTAAAATTATTTATCATCTTAACACTCCAGTGAACTTTGATCCTACACCTAATATGTTTTAACTTAATTCTAATAAATTCAATCAAAAACTTTATCTTATACTAAAAAAATCTATAACAATGTTCCTAACCTAAGCGTTTAACCTTATCTCTAACCTAATATAATAAACATAATATAAACCTAACCTATACCTAATTTTTAACAAAAATAAACAATAACACTAAATGTGGCAATGATGAGCTGAAACTCAAAAATAAATTAACGAAAAACACCAAAACTGAAAATAAACACGAATAATTTAGATATTGTCATTCAGCCACCAATACCTAGATTGCCCCGTCTCAACTCGATCAGCTTCAACGAATCTAGCAAATGAGTATCTCCATTGAAATCGTTGGTCTCGTGAACTCAAATTCGGAGGATATTTTATCTTCTTATCGGTGGCCCGTCGATATATGTGATATATGATTGGGACGCCGTCAGAATCAAAAACATATCGATTCATGTCCAAATACACGAATGCTT
Source organism: Odontomyia ornata (assembly GCA_963969285.1). Taxonomy (NCBI): domain Eukaryota; kingdom Metazoa; phylum Arthropoda; class Insecta; order Diptera; family Stratiomyidae; genus Odontomyia; species Odontomyia ornata. The sequence goes on from OZ017739.1 coordinate 386,719,385, forward strand.
CTGGAGGAATGAAGCCAGTAGCGAGGCAAGTCGCAATATACCCGTCTGTAGGGTGGAACGGCTGTGAAATCCAAGGGTTTTCACTCACAGTCACAGATCTTGTGATATGATTCCGAAGAAGCTTCAATATGAAGATATCGACCCTCGTCACTTCAGCAGTTTGATAAATTCTTCTATTCGATATATAATGTTTCCAATCCGTCTCAGGCTTTCTGTACAAACCAGTATATTCACGAAGACATTTCCTTTCGAAAACTCTTAATTTTTCCATTGTACTAGCGCTCTAGTTGTACCAGATCTGACGTCCATATGTCAAAACTGGTCTAACCAGGGTCTTGTAACAGATAATTTTAACCTTTTGATCAATGTATCTGGAATGAAGAGTTTTCGAAGGGCCATGACTACTTTAAGTGCCTTACTGAGCATGATTTTCACATGTTCAGTATAGTACACATACTGATCGAGATAAGCACCGAGGTATCGAACACAGGATTTATGTGGAAACCGTTCTAGACTACTCTCACCAGCCATGATGTGGAAATCTTTCCAATTACGTTTCTGGTCCTGACTGACCCCCTGCAGCGTTGTCCGAAACAAGATCGTTTCACACCTTTGCGCATTGATTTTCATTCGCCAATTGTCAGTGTACAGCTGTACATCATTGAACGTTTTTGGAGATTACTCTGAACTATTGTAGCTTTTCGGTCTGCCATATAGATGATCAGATCATCAGCAAACGCTACCAATGATCGCGTTGGCGAGACGTTAAAATCAAAGCCGTCCAATAGCTTGCGAATGAAGATTGAGAAGAGTAGAGGTGCAGTAACTGTTCCCTGCTGTAGACTATTCAAGACTTTGAACTCGCGCATTGTTGTCAGATTTCCATCAGTTACAACAAACGATTTCCCGTATAACATACTGCACATCATGGCGACAAGGTGACTGGGGACACCTTGTCCTGAAGGAGTTTAAAAATTAGTCAATCTAACCATACCATATCAAAGGCTTTCTCCATATCAATGAGACATGCTCCAACATATTGTCTATCATTTAGCTTCCAACAGCTGTCTGAGGTTACTTTCGTTATTGCATGTGTGGTCGAATGCTTGACACGAAAACTAAATTGGCAATTCGGCATCAACTCATTTTCCTCAATGTGGGAGTTTAATGCTCTGTTGAGTATCACTTCAAACACCTTGCTGATGTAAGGCAGCAAGCTGATTGAGCGATAGCTTTTGGGGCAAGAAGATTATTTTCCTTTCTTGAAGAGCGGGAATACCTTAGCCTTTTTCCACTCATTTGGGAAATATGAATTGCTCAACATGTTGTTGAACAATATGCAATAATTCCTAATAGCAACCTCAGGCAAATGTCGGAGAGTTACATTTGGAATACCATCAGTACCACATGATTTCTTGTTGTTTATCTTGCGAAATATGAAACACAAGTCTTCATAGCTGACAAAATAATCAATAAGATTCAAGCACGGTATGAGGTCAGATGTTAATGTTTCATTGAAATGAAGAATTGATTGGCCGTTCAGGCTTGATTTGAAGTCGAAAACTTTTGCTTCAACGACCTCTGAAAATATTTCGTTCCCTCTCTCAGGGTTTGGTAGATGAACCAATTCAAAATGTGTTCCAATCAGGGCAAGTTTATCCAATCCTTCACAAATAATCCTGTTTCCATTTCTATCCGGAGTCGTACTATCAATTTCGATACCAGCCCTATCGAGAAGATTTATCTCATCACTAGTGACTTCAAGATTCGATACCTTCACTCGAGACTTCTTGCGGAATATGCTATTCCCTTTCGCGAACACGCCGTCTGGGTCCTGTGGGCTAATATTCCACACATCCCTTAGACACTGAAGATGACTCAAAGGAATCGAAACGCGTCTATTCACATAACAAAGCAAGGCTCGTCGGCTTTTCAATAAAAAAGATTGAGCCTGCGGATATCAAGTTAACAAAATGATTGACTAAATTCACCGTGCCTTGTTTTTCTTTTAGTTTTTTTTTGTTTGTATTTATTGAAGTATTTTCGAATTTATTCAAAAACAACGCGTTTTACCACGACAAATAGAAGTTTCGAGAATCGTAAAGAATATAGATAGCGATCGTTTGTAGAATAAGCGTAGTTTAGCTTTGGTATTGACTATGAATTATTCAAATATTACAAATAGTTGGTGTTATGGCTTTCAAAGTTGATTGAATTGCATCGATCAAACAAATTCTCTAGTTGGTGCAAACCTGCAGGCTCAGTGAGCAGAACTGAATGAGCTTTGATAGTGATTTAAAACCGTAACAATATTGATTTAAGATCAATGTATTTTATAAGTTTATAGATTTAAGTGTAAACAGATTAGATTGTAAGATGTCAGCGTATTCATTGAGAATATTATTATATTATTATAAAAGCCTAGGGATACTTTCAAAATATTTATAGTAGGATCGGATCAATAAATTTATTTGAATTTATCGAAGTAAGGTAGATTTATTTATACATAAGCAAAAACAGAATTTCATATCATATTCACTCACAGTATGATGAAACTAGGTATAATCAAAATTAACCATTTTAACTCTGTGTAAAATAAAGGATACAAAAATGTTGAACTACAAAGAAGTTTATTATTCCTTTTTCTATATAATTTACATCAAACGAAGATAGTGATATGCTTTTTGACTGTTGATGGGGTAAAGTTCTCCGGGATTGTCCATTAAGTCGACTATATGTGTTGGTCGCAGAAGGCGAGTAGGCATCATGGATGAAGTCTTGCAAAAGTCAACCTGAAAGAGAATTATTCCCTGCATTGCATAAAAAATAAAAGAACTACATACTTGACCAATAGTTGCAACAGAAATTTCATTCCATAAGGTCTTTCCATCATCGCCTCGTTGTAAGCTGCATGGAAGTCCGGTTTTGTCAGCGAGGGTTTTGAATAGTATGGCTCGCTCAAAATATCCTCCAAAATGAACCTGGCCCAACGGGATGATGTTACAATAGAGCATATACTTCAGCTGATTCAAATGATTTGAAACAGTTTGCAAAGTGGTAGCTTCCTTCTGTTGCCCCGGGCGAGTACCACACATTTCTTCACACACCAGTTTGGCAAGGACTTTTGCACGGTCTGATATTTTCGCAATATCCACAGTTAATGGGTTGTTAGGATCTCCACAAAGTCCCTGGCTCTATTTGTGCACAACAAGTTGGGTAGTTGTCAATTGAAATAGATTAGAGAAAGAAAAGATGATAGTACCTCAAGAAGGTTACGAGCTTTTTCCAAATATTTTGGAAGATAAGGATCATTTGGACGACGACAGTATGTGCAATCTATTTCCGACAAAATCGATATACCATCAGAACAAACTTTTGGTACATTGACAACCTCGAGATCAGAACAGCGGCGATGGTCGAAGTTAACAATAAACAGCGTGTAGCGAGGTGAAACATCTTCATTGAGCATACTTCGAAAAGCCTTTACATCCTTCCAGTGGTATTTCGATACAAAAAAGTTGTGGTTGGTAGTATCAGTCAGCTCAAGTCGTCCTTTTACGCTGAACTTAAGGGACAGATCAGCTGATAAAATGCTTTCAATTGCTGGTGACCAATTCGAGCAACTGATTAGGGCAGAATCATCTCTCAGAAGGCTAATAAAAAAATATTCATTTTACCAGATATTGGTTTACATCAGATGCTTAAATATTTAACTTACTGTTCCAAAATTCCTTCGTCAATGTAGGCATCGATAAACTCCCGGCGTTTTGCTGTATGCATAATAAATTCTGCGACAGCATTTTTCAACATGATTGCCGGGCTTTTGAGGTACTTTAAAGCTGTGTTCCAGAATTCATCAGCTACTAGTTGTTCCCGAAGTATATGGTTGCTACTGTATACCGATGCTGTGTTGAAGAGATTTGTCATCAAAATGGTTGAACGGGCGGAGTTCTGAAATAGAAGGTGGTTATACATATGCGCCTATATGCTCAATAGTTATTCAATACACAAAAAAAAATAAAACAGCCGAAAGTGACACAGTGTATTTTGTGTCAAATCGAAAGTCGTGTGCAAAAACATTTTTGTAAGTTTTTATTGAAATAGTATTAATCGAAAGTGAACTTCCATAACTGATTCGATATAAAAGGTGGCTCAAAATTAATCACCTGGCGCAAAATTAGCCATCTAATTTTTCTGGAATAACTTTTTTACTAAATAAAAAAAAATGAATTTTAAACAATGGAAAAAATTGTGTATATCTAAATAAAGATTTCTATCACGTAAATCATTTTTTTATTTGGTAAAAAAAGTTGTTCAAAAAACAAAAATTTGGTTGATTAATTTTGCGTCAGGTGATTGATTTTGCGCCATTCTGTTTGTATGTAATGTTAAAAATTATCGTCATTCATCGTCATCATTGATTGGAAGAAATAAAATTAAATTTTTTGCCTTCAATCATTTCCCATCCTTAACCTTAGCTCGATTCATAGTTCTCGCTTTAACTAACAACAGTAACCATGGCTAATTTTCCTGAGCAAGTGTGGCAATACAAATTAAATCTACTGGGTTACAAGGAAAAATACAGGTTGTACTTCGGATATGTTACTCAATTCACATATTTTACTCAATTCTACTCGTATCTATCCTGAGATGCAGATGCATAAAAGAAAACAACAGAAGAAGTAAACTACTGTCAAAAGGCTTTTGTACTCAATATATGATATGCTGCAACATTCGCTACGTATCTACTGTAAAAAATAAAACACTACTTGAAAAACATTTACATTGAATATTACGTCAAAAAAAATTTTGAAAATAAAAGAAACTCGACTTCAAAGTCGCTTAAAAGGATGAAATAAATTTTATGCAAGAGGTGCCATTTCAATTTCTCCCTGTTTCTCGAAGTGTATGTGCCGAAACGGAGAAATTGACTTGGCACCGCTTCGATAGAAGTTATTTCATCCTTTTTAGGGCGTTTTGAAGTCGATTTCCTGTTTTTCATTTAAAATCTATTAAAAATCAATTTCTTGAATACATTGAACCATGTTTATTGAAATTAAATTTTTTGACTGCAATGCATAATTCACAACTGCTGAAATCTGCAAAGTTAATACTACTCGAATTCTGGGCTGTCCCAGATTTTCTTAGTCTTCCTTGATTTTTGGTTTCGCAAAAATCCAATAAAAATTGTAGCTTCAGGAAGCTTTTGAAATTTCGAACGTTGGCTAGTCGCCATTTTGATATTCTGATTTGACATTGAAGTTTTTTCATGTTCACTAAAGATTTACAGACTACCACCTTACCAAGTTTCGTCAACATTGATTCAAAGGTTTTTTTCACAACTGCAACTCGTTCTGATATACTCGTATATACGTACATATATATATATATATATATATATATATATATATATATATATATATATATATATATATATATATATATATATATATATATATTTTATATATATATATATATATATATATATATATATATATATATAAACATACGAGGTGTGACTGATTCAATGAAAACCGTATATTTAAAAGTTATTCTACAACTCTACCATCCCCTTCAAACTAGTCCCCTTGGGCAGCTGCACAACGATTCCAGCGCGTTTTCCATTCTTCGTAACATTTCTGATTTCTGGAACGCTTCGACTGGGATGTCTACGAGTACCCTCGTCACGGCCATCCGGATGTCCGTAATCGACTCAAAATGGGTTCCTTTGACCACCGATTTTGTTCTAGGGAACAAAAAAAAGTCACAGGGTGACATATCGGGTGAATAAGGCGGCTGTTGCAACAAGGTGATCGCTTTAGAGGCCAAATACAAGGACACGCTGAGGGCAGTGTGGCACAGCGCGCACAACTTTTTCATCCCAAAATCGTCGGTTAAGATTTGTCTAACTGTTTCATGGTCCAGTTCCGAGGCCAACATTTGAACTGTTAAACCCCGATCTTCACAGATTAGGGTACGCACACGCAGCGCATTCACGTCAGTCCGCACCTCGACTGGTCTCCCGCTCTGCACCTCGTCTTCCACGCTTTCATGCCCCTCCTTAAACTCTTGATGCCATGAAACACCTGGGCACAACTAAGAACACTATCACCATGCACTTTTACAATTTTAGCGTACGTCACCGAAGCTGTTTCACCCCATCTAGCGCAACATTTTATCACGACGCGTAACTCTTGATTTCGTTTCTCCATTTTTGTGACGAGCACCACGTACATACGTCTACTCAACACGACACAGAAGGCGAACTAAACAAGCGAGAGTAATGGTAAATATATCAATAGAGAGGAGAAGGATGCCGAAGAAGTGGGAAGGGAATTTCAAGGTCACAGGTTTACCACAAGCGTGGCAATAAAATCAGTCTCACTGCTTAATTGTCACTCCTCGTATATAAATATATTGGATCGTCTAAAAAGTATTGAGCCTTTTTTGTTACTAGATGGTGTTCGTTGTCATATATCGGGGAATACTAATCAGGTTGAGTCAAACGGACATGCGTTTGAAAGGTGGCATTCCAGTCTACAATTTTAATGTGGACAGTTTCGTATTTTGTCATTCATGTCAAAAGTTGTATTCATTTAAAAATGAGTGAAATTTCTGGATAAATTCGTTGCATTGTATTTAAATTTAATATTAAAATTCGATCACGGCAACCCCTTTGCAACGCAATTTATGAAAAAGAACTCCAGTATCACGCGATGGGAGAAACCGGTTTGACGCGAGCGGAGGGCTCGCCACGAAACCACCGTTGCGACACACGAGAGCTCTGTTTTTGATCTCGAAGAATTGGTTCTCGTGGGACATTAAGCTAGGTGATAGTCGTGAGTGAGGACTGGGCGTATTATTTCGCGTGCGATCTGCGGGTTTGATTTTTGTGTTTTCAACGTTGTCGGGAATCATTTTCGTAGGGTATGTGGGAAAGTTGGAAAACGTTCAACTGGAGTGGAATCGTATCGGATGCGATCCTGACGTAGAGAATATTTTGATTGCATGTACTTGTGCACCCCTGTATTATATTTTTCAACCTTTTTGTGCATGTAGAGCCATAGGGGGGCTTGCAAGGGCTTCAGTGTGTATTTCTGACATATTTCATATCGTAGAGCTTCTCGGAATTACCGCAGAATGAGTTGTTACGAGATATCCACATCCGCGCGTTGTTGCATGAAATAATTTTGTGTTCGACTTGTGATAACATTAATATTGCTGAAATAAAGAAAACTGAATGCTAGCTAGTGCGCCCCATTTAATGTTTCACTGATTGTTGTGCTGTCTGTCGTCACTGTGCCGCCAAGCATCGAGGTTGTGAACCCAAACAGCATTTGTCAAAATCTCAATGAGCCACACACCTTTGAGGAACAAGATAAAACCGGAGTGGACATCCATGTGTACACGTTGTCGCAACTACCCCTGCGACCGCCTACCTAGCTACGTGTCTTTTTGCACCTACCCCGGCGACCCTGATTCTAAAGCTAGTTAAGTTAAGTTAAGTAAACAAACGCTTATGCACTCGTAAATATGGTTTTATTGCAAATAACACTTCACAGAACAAGAAAATAGCATTGAATACAAATAAAGCATTATGGCTTCTTAGGATAGAAAACACTTTCGCATCGATAACCCATCGTTTTCTAGCAATATCGCACATTACACTTTTAATTGAGTTCCTCGCTCCGATTTACAATGTCACTCCTTAAAATGTTGTTATCCCTAAACCAGGTGTAATATTACTTTCACTACACTCAATATGTACCTCCGGACACGTTCTCGAACCGAAAAAACGAATCGTTCTCACGCGCCAGGTAAATTTCGCGTCCATGTTTAGTCGTCAAATTGACAATCTGGCTCTCGAGAGGAGAAATTGTGGAAATTATTGGAAATGAAATGACAATCATGCTCAGAAGGTGGTCGTATCATTTTCTATGGAGCTTATATGAGCATAGCAAAGACATATAAACAAATGGACGAGCAACGAGAATCTGTGTACTCGTCCATGTGAGAAGCAAATTTGCCACATAAATAAGTTATAAATAACTTACGCTCTCGAAACTATGTAATTCCCTCTGCTTCTCCTTCCCCTTTGTTACCACACAGGTTTTTCTTTTCTCTCTTCAGAAGAATCGCTTCCCCCACTGACACCCGCGCACACCAACGAAATTTCATTTCAGTTTGAGTATAAACAACAAACTCTCACGGAAAACTCGAACGTCAAAGCAAAAGAAAATCGAAAAGAGCGCGAACCCCGCGGGAAAACTCATGTGTCAAAGCGGATGGAAATTTCATAAATTTTTAATTAAAACAGTGAATTAAAGTTCCGATTACGTACGCGCGATCTTTAAAATTAAAAACTTTTTAAATGTGAACGTGTTTCGCCGTGAATAGAGTGCTAAATTAAAAGTATATCGCCTCAAACCTCAACTTCACAACTTTAGCGCAGGTTGCCAATTGCTTCGGCTCTCACGACCGGTTGCGGATCCAGTACTCTCTATATCTATGGAGCATAGCCTCTCCATTTGTTCCGTTCCTCAAAGCCACACACCTACGGAGCCGGCTACACTGCATTCGATGTGTGTAATTTATTAGCCGCGCTGGCATCGAAATTAGAATGGAGAAATGATACGGAATGTGAGTGCGCTTGCTGCAGTTCAAACGGCAGCGAAAGTGGTTCAGCGCCAAAGTTATGAACGGAGCGTTTTTGTTTTGTAAGTTGAATTGAAAACTAGTCGTCAGCAGTCTTTGTTTAGCGGCCAAACCAGAAAAGACCAAAAAGAATCAGCACGAAATCATTCGTTGACTCGTTGCTATGGAACTCGCAACATTCGACCGCCGCTGCCTGATTCTAATTGGAAAGGTGGTTTAAATGGAGCACAATAACAATTCAATTGGACGTATATTGTAGCGTTACAATTGATATTTGCCTATGAACCTATTGGAAAACTACTTAAACAAGATTGTCATCAAATTTGGATATTCTTTAACAAATTGGCTTAATTGTTCCCATAAGAGTACTGTTGTGTAGTGTTATGGGGATTGTTGATAAGCTAGGTGCGATCCCCATGAGAAAGAAAGAATATTTCTTTACTAAAACACAAATATGACTTTATTAGTGAAACTAAAGAAGAGAATTATAAGTATAGAATTGAATGTAGTGAAGGACTACATATTGGCGCGCGCGATGTTGACTCGTCGGAGGTTGCGAACGAAGTGGCCGTCTCGTTGACATGAGTTGAGAAATTCATTGCATCCACTAACTGCTTGATGCGCTCCTTGCGGTGAGCATGTGGACGCCACAGTACTCCCTCCCAAGTGACATTTTGATGAGAATGTCACGATCGAAAAATGGCGTTGAAAAATGTCTTAAATGAGCCTGGTGCAATGGCGGGTTGCGTAGCACGTGTTCAGAAGATGCGATTTCAATGTCGTGAATGTTGCTGTGCGGCTGCAGTGCGAGGTTGGGCATACGACGTAGTGCGAGGTCGGGCATGCGGCCTGGTGTGAGGTCGGGCATGCGACACTGTCGGGCTTGCGGCCTGGTGCGAGGTCGGGCATGTGACACTGTGCGGGTTTGGGCATGCGACACTGTGCGGGTTTGGGCATGCGACACTGTGTGAGGTCGGGCATGCGGTCTGGTGCGAGGTCGGGCATGCAACACTGTGCGGGGTCGGGCATGCGACACTGTGCGGGTTTGGGCATGCGACACTGTGCGAGGTCGGGCATGCGGTCTGGTGCGGGGTCGGGCATGCGACACTGTGCGGCGTGTTGGCGGCGCAATCGAACATGCGATCGAGGCGGTGTGACGTACACATGCGAACGCGGCGTCTGTTCGGGCATGCGTATGCGGTCTGGTGCGTGATCGGGCTTGTCGGGATTTCATGCGGCGTGCTTGCGCTGACTCGTGAAGCTACGACCTGCGGCGATAGTAAAAAGATGGCGAGCACATGACTCGTGTAACAAAAACGTGAACTTGAACAAAAACGGGGTCACCACTATGGGGATTGTTGATGAGCTAGGTGCGATCCCCATGAGAAAGAAAGAATATTTCTTTACTAAAACACAAATATGACTTTATTAGTGAAACTAAAGAAGAGAATTATAAGTATAGAATTGAATGTAGTGAAGGACTACATATTGGCGCGCGCGATGTTGACTCGTCGGAGGTTGCGAACGAAGTGGCCGTCTCGTTGACATGAGTTGAGAAATTCATGGCATCCACTGACTGCTTGATGCGCTCCTTGCGGTGAGCATGTGGACGCCACAGTGTTTTAACCGCAAATTGTCGGAATTCTTGGCAACTGTATACAGAAATCGACTGTAGTGTAAATTGTCCAGAAAAGTTACGATTTGGTTGACAATTTTTGTATGGCCTTGTGCAGTGGCAATTCTATTGTTTCAATAATATTGGTTTTTGTCTTGAATTGTCAAAAGATCGACGATTTTTACAACTTGCTACTACCATTCACGGAATAAGTGTGTAGAACTGCAGAATACTGCAAATGAATCAACAATCCTGGTATTTTTCAAGATAAATTTAAACTAGCCGCAATGGTTCTTCACAAAGAAAACTTGTATTCACTCTAAAGTGTCCACAGGATAGAAACTACAAGCTTACCCACCCCAAAACCGAGCGCTTGACGGAGGATTGGGTAAGCACTCGTTTTTCTTTTATTTACCTAAAGTATTTCTTTTTTGTGTTATCTTTGATATAAATGATTTTTCCGAGGTGGATTAAAGTGCTGGACAAAAACTTTCATAGTTTTCAGCCATTCAGATCCATTACAATAATTAGGAAATATTTCATTATCGTGATTAAACATCGCTTACGATATTTTAAGAGGAAAAGTATAATAAAAGAGTAATTTAAATTGCCAAAGTAGCCTAAATACACATCAAACCAAATCACACATAAATATGCATATGGAAGTAGAAGTAGCTTTGAATTTTGTCATATCTTATTTATATAATAAATCACCACGGAGGTGAGATAATTTATTTGGAGAAGGAAAATGGCGTAGGGGGTAGAAGTGAAGATTCTCACCAATTGTTGATCAAATTTCTTTGCTTTTGTAAATTTTTCGATCATTGCATATAATATTTAATTTATCCCGCAGAAATAAAATGGAAAATTGAATTGTCAATATGGGTCTTTCTATTCGTTTGAAATCCGGACCAGGTTTGGAACCCGCCAGGTTGGCTGGCCCCTCCACTCATGAGCTAGCCATCGGGTGAGCTCACCCCTCATTTGTGCGTTACAGGTGCTCTTGCAGGGTAGAGTGGCCTTCTGCTTGCGTGCTTATTTATGTTATAGTATTATGAGATTCCATCATATAAGACTATAATATAAATCTGAATCGTTGATGGTTTTCATTTGAGGGAAAAAATCATGCGAATTATGTTTGCACAGGCCACGTCGACACCTGGATGCCCCATTCTTATTTGGGGGTCATAAGTATTGTCGGAAAAGACGAAATATTCTCGTCTCGCTCTTTTTTCGTCAGGCCCAGTTTGCTGTTTCCTTTGGCAATTTTTTCCTTTGGTAGATTACCTCGGCCTCGACAGCATCGGACCAAGTTGTGTTATCCACTAATTTGTGAATGCGAAATTTGTTTTGTAGTGAGCCCCAACGCTGGGGAAAAGGACCCGCCCCACGACACCACAATGCTAGCCTATCAGCCCATTCACGCATTCTTAGACAAGGCCAATCTCGGCGAGCATCAACATCCTCGCTCGCTGAGGCAGCAGACCATCACTGCAGTCCTTTACGGACATTTCTTTCCAACAACTTCACTGCAGGATGTTTTATTTTCCAGAAACAAATGATATCCCGTAACATACGGGGTCTCCTTTCCTTAGTTCCTCAGTAGTTGATATTTCTTCTGAGGTTTTTACCTTCTGCCAAGGATTTGCATCGAACATGTGATATCTTAGTAACCTGTGTGCACGTCACAGGAGATAAACACGGCAGGTAGGATTGCAATTAATCATAGGTTCTCGAATCTTCAACCCCAGCAAATAGTTTCTCGTATTAAAACTAAATATCTGAGCTATGTTTTTTTTTATTTTGTTTCCATGGATTTTGTTGTATGGATTTTGAGTATGTGGATTGTGTAAATTGTTATTTTGTGCATGTGGATCATATAATTTGGGTATTATTGGGTTTTTCTAAATTTTTGGATTATGGGTTGTGGGATTTTATGTTTATGGATTTCATGGTGTTCTCAATCCAACAATGGGTTAGAAATGATTATGTCTACAACTTAAAAAGGTTTGGAAAAAATTATTTGGTTTGATTCTGTAGTGATTTTATGATGTTCAATAAGTCCGTAAAGGACTGCAGCGATGGTCTGCTGCCTCGGCAGAAGAAGGTGTCGATATCTGCCGAGAATGCCCTCGTCTGGAGACGCGTCAATGCGCTGGCAGGCTAGCATTGCGGTGTCGTGGGGCGGGCTCATTTCCCCAGCACGAGGACCCACTACAAAAAAATTTCGCACTCACGAATTTGACTGCTGGAGATCCAGGGGCAACCGAAGTCACAAAAATTGTAGATAACTACACCGAGGGAATTAGAGCTTGTTACGAGAACAAGTGGAACCTGAAAAGAAAGGCGGACTTGGGGTAACCTCGTCATTACCCGATGAAGTTCATGGCCCACAAATGAAAGAGGGGCAAACGGGTGATGGTGGAGCCCCTTCGCACCCACCCAACCGGAATAAATCCATATATATTCTGTTGCAGTAGCCAGGTATTCCTCTTCTGAGTGGAAAACTCATACAACTTGAATTGCATGAACTTTCATATCAGAAGGGGAGTACCCCGGTGACCAATTTATGCCATAGAATTATACAATTTGAATGCATAACTCTATGCCATAAAGAGGCACTCTGCTTGCGCCACTCAACCCGTGACATCACCTGAAACAAGAAGGATTAAGTTGTACCCGGCGGCTGACTCATGGTTTTAGGGGCAGCCTGCCACCGTACTGAGTCCTATACCCGGTCAGAGCCGGAAGAAAGGAAAGACCGAAGAGTATAGTTTAATTCGATTATTGTTTTCTCTCAAATACGATTACAAAAAAAACTGATAAGTTTGAGTACGTTACACATTAATTTCAATTCAAATACACGCTCATTCAGACTCTAATAAGTTCCAAAATCTTGACATTTTTTTATTATTTTTTTCGGATTTTTAATCGAACTATAATACTTGAGTATAATATAGTCAACAGGATTCTATCAACATCCGTTGACTGTTTTCGTTTATCCCGTGATGGAGAAAATATTTAAATACTAACTGATATATTCGATTTAATTTACGCGCTCTTCGAATATAGACAAAAGTAAAAACGAACTTCGTTTAGGTGTCAAAGCACCAAATGTACGGCTGAAATCTTTCAATTTACAAAAATAAAATAAAAACATGCAAAAGGGAAATCTTCTTTTTTTGTTTTTGAACAAAAGAAAGGGTACTTACCCCAACCTCCTGTTACGAGCGCTCGTGTTCGGGGCGGGTAAATCCTGCAAATTTGGTATTATTATTATTTTGATTTCCTTTTTTTTATTTATAGTAACACCACGAGTTTTTCCGAGTCCACTAATTTTCTCCGACACGTTTACATATGATTACGACAACAAATTCACGTTTTATACAATAAATCTTGACAATAATGCGATCTAATTTGGCCTCCCGAATACTACTCATGAGCTATTTGAGAGCTTTAATCAAAAACTATAAACAGAAGTCTCATAAATGCTTTTATTCAAAATCGCCCGATAATCCTTTAAATGTCTTATTTTGCATACAGTTCTGGTGCGAGAAGAAAAATCCCAGCGCATAATTCGTCACGTCCTTGACTTGAGCGTACGCATCAAATCCCCAAGGGCGTTCCTCGTTTAGCACCGGCCGTTGTTACGCGATGAAGTCCCAAGGCTGCGAAAGCAATCATAGGGTGCGTGGTAGCCAATGAGAAAGGAAAAGTGGTCGCAACATCCATGCGAACTTCACGAAATGTGTATGGCAATTAAAGCACAAAGCGCGTGGAGATGATTTGTCTACGTTAATTGGCAACAAAACAGCCACAAACGGAGCGTACACTTGGAAATCTCGCAATTTCCGCACACAAAACAGGCGGGCACCACAAAACTCAGAATTGCATCCTTCACTTCGCAAGCAAGCTACACACTCTTGTTTCGTCGGACTTTGCAAGCGTTTCGGGCAAAAATAATGCAAACGCTATTCACACTAACAGTTTTCTCAAACATCACCGAGCCCTATACGAGTACATTTGCACAAGTTCTCCAAATGGAACTCTTTCAGGAGCATTTCACAAATATCTTTGGTTTTATAGCAATCGGAAGGATCGTTCTTGATCCATGGTCGAAGCAGTTTTGATGCATACGATTTTCGCGGAAGGTGATCATTGACCAAGTGCAAAAATTCTTTATCGATTGATAAGAATTTTTTTTTTGATCCTTTCTTTCGACAAGCAACACACTGTCCGGTCCATTTGTGCCGACGTGTTCCAAAGAATCGATTGGGTTGAAATTGCAATCCAATACGAAACAGTAGAATTTAAGGTTATTTAAGCCAGTTTTCCGATACCGATGCTCTGCACTCTAGTAATGTTTGGGTTGGAATTCTTGACGAAGAGGTGAGTGCGATTCCGCGATGAATTTGTGTTGATGATGGGATTTGTTCATAGTGTGACGAGTGTTGGTTAGGCTGCGCAAGCGCTGCAACCTTCAAGGGTACTGTTCCGCCGCCCAGCGTTGAAGCAGCGGTCACCATGTTACTCGGAGAATTTGTAATGAGTATGTGGGAACTTGTGCTCGGTACATTTTTAATGCTGTTGATTATGGTGATGTTGGCAGGCAAGTACGTTACATTCCCACTTTGTAAGGCGTTCTGCACCAAGTACCTATTGAATTGATTTATATGATTGACTTGATTGTTGAATTGAACGTGACTGTTGTTGGACGATTCATGCGGCAACGAGCGCTGTTGAATGACGTTCAAATGTAAACGATATAATTAAATATGTAGATATTTCGTTTGCAATATGTCTTGTTCTTTTCTAATTAAAATTTTATTTATTTGTCGTAATAACAGTGATTATGTATTTCACTCATTTAATAACGAATCGAGTCTTCTATTTTGTTTTTCTTATCAAATTTATACTTTCTTTTGTTGTTTTACGCCATTTAAAATTTTCTTTATTGTATGATAGGGAAAGAAGTATGAATAGCTGACATCCTTCTTTTTTGAATACATTCAATCAACATTAACAACTCTGCTGTTGCTGACAATTTGGGTCATGCAACTTGCATTAATTTGGCTACTTCTAGAAGGCAATGGCTGGATGAGA
Source organism: Odontomyia ornata (assembly GCA_963969285.1). Classification (NCBI taxonomy): domain Eukaryota; kingdom Metazoa; phylum Arthropoda; class Insecta; order Diptera; family Stratiomyidae; genus Odontomyia; species Odontomyia ornata. Next base: position 386,734,758 of record OZ017739.1, read on the forward strand.
AACCGTGCATTCGCCAACCGTCACGCGATACATCGCCATTTCTGTGATAACGTGATAATGTACGAAGGCAGCTGCAATCATCAACCCATGAAATATTTGATGGGATTGAAACCAAATATCGAATTTGCCGGGGAACCATCTTTCAAACTCTCGCACGCTGGCTTTTTGAGCCATACCTACTCGATTACTACAATTCTCCTGAGTGAAAATGAGTTTTGATTAAATTTTTACAATGATTTGCTTCAATGCCACTTATCTTCTTCTTGGTAGCACTAAAACCTCTCTCGGGCCTCCGTTTCCTGCAAATGCCGCCTCCAACTGTCTCGGTCCGTTGACAGCGTCGTCCAATTTTGAAATCCGTGCAATGATGAACTGTCTTTGTTGACCGAATCTGGCAATCATCATCGAACCAATAGTTTCTTTTGGGCCGAGCTTGATGTCCGGTCGTCTGTTATGCCATGATCTTAATAGCCGCTTTCACTTCCACCCATAGCTCGTTGCTTGTTTTCAGCGATGTATTTGATAGGATGGGAGCTAGTTGGTTGTCAAGGGTTTCCATGAAATCTTTTGCAACAAACGCCGTTTGGAGCCTTTCAATGTCGAATTTTTGTAGAGGGATGGTCTTCAGTGAATACGCCTTTGAAATACGACATCGATAGGTTAGTTTAATCAAGTAATGATCCCAGTTACAATTGGCTCCTCGGTATGTACGGACGTCAAGTATGCACGAGGCCCAAACTTGTTGGATCAGAACATGGTCGATCTGGTTTTGTGTGTTGCCATCCGGTGATACACAGGCCATTTTATGCATGTGTCGATGCGGGAAACAAGTCGAATGTACGACTAGATTTCTGCTGCATGCAAAGTCAATTAGGTGCTGGTCGTTGTCATTTATTTCATAGTGGAGGCAATATCCTCCGGTCGTTCCCCGATGATATATCTCATTACTCGCCTTAGCATTGAAGTCACCTAGAATTAATTTTGTGTTGTAATTTAATGCATTGTTTCGAAACCTGCAACAGGACCTTAGAGTTGGATCTACAGCAACGAACTCGCAACCGAAAACAGAAGTATGACATTGGATCCAGAAATATCAGATCATTGAACTACCCTGGCGCTGTTAAAGACCTTTTACAACAGGCCAGTCAATATAAATTAAACATACTGGCGATCCAGGAAACGAATTGGACTGCAAGTGATATTCAAGATATGAGATCAAACACAATATTCAAAAGTGGGAAGACTGCTGGAAAGCGAGAATTCGGAGTGCCCTTCATTGTGGATAGGGAGTCCAAATTGCACTTTATGCATTTTAAGGCAATCAATGAACGGTTTTGTGCGATCTGTATAGTAGCGAAACTCTTCAAAATTTGGCATATTAACATACACGCCCCGACCGAAGAAAAGGACGAAAGAAACGTTCTACAATCACCTGGAATGGAAAGACTGTCGACCCTACTATAGTTTTTGTATCATAAAATGATTCATGAGTGCATCAGTGTCAAAACGTGCTCGAAAACAAAAAGAAGTGCCCAAAAATTATCGTCATTATATGTGGGTTCATTTACCCTTCTTAGCTATTTTCACAAATAAGAATCGTTTCTACAATAGCTTTATTTTTTCTATTTTTCCAGTGATATTATTACTAACGCAGCTTTTATAAAATTTGCTGCTGGTTTCATGGCTCTAAGTTTTCTTCCAGTTAGTAAATGGCTCGCTAACAAATACATAGCTCAAAACACATATTTTGCAGCTCATATACTCTTTTTGTACTTTAGGGAGGGGTGGGGTCTGGCGGCTAATATCCGCTTATGTACCTTATATACAACTGCACTTGTGGTCAGAATAGATCAAGCCTGTGCGGAAGTGATAGAGAAGCATCAACTAGTGAGGTGAGCATTTCTGGAAAGTTTTCAGTAAGATAACTTAAGATAACTATGCAAAAAATGGTCAGATTCAATAGAAACTTACAGAAAATTCTTGCTTGGAATCAAAATTTAGCAAACGTGATTGAAGGTCCGCGACGATTTGAAGCAATCATTTTAGGATGCCACTGTCACTGCTTAAATATAATGCTAATGGTGCCATCTATTGGAAACATTTGATTTTAGACTTCATTTCCACGTTATACGTTGTATGTATTTTAGTCTTCTGCCTACATTCGAGTGATTAGTGACAGACGATTTATTTTTGTTTATGAATTTGAAAAAAATGGGAGTTACATGAAATGGGACATAAGTAATTGCCCTATATACTGTATAGTTTCGTATTTTACATCGCGGCCGTCAATTTTTTAAATTTTACTCCATTTCATATCTTGTGATAAGAGGTGGCAACATATTATGTGGGCCTCTAAACAAATGGTCTTTTGTGGAGCTTGAAGCAATGGATGAACGAGAAATAAATGACTTGCTGGCTGAAATTCCGTCTGATGCTGAATCCTTGGTAGATAACTATTTATCAGGGGACGAAGATAAACTTAACTATACAATTGGTCAGATACTTGAAAATCTTGATGAAAATATTATTGTTGAGCAGAACGACCCCGTCGCAGCAAATTTTACCTGAAGAAGCTGAGATTGAGAGTGATGAAGACGAACCACTTGCTGGAATAGTTGAAAGGTTAGCTGCTACATATGCATCCAAATTTGCCGATGCAACTTGGACTAAACGTAATTTTTATCAGGAACCTCCAACATATGATTTATCTGAGAGCGTAAATATGGGTGATGCAATCGAGCTTCCTGTAGATATTTTTTGTCGAGTCAATTGCATTAAATACATACGTGGTCATACTCAAAAAATACCGATAAAGGAAATAAAACTTTCCAACCAACTATATCTGAAGAAATCAAACTATTTTTGGGAGGGAGTCTACTTATGGGTGTAAAAAAGCTTCCTAGTTTGGACTTTTGGTCTTCACAAGAGGAGGTCAGAGATGCCTATATTAGCAAAATTATTTCTCGTGAGAGATTTTATTGGTTGCTCAGTAATTTAAATTTCGCAGACAATACTCTTCAGCTGAAAAAGAGGGAACCAAATTATAATAAACTCTATAAAGTCGGACCGCTTTTGTCTACCCGTTGTTAAATATACAAGGAGTACTATTCTCCGGGAGAATGTCAAGCAATTGTCAAAAGTATGATCAAATATAAAGGCAGATCATGTATGAAACAGTATATGCCTGCAAAACCTACTAAGCGTGAATACAAGGTATAGGTTCGTGTAGATTATTCAGGCTACGTTTGCGAATTTCAAATATATACTGGAAAAATAGGAGATCTACCCGAAAAAGATTTGGGAGCAAGAATAGTGAGGGACCTGACAGAAGATTTGAAAAATAAAAACCATAGGGTAGTCTTTGATAATTAGGAGAGGATTTGAAACAGAATCAAAAATATATGGCTGCGGAACTCTGAAGAAGGAAAAGAAATATCTACCAAATGACTTTGCAGATGACAAGAGCCTTGTCAGAGGCCAGTATGATTGGCAGATGACGGGAGACAGTCTGTTGTGCCTAAAATGGAAAGATAAAAAACCTGTTTATTTGTTATCAAATTACCATGATCCTGAAGACGGAGTTACGACTAATCGAAGAAACAAAGATGGTACGTTGGAAGTGGTAAATTACCCAAAAGTAGTTGTTGACTACAATAACCATATGGGAGCCGTTGATAAGGCTGACATGCTCAAAAAATGTTACGCCGTTGATCGGAAAAGCAAAAAATGGTACCACAGAAAAATTTGGCACTTGCTTGACACTACTGTGGGAAATGCATGTTTTATTTCAAAAAAGGTGCAGCGGAGGGACGCTTTGCTTGAAGTAATTTAGAATCAGGATTGTTGGCAATGGATATGTACCAAGAAAAAGGGACGGAAGGCAGTGGAAGTCATAAATCATTACAAAAAAAACAGTGTCAATCAAGAGAAGAACGAACAAGTCAGCCCATATGCCTATATATGGTACATCTAGGCGTTGTGCGGTATGCAGCACGAAGAAAGTAGTGCATAGAAGTATGTGGAGTTGTACTGTTTGTACTATGTCTAAATGACAAGAGAAACTATTTTTTGATCTACCATAGCGTCGTTTAAGCTAATTAGTTATATTATTGATACTTCTTAAATGTTATAACGCAAAATAAATACTTTGTCAATAAAAAAAATCGAACGTTAATTCAACCCTAATTCCTACTAGTCAGCATTTAAGACCACCATTTTTTGAAAAAAATCGGGTAGCCCAAATTTATTTTAACTTATTTTGTGGTTAATTGTTCACTTCTAAACTATAAAACATTATTTACAAATAAAAAATTTCAAAAAAAGTTAATTATGGACTCAAAGGGCTAAAGATTTTCCGCGCTCAGTTTTGTATATGTTCATTTGTACAAAATTGAGGGAATTGAAGTGATGAAGTGAGTATATCTGTTGAGCCAGTTTCAAAGATAATTAAATCTTCGAGTACTTTCTACCAGATTGTCTCAAACGCTTTGAAAGAGACTATGAAAAGTGGAATTTGAGTGTTTGGAGCTCTGGAATTGTCCAGTTTTGCTTGCTTTCATGAAAATATTGATTGTTTATTCCCCAATATTATAAAACTTACCTTGATAGCAAAAATAAGCCCCTTAGCAAGATCTGGAGTCATAATTGTAGCTTGAACATCTTCATCTTTGGCCAGGACATTTAAAAGATTCAAAACGTTTACGTAGACCTCGGATGGTATTTCTCCATACTTTGTATTTAAAATATCTGATAAAATTGAACTGATATTATCATTAACGGCAGTTTGACATGCATCGAGGCTTCGTTTGCAAAGCATCGTTAACGCTTCGATTGCAGCTCCTCTAGTTTTCCAATCCTTTGTTATGGTTTTCAAGATGCCTGTAAAAATATGAATGGTTTCAAATAAAGGTAAGGTGAAGTACTAGGTATGCAAAATAATTAAATAATTATGATAAAAATAAAGTGCCAAGTGATCGTTTCAACAAAAAAAAAACATGAGTTTCAGAGGAATACATAAAAAAAATCAATTACAATAAAAAATATTAAACTTACTCAGGAAGTTTCCCACAGTATCATCTCGCATTATCGTCAAAAATGAGTCCGGATGGTTCATCAACTTCACAATCGCAACACACAATTCGTATGAAACCTTTTCAGTATCCGCCAAATAATCACGGAGTTGATCTACGATACCAGTAGCATAAATGAATTCCCATGCTTCAGGATACATGCAAAGCTCAAAATAAACTTCCGTGCCTTCCTGGAAAAATTCTGATTTTGTCCAAAACGCATTAAACCGCATTAGAAATTGCCTGTAAAATCGTTTAGCAATTGTCGGATGCCGCAGTAGACGCCGGCAAAGAACCAATGCTGATCGCTGGCAATCTTTTGGATTCTCACTTTCGAGAACCTTAAACCATTCCTCGAAAAATTCGCGGCATCCGAACCTACAGACAAAGTATTCATTTTTGCAAAAAGCCAATTGACCCATCGTGTCCAAAGCAGCTTTCTTAATTTCAGTAAATTCGTTGATAAAATCACTGAGAACGCGTTCGAAAGGGAATTCTCCAACACTGCAAACCATTTCTAAGGACATTCCCTTGTCGAGAAGTTTTATGAAGAACCTGTAGCTGTTGTATAAAATATCAGGGTCAGCAGTAGTACCTAAGTGCTTATACAATCCGTCGGACATAAGCTCGCTATCCTCTTGAAGCTCCGCGCTGAATTTTGGTTCATCTGCAAGGTTCAAGAGGATCAATGACGAGTATTCCACCATGAAAGTATCTTCTCCTTCTGAATAATAGTTTCTTGCTAGGGACATGATTTTTCTGGTCGTTTCTTCATCGAATTTTGCTTCAGTTTCTTGGAATACTTGGGCAATAATTTTTAAAGCAAAGCGCTTGATAAAAAGCTCGGCGTGTGCATTCAATTCATATTTGAGGATAGTTTCAACGATTTTCAATTCATGTAGCTTTTGAGTATTTTCTGGGATCTTCTTTGCGAATTTGTCGAGGTGGTGCAATGAGCGTAGAACAATTTCATTTTCGTCCGAACCGAGAAGCAGAATGACTGTGTTTGGAGTCTTTGCGTAAATTTCAAAATCAGAAAATTCCCTTTCTTCTATTTTTGTACGATCGACATATTCTTTCCTTGGTTCATAAATGACTGACTTTTTCTTGGGCCCCATTGCGAGAATGATCTCAAATTAACTGACAAGTGAGTTGCCAGCGAGTCAAATTTAATTTATAATATGGTTGATATTATAAAACCTGAGGTGAGCTGATGGTGTACGATAAGTGAAAATGCGACAATGAATATTATTGAGTAGTACGCGATATAAAAGTGTCAAATGACAAATATTTTGTGCTTATTTTGACTAAATTCATATGTCGGAACCGCTTATTCAGTCAATTCATAGAATGAGTAGTCAAGGTAATATTTACATGGTTTGCGTGTGGATAGATTGAAACCTAGTAGTAGTTTACGTATTTAAACGAATGATTACACTATTAAACCATTCATTTTAATGGAAGAGGCAGAATTGATGTCTAAAATTGACAAAAAGGAACTTAATATAGAAATGCATATATCGTGTGAATGAAATAAAAGAGATCAAGTTTTAAATAAAATTTCGATCAGTGGTTTGCACGAAATGTTGTTGAGCTGGAAACTTGTCCATAATCAATCACTCTATGGTTCTTCAATTTCTACAATAAAGAACCATTTATATTGCACAAGTATGCAAAAGACCTGATAGGAGTTCCCTATGTTACAAATGTGGTGAAACCCACAGCAGCCCCAACGCCCCGGCTGCTGTGAGTCCCTTCTACCTCTAAGGGCTGCCCGGACATAATGTGCCGCCTGGTTTCATTTGTCAACCGATTCAAGCATCAATGCAGCTATATTATCTGGGGTGAGCTCTCCCTTGTAGAGATCCCTTCGCAGCCTGTCCCATTTTGTGCACACAAAAATGTGTGACAGGCATTGTTTTCCACACCTGAGCAAAACTGAGAATCAGGGGGCCGTGACTTACCAATCTTGTGCAGGAAAGACGGAAAATACCCATGCCCGCTCAAAAGCTGGAAGTCAGTCCCACCATGCCTTCGATCCAGCCACGGTTTTACATCCGAGATGATGCACATAGTCCATCTCTCCTTTGTGCAATTCATCCGAGGCTGCTGTCAATCGTTGAGTGTGCGCTGTCTCTCCTCCCGGACAACCACCTCCCTCGCAACCTCGTTTCGATGCAGGTAAATATTGCGGTGCTCTCTAGAGAGGAGGGTAACAGGTATCGTGCCTGCAATATCTCTCACCGCCGAATTGGAGACTGCCAGATACGAAGATACAGTCCCCAGTGCTCTAAGCGCCAAGCGTTTTCAGTACTGTACCCTAAAGCACTCATCAAGAGCATCTTCTTGATGAGCTGGGTCCCCCTACGTTGGCCATGAGCCAACTCAGAGCCGATGCTCCTGAAGCAGCCTTCTCAGCCGTTGCTCTGACTTGCTCAGAGAAACTCATCTTCGAGTCGATCAGTAGCCCCAGGTACCTCACCACTGGCTTTGATTTGAGCAGTCATCCAGTCTCGCACTCGGCGCATTAGCCTACATAGCATAAGTTGCACTTGTTCAACGGTACATCCAGCGACCAGTGCCACAACATCATCCGCATACCCGATCAGGCGCGACTCATCTGGCATCTCCAGTCTCAGTAGCCCGTCGTAGGACACATTCCACAGGTCTGGACCAACGATAGATGTCTGGACAATACCCGATGTAACTTTCATCCTTCGTTGGCCCTTTGTCGTACCGTAAAGCAAGCTTCGGTCCTTCAGGTAGTCCCTTAAAAGCCGCATTAGATATTCTGGAACTTGAAAAGTGTTTTCTAATGTATCCAGAATATCCATCCGTCTAGCGGAGCTGAAGGCGTTCCTAACGCCGAGGGTCACCAATAGGATAATTTGTTGCTAGCTGCGGTTATATGCCTCTGCTTTTTGGACCACGCTCACAACCTCTGCAATCGCATCAATAGCACACTGTCCTGCTCTTACACCGTGTCAGTGAGTCTTTTGATGAGTTTCTCTAGCACTTTCTCAGCCGTGTCTAGCTTGCATAATGGGTGGTACGCAGACGGCGATCTGGGATTTCCCTTCCACTTGCTGATCAGCACGAGCCTCACCACCTTCATCGTACCGGGAAACCCCCATCTCTCGTAGGCAAGCGTTGAATGAACTTAGCAGCAAGACAAGACAATTGTGGTAGACGAGCTGCAATACCTCAGCCGGAACACCATCTGGACCTGAAGCCTTCCTCACTTTCAGTGAAAGGGCTGCCTCTTCCAGTTCCGGCTATGTGCAGAGTTGACACTCGACTGCTGTTCCACCATGAACAGCGCCAACATAGACGGGGTGGGCGGGGAAGAGTGCCCGCACTATCTCGTCCATCTTTTCCGCATCATGGAAGCAAGGTTTCCGTAGAGCTGCAAGCTTCCACATAACTAGCTTGTAGCCGAAATTCCATGGATTCTTGTTCACATTATCCACTAGATCTTGTCAGCAGCGAGCCTTGCTGTTGTTGCTGCCTATCTTATATGTTGCTACCATGCCTCATCACGGTTCCGCGCCCGTTGAGCCTCACGCCGAAGCTTGTGAAACTCCCTTCGTTTTTCATCAATTTCAATTGACCACCAGTACAATGGGGTGTTGCCGTGCCGAGGTTCTCGACGGAGCATAAAAGCGTTGTAAGTAGTCGTAATGATGCTCATAGTTGAGTTCACCACGCCTGGAGCTGCCAGTTTTTCTGTCCCCTGTGAATCACTCTGGAGCAGGGTACCTGCTGGGAGCACTTCGATGAACCTCTTGACGTCCATCCTTCCGATGTTCCATCCAGTTGTAGAAAGCCGAGAGCACGGACGTCGCGAGACAACATCACTGATCTCAAGCAGAATGCACTAATGATCACTGGCTGACTAGTCCTCTAATACTCTCTAATTGTATATCCTCCATAATTAGGGCTTCGAGGCGAATGTCACATCTAGTATGGTTCCTTCCCAGCCAATACAGCAGAAAGTCTGCCGGATCTTGGACACATCTTAGGACCTGGAAATTGTTGGGTTTTCCAGGAAGCCCTAGTCAAGGCCAAATCAGAGCTTCGATGTCCCACATCTTGTTGGTAAACCTACACCACAGTTCAACCGCCCAAAATTTGCTTGAGCAGCTTGAGTTTGCAAGGAACATGAAAGCCGATTTTTGCTGCTGAGTCAGCAACACAAAAATAAAAGTTCTGCGTTATGGTATTCTGATGAAACTGGTACTGCCACCATCTGGGTTTGAAACAGGGATTTCCGGGCGGAGGGCTGTGGATGGGGGATGGTTTTGTGTGGGTTCAGTGCTTAGGGACCACCTTCTTTAGGTTGTACCTAACGTCGAACGAACCTATATTACCTTTCCAGATTCAGCTTAATGCATGACGTTGTCTTGAACACAGATGGCAATTTGCTCACTTGGGAAGATTTCAAGGCTAAAGCAATCGAATGGGGCATGCCTTCAACAGATTCGCGGCCCATGGTGATCAGAAAGGGAAAGGGTAACCCCGAGTCAGCGTCTCTTATGTTTGCCAGACATGGCTGGGGAAGTGTTAGAGAAACTTATCAAGGGAAGACTCACTGACGCGATTCGTGCTACTGGGATGGTATCTCCTCGAGAGTACAGATTTAGAATGGGACGCTCCTGTGTTGATGCGATTGCAGAGGTGTTGAGTGCAATCCAGAAGGCAGAGGTATAGCCGCGCCAAGCGACGGATCGTCTTGTTGGTGACACTTGACCTTAGGAATGCCTTCGATTTCGCTAGATGGCTGGATATTCTAGATAAGCTGGAAACCCCTTTTCAAGTTTCAGAATATCCCGTGTGACTTCTGAGGAACTACCTGAAGGATTGAAGCCTGCTTTCTGAGATAACACAGAGCCAACGAAGGATGGAAGTTACATCGGGTTTTGCCCAGGGATCTATCCTTGGTTCAGACCTGTAGAACATGTCTTACAATGAGTCACTGTGACTGGAGATGCCAGATGAGTTGCACTTGATCGGCTATGCGGATGATATTGTGGCTCTAGTCGCTGGATGCACTGTTGAACAAGCAAAACTTAGGCTACGTATGCTAATGTATCGAGTGAGAAAACCAAAGTTGTCATCTTGACAACAAAAAGGGGATCCCTAGACTATGAGTGATCAGTATTGGAGACATACTAATCGAATCAAAACCAGCGGTGAAGTACTTGGAGCTACTGATTGACGCAAAGATGAATTTATTTGAGCAAATCAGGGGAACGGCTGAGAAGGCTGCTTCGGATAGTATAGTTGCGGTAATGCTTGGATCGGTTGACAAATGGAATCATAAGACACATTATATTTGGGCATTTCTAAAAGACAAAAGGGACTCACAGCAGTCGGGAACGTCGGAGCTGAGAGATCATTTATCTGCTAATTACTCTTCCCACTTTCTTCCTACTAGAGAAGGGATCCTTCAACTTGAAAGCACCCCGCAGCGTAGCGAAATGAATCCTGGCCCTAAGCAATATGTCAATATGTCCCAAGCTCAGTTCCTAGATTGACAGGGGTGGTATTTAGTGCTTGCGAGTATGGGAGTGCATAAATGGCATTCACCTTCTAATAGCAAAAAAACTCCCCGAACACAGTGCATAAATGGCATGCACTTTCTAATACCAAAAAAACTCCCCGAACTATGCAAGTCCATATTGATAGAAAAAAAACAGAAATGATGAAAAATGAAAAAGCCAAACACAGTAAACGTTAGCTTTCTTCTCAGTACTTTATATGCTGGGATCCAGATATATGTACAGGGAAAATAACCCTCGTATATATGAATCACTAATGAAAGCTGTGCACCTGCAAAAATACAAAACCTGGAATCTTAAAAATATTTCTGAAAAGGCTCCAAATGTATGCAAATGCAAAGTGCTTAGGAAGATATATGGCCCATTGAGGCATGGAGTGGAGAAGAGACTTTGTTGTAATGATGAGTTTTATAATTTTGGTGACAATCCACCTGTATCTCCATGCATAAAATCATGCGAATTTCAATGAACAGGACATGTTAAAAGGATGCAGAAGCACAGCCCCTAGTTGAAAGTTGATTTGTGGAGTGGAAGAAAAATTACCAGTTTGGATCCCTGCTTGAAATTTCAAATCAGCGAATGAGGCTGAAGAACCACGAGAATTGGAGGCAATTACTACTGGAAGGAAAGGTTTAGCTTGGCACTATGCCATAGATGATGAAAGCCACTCAGATTGCACTGGTTGAACGGTATCGAAATGATTCAAATTAATACGACGAGTGTGCTGAAGGCCATTCAAAAATTTAAGTTCCAGATCTGTGAGTTCCAATCGAAATTGTACCACATTGAAGGCTGCCACCAGCTAAGTGACGAGAAATAACACCAGTGTGAGCAGACCTCATACATATACATTAAGTATTCGGTGCAAAAGAAGAACAATTTTACTCCATTTTAAGCGGTTGATCATAAACTAAATAGGATCCTCAAAATTAATTATAATATACATCTTCTTCTTCTTCTTCTTAGCACTACAGCCTTCGCTTCCTGCAAACAGCGCCTCCAACTGTCTCGGTCCGTTGACCACGTCTTCCAATCCCGAAATCCAAGCGGCGATGAACTGTCTTCGTCGACTGAGTCAGACCAGCGTTTCCTCGGCTCCCCCACTGGCCGTCGGCCTTCAGTTCTCCCAACGAATACCTTTTTGGGTATCCGTTGTTCCTCCATACGATTCATGTGTCCAACCCATTGCAGCTTCCGCAGCCTTACAAACCTTGAGACCTCCGGTTCGTCAAAAATTTCATACAGCTCATGGTTGTATCGAATTCGCCATCGGTCCCCGTCTAGCTTCGCTCCGATTATTCGCCTCAGGACCTGTTTCAAGGGCGTTCAATATATTTGCGGATGCTTGGGTTAGGGTTCATGTTTCACATGCATAGCATAACACAGGTTTTATCACAGATTTGTATACTTGGAGCTTAGTTTTCCTGTGTATGCAGCTGGTCTTCAAGATCGTCAATACTGAATAGAATATTTTATTTGTGAGCTGTATTCTACGGCGTATTTCGTCTCATTCATTGCCCTTTTTCGTTATTTTCACGCCTACATACACAAATTCGCTAACATTCTCGATACTGTATTCGCCAAGTGTGATATTTTGTGGATTTGAGGTATTTTTCCTCGACTGCGTCATGAGCTTTGTTTTCTTTTCGTTGATTTGTAGCCCTACTAGTTTTGCTTCGCTGTCGAGTTTCAGGAAGAGTTCTTTGGCGGTTGTTAATGACCGTGACAGAATATTGATGTCGTCCGCATAGGCGACTACTTGACTCGACTTGTATAGTAATGTACCTCGCGTATCGACAGATAGCTTTCGTATGACGTACTCCAGAGCCAAATTGAATAGCAATAGGGCCAGCCTATCTCCCTGCTTTAGTCCAATATTTGTGTCAAAGACATCGGTGAGTTGGTTATTGATGCGGACTTGGGAGGTTGTCAACGTCATTGTCATTTTGGTAAGATGGACTAATTTGGCTGGGATGCCAAAACCAAGCATTATTTGGTACAGTACGTTACGATCAATACAGTCATATGCTTGCTTGAAGTCAACGACAATTTGGTGTACGTCTATGTTGAATTCCCAGCATTTTTCAAGTACCTGCTTGACTGTGAACAATTGGTCTGTGGCTGATCAACCTGCCCTAAAACCACCTTGATACTCCAATATAATGCTATTGGCATATGATCCGATTTTATTTTCTAAGATTTTAGAAAATATTTTGTACGACGTACAAAGTAGTGATATGCCTCTATAATTTTCGCACTGTAACTTGTCACCTTTTTTGTGGATATGGAATGTAATTGATTGGCTCCGCTCTTTCGGCATATGTTCTTGTTGCCAAATGTGCTGGACTTTGTGAATAGCTTTATGAACACTACTGCAACCATATTTGATGAGCTTCACTGGAATCTCATCGATGCCCGGCGCTTTATTATTCTTTTGGGGTTTGGTGATGGAACAAACTGCATCCAGAGTTGGTGGAGCCAATGGAAGCTCTCCGCAAACATCTCAAGGCGCCGATGTTCTGGAGCTGTGCGAAGGATTAAGGAGGTTCTTGAAATATGATGCTCATCTTTCCTTAATCTTGGTTTCATCAAGGATGATATTGCCGAATTCATTACGGCAGAGCACGGTTTTGGGCTGATAACTACGTTTCAGGCTTTTCAGTACTTTGTATGCTTGTTTTGTATTGTTGCTCGCTAAACTTACATCTATACTTCTCAATTGGTCGTCATAGTACTTTCTTTTCTTAATTTCAATTATCTTATTCGCTACTCTTCTGAAATTTTCATCGTGTTCTCTCATCGTCCTGGTTCTCCTACCTAGGTATTGCTTGTACGCCTGAATATCTTTGTCTAACGTATTCTGGCACTCGTCATCGAACCAATCATTTCTCTTGCGCCGGGCTTGATGTCCGATCGTCTGTTCTACCACGGTCTGAATAGCCGCTTTACTTCCATCCAGTACTCGTTGCCTGTCTTTAACGGGGCGTCTGATAAGATGGAAGCCAGCTGGTTGTCGAGGGTCTCCGTGAAATTTTTGACCACCAACGCCGTTTTGAGCCGTTCGATGTGAAATCTTTGTAGCGGGCTGATCTTCGCTGAATATGAGTTTGACATACGACATCGATAGGTTAATTTGATCAAGTAATGATCTGAATTACAATTGGCTCCTCGGTATTTACGGACGTCAAGTATGCTCGAGGTGCAACGTTATTTGTTTGTGTGTTGCCATCCGGTGATACCCAAGTCATTTTGTGAATGTGTCGATGTTGGAAGCAAGTTGAACGTATGACTAGATTTCTGCTACATGCAAAGTTAATCAGGCGCTGGCCGTTGTCATTTGTTTCATCGTGGAGCTATGTCCTCCAGTCGTTGCCCGATGAGATATCTCATTGCCAGCCTTAGCGTTAAAATCACCCAGAACAATTTTTGTGTCGTTTGTAGGCAATGAGTCGATCAGTCTTTCCACCCTATGTTGCACACTTTCTGAATTTTCCTAGGAGCCGGTCAGGTGAGCCGGGGCACGTCAGCTGAGCGGGGGCACGCCAGCTGAGCCGAGGCCTGTCGTATTCAGAAAACAAAATAAAAAGCAAATCAAATTTCCGACGCAAGTGGTCTTTTACGCATTTCAGAACATGGAATACTACCAGGTCCTAGTAAAAACAGCTAAAATATAACATAGAATGTATTTGTTTTTCTAGTAAGTTATTAATTTTTTGAGATCTGGTAATCCTGTAATTTCTCACCGAAGCACATGTTTATATTTGCGCTAATCTTCGCGTCGGCATTTAATTACCTACCTGCTGCCGAAGATTTATGGTTGGCTCTTCGGGTTGTGTTCGATTTTTTCCGGAGGCTAGGTTCAGTTTGGATACTTTGTGAATGTACAATGCTCCTCAATGTCAACAGGTTCAATTTTAAAGTCCCTTTGCTGATCTACAAACAAGTAATACGACTGATGCTACTGTATGGTAGCAACGACACGGGTGAACAAACCAGCGCTGCTGTCCATGCAAAACAAGGCTATCAGATAGATCTTTGGAATTCCATGGCGCGATAGAAACACGCACTTTAGAATTAAGACAGTGGAAAAATACGTACGTGGTAAAGTACTTAAACTACATGTCAAAATAGACAGGCAACCTAACACCACCCTGGTGCTCCTAACAATTCCATCGCTTCAAAATGAGACCTATTCAACTATGCTTGGTTGTTTGAAGCTGCGGTGAAGAAATGATTGCTGCTACCATAGAAGTAGTTTTGTTGCTACAGCTAGAAGGGAGCTAGGGTGCAAAATCGCACCACTTCCAAGAAACAGCACTCTAAGGAACAGGATCAACCTAAATCAGGCATTAATTTATTCTGAAGCTCTAAATCCCTTAACATGACTTGAACAAAACGGTAGTCGCTATTTTTAGGGTTTTGTACTAAAATACAAAACCCTATTGCAATCACGACCTGTGTCCGTCTGTCCGTCTGTCCGTCCGTCCGTCCGTCCGTCTGTATGTCACAGCACTTTTTCTCCGAAACTATAAGGGCTACAGCCATGAAACTTTGTAGAAAGGTCAGAAGTGGTGACCTCTTGAAAGTCCAAGGGTGGAAAAATTTTTCAAAGGCGTTTAAGGGGGGTCTCCCCATATAAGGGGGTGACCCCTCAAAAAAAAATTTTCACCATTGGTAGTCGAGTAGGGTGTCATTGGAAAGGTCTTAATTAGGTCTTTTCAAAACTTATAAGTACCGAGGGGGGCAGGGGAAGGGGAAATGTACGAACTTTTCGCATACCCCCCCTCGCGATTGGACACCTTCCATCCGAAAAATCTGAAAAAAATCGTGAATGTAGGCCTTAATGAGTACAACAACAACAAATACATGAGAAGTCGAAATTCACTCAACTTTGTTAGTAATAGTATGATTTATCGATTTTGTGTTTTCTTGAATAAAATCTAAACGGTACCCTTAAACTCAATAAAATTTAGCAAAGAGATGACTATTTATAAGATTGATCTTTTTGGAAAGTTTCATAAAGATCGATTAGTATTTACCGAAGTTATAGCGATTTGAATTTTCGTGTATTACTATGGAGCAATATGCCCTGTATTACCATGGAAACATATTGCTTTGGAGCCATATGCGCTTTTAACCGACTTAGACACTACAGCTTTGCTAGAATTTGCATGAAAATTCAGGAGTGATAGGTATCATGAAGATGGGTACATACAATTGAAACAAGTCGAAGAGGCAGGAGAGAGCTCCTAGCAAAAGGGCTTTGTAACCATTCTAGGATTCGAAAAAATAGGCCATGAATCGATGATTACAGTACAGAGGAGTGGCCCCTGAAAAAAAATTTCATGAAAGGTAGCCGATATGAGTATCAACTGAAAGTTCTCTATGAGAGCTTTTCAAAACAGTTCTTAAACTGACAGTTTTTGCTTCAGTGGGAGCACAGGGGGGGGGAATACATGAAAAATGTGTTTCCTCCCTCGCGAATGGACACCAGTGATCTAAAAAATCTGAAAAAAATATCAAAGGAGATATTTATGGGTATAACTATAACAAATACCTCAGAAGTCAAAATTCGTTCAACTTTTTTAATAATAGTATGATCCTCTAATTTCACATTTTCTCCAATTAAATCGTCTTTGACATGTTTCTTGATTTTATTCGTTGCTGGTTACTGCATTTTGTAAGTTGAGTACAAAACCCTTCTGACATGAGCATAGGTCTGTCTACCCAACTTGTTAATTTACAGTTATTCGTACTTGTTCATTGCGAGATTTCATCGCAGCATTTTGCGTGTTCTGGAAAACGGAACTGCCTTAAAACAACTCCTATCGCGTGAAGCGTTGCCACATGCTAGTGCAGCATAATCTAAAAACGTGCTTCTAATCATATTTTCATACGCTATGCAACCACCTGACGAAGTGCTTGCGCAATAAGACTTTATGGATGTCCTGAATGAAATATACTTATTCATCAGGTGTTGCGGAGTCGAATTTTCGGTTATTTAGGGATACACCATGTAGCGCGCTAGTCAGTCTGCCGACTTCCCCAGATGGGGGAGCATTGCGGCTATAACCAACCGTTCACTAGGATGATTTTAATTTCATTTGTTTTCATTTTCGGAACATCAATAAATAAGTGCAGGACTCAAATTCTTTTCATCAATGAAAAATGTGATCATTGCAGTGCGAGAGAATATTATTAAATCGTTTTATAAGTTTTAAACGTTCGTCAAAGATCTTTCTCGGGTTATTGAGTGAATTTGAATGAAAATCGTGCGCTAAAAGATGTGTTTTCATACGATATTGATTTTCTGGCCATGACCTAGACCAAGGTAAGTGCTGTCTGATGGAATCGTGATTATGTTGTTCAGTGACGTCTCAACCGCATCACGTGTGATATGTTAAATTGGGTGCAATCACGTGGAACGTGTTATCAAATACCGTTACTCAAGAATGAATCTACTCTTTTCGCTATTATGCGAGTCATTTCCGCGTGGGAGAGCATGTGAAACGTGAACAAAAGTCTCATGGTAACAAAGTAGCTTTTAAATCTTGTGATAGATGTACGAGTAAAGTCTATCTTCAAAAAGGATATGCATGTTCATAGAATGTAAAGATGTTGCATTTGTTTCCGGATTCTTTACTGAATATGGTATGAAGTGTTGCTACAGAAAGGACTATAACCAGTGTGCTTAGCAAATTCAAAAGTTGCAGCCTGCAGCTGCAGTACAGTTAATGCTTTACCTGATTGGTGCATGCATGCGGATTGCTTCGCAATACAGTTATATATACTATAGATAGTTTTTTGTTAAGCGCGCGTGCATTCTTTTCACTACATCTATCAGCAGGTACCCTGCAGTGGCATTGATGAGAACGATGATACTCAAATAGTGAACTTGAATAAGCTTTTACGGTTTATTTGAGAAATTGAATACAAGGCCACATGCACACTTTGTTCATATACAATGCCGTTTGTGTTGTTAATTGAAGTTTTCTTTTTGGCTAGTTAAATAAATTGTAAAAATACCGTGATATTAAAAATTCAGGTGAGGCTGAAAGGAAATTTGGATATATTTATTTTTCATTTATTTCGAATAACAGATAACAAGCCCCCCTGATAACCCCAGGCCAAGAATAGACGACATCCAATGGATGTTACAAGAAGCACGGGTCGAAATTTTTCAAGTGAACTATTGAAATACGATTTATTTTGTCTTTATTAATTACAATATTTGCTGCACAAAAGACAATTTTTCGATTTTACAGAACCTACTAACTAAACCCGGGTAGAAATAATCATGACTTACTTGAATTTTTGCAGCTATTTCGGGATTATATTTTGCCAAAAAAAATTATTAAAAACAATACGTGCCAAAAATTTGCATAAAAAGAGTCCGAAAACTTACGAATCGGAGTTTCTGAGCGCAGGGCACAGTAACCTTATATCCGAATTAAATTCACTAGCTTCGGCAATTATAAAGTCGCTTAATTTTCTCGTATATGTTTTTTTTTTCAAAACAAGTTTTGGGTGGGACATGTGCTCTCGTGTACCTCAAGATCAACGGGCTTACTTTTCCTTCTATATGTAACTTGAGAAAAAGTTACTAAGTTCTCAACAGGGCAAGAAAATCGGCCGATGCTTGACTATAGAAGTAGATTGAAAATATACGAAGTTAAAATTGTTACATGTTCACATAAATTTGCTATGCCGTGTAACCATTATGATTCCATCATCAACAAAGTGACATCGGAAAAATCACGAACATATTTGCCTGATTGGCAATTAAAAACACGAATGACGACGTCAGCGCTTACGTCATTACAAAAATAGTTAGTCACAATAACAACTCTATCTGTTTGCCTCATTACGACAGCATTTATGTGGCTGGTAATTAAAAACATCTGACGTCATCGGCGAATGTTTGAGACATAGTGAATAACGTACGAGGTGTGTTCAAAAAGTATCGCGAATTTTGAATTTTCGCGGGTTACGTATATTCGAATTTCGATTTTTTGTGGCGTTATGTTGGTACTCATGTCTGTCACTTATGCCGACAAGCTCGGCCATTTTGAATGTTCACTTGATTGGTGATAGCTGCTTTACTTGCACGTGTTTTCAATCGTCTTCGATTTTTACTTATTCAAAAAAATGGATCAAAGAACGTGTATCAAATTTTGTGTGAAAAACGAAATTAAGTGCGCGATGCATTCCGAATGTTGACTGTGGCATACGGAGAAGCTACCTTGGACCGAAGCAACGTTTATCGGTGGTACAAAATGTTTTTAGAAGGCCGAGAAGATGTGAACGACGAAGAGCGTGCCGGACGCCCGAGCACTTCAACAACAGACGAAAAAATTAATGAAGTGGAGAAAATGGTATTGGCCAATCGTCGAATCACCGTTAGAGAAGTTGCTGAGGACCTAAACATATCGATTGGCTCGTGCCATTCGATTTTAATCAACGATTTGGGCATGAGACGGGTCGCCGCGGAATTCGTACCAAAATTGCTCAATTGCGACCAAAAACAGCAACGCATGAACATTGCTAATGAGATGTTAAACTCTGTCCGCGACGAACCAAATTTGCTCCAGAGGGTCATAACTGGTGATGAATCGTGGGTTTATGGTTATGACGTGGAAACCAAAGCTCAATCATCTCAATGGAAGCTGCCGCATGAACCAAGACCGAAAAAAGCGCGCCAAGTTCGGTCGAATGTGAAAGTTTTGCTGACAGTTTTCTTCGATTGCAGGGGCGTGGTGCATCATGATTGCATGCGCAATTTGCGCGAAGCAATCCGCCAGAAACGCCCGGATTTGTGGGAGAACAAAAATTGGCTTTTGCATCACGATAACGCCCCTGCTCACACATCGTTGCTTGTGCGCGACTTTTTGGCCAAAAACAACACACTAATGATGCCGCAGCCACCGTATTCCCCAGATCTGGCCCCCTGTGACTTTTTCTTGTTTCCTAAACTGAAGAGGCCCATGAAAGGACGACGCTACGCTTGACGAGATAAAGACGGCATCGAAGGAGGAGCTGAACAAGATTAAAAAAAATGATTTTTTGAAGTGCTTCGAAGATTGGAAAAACCGTTGGCACAAGTGTATAATATCTCATGGGGATTACTTTGAAGGGGACAAAATAGATATTCATGAATAAATAAATAATTTTTGAAAAAAAACAAAATTCGTGATATTTTTTGAACACACCTCGTATATGTATAAGCGCCAGGACACATGTGCAGGGGGATCAGCGGAATTGCAATATATGCATTGTCGACACGTGTGATCTTAATTCGATAAAGATCAATCTACAGGAAAAGCGACTAAGTGCAAGTGGAGTGAACTGTAGAAGTTAAAACTTTATTATTATTAAAACACTGTGTTTACTCTCGCGGATATCAGAAGTGAGAGGCTTCGCACCCGATACATGCAACACTGGTGTCAGAAGTGAGGATTTTCTTACCAAAGCGCAAAAAAGTGAACGTTTTGCGAAAGTAAAAAAAAAAAACAATGGGAAACTAAACTTAAAATGAAAAGACAACATCTTTAAAGCCAATGTGTACAAAAATTAGAAACTAGATCAATTGAAATAAAAAAAAAAGACATTTTACTCGTAAGTGATAGTTAGAAAAAGAAGAAATGCAATTTCGAATGAACAGACAGCAACTTTATGTTCAAAGTCCAATGAAAAGTGATGATTGGAGAGTAGGAAAAAAACTCTTAATTAATTATAGTAATTTACTACTTTTGTGAAAATACCGCCGAAAATCAATCATCTAAGTTTGCCTCAGTTAAAAAAGGTGTTGAAAAAGCGGAATAAATCTACCGAAGGTAGCAGGGCGCGGCGGACCACTTGTTTAACTGGGGCACTGAAAGTTGAAGAAAAAGATTCTCAGTCGGTTGAGTTTCTCGAAGAAGAGAGCTATGCGGAGGCTGAAGAAGAAATAGAAAATGCGAAAGCAAATTTCCACGTTAATTCAGTTGTCCTTAGCGAAAATGAACTACAAACTAGTGGTGTTCAAGCAAACTTGAGTTAAACGAGGGCGGACTTAAACTTAAAGTTGGACCAGTAATCAAGCGAAATAAAAGCAGATTTAATCCAATAGTTAGACGAACAATCAACCTAACTAACGGAAGAAATAAATTGGAAGCTGGATGAGCAATCAGTGAAGTTGGATAAACGTTTACCCAAATTGAAAGAGACAGACCTAGGCAGTCTTCGCAAAAAGTGAGACGACTAAATCAGTTGCGACAAGGAAAAATTGAGGCAAAAATCGACGAAAACGTTGGCCAACTCGAGGAAAGGATTAAATAAGAGGTTAAGTAGGTAAAGAAAAACTTAAAACGAACATAACCAATCCACCAGCTTTATTGTGAATGCCGATCATAGCTCATTTTGGAGTGTAAAAGCACCAATATTCTACGGAAAAACGGTTTTGAGCATCTACAAAACCCAGTTTGAAGCAGCTGTTAAGACCAACCACTGGAATGAACAAGAGCAGGCAATAGCATTAATTGTTGCTCAAAGAGCGCTGGCGGTATATATTCTTTAAACTATATCTGTCGAGTCACATTCAAACTGAGCAGCTATAATCAATGAACTGGATATGCGATATGGAGACGATAACCTGAACCAAATACACCTTTCAATCGATTTACATGACACTTGTTTACACGATTTCGCTTTTAACGTTTTTGAAAATCGGTTTTTTTTCACTTATTTCAAACAACTTTTAAAAGAAGAAATCGGATATACACCGCTCTTTCGTTGAATATTGTATTCGCTTTGCTCCACAAGTAGTTAACACGAAACAAAGACACAGAAAGAAAGAGTAGTTTTCAATGTGTACAATAAGGCTTCGGCCAGATTGCGATACGACTGTCGTGTAGACTAAGCTAACAAATGGTTTCACTTGATACAAGCCCCATCGCGAATATGGCACTGAAAAATTACGAAAAACTTAAGTTTGAGGTACCATTGTCTTCTTCAGCAGAAAAGAATAAGGCTTTTAGTGCAAGCGCTGGATGGTTTGAGAAATTTAAAAAAGGCATTCCACTGCACAATCTTAAGCTTAAAAGTGAAAAACCCCAGCTGAAATAATTTCTACGGGGTCATACACTCCGGATCAAGTTTTTAAGGTCAACAAATTCGGACTTTTTAGAAAAAATGCCACAAGGTATTACTTGACCAAATCCCACAAAACAGTAAGTGGGCACAAGGCAGTAAAAAGTCCAATACCAGTACTGTTCTGCAGCAATATATCAGGAGATTATTTCACCAAGCCATTAGTCATCAATAAGGTAACGACGCCACGTGCATTTAAAGAAATAAACACAAATCATTTTCCTGGCCAACAAAAAATCGTGGGTTACAGTGACACTCTTCAAAGAATGGTTTCACAATTTCTTTGTTCCGGACGTCAAACGATATTTAAATTGGAAAGGACATCCATTTAGAGTTTTTTGACAATGCACCAGGTCAATCTCAAAATAATATTCAGCATGAAAACGTACGGATTGTATTTTGGCCAAGAATACGACATCCCTATTGCAACCTTTAGATCAAGGCACCATTGCGACATTCAAGATACTTTACATAAAACAAATCTTCAGATATATCTTGGAAAAAATGGAAAATGATCCAACCTTTGAATTGATAGATGCCTGGAAGAAGTTTACTATTTTAGACTGTGTTAAGCACTGGAAAAATTTATGGCTAAACGTATTCATAAACGATGGCTCTGGAGTACCATCACAAGATCAATTTTGTCAAATAACAGTGGTGATGAAAGCTTTGCGGATTAAGGTGAAGCAGACGTAGCTGAGTTTAAAGCGGATGAAGTATTAGAGAAAGAGGATTTAATATCCATGTTTAAAGAAACAAATCCTCTCGATGATGATTTCGACGAAGATGAACCCGAATTGACAGTTTTCACTATAAGTGTCAAACGCGATGGGCTCCAACTAGGGAGGAAATCGGGGAATCATTTCTTAGAAACTGATCCAAATGTTAAACGTTTTGTTCGGTTCCAGTGAGACAAAAGAAAATGCTTACATTAATATAAAGAGATCAACAAGGACCTCACAAAAAAACCGATCGCAGCCTTTAACGACAGATTTTTTCACAAGCGTTTCACGGCCAACCACAATGCATCAGAACTATTGCTGAACTATGAAAGTGATACCAACTCACAAAGTAAATAAAATTCTTATTCAATTGTGTATAACAATGCTTGAACCTTGCAGGATTTTTTCGACAGTATCGTATTGAATCCATTATTTAAAACTTTGTGACTGGACTGTTTTTAAATTCTAATTTTATATATTCCATTGAATTGCATCAATTATTGTTGGAAAAATAATTTCATACAATTTAAAAAATTGCATTTTACTCTTTTACGAAATGCTGAACTACATACTATTTTATTTTGATTTTCTATTTATTGTATTATAAAAATATCTTTATATTTATGTTGTTTATTATAATATTTACGTTATAGTTTTATTTCACACTAAAATAAAAGGTACTCTTGTTTTCAATTACACAGTATTATTATTGAAATTTTGGGAATTTAATTCACACGCTTTTCTGCGGAACTTAATTTTCATGTAAATCAAGAGATAGGTGTATAAACATCACGGCTAGAACTCCGGACGCAAAAGGCAAGTGAAATTTTACAGCAGCTGGCCCAGGACATCAAGCAGCTAGCACTGTTGGCTTACCCGACTCATGACCCGAAACACCGTGATAATGCAACGAAGGAAGCTTTCATCAGCGCATTGTAAAGGGTTTTCCAATAAGAGGTGTTATTTTGAATAGCCCGCTATCTCGGTAAATGTCACTTTTGAAGCTGTCATTTTTTGGGATTTGACAAGTAGAAACTACGCCATTAATAAAAATGGAACGATACATGCTTCAACGATGCATTGTAATTATTCAAATTCACTATAAATATGGTGCAAATTTGGCAGAGACGGTTCGTAAAACTCGAATACAGGAATTGGTGGAAAAATTCGAGCTGTTGGGACAACTTAGTGATGTGAAGAATGAAACTCGTGCACGTCACTCAAGAACAGCCGAGAATATTGCTGCTGTAGCCGAAATGGTTGAAGAAACCCCCGGTTTGTCAATTCCTCGTCGTTCTTTGGAATTAGGCATTCCACAAACGGCATTACATCGTATTTTGCATATAAAGTTCAATTAACATAACAGTTAGTTAGTTCAGCTAACATTACAACTCAAGCCGGTCGATCATCAACAACGTTGTGTCTTTGCTGATTGGGTCCTTGAAATGCATGAAAATGATCCGGAATTCCATCGAAAAATCATCTTGAGTGATGAGGCCCATTTCCACCTCGGTGGCTTCGTCACCAAGCAAAATTGTCGCATCTGGGGCTCGGAAAACCCAAGAGTTATTGTTGAAAAGCCTCTCTATCCTCAACGTGTGACTGTTTGGTGCGGTTTATGGTCCGGCGGAGTCATTGGACCTTACTTTTTCGAAAATGAGGCTGGAGCAACAGTAGATGATTAATGATTTTTTATGGCCGGAATCGGATGGTATTGATCTGGATAGCGTTTACTTTCAACAAGAGGGTGCTACGTGCCACACAAGCATCAAAAAGTTTCCGGACCGTGTTATCTCTCGAAGAGGTGATCACAATAGGCCACCAAGATCTTGTGATTTAACACCTTGCGACTTCTTCCTAAAGAAAAGGTCTACGCCAATAGCCCAGCGTCGATTCAAGACCTCAAGGATGGAATTCGTGAGGCTATCGAGGACATAGGGCAGCCACTTTGCTATTTGGTTATGGAGAATTTCATGAAAAGGATATGGTCCTGTAAGCGTGGCCGTGGTGGTCATTTGCCTGATGTTACTTTTCACTATTAACAGCATACCTTTTTCCTTATAATGAAATAAACATTCGATAATTTTTATTAAAAAATGGCTTTTTTATTTTAATATCAAAATAACACCTCTTATTGGAAAACCCTGTATTACTCGAAATTACAAAAAGCTGCTCGATTAGCCGAGAAGTGAACAGTGAAGGACCGAGAGGAGCATGCATTCTCAGTTATTACTGTATAATGGCTATTTGTGGTGATGCTTTGTAAGGTTCCAGCAATATACGATCACCCTTGTTGTAGCTGGAGCAAAATATCTGGAATGCGTTGTTTTTAGCAGAAAGTCTAAGAATGGACTCTGAGGAAAAAGGAGCTGTAAAATGTTTGCCAGTACTAAGTAAAAAATTGTAAATTATGGAGTGCCAAAGAGTGTCAAAAAAGCCAAGTGTCTCCATCAGCTAACTGAAACAAATCATCCCTAAATTTGGTGTGAAAATGTCAGGCAGCCTCTGAAACATTGAAGGAAAAACTGTGTAAATCATCCAAGGAAGCAAATCTCAAACCCGGCAAAACGTTTGTAGTTAAGACCGATGTGAGCAACAGTGGAATTGGTGCCGTGCACTTCTAATAGGCAGATGGCGAAGAAAAAGTTATTTCGTACTTCAGCTGAGTTTTTTTCAAGGAGTGAAAAGAACTACAGCGTGACCAGGAAAGAAATGTTGGCTTTAGTAAACGTCACTAAGCAGATTTACAAGTACCTATATGGGCAGAGATCGAAGAATTGTAGCCATACAACTAGGAGTTTGTTCATCGAAAAAGTGGAGTACATGGGAACATTGATGCATTGTGCTCCTGCTAGCTAATTGCAAGCACTACCGGAGAGTCGAAGAGAAGATGTCAAGTGAAGAAGTTCAGGTTATAATGACTGAGTTTGATGAAGGTTGGTCATCGGAGGGAATTCAGGATGCTCAGCTGGTTGACGGAGATATCGGGCCATTGCTGGTATGGAAAAATACATCTAAATATCCTGAATGGAAGGACGTATTGGTATTCGGAGCTGTCTTGAAAAGGTATTTGGCTCAGGGAAACTCGCTTCAAGTGAAGAGTAGCATGATCAAGCGGAAATGAGAAATAGCGTATGGTAGCACCTATAAAATACAAGTTATTCCTCCTAAAATCCGAGTCCAGGGTAATCTTAAGGAAATGTATGGAGAAACCGAAGGACCAAGAGGGGCTGTGGTGCTATGCAAAAGAAGAAGATGGAGGATCATCCAGAGGTCAGTTTGATGTAAAAACCACCCTTGCGAAGTTACGAGAAAAGTTTTGTTGACTTCACGCTCGACAAGACGTAAAGGACTGGCATCCTAGATACACAATTTGTGCTTCCGTCATCGATTCGAAGCAAAAACTGACAAGATAAACACAAGCTTATAACATAGGGGTACCATTTGAAAGAATTGCCCTAAATCCAAATGAGAGAAGTCTATATGCTGGTCGTGGCGGATTACTTCAGAAAATGGCTCAAAGCCTATTTCATTCTAAACCAGGAAGCAACTAATGTAGACGAAGAAATCGTGTTACAGTGGGTCAGTAGATATGATGTAACTTGTGAGCTACATTTGGAGAAAGCGCAAAATCTCAAATCCTAAGTTTTTAGAAAAATGTGCGAGATGATTGGAATACCAAAAACAGGGATAACACCACTGCTTACTCAATCCGATGGAATGGTTGAACGCTTCAATGAAATGCTTAATAAATCCCTGGCTGAAATTGTTGATGAAAACGCGCACTTCCCATTATTTTTGAATGCATACCAATCCGTAAAACATACATGGATGGGCGAAGTCCCAGCTGATGTCATTTTTGCAATAACGATTCATATACCGGCTGAGGTGAAGTTTGGAATAATTCCGGAGTAGCCTCAAAGCATCTGGGAGCATACAAGCGGCCTACGGAACCAGTTAAATTAAATACAACGAAGCGTGCAGAAACATCTGGAGGCAGGTACTAATCGGGTGAAAAAATAAATAATTTAAGGGAAAAGTCAGCAAGGCAGATCCTCAAAGTTGCAGTCTAATAGAAAGGGGCCATACAGACATCTCCAGAGAATTAATGATGTCATTTATTGCACACAGGAATGCCAAAAACCACGAGCCAATATGAAAATTATACAGCTGGATCATCTTGCCCATTATTATGCTCAAGAAGATGCAAGTATGACTAGCAAAACACCTTTTTGGGTTGAACAGAACTAAGGTGTTACATATTAAAATAAACTTGATATGCCGTGTTACCTAATGGTTCCATCATAAAAAAAACTACCAAATTACATGGTCAACAATGAATCATCATCGGAAAGATCAAGAACATATGTAAATGATTAACAATTAAATCCACCAATGAAAACTTCAGCGCTTACTTAATAAAAATGACTACAAGTATGGGGCTGAGTCGCACTAATGACGTCATTTGTTTGGGTCATTACAACAATGACTGGGATTTAAAAACATCTCACGTCATCGGCGAACGTTTAAGATATATTGATTACCATACACAATATAAGCGGCACGGCACATCTGCAGCGGATCAGTAGAATCGCGAATAGACTTGTCGGTGCGTGTGATCTTAATGCAATAAAAGAATTGAATGGGAAAAGTGCAAGTTATAGGAAAAACAAAAAAATGTTAAGGAAGTGTACCGAGCAAAATTGTGATAATTAAAAATTTTAAACTATTAAGAGACAGTGTTTACTTCCATGAAAATCATAAATTAGGGACTGCGCACCTGATATATGCAACAATATCATAGATCCCGCAAAGATAAATACGTCAAATCAAACGAAATTTAATTATTATAATCTATTGGTTTTTCTTTTTTATGATTTTCAGAGTCTTACTATGCACTTACATATTTTGGAATTAAAAATGTAAGACTTATCTTTTGATTTCGGCACACAAACACTCGTATGCATAAGATAATTAATTCAAATCGAATATCTCTCATTTTGTGTAAATCTAATCATATAACTATGTTTAGATTTAGTTTCAGCCTGATTTGTGATAAGTTTAGGCACTGTGCGCTTAGTTAAGGCTCTGTTTTGGTCGCATAAACACAGTCGAAGCTTATTTAATCGTAAATTGGGTCATCAAGACTATCAAAGTTTACTTCATCATAATAAGGCCTTGTATATTTAGGTCCAGTTTGGGCCACATGTCCTGTACTCGTATATTGGACCTGTCTCATTAATAAATGTCATTTTATAGCTTTTTGGACATATTTAAGTGTGACCTTTTCAATACGGCTAATGAATGTTCTCCTGATCGTGTTAAAATAAAGTATATAATAAAATTTTTTTTTTATATAGTATTTAGTACAAACCCAAGCTCAAAGTAAAAGTGTCGCGCTTATTACCTGCGTCAAAACGAGGGCGACAATTCCCTGTGAGGAGAGACAATTCCCTGTGAGGAGAGATAGCGCTCACTCAACGATTAGTAGTAGTTTTGGGTGAATTGCATGAAGGCAAGGTGGATTGCGTGGTTCATCTTGGATCTGAGAACCTGGCTGAATCGAAAGCCGGGTGAAACTGACTTCTATCTGACTCAGCTTTTTAGCGAGCATGGGTGTTTTCAGTCTTTTTTTTTTACTTTAGCACTACAGTCCCTTTCGGGCCTTTGGTTAGAGATAGTTAGAGTATCTCTTTATCTTGATCGAATGTATCGGCAACTCGGGAAGGTAATATATTCAATACCAGACTTTGGCCGTATGTCCCTCCACCCAGCTGCGATACCATCTGATTTTAAGCCAGAACGTATCATAACTGAACGGGCTTATCGTCCGTTTGAAGAATCACTCGAACTAAATCTCGTTGTCACCAACGAGACTTGAACCAGGGACCTCCTGCATATGGGTTGAGTGCTCTAACCACTACACTACGCGGACTACTGTCTTACCTGCACAAAATTGTCACGGCCATTTCTTGCGCGAAAAAAATAGGACAGCCTACGAAAAGGCCTATGCAGAGACGGGAGAGCTCGCCCCAGGATAATACAGTCGTGGTGGTGCTTTGATCGGTTGACAAATGGAACCATGTGGAACAATACGTTCAGGTAGTCCTAAAAAATAAAAGGGACTTGCAGGAGCCAGGGACGTTGGGACTGGGGGATCGCTTGTCTGGCAAATGCTCCCTTCCGCTGGAGGAGGAGTCCCCTAGATTGAAACCGCCTCATGGCGTAGTAAAACGAAACCTGGCCTGAAATAATATGTCATACGGTTCCAGGCTGGGTTCCCAGGTTGACAAGGGAGGTGTTTTGTGGGTAGTCCCGTTGTTCATGAGCTTGGGAGCCTTACACTCAGTGCGTAAATGGCATTCATCTCTCAACCAAAAAAATGCGAGGTTTTAGATTCTGTTCATAATTATATTAATTGTACTCCGGACCTGAATACTTGTGCAACCATGTTTTTTGTTGAGCCTAGTGTCCCATTTATTTGAGTTCAAGGAATCGTATACATTGGGGCATGGTTTTTTCTAAACCTTTGAATGTAGTTGATCATATGGTTCGAATAACAAGTTATAAGGTTTTGCACAATTATAAGAATAGTTGCAAAACAATTTTTTTTGTTGAGCCTAGTGTACCAATTACGTGACATGAAAAATGTGTTTCCTCCCTCGTGAATGGACACCTGTGATCTGAAAAATTCGAAAAAATTATCAAGGGAGATATTTATGATTCTAACAATATGAAATGCCTCAGAAGTCAAAATTCGCTCAAGTTTGTGAATAATAGTATGATCTTCGCATTCATATTTACACCAATAAAATCGTCTTTTACATGTTTCTTGATTTTATTCGTTGCTGCTGACTGCATTTCGTAAGTTGGGTACAAAACCCTTCTGACATGAAGCGTAGGTCTGTCTACCCAACTTTCTCTTGTTTGTTTTCCAAATTGGTTAGTTTATTTCCGGCTGCTAATAGCCAAACCATATCTCTTTTGCTTTGTCCGAATGCATTTATTGGCGCAATTTTTTCTGCTTTGTTGCTGGCTTTATTTGAGCAACAGCAGAACTGCAAGTTGGTTTTTGCTTCTTGTTTTAATTTTTAACATAGAATACATTTCCGTTATTATCTCAAGCAGGATCACCTTCAACATGTTCTTT
The DNA here is from genome assembly GCA_963969285.1 of Odontomyia ornata. Classification (NCBI taxonomy): domain Eukaryota; kingdom Metazoa; phylum Arthropoda; class Insecta; order Diptera; family Stratiomyidae; genus Odontomyia; species Odontomyia ornata. Next base: position 386,764,387 of record OZ017739.1, read on the forward strand.
AATTTCCATATCTTTTGCCAATCCTCATAACGCTGCGAAATAGTTTCGACTATCATTAGTGCCGCCAGCACTTAAAATTTCATCCGGAATCAATTATTCCACATTCTTCTTCACCTTCGTTTTCTCTTGGACTGGTTTTTGTTGCAGTGGTTTTTGAATTTTGATGCTTTTCTTGACTAGCTCTTCGAGAGAGAGTATCTGTATCTTCAGTTCATCGTTTTCTTTGCGTAGCTTATACATTGCTTCATTATTAGTGATAATTTGTAGTTTACATACATAGTAGTCCGTGACAAGTAGCAGGTTAGGGCACACACCGCTTGTACAGCAGTTCCCAGGATCAAACCTCGGTGGCGACATTGAGTTTGAGCTTCTGATGCTGCTGTCGGACTATCAGCCTATCCAGCTGTGATGCGTACCAATTGAAAAATTAGGTAATAGTTACATGGTTAAACGTGATATTAACCATATCACCTCGAGCTCCTCTAGAGTCATGGAATGAGACACCCTAACAATAAATCTCAAGGCAAAGGTTCGGATTTGGACTGTTGTGCGATCGGATTTGGACTGTTGTGCGATGGATTATTATTATTGTAGTTTACACCCATGATCTGCGGAGTGTTCTTGATCATATTTTCTTTTCGTGAATATTGTTGTCAATTTACTATTCTACGTTTCCCTGGGTTTTTCCAAGGGTGGGAAGTCGTCGAGCTCCTCCATACTAGCGGTTCCAAACTTGCCTTGAGATATTTCGCTTTTCTATATGAATCGAGGCAAAATTATGATATTCGAAATGAATTGCTTGAATCAATTGCTTCGATGATATCATTAGTTTTTCCCCTTAAAAACACATTTTCGACTGACGTTTTCAAAAAATATTTTAAATTTTGAAAAATAGTGACAAGAGCTATTGAAAAACACATCTGAATGCAACAAGTGCTAGACGTGGCCTCTTCGATGACCTTTTCATTCCAGAAACAAGGTAAAAATGTCAAAGTTATCTGTTACAAGACTTTGGCAAGACCCATCTTGACAATATGGATGCCAGCTTTGTTTTAATTTAAGTGCAGTTTGATGAAAATGCTATGAGTTTTCAAAAGGAAATCTCTTTGCACTTGTACTGGGTTATATAGGAAGTTTGAAACAGATTATAAGTACTATATATCTAACCGAAGAGTTCCTCAAACTGCAAGAGCGATGCATTCACATTGAGGCTTCTTAGAAATCACATTACGAGTTAAATAATTGTGGACAAACCCCTAGATTTCACAGCCATTCCAACAAAAAGACGGCTACATTGTGCCATGTATTACTACTGGCTTCATTACACCCGAAGCGTTTGTGTATCTAGATAAAAATCACGTTGTTTTCGATTCGGACAGTATTCTCATTATATATCATGTGTAAGTCCGAGAAAACCTGACGGTAGAAGACCTTGATCTTGAAAGTGTGGATAGTTTAGCATGTTTTGAGCAAACCTAAATAGAAGTAGTGCCAAAAATGAGCAAATTAGACGCCAAATAAAGCCTAATACTCCGTACTTCTCATTCTAAGGTCCAGAGTTGTACGTAGCCTAAATAAGCTTAATTAATTACAAATTACTAATCAAGCCTGCGCTGTTATATGGAAATGAAACATGGACCCTGACAAGCAAATCTGAAAAGGCAGTGGGCATATTTGGATGCAAAGTACTCCTGTAAATCGACGGCCCAGTGAAACAAAGAACAGCTGTATGAACAGTTGTATGAACTGTTTGATGAACCATGTGTATCTGCTTGTATAAAGTTATGCAAATTGTTATGGGTAGGGCATGTAGTAAGAAAGGAAGGAAATCGACTACCTAAATGAATATTAAAGGATAGAGCTCAAGGTAGACGGCTATTGGGAAGACCAAGGACTGAATGGAAAGACATGATAGAAGCTGACAGCTGATCCTTGCTGGGAGTGATGAACTCGCGAATGAGGTCGCAGAACTACGATGATTGGAGAAGATTGATTGTTGAGGCCAAGGTCCGGATTGGGCTTTCGCCCAACAGATGATGACGATATAGGCTTGCCACCGACTAGAACAAATTATATCCTTCGAATTCGAGTACAGGGGCTCAACATTTGCGATAGAGATACTCTGTTACATGGTTTGTTATCTTGATATTGATGTCTGAATGATTACCTATAAAAAAACCCCAAAATTTGCTTCTATTTTTGTTTTTTTTTGGATTTAGTTTTGTTTGGTTTCTCTCATCGTTATTGGGTTGAGTTGTGTTTTCGTTAATTCATTTAGTGTTAGTGGTTGAAAACAAAGTTTGAGCTATAGATTAGTTATAAATTAGTTTAGTTTGCTTTGGTTATGATAAGATAATAAGATGTTAACGTACGTTTAAGAATATTGTTGTATGAGTATAATAGTGTTACATGTTCAAGCAATTTTGCGAACTACTGTCGCAATCGTTGTCGCAACTATTGATAACATCATGATCAATATTGATTGAAAAGTAAACGAATGCACTCGAAAGCACAAGAATGGGCCAAGTAAATCCATGATCAATATCATCCCCTATCCGATGGAATGGTCGAACGTTTCAACGGCACACTCAATAAACATCTGGGCAAGATGGTTGGCGAGAACCAAAGGGACTGGGACCGGCACATCCCATTATTATTGATGGCGTATAGAGCTGCCGAGCAAACATCGACGAGCGTAGCCCCAGCCAAAGTCATTTTTGGAAAGACTATTCGTCTGCCGGCTGATATAAACTTCGGAGCACCTCCTGAGAAACCCCAAACGATCTCGGAGTTCGCAAGTAAGCTAAGGCAATGATTGAACCAGATACATCGAACAGGGTGAAAACACCTCGAATCAGCTACTGACCGCATGCAGACCAAGTATGATCTATAGGGAAATTCTACTGGCTTCCAGAAAGATGACTTAGTGTGGCTATATAACCCACAACGGCGGAAGGGCAGGTCTCCGAAGTTGTAGCATAATTGGGAGGGGCCATACCGAGTTACAAAGCGAGTCAACGACGTCGTATTTTGCATACAGGAACACTGTGAGCAGAGAGCATAAGTGAAAATCGTGCCCCTGGACCATCTTGCCCCATATAACATCCAGGGAGACTCAACTACAACTGGCGACTTTTCAATAAATATTTATCATGATCTTATTAATAGTTGCGACAACAATCGTGACCACCTCAGTTCTTTTCGCCACGAAAATTTTCGTGGCGAAAAGAACTGAGGTGGTCACGATTGTTGTCGCAACTATTGATAACATCATGATAAATATTGATTGAAAAGTCGCCAGTTGTAGTTGAGTCTCCCTGGATGTTATATGGGGCAAGATGGTCCAGGTGCACGATTTTCACTTATGCTCTCCGCTCACAGTGTTCCTGTATGCAAAATACGACGTCGTTGATTCGCTTTGTAACTCGATATGGCCCCTCCCAATTATGCTACCACTTCGGAGACCATACAAAGTAGTGATAAGCCTGAAACGTGATTAGCAGCCCAAAACCACGCTCTATCGTAATGACATCCGCAATGTCATCGCTGATGAAAGATTAAGGAAAGAAGGGCATCGTACTTCAAGAACCTCCTTAACGCTCCACACACGTCCAGAACACCGGAACCTATAGATGTCTGCAAAGAAATTCCATTGGCCTCACTAACTCGGGTTGTAGTTTGTTCCATCATCAAAGCCCAAAAGAATAATAAAGCGCCGCGCATGGATGCGATTCCAGTGGAGCTCATCAAAACTGGTGGCAGCAATGTTGATAAAGCTATTCACAAAGTCATTCAGCACATTTGGCAGCAATAACATATGCCGAAAGAGTGGAGCCAATCAATTATATTCCATATCCACAAAAAAGGTGACAAGTTACAGCTCAAAAATTATAGAGGCATATCACTACTTTGTACGGCGTACAAAATATTTTCAAAAAACTTGGATCATACGCCAACAATATTATCGGAGAGTATCAAGGTGGTTTAAGAGCAGGTAGATCGATAAAAGACAATTGTTCACAGTCCAGCAGGTACTTGAAATATGCTTTGAGTTCAACATAGACGGGCACCAGATTTTCGTTGACTTCTTAAGCAAGCATACGACAGTATTGATCGGATCGTACTGTACTAAGTAATGCTTTGCTTTGGCACCCCAGCCACATTAGTCCGTCTTACCAAAATGACGATGATATCGACAACCTCCCAAGTCCGCATCAATAACCAACTCACCGATGTCTTTGACACAAATATCGGTCTAAAGTAGGGTCCTGAGGCGAATAATCGGAGTGAAGCTAGGCAAGGACCAATGTGTCGCTTGATTAACGTGAGCACCTGCCTTGTATAGGCCTAATCTCACGGTCACTATTAGATGGCGATTGGTTTAAGTGCCAATCATTCGCTCCCAAGTTTGGTACCAGTTTAAATTGAGGGAACTCTCAACTTTCAAACAGGTAGATCCGAGCCTAGCTATATCTGACGCTATAAGGTCGACGCCAACCTTTGTTTGCACCAGTAGCCACCACGATACTCCCGGAAGGGTCGCAACTAATCAGCTGACCATCTTTAAGATGGAGGCTCATCAGCTGCCCGTGGTATCTGAATATACCTCCAGGGTTGAGGTTCGCAGCAATGAGTTGATCTTGGTATCGAACAATCACAAAGCCACTATGTTTCGGATCCAGTTCCAATCATAGTATTTTTACTAAGCGATTCGGGTACCCCGGGAACGCCAGTCCTCATCGGTTTCACTGGAATCGGAGACGACAACCCAACAATAGCAGTTGCACCCCTTTCAATTACCAGATCAGTTCCACACTGGGGGTAGACGAGGACCAATGGTGAATCCGATACAACCATGGGCTGTATGAAATTTTTGATGAACCGGAGGTCTCAACGATTGAAAGACTGCGGAAGCTGCAAGGGCCGGACACATGAATTTTATGGACGAACAACGGATACCCAAAAGGTATTCCTTGGGAGAACTTCAGGCCGGAGACCAGTAGGGAAACCGAGGAAACGCTGATCTGACTCGGTCGACGAAAGCAGTTCATCGTTGCTCGGATTTTGAAATTGGAGGACGCGGTCAATGGACCGAGACAGTTGGAGGCGCTATTTGCAGGAAACGAAGGCCCAAGAGGGGTTGAAGTGCTACGAAGAAGAATATAGTTGAATAAGTAAAGTCATTTTATGTAAATTTATAGATATAGTGTAGAAAATGTAGTTATATGCAAAAATAAAATTTGAGTGTGTGTAATGGGTATATGTAATTTGTAATCTGGTAAGTTGTTTTTTTTTACATTTTTTTCAATAGTTTTATTACAAATGTTCATTTTTATGTAATTTGCACTAACAACAATGAAAAATTATATTTTTGAATATATATGCATACATTTAAAGTGCCCTCACGGCTAGTAAGTTTTTGTTATAGTAATTTATGTTTAAATTTGCTTTAAGGAAAGCATGTTTTCATTCATTCATCTTCCATTTGGTATTTGAATAATTTAGATGTAGCATAATATGAATCGTGTTTTGCAATTGATTGAAGTTAATTGACCTCTTTAATTCTTTTCTTGCTTTCTCAAGTCTGTGGAAAGGGAAGTTTTGCATGAATAATTTAAAATATACAGAAAGTTTAATTTGCATATATTAGATTTATTACTCTTAGTAATGAAACGAGAACATGATTGTTAGCTACTAGTCAAAGAAACGTGACTTGCTAATTTCGTAAAATCTTAATCCCGAAATCCCACAGCTAGAGGTTATTGATTATTTTACCACTTATTCTTCGAGCTTTTTTTGTGGAAAACCCATTGAATGAGCTACTACGAGCACACATGTAATGTGTTGTGTGGTTAGTTAATGAATGTGCACATTTTCTTTAGAAGTAAGATTCGCGATTTAACACATCATCTAAACGGTTCTATCAAATGGTAGTCCTTAACAACACATTATTAATAATCTCATAATTGATTGGCAATAAAATATTTCAAATTGTGCCGATAGTAATAAAATTTTGTTTACGGAAAAGTATACTAATAGCTTCTCTGCTAAATTTACGATTATGCTATAATTTAGTAAGCGTGTCTTCGAAATTAAAAGGTACCTATAAAGTTGTTACTATCCCCGAAAATTTGATATCAGATATCTTTACAATTGGGATTAGTCACAGGTGAAGTAACATTGGATGTTCGGTAAAAAAATTTGAGGTAAAATGCTTAGATTACATTAATATTTAATTAGTTTGATTCGCTAATTTGTACGATTTATTTTTGACAAAAAGCTAAGGGTGACTTATTTCGGTGCTGCTTAGAAATTTTTGAGGGATATATTGATAAGTAAATAATTGGTCTTTATTGCCATTTACTAACTACTTGAGGATGTCGACAATAGAGAAAAACAAGTTATGTAGAGAGGAGAGTGATCCTACCAGAAGGGCTTTGTAACTATCCTAGTATTCGAAACAACTTCTCTGATGACATGATTCAATGACGAATCATATTATTATTAACAAAGTTGACTGAGCTTTGATTTCTGAGGTTTTTGCTGGCATAGCACTCATAACGATCTACCTCTGTGATTTTTCCCAGATTTTTCACCTCAAATTTGTCCAACCGGGAGGGAGGGACACACTAACTTTTCATACTTTTCGCTTCCCCCTGGGCTCCCTATCCACAATCCAATTTTTTGTTTCAAATTCTTAGAGTTCTATTTGAGATCTTCCATTTGATACTCATATCGACTATCTTTCGTAAAAAGCATTTTCGAGAGAAGTTTTGCAATTTTTGATAAGACAAGCTTTTGAGAGACGCTCACGTTTGACATTTCTACAAAGTTTGAGTACTGTAGCTTTTATAGTCTCTGAGTAAATTGGCTGTGACGCGCAGAATGATGGACGGACGGACACAAGGACAGACAGGACGTGAAACCAGTATGTCTTTGTAAAATTCATTTCTCAAAGCTCTAAAAGAAATTTATTATTCACAAACATCCATGGGAAAGAAGATTATCATTTTCATATGTACATATATTTTTGACTTTTTAGGATTTTGTAAAATAACTTTACAGAACCCTGCCCGTCTGTCCGCCCCTTGCAATTGGATAATTTTGATACGAAAAATCTGAAAAAAATATGGAAGTATTTTTTTAACCAAGAATTCATTAGAAATCAAAATTCGATCAACTTGGTTAGTAAGAGTACATTTTACGAATTTCATGTTGTTTCCCATAAAAACAAAAGGAGCCCTCGAATTTGCCAAAAACTCGTATTTAGATTTTTAGGGACATGTGTATGTGTCCTCAAAATTTCACAAAATTTGAGCCGTAAACAACTAAGCTACATTATTTATGGAATTTTTCGTAGCTACATGAATGAGTTGCATTTTTTTTTAAATAATTTTTCTGAAAAATTATTAGAGAAGAAAAATGTTAGAAGAAGGTGATTTCGACGTGTGTATTAATTCTCATCAGGCCATCACTCTTAGATACACACCGGTGATGGCGACCTCCGTGCTTAGAGGTGAGAGAGTTATTTTTAACTTTCCTACTTGTGCGAATTCAATATGTTTTTGTAACTACGAATTATATTCAAGTTAAATTTCCTCTTGTAAGTACTTGTCTTAGCTAAACTTTAAATGGATCATTTCACCCTTTTCACATCAATTTAATGTAAACTTATACGATTATTTTTGCTCCCACAAACAAAGAAAGCAATAACATTTCGTGAAGCCGGATTGTATGCCAGCTAAAAAGCCAATAACCCGAAACACAATTGTTATTTCATGGTATCACATTTTTTCCTATCGATTCTAGTGCTTAAATATCTTTCGACCACTACATAAAGAAGCGCCAATTATCAGCATCAAATTCTTCTTTCATCCCTTTAAACAATCCCGCGGCATCATTCCAATAACACATTGCATTGATCTTTGTAAGGAATGGCTTCAATGCGTGATTTCAACCTCTGTAGATGGTCACTCTAACTTCTTTGTCAAGGGATTTCCATTGCTGCAAGCTCGATCCCTCTCTAATCATATTGCTCAGTTCGGCTTGCGTAATTAAAGGTTTCTCGTCCATCAAAAATCCACTGTCGGTGCTGATCATCATAATAGAATCTGAACTTTCTGTAGTACGTGTACTCAAGCCGGGAAAAATGGGCAGTGGATCATCTTTGCGACGTGGAACTGGCTTCGAAACTGATGAAACTTCGGGATACTTCAAACTTTTGTAGTTTTTGAATTAACAGTAACCACGTTTGTCACTCAAAAGTAGCAATCATCGATGTGGTTTCGCGGATCTCTCCAAAGAGTTGGTAATGAAAATGGTAAATAATTTTTTTCACCCATGGACCATTTGTAAAGCTTTGTTCGAGACACGTTTCAAAACAATTGTAGCACCCATTGCTTTTCAGTTCTGCTCACACTAAATTTGAAGTAGTGCAAATGCGCATTTCCCAGCGATTCAGTTATGACTTTCCCCTTCTTTGAGACAATGTACCCCCACAAACACAGCAAAAAAACTTTGGTTTGACTTTGCACATATTTCTCGGCGTTATTTTGATCAATTGCTTATCAATAACAAACCAGAAAAAAAACTTTGTGCCACAAAAAATGTAAATAAGGTACTATCGTGATCAGCTGTTAGCCTCCGTGACAAAGCAATATACCAACATCAAAAATCGAAGAAGCCTAACCTGATGGCGGGAAACGGGCAACAAATTCTAATTCAGTTAGCGAAATTACTTAAAAAAACATGTTTGCCTTCCTTGGTCAAAAAATTTATCGAATTTTGTAAACTTGTGTAATCAACACTCCTCCGGTGGTGTCGAATTCATATAGTTTCTAACCACGTCACCGTTCAACCTGAAAAGAAATACAAAGGAAACCTCCAGAAAGTACATATTTCAAATTAAAACAATGTTCGCACCTTTTACATGAAATTTCATTAATATTTTGTTCATCAGTCTCGATGCTTGATAATAGCCCGTAATTTGACAACAGCTCGTACTCTATTGGGCATTGAACGCACTAATTTTCGGTATAACCTTTTTCATTCTCTTCGTATCAACCTTTTAAAGCTCCTTTTGTTCGAATTCATGGATGAAGATCATTGAGCTTCCGCTTCAAATGACCCAATAAATGCTCTATTGGATTTAAGTCCGGAGATTGAGGAGTAATTTCGATAGTGAACGGACATTGGTATAAGGTGCAGAGACGATAGATGTAGGATTTGTGTTTGAGATTTTATCATCATAAACTTAAAGATGATAAAAGCCCCAATTCCGGAGCGTTGTTTTTTCAATTCAAGTTTTGAAATTTTTAAATATGCGTATTTGTCCATTTTCCCTTCAATGAAATGTAATTTTCCAATTCCAGATGCTGCCATTGACCCCCTATAATATAACACTTCCACCGCAATTTTTAAAGTTCCTTTGGTATTTTTGAATTCCAGCTCTTTGTTTTTTTTCTCTCCACCGAAAAAATCTTTCATCTAATCCAGAATAGTTAATTTTTGTTTTATGAAGGAATATAATACTTTCCCAATATGATAAGGGCTTGTTTATATTGTTTTTGGTAAAACTATACCTTCCTCTAACATTTTCTTTCCTTAGATACTCGTATGGCTTTTTCCTTGCGACCCTGCCATGAAACCCGAAACTTATCAACGTGTTCCTTACTGTTTACACCGAATCTGTCTTTTTAAATTCTTTATTTTTTTTAATTTTGCTCTTAGAAACACGGCACTCAGGAAGCGATTACGTTTAATTTTTAGCCGAATCCATTCTTGTTCCCTACGTGTAAGAGATTTTGGACAACTGCTTGTAGGATTTTTCCGAGGGTTTAAATATTGATTATAATCTTTTATGACGTCTCTAATTGTTGATTTTGGTTTCCCAACAATCTATGCAATTTTGTTATAAGAATTACCAGATTTCCTCAAACTTATGACCACTTCTATAACTTCAATTGAAGTTTCTTTCCCTTTTTACTTGTCATTTTGAACACATTTAACAATTTTCACAAAAATCAAACACGCTTAACTATTGACTGACTAATTTGCGTCGAGCAGCAATAGAGAAGTTGGAGAATCTCACTGCTTTATAGGAACAAATGTGATAGTCCAAACAATATTTAGACCTGTGGAATAATTTTCTTCTTTACCTCTTGAATTCCAACTTTAACCGCTAATTTTTTTCCCAGTTTTCATCGTACGCTATAAAAAGTACGAAAACACAAATAAGAAATCATTTTTAGTTGTTTATACTTCGAAAATTGTATATAAAAATGCTTGAAACGAAGGGTGCGGACTCTTTTTTACTCAATGTATGCATACATATCTATATGCATATATCTATATGCATATATATATATATATATATATATATATATATATATATATATATATATATATATATATATATATATATATATATATATATATATATATATATATATATATATATATATATGGCAAGTCAACCATGTGCTATACAGACGTTAACTACTTGCTGCGTAAGCCGAAGGCCCCTGGTTCGACTCCTGTCGGTCGAGATTTCTTTCGAATGATTCTTCGGACGGGCTTTACGCCCGTTCAGTTAGGATACGTACTAGTTTAATATCAGAGCATATCGCAGCTGCGTGGATATCGCCTTTTTGAGTGGCGATACATCTGATGAAGATAATGAGCCACTTTAACTATCTAAGGGAAGGCCCGAAAGGGGTTGTAGTGCTAAAGCAAAAAAAAACAAAAACAATTACCGGTAGAAAAAGTGTATTTTTGAAGGGTTGATGAGCTGATCTTCTTTTGAAAATTGAAAAAGTAGCTACTGTATTTCTAATCAACTAAACACCTGTATTGAATCCACATGATTTTTTTTAGTCCAAGTATCTAATTACTTTTGTCAATCAATAGATCGAAAATTAATAGCATATTCTTATTATTTTAATTTAATACACAACAGTTAACCGGATTTTTGAGCAAAATTTTTTCACATTGTGTACTAACCTCCGACCTCTTGGAGCGATACACAACAGAGATCTGTCATCCCTACACAATTGCTGATCAGCTGGTAAGCGTTGGATGACAGATCTCTGGTACTGAACCGCCACTTGACGTCGGCCGTGTGGTGAATTAACGTATTTTGCTCAAATGTTCGGACTAGCAGTTCTTGCTCTGCTGACCAAAGATTGATCACGGCATCTGCGCCCAGTTTCACACGTCGGGAGAAATCCGTGTGAAAAAACTAAGGTAATCGGGGATAGCGTTTTCATAAGATACGGAAAATAAAACATACCAAAAGATGGTGCTGGAAAGTATTTCGTGTGATTTTCAGGGAAATGTGAACCAATTGCCACGTGGGGACATTTTTCGTGCACAAAAGACACAATTTGGATACGGATTGTACCCATTAGAGGTAGAAATCATGAAATAAACGCATTAAAAGTGCAATCAGTGCTTGTTTTTGTCAAAGCCGATTGTTTTATGCAGAAAGAGGTTCTACACCTGAAATGTCGAAGCTTGTGAAGAAGATGAAGACTATAAGGAAGATATAAAAAAATTGCAGGAAGCGGGAACATCGGCAAAGGTAACCAAGAGCGTAAGTACTAATAAAAATACCATAAAAATAAGCAGAATTGTGAAATAAGTAAGAAATGCTGACTTAAATGCAAACTCAAAAATGTGCCAAAAATTCGCATTAATTATTTTTTTCAATTATTTTCTTCCAAACCACATACACGACGATTCATGAAAATGATCCAATTTATATTGAAAACAAAATTTAATATATGGTAGAGAGTATACCGTATTTTTTTATGACGCTTTCTTATAGTATGTTTAAATTAAAAACTATTTTTGGTTTCAATTCAACGATCCCTTCAATCAAAATAAGACGGCGCTCTAGTTTTTTCTCAATATTATCATACTTTACTTAATTTTGTCATTTTTTATGATAACAGTACCATTCTTAAGGCAAACAATCTTATGGTGTTAATATGTCTCTGCAAAATTTTTCAATTGTATTCCGAATCCAGAAAAATCAATCAATATCACCTTATGTCTGGCAAAAAATTGATTTTAAGATCATACGAGTAGTCCTGTTTTGACTATTTGTAGAGCATTTTTTTCAATGAAAAGACTGTTGTCAGTTAAATATATATAATATAAATTTAAAGTGTTCATACGGGTTATAGGCTAGCTTTTGTCAATCATTTAGTACGCACTAGGAAGAAGTGCCTGCTAGGTGTATTGAACGTTTATTCGAGAGATTTCTCGAAGGAAATCTAAACCGATCTCTCATCGATTCTAGACGTGAAGTCTTGGAACGTGACAATGGACTGTACTCATCAGGTTGACAAGTTCGGACACTCTTAGTCTACTCCGAGGTAATTGCTGGCTTGCTACCTTGTTCGGAGAGGAATTTCGGTCGCAGGACTTACACGAGTAGACTAAGTCCGAAATACATAAAAAATCAGCCACCGGTTCAAATGTCGATTTAAAATGCATCGAACAACTTCCACCGACTCTACTTTAATTTAATTCACTTCCGTTCCTTTTCCCTTTGATCCGAGGAAAAAGACCACAAAAACCGCTAAACAAAACTACGCGCTCCCGAATATTACCACCGCCATGCCCGAAATAACTAACTTGAACTCAAAATCGAAAAATCTACTCTAACAAAAAAACGCAAAACTTGTGGCACCGCGAACCGACCGCTACACGACCGACCATTCGCTGACTACCAGAACCTTACCCTACCTCTTGGCGGCATACTCACCTTTCACCTACATTAACCTTCTGAAAGGGAACGTGTTTGCTAGAAAGGAAGACGTGATTAATTTTAGTAATTCATATTTATGTATTTAAGAATTACAATTATTTTAAACAGTGTATGCACTTCTGACTCGTATTTTTAATTTCATAAGTAATAGTTTAAATTCATTTAACTTGAAAACAGCAATCATTAGAGATATCTTTTCTTTCTACGAACCATATAATCGCATTTTGTTTCATTCTAACGAAATAAAATAATGGATATTTCTATTCATTGTAAAAAATACGCGTTTCACAATATTACATGTAATATGTTGCAATTTGCATGATTAAAATGCAAAACAACATTTCTACTCAGAAATTACTCACAGTTTGGGAATGTTGAGTTGATGCTTATACTAGAAATAACTTGAAGAATAAATAATTTATTCCCAGCCTCATCAAGAATTTGTGTGAACTTTTCAACATCTAACTAATTAAAAATTAGCGTTCAAAATATTTTTATTTTTAACTACAGTTAAATTGGGTATAAAATTCAATAACTATGAGGCTAGCAGTCATCATATAAATAATGAGCACTCTCAAGACATTTAAAAATAAAAATAATCAATTTACTAAAAGGCTACTGCCGTTCTGTGTAAATGAATATTATCCCGCAAGTTTGCACTTTACACTTACTGCGGAAACTGCAATGGGCTGGCCACATGAATCGTATGGACGAACAACGGATACCGTTGGGAGAACTGAAGGCCGAAGACCAGTGGAGAAACCGAGGAAACGCTGGTCTGACTCGGTCGACGAAGACAGTTCATCGCTGCTCGGGTTTCGAAATTGGAGGACACGGTCAATGGACCGAGATAGTTGCAGGCGCTATTTGCAGGAAGCGAAGGCGCGAGAAGGGCTGTAGTGCTAAGAAGAAGAAGAACTTGGTACGACAAACATTTATGATATGCATTTTAGATACTTATGGTGGTACTTTTCACTTTTAGAAAATTGACTTGTCTAAGTAATTGTTGACTCACTGACTCCAGTCATGCGTAAAACGTCAGAAGCACCTGAATGAGTTGGTGATGCTCATAGAAGCATCAAAGCTGATTACGGAAGACTGCTGTTAATTTTGTTTGTAAGTAGAAAATCTACGCTTTGTTGATGCAGAAGAGCATGATCCGGTTGTGCTAATACTTCCAGCTGGCTTAGAGTTTGGCGCTTTACTACTATGCATGTCCGGTTTTGTGTGTAAAATATTCCCCGATATCTACTCCCAATTTCCGCAGGATGCAAATCTTGTATTTCCACTGTCGATGAATTAAGATTTTCTGGGCTTGGCTACGTGCTCTTGATCAACCCTGCTAGAAGCTGTGCTCATTACAATCGGTGGAGCGACACAGCCACTGTTCCACTGCGAGGCACTTTGTCCTAAATAGAATGTTTTATTACGTTTAGGTGATGTTGCTAATTGACAATTTTTTTCAAATACCTTAGTACACTTGTCCATGTGGACTTGACACATTCCTCGTTGTTTTCATAACTAAGGCACTAGAAATTTCCTCAACGTTTATAGGTTCACAATGCTTTGCGAATCGTGAAGGCCAAACGCACACTATAAGCAACGCGGTCAAGACGAAAACTATACGAAACTATACGAAACTATATTTCAATAAGATTTGTAAACCCGTATGAAGGCATTCTTCAATCAGCAATATTAATAATAAGGAAAGAAAATTTATACGAACTATTCATTGAAAAATATCGAATAAATCAATGATAATAAAATAAGTTATGAAGACATTTAAAGGATAACACTAGGAACTAAGAAAAGCGAATTCCTTAATTTTTTTTCTCAATATTTATTTCTAAATAGTATAATTTTCTATACTCTATAATATGTAAATAAAACGAATTCCTAAATAAAACTGACTACTTTTCTTTTCAGTATATGCTTGTTTTTTTCAGAAAAGTATGAAGGCGAAAGGTGAGTATGACACCGAGGGGGTAGCCTTTATATAACAAGCGAATGGTCGATTGCATGTCACGGTGCCGTAGTTTGGTTTTGCATTTTTAGTTAGAGTAGATTGATTCGGTTTTGAATTCGAGTAGTTGATTTTGGGCAACTCATCGGTGATTATTTGGGAACGCTTGATTTTTTAGTTGAGGAACTTTCGTGTTGCTCATTTTTCTCGGACAGAAAGAAAAAGAAAATTGAAAAAATAAAATCCCCTTTTCGCGTTTTAATTTGGGCATTTGAATTGACAACAGATTCTCGTATTTTGGACTTAGTCTGCTTGTGGAAGTCCTGCGACCGAAATTCATCTCCGAGCTAGCTAGCTTGTCACCAGCCACGTCGGGGTGGACTGAGGATGTACGGACTTGTTGACCTGATGGATACAGTCAATTGACATGTTCCCAGACCTTACGTCTATAACCGATGAGAAGTCAGTTTGGATTTCCTTCGGGAAATCTCGAACGAACGAGACGAAATAAGGAAAATCATTACAATTCCACGTACACTGAATAATCAATAATTGAAAAATGATATTTTTTAAGAGTTACTTACTAAAATACAAAACCCTATTGCAATCACGACCTGTCTCCGTCTATCCGTCCGTCCGTCCATTTGTAGGTCACATCACTTTTTCTCCGAAGCTATAGAAGCTACAGCCATGAAACTTTACGGAAAGGTTAGAAGTGATGACTTCTTGAAAGTTTTGCGGTGCAAACATTTTTCAGAGAGTTTTAAGGGGGGGGCTCGCCATATAGGGAGTGGACCCTTGAAAATAATTTTCACTATTGGTAGTTGAGTAGGGTATCATTGCAAAGGTCTCAAGGAGATCTTTTCAAAACAAGTCTTAAAATTACCTTATCATCACTGAGGGGGGAAGGGTAAGGGGAAACGTGCGAACTTTTCGCGCACCCCCTCGCGATTGGACACCTTCTATCCGAAAAATCTGAAAAAATCATGAATGTAGGTGTTTATGAGTACAATTACAACAAATACGTGAAAAGTCGAAATTCAATCAACTCTGTTAGTAAAAGTATGATTTATCAATTTTCTTGAATAAAACCATAACCTTACACGAATTGGTATTTTTAAGGTTAATATGTTTTGAAAGTTTTAAAAATATCGAATAATATTGAACAAAGTCATGGTGGTTTGAATTTTACTGTATTTCTATGCAACAATACGCGCTGTATCACTATGGAACCATATGACTATGGAACTATATGCACTTTTTACCGGCTCAGACACTACGTGTTTACTAGAATTTACGTGAGAGTTTCAGAAATGATAGGTATATCTTTGAAAATTTGTTCAACTAGTCACATCAGTAATTGTAGAACAAAATGACGGCTGTTTTAAATGAGAAAATTGAATAAATTTGTGTTATTTTTCCCCAAAATCAACATTTGAGATACATGCTATTAATGCTTGATTGAATTTATTAATGAATGGATGAAGATGAGCACCTACAATTTAGAGGTGAAACAAGCCGAGCAAGTAGGAGATGGCTGTGTGGCTAGAATTCGAACCAAGTTTTCTGATGGCATGAATCGATGACTTGAATCATTGATCCAATACTTGCATATAAAATCATTCAAATGTATCTAAAAGATGCAGAGTTTTGTTCATAAGTACGTAAAAGGTGCCATTTTGTTTCAGCTCAAATAATTTTACTGGATGCTTAACCAATTGGACATGTTCAAATTAAACACTTTTACTTATATTTTCATGGTAACCCCGAAAAACTAAGAGCGCCTACGTCTTTTTGGAATATGTATTAACCATCAACACGTGTTATTATTGTTATAATTCCATGCGATTATAATGGCGATAACTCACTTGATTATGATTTGGTTTCAATTAAATTCCGTACGCATAAAGTTCTTATGTTAACATACATTATTGTAAAATCTTAAGAAGTTTAGGAGCACCGCTTAGATTTTTGCGGTAAAATGTAAAATTTACAAATCATACTATTATTAACAGAGTTGAGTGAATGTCGATTTCTGTGGTGTTTGCTGCTCTCGTACTCACAAAGACCTGTCTTCGTGATTTTTTTTTCAGATTTTCGCGAAGGGACATAAACATTGTTCGTACATTTTGCCTCCCCTTGGATCCCTAGATGCAAAAAAGTTACTTTTTTCAGATTCTGAAAGTACTAAGACCTATCATTTGATACCCTACTTGACTACATTTGATGAAAAAAATTTTAAGGGTCACTTCGTTATAAATTATAACTCCCCTTAAAAAACGTTGATTTTTTTATAAGAGCACAACCTTTGAGAGTCCACTTCTTCGGACATTTTCACAAAGTTTGAGCCTTATAGCTTCTATAGTTTCTGAAAAAACTTCTTGTGACGCACGGATAGATGGACTAATAGACAGGTGGACAGACCAACGGACGGACGAACAGGCGAGTAGACAGGACGCGAAACTCGTAGGTTTTTGTAAAATTTCTTTCACAAAGCTCTAAAATTATGGAGGTACATCCAATAACAAATAATTTAGAGGTGGATTTTTAGGTAGGTATCATATATATATATATATATATATATATATATATATATATATATATATATATATATATATATATATATATATATATATATATATATTGTTACATGTACAAAGAATTCTGCGAGCTACTGTCGCAATTGTTTTTACAACCATTAAGAACATCAACAAAATGAATTTACTCGAAACCACGAGAACCCACCAAGCATGATCAACATCTAAACGTGACGTCACTCCATTCATTAATCTGCTCGAATATACCAGATACCTCTCGGCAGAACATTCGCCAATGTACGAGAAATGCATTGAACGGATGGAGACCCTATATAAAGGCGAGCTGTATGAATGGGGGGATCATTCATTACAACCGCGATAGAAAAACTGCGATAGTTTGTGGAAAGCTAATTGAAAAGCGATCAAGTAATAGTGAAGTGATTTTAGAAGACAACTGCGATAGAAATTTATGGACAAGTGGAAGGTAGAATTTTAATAGTGAAAATTAAAATTGTGAAATAGTTAGTAAAGTGATTGGGCATTTTTAATCGATTTAATAAACTCTTTTAATTTAATTTAAAAGACATTGCGTTTTCACTTTCCCGGAACATTAAAAATTATTGGCCGCGAACCATAACACGCGACTTATTTATATATATATATATATATATATATATATATATATATATATATATATATATATATATATATATATATATATATATATATATATATATATATATATATATATATATATATATATGGGATATAACGCTAGAGGTTACAATTTCGCTCCGATTTTCACCAAGTTTTCAGGAAAGGTGTATTGGGTAAATATCTCGGTTAAGTTCGTGAACCAGCTATATTGGCCAGGCAAAAACAAAATGGCGGCCATTTTAGACGAAAAATCGAGATTTCTGTTCTGACCAAAGTATAGCTCCGATTTGGATGAAATTTGGTATAAAGGTTCACTGATGTATGTGATGAATCTCACAATAAAAAATCCAAAGTCGGTACGACAGAAATAAAATGGCGGCCGCTCAAAAGTCGAATAACGTTCAAAATTTTGTTGTTGTAATAGTGGTCAAAGCTTTCAACAGATTTTCATGAAATTCGGTAGTTAGATAGAAATTATGAGTATCTAAAGAATTACGTGAAAAAACTGAAGGTCAGGTCACAAAAAACAAAATGGCGGCCAGTTGAAACTCAAAACTTCAAAGGCTGATCTCTCATTTATGAAACTTGGTTTCAAGATAGTCATAATTTAGATCTACAGACTTTGATATTTTGGTGATCATGCATGTGCAAATTTCAAAATGGCGGCGGTTTAAATATGCATTTTTTTCAGGTTTTTGTGGCGTACTATGTTCTTGTATTATGCAGAAAATTATTAAAATTGAATGAAAAATAAAAAAGTCGAAAATTTAAAACCCAATATTTTTAGCTGCCATTTTCACTAAAAATTTAATTATTTTGCCCTGTCTAGAGTGAAACTCCGATTTGAACGAGATTTGTCACATTGATTGATGAGGTCTTAGCCCACAAAGATTTAATATAGTCCAAAATCAAACGCATGCATTCAAAATGGCGGCCCCCAAAGGTCAGGAGGCAAGCGCAATTCGTTATTTTAGTAGCATAAAATAATGATTTTTTTTCATGGAAACGTTTTAAATGACTTATCTTGAACGTTTTTATAGATCAGAATATTTTTCAATATTGTAAAATATTTTTAGCAATACCCTAAAAAATTATAAAATCGCGACTTGTCTGTCTGTCCGTCCGTCCGTTTGTTCGTGCGTCACAAGTTTTCTCGCAAACCACATGAGCTAGAATGAGGAAATTTTCTACGTAGGTCAAAAGTGGTGCCTCTCGAAATTCGCAGTGTAAGAAAATATTTTAAAGTGTTTAAGGGGGTCTCCCCATACAGGGGGTGACATTAACATTTTTTTTAATTCTGTAGCCCTCTAGCAGCCAAGTTTTAGGGCAAGTTTATTTAATTTAATTATGCAAATTGGATGACAAATAAAAAATTCGAAAATTTAGAGCTTAATGTTTTTAGCAGCCGTTTTCAATAAAAATTCAAAATGACGGCCCCTGGTGGTTCAGAAAAGAATCGAAAATGTATATATTAATGGCAATGCAAGTGCTGATTAAACTTTTATGGAAATCTTTTGAAATTAACTATTTGAGCTATTTAAGCCGACAAGTTATCATCTTTGTGTGGTAACCACTGTGAAATGTATAATCAGCAAATGTGAGAAGGGCGAAACGAGTATAACTATGTTTCTAACAATTTATTACCCGCTGATTTTCAATATGTGATCCATACGTGTGCAACTCAATTTAATTAGTAAAATATTTGCACCTCTATGAAGGATCTCCAAATACGAACGGTGGCAGATCCTTTCTGTTAATAAATACCCATGTAGTGCTACAAAAATTGCAGTAAGAAGTCCAGTAGTAGGCAAGCCAAATTCTTTTTCGAAACCTTACGCTACATACGAGAAATTTACCTTTCCGGCTGGTGCTGCCAACGGGGATTTTTAACTACATGGGCTTTCCACCGATACAGACACTACTCTTTTGATTGGATTCTCTCCAAATTTTCAGATTAGATGAATAACAAAAATATATTTAAGAAGCCGTCCAGCCAATGATATTAGTAATATTGAAACAAAATGTTGACTGATTAAAATTAATTTCTTTCAAAGCAAGAATATATTTTTTGTGTATGTCATGAACGTTTTTCTTGAATTAAATCATTCGAAATGTCTGCATATTGTCGGTTAAGTACAAAACCCTTCTGACATGAGCGTAGTTCTGTCTACCCAACTAGTTTTTTCTAAATTAAGAAATTATTCACAACTTTTGCACTTTATTTAATGTTTTGTCCTAAATGTTTCTTTGAAATTAAATACTTTAGTGCAAATATTAAATTTCATAGCATCAGAGCCTATAGTTATTCCCGGAGAGCTCGCATTAGCCCCACTAACTCTGGATGAAGTTTGTTCCACCATCAGAGCCCAAAAGAATTATAAAGCGCTGAGCATCGATAAGATTCCAGTGGAACCTATTATAGGTACCTATATGGTGGCAGCGGTTTTCAGAAAGCCATCCATTAAGCCGAAAGAGTGGAGCCAATTAATTATATTCTCTATCCACAAAAATGTGACAAGCTACAATGTGAAAACTATAGGGGCATATCATTACTTTGTACGGCATACGATCGACCAAAAGTGTACAGTCAAGCAAGTACTTAGGAAATGCTGGGAGGTCAATATAGACATACACCAAATTTTCGTTGGATTTAAGCAAGCATACGACATTACTGATCGTAACGTACTGTGCCAAGTAATGCTTTGCTTTGGTATCCCAGCTAAATTTGCCGTCTTACCAAACTGACAATGACGTCGACGACCTCCCAATTCCGCATCAATAACCAACTCACCGACGCTTTTGACACAAATATTGGACTAAAGCAGAGAGATGGGCTGGCCCCATTGCTTTTCAATTTGGCACTGGAATATGTCATCAGAAAGCTACCTGTTGATACAAGTGGTACGTTATTATACAAATCGAGCCAAGTGATAGCCTATGCGGATGACATCGACATTTTGTAACGGTCGTTAACAACCACCAAAGAACTTTTCAGGAAACTTAACAAAGAAGCAAAATAAGTAGGGCTACAAATCAATGAGAATAAAGCAAAGCTCATGACGCAGTACCTCAAATACACCAAATATAGCACGTGGCGAATAGAAGATCGAACCGGTAATAAAAGAGAAGAAATATGCCAAAGATAAAATATTTCATTCAATTTTGACGATCTTGTAGACCAGCTGCATACACAGGAAAACAAAGCTCCAAGTATACAAATCTGTGATAAGACCTGTGTTATGCTATGGGTGTAAAACATGGACCCTAACCCAAGCATCCACAGATATACTGAACGCCTTTGAGTGATGGGTCCTGAGGCGAATAATGGGAGTAGAGCTAGACGAGGACCAATGGCGAATTCGATACAACCATGAGCTGTATGAAATTTTTGATTAACTGGATGTCTCAACAGTTGTCAGACTGCGGAAGCTGCAATGGGCTGGACACATGAATCGTATGGACGAACAACGGATACCCAAACTGGTATTCGTTGGGAGAACTGAAGCGCGGTGATAGAGGAAATGTTGATCTGACTCGGTCGACGAAGACAGCTTATCGCTACTAGAATTTCCAATTGGAGGACGCGGAGGCCCGAGACAGTTGGAGTCGCTTGTTTGAGGATACAGAGGCCCGAGAGGAGGTGTAGGGCTACGAAGAAGATGAAGTTTACTGTAATGGAAACTAACAAAGTGGCTCGATTGCGTTTTTGAAGTTCACATAACGCAGTTTGTGCATCCGCCTGTTTGCCTGCACGTCGTCAGGAGGTTCATCACATCTGCTTACCTCCACAGCCGGAGCAAAAGGCCAGCCACTTATGTTAGTATTTTGCAATGTCACCCGGGTGCAATAGTTTGATGCTCTTTTTAAATTGTTCGTGGTATCTGGAGTGGATGAGCTTGTAGGAAATTTAGCTTTACTTGCTAATCAGAGCTATCTGTCCTGCAGTTTTAGAAGCAGTTACATACGTTTTGTCAGATAAACGAGACTTTGCATACAAAATTGTTTCTTGTATGGATTTTCTATACTGGAGGGTTGAAACTGATCATTCCTCCAGTATACGTGACCACGAGAATTTGGGCAGAAGCTTGATTTATCTATCAATTAGAGTACTTTTAAATATGATGTCACAAATCCTATTCGTATTGCTACCCCAAAGTCTGCCTTGGGAAAACATGTTTACATCATTTAAAATATATTGCTACAAAATATTATGTTATTTTGCGTAACTTCACGGATTCACTTAACATATTGCTTCAATTGTTGTTGATACAACTGAGTGCGCACGTCATTATAATCGAACTTTATCAGTAATCTTATCACAGTATGACCCACTGAAGCTTCAGGCGAAATGCTTTAGCTTGAAGAAATTGCGTGAGCTCTTTGCCTCTCCTAGTCTGGTTAGTGACAAAGACAATTATTGTGGATTGAGCAGTCCAAATTTTATTTTGACGAAATCTGGTCACGATTCTATTTTCTGTTCGCTCTACAGATTGCGGGTGATCGCGTGTTTCTCGCTGCTAATTTTCTCACAAATAATCTCTCACGATTCAACGAAAACGAAAGCGATTTCGAGTTCAATACATTGTCGTTGACAAAACACCGTCAAGACGTTTGGCCAACAGCTAGAATTTTGTATCTACCCTTAGTAACCGTTTAAGCTTGCCAGCGTGCGATTCTCGCGTGGAAAACAAAGTGCTCCGTAGTATCGGCGAAAAGAACGCTTATCGCGCTTCTGCGTACTTATCGTTTGCTCGCTGAATTTTCCAAGTGATTTTGCAAAGTTCACGCCAACAATTGGCATTTTCGTATGCACAATGAAAAGCTTATACTCATAAATTATTTATTTCTCGATTGTTTCTATTGGAATATGCAATGGACCATTGTAAGGTTGCATATGTCCTTGCTAGATCGCGCCTCGTGGGTCGTTCATAATCGCGGATCGCGCTACAGGTGCAACATTTTAAATGAAAACCATTTGAATAGTGAGTGATGTGTTTGAAAAAGTGAATAGTGTGGAAATTCCAAGTGTACTCGCATTTATTAATAGCATATCAAAAGCTTCGTGGGAACCATCATCGACAAAAGAGTATGTTGATCTTTGTAATTTCTTTGTTTACATTGTTTGTTATTTATGAGGCAAAGTTTTCGTTTGGCGAGTGAAGAACAAAGGGTTGAAATGAAATCGCAGTTATTGAGTCTGCAAACTTAGTAATTTACAGCAAATCTAGTCAGTTCATTGAGGGTGATTAGCACTTGGACCTGTCCTATTTGTTTGCTAGTCATCGCACCATCTTGAGCAAATAGTCAAAACTTAAACTTTGTCGGTTTCGAGTACACAACCAAAAACGGAACGATTGACAAATCTTTTGGGTCCGAAAAGATTAAAAAGTGTAGAGAGCTATAGCAATTAACTTATTTAATGAAAGTATTGATAATACAGCGTAACAGGTTTGAGTTTCGCTATCTAGGAACTTTGACTTTTGATCTTTCTCCGCTGATTACAGAATCAAGAGATTGCGATACTGTAAGCTAATAAAAGCGATTGAAGTAATTCCCATTCTATTTTATTTATCCATTGGAGGGTAAAACAGCATTTACTCTATATGATTGTACGGTCAACTAGGAAATCTGGTTTCATATTTATGAATAATTAAAGGGGAGTACACCAGATTTTATTCCAGCTAATTATCTGCTTAGAAATCAACTCGCATTGAATGCGATTCAGTTAACTGATCAAGATCGATTTGTTCTGTCTGCCTTATTAAATTAAAGCCAAACAGACACGTGTTCGAAAAAATGCATTAAATGAACGAATTACGGTGCTTCCCGCAAAAAGGACTACATTCGCAATGACATATTTATCTGCGAACAATGGGAAAGTCAGGGATTTGCATTACTCAAACGAGGGCACATAAAGAATCGTGAATGCGCCGTTAAGACAATGACCTCATTCAAAATTTAAGTGGGCACAACTTTTCCGTGTGTATACTTTGGGAGATTTTTTGAAGGCTGCACTCGTATTTAAACGCAGCCGTGAGTAAACGAAAAATAAGCTTTAATTTTTTCCTTATTCCTTTGTTCGAATTCAGTTCATTTTATAATTGATTCTTTGAAGAAAAAAAAAAAAAATACAAAATTAAATGGCATGATATAGAACGTTACAGATGCATGGAAAGTCGATACTTTTTGGAGGGTTGTTGATCTGTATATAAAAAACAGAGCTTTTAGATGGAATATAATGCCAATTAGATCAGCCACTCATATGAGGGAAATCTAAATGTATTGTATTATATGTAATATGATATGTGATTCTGAACGCCTAACAATAGGACAAACAAGTACTATTTCATTATTATGGATACCTTGAGGGTGCTCAGTGGATGTTTTGCTAGTTAAAATAATTTGGGTTGATTTCATGTTTAGAAAAATGGCTTTTATGCTTGAAACTGTTCCTTATGTTGTTAGGATTTTGCAAAATAATTTTACAAAACACTACTGAAATCGCGACCTGTCTGTCCGCGCGTCATAGCAAGTTTACTCCGATACTACAACAGCTATAAACACAATATTCTGCGGATAGGTCAAAAGTGATGACCTTTTAAAAGTTTCGATGCAAAAAAAGATTATTATGAAAGTCACCCTTAAGAGTTTTTTTTTGTAAGAGGTAGCTGATATGGACATCAAATGAAAGGGGTTGACAAAAGCTTGAAGATCAGGTATTCAAAGCGCGGTGCCAGAGGTGAGTGGCGCGGGAGGAGTCAACATATGTGAAAAATTTGTGTCCTCCCTTTCGACTGGTCATCTTTCAGAAATATCTGAAAGGCAGTTGTAGTCCCAAACTTTATTTCAAGAAAAAAAAAACAAAATTTCAAGAGAAGTGCGCTCTGTTCAGAGACCGTATGATAATTATCTTTCTCTTTTTAGGTCTTTGTAAAATTTTTTTACAAAGATCTAGTTTCGCGACCTGTCTGTCCGTCCGTCTGCCCGTTTATCCGTCTGTCTATCCGTGCGTCACAGCATGTTTCGTCAGAAACTAAAAAGCTCAAACTTTGTGAAAAGGTCAGAAGGGATGGTCTCTCAAAAGTTTAGGTCTTACTAAAAACTAAAAAAATTTTTGTAGGGGGTCTCCCCCTAATGACGAAGTATCGCTTAAAATTTGTTTTTTTAAAAGGTAGTCGAGTGGAGTATCAACTTTTAGAATCTGAAATAGAGGATCCAGTGGGAGGCAAAATTTAGTGTCTCCCCCTCTCGCAATTGGACACCTTCGAGCCGAAATATCTGAAAATAATCACGAAAGTGGGCCTTTATGAGAACAAGGGCAACAAATACCTCAGAAACCGAAGTTCACTCAACTTTGTTAATAATAGTATGATTTGCAGATATTACATTTTCACAAATAAAATTAGATTGATATTCGGGTCTTTATGTTCACAAAATTTTATGGAAATGGAAGCATATTCAAGTGAGTTATAGTCATTTCAATTGTATGGAATCACAACAATAACACGTGTTGATGATTGATACATATTTCAAATTGACCTACGTACTTTTATTTTCTTCCAGCTTTCATGAAAATTAAAGAAATAGTGTTTAATTTGAATTTGTTCAATCGGCCGAGCATTCAGAAAAATGACTTAAGCTGGATAAAAATGGTGGCTGCAACGCGTTATGAAAGGAACTCCGTATGCTTGCATAAATTTGAACGATTTCTTATCCAAGTATTGGATGAATGATTCCAGTTATCAGTTCACGCTATGAAAAAACTTGTTTCTAACCCTAGAATGGTTACAAAGACTTTCTGGTAGGAGGACTCTCTTGCTTACTCAACTTATTTCTACGATTTATTTCATATTCGCCACGAAGTGAAACCCAATAACGGCATTACGAGCAATAACCAAAATAGAATACAGTGATTGACAAAATTTAACCTACAGGGTTTTCCAATAAGAGGTGTTATTTTGATATTAAAAGAAAAATGAGATTTTTTAATACAAATGATCGGATGTTTATTTCATTATAAAGAAAAAAGGTATGCCGTTAATATTGGAAAATAACATCAGGCAAATGACTATCACGACCACGCTTACAGGAACATATCCTTTTCATGAAATTTTCCAGAACCAAATCGCAAAGTGGCTGCCCTATGTCCTCGATAGCCTCACTTATTCCATTTTTGAGGTCAACTTTTCCCGTAAAATCAATGGTTTCGTTGCTTGTGTGGCGCGTAGCGCCATCTTGTTGAAAGTAAATGTTGTCCAGGTTAATAGCATCCAATTTCGGCTATAAAAAATCATTAATCATCTCTCGATAGCGCGATCCATTCAGTAAGGTCCAATGACTTCGCCGGACCATAACCGCACCAAGCAGTCACACGTTGAGGATAAGGAGGCTTTTTAACAATAACTCTTGGGTTTTCCGAGTCCCAGATGCGACAATTTTGCTTGTTGAGGAAGCCACCGAGGTGGAAATGGGCCTCATCACTCAAAATGATTTTTCGATGGAATTCCGGATCATTTTCATGCATTTCAAGGACCCAATAAGCAAAAATACGACGTTGTTGATGATCGACCGGCATTAGTTCTTGTGTTAACTGAACTTTATAAGCCTTAAGACCCAAATCTTTATGCGAAATATGGTGTAATGACGTTTGTTGAATGCCTAATTCCAAAGAACGACGAGGAATGGTCAAACCTGCGTTTTCTTCAACACTTTCAGCTACAGCAGCAATATTCTTGGCTGCTCTTGAGTGACGTGCCCGGGTCATATTCTTCACATCACTGAGTTGTCCCAACAGCTCGAATTTTTCCACCGATTTCTGTATTGCGGTCCGATAAGGCGCTTCACGACGACTCAAAAATGTTCGAGTTTTACAAACCGTCTCTACCAATTTTTAATAATTTCAATGCGTTGTTGAAGCGTGTATTGTTCCTTTTTTATTAATAACGTAGTTTTTACTTGTCAAATGTTGAAAAATGACAGCTTCAAAAGTGATGTCTACCGAAATAGCGGGCTATTCAAAATAACACCTCTTATTGGAAAACTCTTAACAACCTGGCTAACCGGACTCACAGATCGTCCTCGACCTGACAGGTTCCTCTCCATTTCTACAGCAAGTTTAGAAGATTCACAGCTTGCTAGAGCTTTGGTCCATAACCGTAGCCTTGGCTTCTAAAACACAACCATATGGCAACTAGGTAATTTGTCAGTATTCTGTACCATGGATGATGTATCGGTTGCTTGGCAGAACTTTGCGAACAATATAGAGCCCGCGGTATTTGGGGAGGAAGAAGGGTTTAGGTTGGCTTCGGCTTAAGTATTGTACCCCACTACGGCCTTCGGATTGTTCGATTACTGGGTTTGCACTCTCGCGTAATTTTAACAAGTGTGCTTCGGGCAAGGTTGAGGTTTTATCATTTAAATACTCAGTAAGATCTCCCGTAGGGGGAATGCCGGCCAAAAAGGATACTTTTGGAAGTTAGCATTCTTTGAGGAGTGCCGCCCCCATGTACCCGAGGAAATTTCCGTAGGGGGAATGCCAGTCGACAGGAATACTCTTGGAGGACCCGAGGATATGGAGGTCGCCGTGAGGGGACAGGTAACGACCCTGTCTTAGTCTGGACTACGCTTTCGGCAATGAAATGGAACCGCTGCTTTGGACTGGCGGATATGATGGTTTGGACTTAGTTGCCTTGCACGGTAGCGCCAAGATGACACTCTTCCGTGAACGCCTCCAATTTAACTATCATGCCGTCCTCGTCCCTGTAAAACCTTGGCAGGCCTGGGAGTACGTTTGAAGTTCGCACCATTGGGTTGGCGGTGTATGTTTGGTTAAGACGGACTCCCGATTAGCGCTGGTCTAGCTCTGAGCACTTGTTCCCATCAGGGCTTGTGCCATTCCTCGCACGGCCTCCCTGTTCTACAAAAATGACCATGGGCCCAAAAAGCGGCTACACAGACGGACGGAGAAAGCAGCTCCGAGGGGAGAACCAATCAATCTGTAGCGATTTCAACTAAAAATCCTAAAATCAGATTAAAAAATCCAATAAGAGTAAGTTAAAATAACAACAACGACCACGCAACCAGCCACGATGGTCACAACACATGGAGGAGCCGTACTAATGAAGACAAAAATAACGATGAATGCAATGACAGTATGGACGGACCAAAAACAGAGATTAACAGACAGTCTTGTTCGGATTGAAATTCCTGCGGTGTTTGGGTGTAGCAAAAAAATGATGCGAACGCTAGAACGTTCTAAAAAGCTTAATGTTTTGGAGGAAGAGTGATAAACTCTGCAGGAAGCGCCAAATGTTTGAGTGGTGGAAGAAAATATAAAGAGTGTCCAGAATTTGACGCTTACTGCTAACGAAGCGACCGAAGCAAGAGTGTTAAGCCCCGAAATAATAACGACCATTTTGAAGTCCACAATGTGATCACGCGTGAGCTTCGTTGTGTTTTTTCACACCTACCGACGAAAATGTGGCTGCGGTACTGCACTCGGAAACAGAAGCTGATAATCTCTCCCAAGAAAGGTGGTCGCAAAGTACGATTGTCGTCCAGTGACATCATGAAAAAAGGCTAGTCCCAAAAGCAGTAGATGTTCTAAAAAGAATATAATGTACATTTGACTCGCCAAAATGAGCACCTACAGTGCAAGTCTAAGTAAGAGCAGAATGCTAAAGAAGCGTTGAGGGCTAAGCCTAAGGGAGCGCGCAGATACCTCCACCAACAAACATCAATAAAAGAATGGCGTCTAGTCCAATCGAAGGAGATCGAGATAAAAGAAGGAAGAAGAGGCATTTGATGGGCATGGAACACCAGATAAAGGGTTCCAGACAGTGCTCACAAAAGGAGTGAAGTAACTCGCAAAGAAATTCCTTCAAAAAGTGCCAGAAAATAAAGAAGAAGAAGCCCCAACGAAGGTCCCGGCAACAGGCACCCCTCATAAAACCCGAAGATGGCCGATCCTATGCAGAAGTGCTGTGGGATATCAGGGGAAATGTAAGGCACGAAAACACCAACACTACCATTAAAGCAGTATGACCAACGCGGTTGGGCCACATATTGGTCGAATTCGGAGCAGAGGCCGACAATAAAGAAGCTTCCTGCGATGTAGTAAAGATAGTCCTCGACAAAAGTGCAACTATAACCTCGCTCGAGCCGATTGCAACGATCGAAATAAGAGACCTGGCCGAGGTAGAAGAGGCCATCAAATGGGAGTTCCCTAGCGTGGAGGGATCAAAGCGAGACTGAAACCGAAAAGGATGCCGAATAATTTCTGAATAAGGCAGCGCCTCTTGAATACTTCAAATGCCTTGGCTTTGGTTATACCGTACAAGTCTGCAGAAGACCGGATAGGAGTTTCTTATGTTAAAAATGCGGTGAAATGGGACAAAAAAGAAGAGAATGTACAAAAGAGGTGCACTGTATCCTTTGCAAGGATTCTATTTCAAGAGTGGATCTTGGGCACGTCTTGGAATCAGGGAAGTGTCTGGTTTTCCAGGAAGCCTTAGCCAAGGCAAAATCATCAATTCGATGACCCGGACACTGCAGCTAAACCTACACCGCAGGGAATGGTTTCGTGTGGGTTGGGTGCTCAGGGTCCATCTTCTTTAGTATATACCTAACGCTGAACGAACCAAGATCATCTTTCCAAGCCAAGCGTAATTCGTTGGGAAGACACTTTCTCAAACGCAGACAGCAACGTGCTTGTTGGGGGAAACTTTAATGCTAAGCCAATCAAATGGTGCATGCCCCAAACAGATCCACGTGGAAAACGAATCTTAGAAATGGTGGCCAGGACGGTGCTCGACGTACTAAGCACCGGAAATATGACGATTTTCCGCGGTATTGGCTGTGAAGCAATCATACTGGACATGACATTCGCCTCGGAGTCCTTAGTACAGATGATACTCAATTGGAGAGTATTAGAGAAATACTCAGCCAATGATCAGCGTCAGATCCGTGATATTGTCTCCCAATGTTCATATTCTCGACTTTCTACAATTAGGTGGAACATCGGAAGGATGGATGTCGGGAGGCTCGTCAAGGTGCTCACGACAGATGCTCCACTGCAGGGTAATTCACAGTGGACAGCAGAACTGGTAGCTCAAGACGGGGTGAGCTCAACTATGAGCATCATCAGGACTGTTTGCAACGCTTCTATGCTCAGTAGAGAATCCCAGCACGACAAGCGCCCAGTGTATTGGTGTCAACTGAAATCATTGGAAGGCAAAGGGAGTGTCACAAGCTTCGATGGGAGGCTCTACGGGCACGGAGCCGTCACGGGGCATCCACCTGGGTAGCACCATCTAAGTCAGCCAAGAAATGCTTTCGCGAATTGATTCACAAAAGCAAGGCTTGCTGCTCACAAGATTTAGTGGACGATGTGAACAAGGATCTGTGGGCCTTGGCTACAAGCCAGTTATGCGGAAGCTTGGTAACCTACGGATGCCTTGCATACGGAAAAGATGAACGAAATAGCGCGGCCACTCTTCCCCACCCATCCCGTCTGTGTTAACGCTGTCCACAGTGAAGCAGCAACCGAGTGCCGACTCTTCACATAGCCGCAACTGAAAGAGGCCGCCCTTTTATTGAAAGCGAAGAACGCTCCATGCCCAGATGGTGTTCCAGCTAAGGTGTTGCAGCTTGTCTATCACCATCATTCTGACTTGCTGTGCAGCATATTCAGTGCTTGCCTACAGAATGGGGTTTTCCCGGTACAATGTTAGATAGCAAGGCTCGTGCTGATCAGCAGGGGGAAGGGAAATTCTGGATGACCGTCTGCTTATCATTCGTCATGCATGCTAGACACGGTTGGAAAAGTGTTAGAGAAACTCATCAAGGCAAGACTCACTGACGGGATTCGTGCTGTTGGGGACCTATGTCTTTGGCAGCATGGGCTTAGAGCATGACGCTCCTCCATTGATTTGATTGCAGAGGTTGTGTTCGCGATCCAAAAGGTAGGGGCATATAGCAGCAGTAAGCAAAGGATCATTCGGATGGATGGATATCCTGAATACGTTGGAAAACCCTTTTTAAGTTCCAGAATATCTGATGCGGCTTCTGAGGGACTACCTGAAGGACCGAAGCCCATTTTACGACATAAAATAGGGCCAACGAAGGATGGAAGTTATATCGGTTGTTGCTCTGAGATCTATCCTTGGTCTAGATGTGTCTTACGACATGTTATTGAGACTGGAGATGTCAGATGAGTCGCACTTGATTGGCTATGCGGAAGACCATTGAAAAAGTGCAATTTAGGCTAAGTATGCTAATGAGCTGAGAGAGAGACTGGATGACTGCTCGCGGCTTCAGTTTAGCACTAGAGAAGACCGAAGTGGTCATATTGACAAAAAAGAGAATCCCTAGGGCAAGGAGGATCAGTATTGGCGACAAACTTATCGAATCGAAGCCAGCGGTGAACTACCTGGTGCTACTGTTGGATTTAAAGATGAGTTTCTCTGAAGAAATCATGACAACAACTGAGAAGTCCACTTCGCTCGTATTGGCTCTGAATAGACTTACGGCCACCGAAGGGGGACAAAACCTATCAAGAAGACGCCTCCCATCAAGAAGACGCGTCCTGACGAGTGTTGTAAGGTCAGTGCTACTGTACGAAGCAGAAATATTGGGCGACGCTCTCATTGAGGGGGCTTACCGAAAACGTCTGGTGGAGGCACAGAGAAAAGCAGCGCTGAGGATTGCATCTTCGTATCCGAAAGTCTCCAATTCAGCGGTGAGAGTTATTGCAGGCATGATGCCTGTTGCCCTCCTATCGGGGGCTACTCCCCTATATGGGGAGACCCCGCTTAAATACCCTATAAATTTTTTTTTGTATTTGAACTTTGAAGAGAGAACCACTTTACACCTGCATACAAAATGTGATGTTTCTAGCTTTGGTAGTTTGCGAAAAAAAGTGCTGTGACACACGGGCGGACAGACAGGACGCAATTTTAGTACGATTTTGTAAAATTATTTTACCAAACCCTAAAAAACTGACCACTGGATCGGCGATAAATTTGCCAGAAAACAAAGTAAAGTATCTTGATTTATGTGGTGGGCAATAGCGTTGTGTGTGTCGAAGCTTTTAGTTGATTGCTTATGAATAAGAATTGCATTTATGGCTGGTTTTTTTTTTTAAATCGATTGGGTATCTAATATAACTAGTATCGGGTTTCAAAAAAGTTTTAAAATTTTATGTTTTTAATTTGTTATTCTCGAGATTGCACTGACTACAATCTAACTGCTGCAATATTCTGAATAAACACAAATGTTGAAGCTCCCACCAGATCTAATGACAAAGTCAAGAGCATATCTTCGGTTTTCTGTTACTCATTTTGGACCCGGAAATTTTATAATTTATATGATTAAAATATTCTCAATATGGTATGGTGTTCAATTAATTTTCACTGGATTTATGAACATTTAAACAAAATTCTGCCAAATATTTGAACATTAATGGGGCAAATATCGATAATATTATGAATTCATCAATCGAAAGTCAAACAGGAAAAAGGGATTTGTTTTTGTAATTTGGCTTAAAAAACCACTTGCCTAGTGTGCAGGCTGAGATTCTTATGTTTTTACTTTATTTTACCATGGAATTGCAGTTAACTAACAAGCTTAAATGAATTGAAATAAAAGCACTTACAACAGGTTCTTTAAATATTTCTTTTTTCAATAGGTTTTAAATAGTTTCGATTTCTGAATTTTCGAAGTCCACTCAGTAGCGCGATCAAACATCATGAATGAAGTTTGAACGAACGGAAAAAGAGTTTTTTTGAAGAATATTTCAGAAATAACATACAGCTACAACTACTTTACAAAGGTTTGAAAACATAAATAAATAAAAAAATACTCATTTAATATAAAATATTTTTTTAAAATACCTTCATTCCCTACCACTCTCTTTCATCGTCGCACAACGCTCGTGCGATCTGCACTTCACAAGTCGATTCCTACGTGTGCCTCCAGGCAATACTAAAAATCGGTATAAGGGCACATAAAATGCTGTGAAGTACTCCTTTCTTGCTAGTCTAGTCCGATTCGTGAACAGTTCTCAGAGATGAAATAAAACATTATAATATGACGCAGTAAAAATAAAACTCTAGTTTATAAAAACTAGCTGTCTATAAGTATCTCGACGTTAGGGTCTAAAATGCTTTAAGATACTGCATTTTCAATCCTCCGGACTTATCATTAATTTATTGGATGTTCCTTAAGTCTTTTCTTAATAACCAATAATGAGTTGCGTTCTTCATTGTTTCTGGAAGATTGTTGAATATACGCAGAGCATCATTCGTTGCATCGTTTTTTAGTCGATCAGTTCTGGCGTAAGGTATTACAAAATTGTTGGCATTTCTTGAATTATATGGATTTATTTGTGATGCTTTTATAAAGGGGCTTCGTTCCGATTCACTGGAAATTAGACATTTGAAGGTAAACTTAGCTTTCTCCATAGTAATGATTTGACTGAAGATAAGTGCATTGGTCCGTTGATACATAGTCTTGTTGGAGTGAGAATTGGAATTATAGGCTTTTGTCAGTATTCTGGATATAATATTAAGGCTTTGCTTTGAGGATTGACTCCAAATGACCACCGCATAATGTAGCTTTGTAAGTACAAATGCATTAAATACATTTTTTTTATATGCATTGGAAAATCTCCATATCTTTTCAACATTCCTATCATTGGTGCTAGTTATATCCTCAAATCATTTATGTGTGGGAACCATGTCAAACGATGATCTATGGTAAGACCGAGATATTTAATTTCTAACACTCTTTGCAATTTTTCGCCGCTAATCTTTAGGGCAACTTCTATGTCTTCCTTAATCTTCTGTTTAAAAATAATGTGTTTTGTCTTTGTAGTATTCACTGCTAGCTTGTTTTCGATAAGCTATGAACGATATTTATCTTGATCCTCGTTCATGATATTCACCATGGCAACTTTGTCATGTCCTGAATAAAGAAGTACCGTATCATCAGCATATAATGTGTGGGAGCAACGTGATTTAGTTCAGGGGATTTTTCGGACAGACTATGAGTGTTCACTCAGTGGTGATATGTACTGATTTAATCAGACCATATAATAGCTGAGCAGGCACACGGGAGCATGATACTGACCAAACCAACTTCCGAACAAATCAATACGGTAATGAAAATGAGATACTCTAACTATCTCTAAGCGAAGGCCCGAGATGGGCTGTAGTGCTACAAAGAAGAAGAAGAAGAGCTTTCAGTTTACATATATTCAAATTATTAGTGTATAGCAAAAACAAGGTTGGTCCAAGTATGGATCCTTGAGGAACCCCCGATTTCATTGGTGCTAGATTGTTCAAGACATTATTAACTGATGTTCTTTGAAATCTTCCTTCCAAATAATTTTTAAAAAGTTGTTTCTGTTTGCCTTGTATTCCAAACGATTCAAGTTTTTGAAGTAACAGGTCATGATCAACGATATCAAAAGCATTCTTCAGGTCCAAAAAAATTGCAATAATATAATGTCCTTTATCAACCTTGTAACGTGAGACAGAAAGTAACGCATCGATAGTACTCTTGTTTTTTTGAAGGCCAAACTGCTTCGGATTTATCATAAAATCGTCCATTAAGAAAGATTTTGAACGATTAATTACATGTTTTTCGAATATTTTACTAAAGGCTGTCAAAATTGCAACAGAGCGGTAATTATTCGGGTCCAGATGATCTTCTTCTTTGAATATTGTAATTATTTTTGGCAGTTTCTCTTCGTCCAGAAATGTTCCATTTCTAATGTACTCGTTTATAAAATTTGCCAGTGGTTCAGCTACCTCCTCTTTGACTAGAATAATTTCATCTGTATCGATGTTGTCAATACCTGCTCTTTTAGTCGTTAATAACTTTCTTTGTTATCCATGCACGTCAATAACTTTCTTTGTTATCCATGGACGTTACCGACATCTGATCTTTTTCTTAATGGTAGAATCATGCTTGGACTCTGTAATCATATTTTTGAGCTCCATAAGGTTTTCAGCTTATCGGTTTTGTTAGCAACTGCTGAAATTTAGAATTGAAAAGATCCTTGTCTAAATATCTGAATATTTTGTGAGTAGGTTTTTACTTTCTGAGACTTTGACCATGGATGATAATTTTTAGAACACGATGATTTAACTCCGGGCAGTCTTCAAGTGCGAATTTAATGTTTTCAGCAATTATTTTCTCATTTGTTGCTAAGTGATCCAGGCAGGTACTTGAAGTTGTGCGAGTAATTTTGTCCTTATTGAAAATGACCGCTGCGTTTGTTTCCAGAGTATCCTTGTACATCCTCGATTCTGGAGATTCTGCAGACGCGAATGTGTCAGCAACTGTGATTCGATTTTTTTCAGTAGAGTATATTGCATCTATTACTGTGCAGAAGTCCTGCGCATTGAGACGATTGGGATTATAGTAAGTACCGATTTGTAGTTTTTTACCTGCGCAGGTTATTTCACTTATTATTATATAATGTATGTCAGATGTTTCTCTCTTTGTCACGAAATTAATTGTATTTTTTACATAAATTGCTGTGCTTCAGCCTCTTCCGGGCCTGCAGGAGAAAACGGAGCTATATGCCGCGATTTTGTAATACTTTGCTTCTTCAGGAGAGATCCATATTTTGTTTAGTATAATCACATCCGTTTCAGGATTTTGCTGCAAATAAATTTGAATATCACTCAACTTGTGTCGTATACTTCTTATATTGGCACAAAAGATAGTTAATTTGTCGCTTGATTGAGTTTTGTGACTAACAATCATCATCGAAATTGTAGTCAGTACTCCTCCTAGAAATTACAATCCTTCTTTGATACTCTGGGCACTCCCTCGAGTCTGCTCTGTGTGAGCGATCAATATTCTTATTACTAACTATACAGTTGTAGCACTTCTCATGTGTGCTTTTGAATTCCTTGGGCTCATGCTTTCCTCCACATTTCACACAGATTTGTTCTTCTTCGCGTTTCGACGTCTTATAGTTAAATTTTTGGCACTTAAAGCATCTCGCAACGTTAAAGTCTTCCTTCACCCATAATCAGTTCCGGCGCGTGGGTTTTGAGGGAAGGGAAGCAGAAATTTTGCGACAGAATGTTGTACTTTATGTGAACTATTTTAAATCTCTAGCTTTTGTGAATAAGTGAATTTTACAAGCGATACAACAAAATCCTTAAAGAAACCTTACTGAAGATGGCATTATACAGGAACGTTTTCTTGGCTTTCGAGATGTATCTACCGATAGAACAGCTTCAGCCCTATATGATCATGTACTCGTACGTGAAATATTATGCAAACTAGTTTCACAAAGTTATGATGGAGCA
This sequence comes from Odontomyia ornata, assembly GCA_963969285.1. Taxonomy (NCBI): domain Eukaryota; kingdom Metazoa; phylum Arthropoda; class Insecta; order Diptera; family Stratiomyidae; genus Odontomyia; species Odontomyia ornata. The sequence goes on from OZ017739.1 coordinate 386,800,648, forward strand.
GCGGTTATGTCTGGTGAAGTAAGCGGCTTACAAGAAAAAGTGAGAGAAAGGTTTCCAGATGCTACATTTGTACATTGTTTTGCCCATCGATTAAACTTAACTCTTTTAAAGTCTTGTGTGTGTTTTTAGTCACTCCACTGAAAGGTGTACGAAATTCGATGAATTCGTAAAAAGACGATTGCCTAGAGTTATTATTATTAGGCGGAACTTTAATGGCTGCTTCTCTTTGATATCGTTAATACTGGTGCCTGGGACAGTGAAACTTTTAACGTTGCAAAAGGGCTTTTAGCAACTGTAACTGATTTTCAATTTCATTTTCTGTTAACTGTACTCAATGAAGAAGTACTACAGGAACACTGATATTCCCCTTCTTGTGAGGTGAAATCCGATTGGTGTTAGTGAAACACCATTTTAGTATTAGTGCCCTCAGTGAAGTGGTGAACAAGTTGTTTTTAAAAGGCGCAAATTTAGTGAATTTTCAAATTTGGCGGGAGTTTCATTATCAAGAGATGATTTTGTTGTAGATGTAAAAAAATTTGAATGAAGTAATTAAAACAAGATAAAGTATAGCCACTTATATATATATATATATATATATATATATATATATATATATATATATATATATATATATATATATATACTCGTATATATAGTATATATATCAAAGATGTATATAATAGTATAAGATTAAGCCTTGTTCCTATGTGCTTAATAACTGAAACATGTATCGACGCTTACTGAAAAGCAGACATGCAGTTTCTGATTCTTGGTGGTTATTAGTGATTCTGTACCACAGGAAGCTTAGAGAGTTGAACATCCGTTAATTGCATACTGATTGGTATAATTAAAAAAAGATTACAACAGGGACTCGAAGCCTTTCTCATCTGCAATAGTTTGAGACAAACATATAATTATTTCAGTTGAAGGAAAGTTTTCTAACTAGCATAACTTATCACATCATAATACTTCTAGTGAATCGTGTCTTAAAAATGATACCGAATTCAGTTCTGTTTTGCACCTTCAGCCATAGAAAATTCAAATTAATATAATCTATGTTTCCAGGGATCACCACGTGGAGGTAGGTGCAGGAAGTGCCTTAATATGAGTATAACATATACAAATATACCTGTTTTGTTATAGAGTGATGAAATTTATGAATTCTTATGAACACTTCCTTGATCCCCTTACAGCTTTCTTCTTCTTGAATGTTAGTACTTATTTTTGAATGATAAAATTTAATAGGATATAACTACGGGATTAAAGTTTACTTGCACTCGTTAAAAATAATCATTTTACTGTAAAATTGTCGCAGTGAAATTTTATCAGATTGTTTTTTGGCTAGAAAAAAATATCTTGTGTTGAGATATTTTTCAGTTATACATTTTATTAACAGGCTGTAATGATCGCTGGTCTTCATGTGGTCGTCTTGGTCTTCAAATATATTTTTGTTGATAAAATGTTCTTGTACCGCAATAACAAGACTTAATAAAATGTGCTTCCTTAATATGTTCTCATTTTGATTAAATTGTAATTTCAAACGTAATAGACTTTCTGCTTTTTCACAAATCTTTACAATGCTGGGAGAAGGAATCTTCAAGAAGCCCTTAGATTTATAGTAAATAAGTGATTTCGTTGTGTGGGTTCCTTCTAAAGCGGCCAGGCATTCGGTACAAATCAACGATTTATATAATTTAAAAACAACAAACCCAGATATATAATATACAACGTGATGCACATAATCAGACAACTTTGTAGGGTACATGACATAGTTATGTTCTTCCAAGAACTGCTGGCCCAAAATATCAGTATCTTCTACAACGTTTTCTTGATCTATCATGAGTGCCCTTTCTGTGGTTGCATTTATTTGCGATGAAACTGTTTCACAAGAAGGCTGTTTTTGAAGGTTCAATATGGTGATTTTGTCTAAAGGGATACAATTCCCTATTCCTCCTTCTCTTATTTGGCATCGGACCAATAACTTTTTATAAGCAGCGATAAACTGTCTTACCGATGGGTTATTGTTATGGCCAAGATGCATCCGTATTGAAGCGAAGAACAATTCTAGATGGTCTTGATTCAATTTGTACATTGGTATGAATCGTAGCTGCTTTGATATTATATATTTATTATGTACAAATGCTACGTTTTTCAGTGCAGCAATAAGGCCAATGAAACCAGTTTTTCTTACGCTATTTACAAGTAGTTGCCCTGAACAGGTTCTCAGCTTCGACAAGTAGGCGATGCAATGTTCTGCATACGGTAGAACTTCGTTTGCATTCCTTTCGCAAAGCGCTCGTTTGAACGGGTCAAGAGCAGATAATTTGCGACTGTTCAATATATCGAAAGAATTGTTTATAACCCGTATAAATTCGGTTAGAGGCTTACTTCCTTTGAACTCTGCTAAATTGAGAACATCTGCACAAAAATCAAGAGCATCAGCAACGGACTTACTAAATATTTGAGTGGCCAGTTTAACATTCATTTTTTTCTTAGCAAAATAAATATGGGCCTGTCGTAGCTTATTGCGAAAATGCAATTGCTCTTTTTCTTGTAGGATCACAAGGCTTTCGAGGTACATCCATTGAATATATTCTCCATCCTCGTTCAAAAAAGTTTTAAGGTCACCAAGGGTATTCCTTACCAACTTTACCATATGGCATGGATCAGGATGCACTATATATCGTTCGTTTGGAAGTTCGTGCGACACTTGAGAAGGATCTGCGATATTTCGCAAATCACAGCCTAGGGATTTCATTGCACTAGTGTTATTATAAGCTCCATCAAGTGTTATGCCAATTATATCAGCGCCACAGGTGGTCAATTCGTCTAGCGCTAAACGAATAATGTTCGCCTTTTGGTCTCCACTGAGTGATGTTATGGGAAAAAAATCTATTGGTATTTTCCATGACCTGTTCAAAGCAACAACCATTATCACTAGAATCTGCGTTGCCAAAAACCCACTTCTGCCACCATCTCCCATATCAACATAGCCATACGATTTCTCTCCATCCCAATCTACATGCTTTCGAATGTGAACTTCATCAAATACAATATTTATCACTAATTTTTCGCTCTTTTTATTTGCTTCATCACAGGCAGTTTTAATGGTTAAGTAGTTTCTGAGATTTACTACATTTTTTAAAGAAAACATGCTATTTTGTTTGAATTTTGTAATTTTCGCAACAAACTTTTTGCAATATGTAATGAACTGATTCAATAGCCAAAAGTTCATTCTAATTTTTACTTAAACGAATTTTCCAAACATTTGAAAGGTTTTCGAGATGGACGGCTGTAAAGTTTAAAAAAATTTGCAGTTTTACTGGGCGCCGCCTTAATATTGTACTTTCATTCTAGAACGAAAATGGGTTAGATTATATTGCATTCATAGGAGCTAATATTTGTAAATATATTATGGAAACCCAACCATCATCCAATATCAATAAAAATAAATTCGATGTTCACAAGCTAAAATGTACCCTAAGAATTGTGGCAGTATAAATGACCGCTATGACCACCTCTTGACTATAACCAAAAATTCATATTGTTTGCATACGTTTCCAACTTCAAACTGTACAACCAATTCCAAAATGAAACTGAATAACTTCAATTTGGCATATACAATTTAATATGGTTGATTAAGATTTACAAATTGGAATTTCATTGCTAATCTATGATTTCAAAATTATTCATCTAGCTTTTACTTGAGAAATTACAATATTTTATGTTTACTTTACTTTATACTTCTGTTGTATTCTTCTGAATTTACTTATTACAAGGGTTAAGTAACATATTTCTCGGTAAAATCAGTTTTACTGAACAATAAGTCACGTAATCCCCAAAATATACACAAAATGTACAACAAAATTATATAGTTGATTTAAAATCTTTTAATTTCTTTAATTTAAACTTGATTGTTTGAGAAAATTTAAAATAGAATAAATATTAGTGCTTACGTGAGCGGTAGAAGTTGATGCAATTACTTTTGATGAACTTGACGATTCCATTAAAGTCTGGAATAGGATACTTTATTAAAATTTATGAACTGTTTTACTCTAACCACCTTTACCTCATCTATGTTCTCCATATGATGCAGTATTCCATAAGGATCAGGCGTGACAACTGCTCCACAATTCTTATCGCTTCCCTAAAACAATATATGTATTTTTTTCGTTATTGAATTAGATGAAATGGTATATGAGATATATGCATATTAAGAATTTCTCAAAAAATTTTAACTGTATAAGGAGTAATATTTTTAACAACTAATTACATTGCCAAATTCTAACGAAAGGTATTAATTTACACTTATAATACATTATAACTTCAATCAAAGAAGAGTCACTTTTTCCAATGTGTTTTAATTAAGGTAAGTAAAATATTTTTTTGTCCTCTTTTAACATTCATGCATAATATGAACATTGTATAGTAGTCGAAAACGCGTTCTATACTAAATAAATATTTATCCAAGGCAAAAAAGGGAAAAAATTTATTTTACTTACCTTAACATTATAACTTATTTAAAAATGTTTAAGACTTACATGAGGCCAACTTTGCTGATAAATATTGCATTGGACACTGTTGGGTTCACAGCATGATTCCATTGTACTCTGAAATAACATACTTTATTTCAATTTATAAATTATTTAACTATAAACACCTTTACCTCATTTATGTTTTCCATATGGTGCATTATTTTATCAGCCTCTATGGTGGAAGCTACTTCACAAGTATTACTCGTATCTTTTACCTAAAACAATTCTTATATATTTTTCCCTTTATTAAATTAAATATATGTAATAAATATGCGTATTAATCATTAATCTAATGAATATAATAATATAAAGAATTATTTTTAAAAACTAATTACATTGCCAAGTTTTTTTTTCGAAGGTACCACTTAATGTTTGTTAATATATTTTAAAATTATAGCGTATATAAATAAAATTAACAAAATAATTAACTACATTATAACGTAAATCACATTCCTACATCTTGTGTAAATGTAATTTATGTATCAACTTGTCGCTATTCATCGTTTGAATAATAATATTGAAAAATATTATGCATTTATTCGTCCATATAAAAAAGCAGTAAAAGAAATTATTAACTGTTTGTACTCACCAAAACTTCACCACATAGTTGTCCACTCATGCCGGCTTCATTTTGATCAAGTATTACGTTGGGCTGAAATACAAAGAAAAACTTTTAAAAACAGTATTAGTATTTTCGTACGACTTACAAAATTATTTTTCGGTATCGCATTCTTGGCCAAGCTTCTCCTTACTCCAATATCAAGGATATCTTCTGGCACAAAGTGGTCGGAACACACAACCGATTGCTTCCGTGTGTCAGCTTCAGGACGTCCTATAGACAACAACCACTTCCTACGCATTTCCACGTCATTGGAGATCCTTGAAAAATATATTTTAATTAGTATCGCACAAACAATAAATCTTATCATGAAAATATTTTAAAAACTTTCCCAACCCCCGTCATTATAAATGCTTTATAGTGACACCACTGAACTAAATCCCCTGGGCTTATCACACTTGACAATTCCCATGGCATTTGCTATGAAACATAAACAAAAATTAGCTAACTTTATTTCAACTTAAAACGATTAATCGCGCTAGGTTTAACATTGCACAAATTTCATAGCAAACCAATCAATATATGTTAATTTAATTATAAAACCAAAATAAACACCTGAAAAATGATTTCCCTTTAATATGGGATGAATTGTTTCTACAGTTTTACACCAAGCACTTCATTTTTCACTTTTAATTCGAGTTAAAACCGCACACGATAAATCAAAAGTACATCCGTATCACACGCGATATCACTTTCGAATGTTTTCCGAAACCGGGATGAAATAGTTCAACGAAAAACTATCAAAAGAACGTCGCTGATTTTACCGCTTCGTATCGGTTGGTAAATTTGTTATGACAGTTCTCAGTGGAACCGTCAGTGAATGACAATTAAATCCCTTTCATCTCTTTCTTCCTCATAAAGGGTATCTCTTTTCAACTATTTCTCCTGCGGGGGATTTCACTTCACTCATGTACACTGTACGTGTGCCATATCGCTGTTCCTGTAGTACTTCTTCAATGACTGTACTTGCATAAATTTTTCCATTTTGTGACATTTTATTTAATATTTTCCAAACAAAACATAATGACATTTCATACTGTATTAAGAAAATTGATGATTCTAAAAGCAGTCTCCCAGACATTCGATCAAATTTCGATTAATTTTCATTCATTCTAAGGCCTGACCTAAATTATTTTATTTTAATGTGTAATAAAAGTTTTTAAGTGGAGGAAAGTATAAAAGACGGGTTTTGCTTTGAATTTAATTGATTTTGTTATTTTTGCTAAATTAAAAACAAAATACTTAAATTAAACTTTTACAACGGTGTCAAAACTGTTGTGGTTGAACTATTGAGGAACTTCTTTTGCGTTCTTTTTCTTCAAGAAAGCAAAAATCAAATTATAGATTCAGATTTATTTCACTTAGTCAGCAATCTGTTAAGAGAAATTATGTCAGGCAGTTTTCAACTAAACTTTATAATGAATTGGAATGGCTTTGTGGGTGCAAACACATTATCAAACTCTTTTGCTGGCCTTATCTACTTTTTTCATCAGAAACTAACGTTTGGCGGACTTCCGGGCTTTCAGACCTCAGTAATTTGCACAAATCTTTAAAACTCTATGCTAAATATCTCGAGGATCTGCGCTGCATAATGGCTTGGGAAAAGTTTGGTAATTTACCACGTATTGAGACAATGATCGATTGCCAGCGGTCACTAAACATCAAAGCCCACGACGACCAAGTCAAAAAAGATCGTGAAATTTTAAAATGCCTCATCGATGTTGTGTCTTTTGTTGGTACCCAAGAACTGGCTTTTCGGGGCCATAATGAATCTTCTGGTTGGTCTGACAGAGGCAATTGTGTGGAAACCATTCCTTCGCTTGCAAAGCAGAATCCAATTTTAAAAAGCCATCTCGAAAACTCAAAACTTTTTCAGGTTTGTCAAAAGATATTCAAAATGATTTGATTGGATCAATTTCTTCCATTATTTTTGATACTATCCGCAAGGAAATTGAGAAGTTTCCCGTCATAGCAATAATGTTAGACGAAACAACTGATGTATCCACAAAGTCTCAGCTTTCCACAATATAAGGGTATCCCAGAAAAAGCGTGAAGTAATCAATTGGTTCAGAAACTTATAGTTGAAACAATTCTAGATTTCAAGTAACAACATGGAAGGTTTTCAAGCTGCATGCATGTATGTATTGGTGTAAATAGAAATATTACGCCAATACATACATGCATGAAGCTTAAAAACTTTTCATCTTTCGACTAAAATTTGTTACAAAAACTCACATTTATCACGATCACTACAACTTGGAAATTGATTGTTTTCACTGGCGACACTTTTCCAATCGATTTTTGTATAACCACTTAACTCGCGACGTTATTAAAGTAACTAACTAACCTTAAAATTCATTTTTTTCACTCGTGACCCTTCCACAATCGATTTTCAAGTAATTACTCCACTTTGGTGCCAGAAGAAAATTGAAGTTTAAAAACCGAAAGTAGAATCAAGAAATTTATGTTGAACGAAAAATTCGTAAAAAGGTAAATATTTCCCCAATCCCTTGGTGATAGGCTCTCTCAAGCACACACAGAAATCCATCAAAAAATCTCTATAGTAAAACAAAGTCTTCCAAACCTCTTTTTCACCCATATGTTCATCATGTTTCCTACTTTTTATCCATCCTTCATAAATCTCTATAATGAAACGAAATCATCTAAACCTCTTTTTCGCCCACATTTTCATCAAGTTTCCTACTTTTCATCCATCCTTCATAAGCTGCCTCTGTAAACAAATTTTGACATGATGAAACATACATCACCATCAATCTTTTGCACTGATTTACCAGTAACTCTACAGTCATCCCATTGCTGATAGTATGATCATTTTCCTCTAAGAAATGTTAGTTTACATTGGCCAGTAGCATTTGGTTTCCACATTGAATTCAGAAGCAGCTATTAAGATAGCGTCTTTCCCATATATTTTACCATTTTTCCTACATGAAATGTAACATTTTATTGGATACATTGATGGATTGAAGGGGCAAGGGTACTCGGCTTTGTACGCAAAGCTCGGTGGTGCTTCCCTGGGCAATCTATGGTTGTATAGTAGAGTATATACAAGCTGATGTAAGTATATTGAATGAGGTGTGTGAGTGAACGATTTAGCGCTATGCGCGAATTTCGACAGTTGGTAGTATAGCGAGTCGATGATGGATATTTCCTTTCAGAAAATTTTGTTTAGAATTTGATATGAATGAATGCTAGTTTTTTCGTTGGTCATTCATAAAATGAATAAAAATGTCTGTGTGCGATCATATGAGTGAAGAGATTTATTGATAAATAGGAGTAAAGTTAGCGTAGGCTCTATGTCTTTGTAGGTTTTATTTTGAAATTCACTATTTAAGAATTCAGAATATTAGAAAATTTCCTGAAGAGTTATTTTTGATAAATTTTATTTTTTTATAGAAAATAAAATTGAAAGCGTTAGTTGATTTGTTAAGAGAAGCAGTGCTTCCCTTGCGTACATTGATGAACCGCCCCTTCCCATAATCAATGTTGACGTATTTGTTAGCTAATCTTTTATACATGTGTAACCATTTTCCGTTTTTTGTCTATCTGGCATGAATGAGCTCCATTTTTTCTCTATTCCCAACATCAGGGTTTAGCGCCTGTATTTCCTTTCGTAATTCCTCATTTGTGTATTGATTATCCAGCCCATTTATTACTAGTCTGAGTTGACGCATCTTTGTCTGGGTGATTTCGTACTCATCCTGCATAGTATCTATGGTTAATCAGTATAGCTCAAACGCGTTGGCATTGGTCGTTGTTTTAATTACCACCCCACCATTGCAAATACGCCGCAGCAGTTGAAAAGGAATCTTGCAATTTGAAGGTCTTATCCTCGACTTAAAATCGGCAAGTGTTTTATCTGATGATGTATGCTTTTTTGGCTAGATTATGATCCCTTTCTGGGACATGTCATCTGAGCGGAGCTCAGTTTGAGACGTCGTAAAGTTTTTTATCACCTGTTCATATTTTGGTTTGTGCGTAGCTGCCGTCTTATCAATTAAAGAACTGAAATTCATCTTTGATTCTTTAATGTTACTTTCCAAATCTTTCATTAGAGGAAAAAGTTGTTCCTCCTTCGATTTTTGATGTAACAGCATATCCATATAATATCATCTGATATCCCCTTGATGGTCTTGTATCTCTCTTCAGCCTTTGACCACAAAATTAAAATTTTTTTTTTCACACGTCGATAAGCTGATCCCCCCGAAATTTTTTCCTGGCTACGGCTTTGGTTGATACTTATTTCTAATTGACCTATTCACTCTGATTTTCTTTGGATTTTTATGAAAATTTAAGGAAAAGTGTTTAATTGGAGTACATAAAATTGGTCGAGTATTCTGATGAATTATTTAAGCTGGAACAAAATTGCGGCTGTTTTGCGCTTCTGAAAGAAACTGCATCTTTTGGATGAATTTGAACGATTTCTTGTACAATGATAGGATGGATAATTCAAGTCATCGATTAATGCTATCAGAAAACTTGATTTGAACCCTGGGGTGTTACAAAGGTCTTCTGGTAGGAGCGCTCTCTTGTCTACTTAGATACAATATTAGATTTGTTATCTAGAAAGCTTTAGGATAATTTATTTCAAATGTTTATTTTCTGTGATACTTGTTTAATTGGAAAGAGAACTCTATGCTCCACGTAAAAACAAGCAAATAAATACTTCATCGACTTTATCCGTTCAACAAATAAATTACATCCATAATATTGTTATTTAGCGGAAAGTATTTTCCCGGATCAGTTTATTTACAACAGATATTTCCGGCAAGCATTATCCGCGCTTGCGATGATTTCTAGCGAACAATAACCTTTGCTTACAAGTTTTACTTTTATTTTCCTTTCGATTGCCAAAAATAAAATGTACCGTTTAACTCGTTTATTACTAAATCAAAAAGAATCGCGCCAAGAGAGCGAAGAGTTCTATCTAAAACCTGAAATTCTACCCGCGATCGCTCAAAAGTGAAAACTGAAGCGCAAGATTAAAGATAGCGAAACTAAAAGTTTATTTTTGAACATCGATCTTGCATGTGGGTACATCTCGCATTTCTATGTATGGATCGCGTACTACATTCGCATATTGTTAGTCATGTGTATTAAAATGTAGCAAAGCATAACCTGTTGCAATTCAAGTTCACTGGGTTATAAAAGCCAACAAACTCACGGTCAATTCAAATGCTATGCTAATTTTATGGTTGATGGGATTTGTGTTTTAGTTTGAATGAAAATGTGGAATCTTGGGCGCTCGGTGGTTGGAGCCGAACGTTGACCGTCCAATGCGGCAACTTGCTTTTTTGTAAACATAAAATGATGTTAAGATATCAGTTATGCTTTCGTATGTCGTATGTATGTACATCAAACCGCGAAAACATCCATCGGATGAACATATGAGTAGTCGTAAAAACATGTGCTAAGTGTCTCAAGATGATGTGCAAAGAAATTCAAGAAATAATTTTTGCTAAAGCTTTTAAAGCTGTTGATTTCGGCAGATTGACATGAATAATTCAAGTCGATCACGTGAATATTATAAACTTAATCATGAATGTTTTCATCTGCGCCTATATTTAATCTAATAAATCTAACGCGGCCATAGTACTTGTACGATTTTTCAACACATCGGCTTTTTCCCGCATTCAAAGTAAAGAAACACGAGAGAATTTGTATATTTTTATGCATGGCGACAAAATTTCAACTTTTTTTTTAGGAAAATTTTCACGGGTGTTTTTTAAACAATTTAATTATATCAACATCAGGCTTCAAATGTTGAATTTAGAAAATTTATTGATATCTCCCCAACGGAGAGTTTTATTTTTAGAAAATTATGAATTTGTAGATATTCAAAAAAATCATGGAAAACAGTCTATTATATAACCAATTATCATGTAAGGCTTCCGTGTGAAATGTGGTAAACAAAGGAACTATTTTTCTGGTACTAAAGACTTATTGTTGTAAATTATAAAATTAGCGATGAAAATTTAATAATATGTTTAGAATTAAGCTAAATAAACATGGAAAATCGTAAAGATGCATTCGTGGTTAGCTTACATGAGAAGAAGACAAATCACGGGACATCAGTAATCTTCTCAACTAAGAAAATTCAATTAGGATTCAGAATATTATGAAACTACAGAAAAGATACGAGGAATGCCAAGCAAATATTGAATATCTTACAGAAGAAGAACATTTAGACGCAGAAGTAGAAAATGGATTCGAATTTCACGAAGCTGCTACATACCTACTGGATAGGCTGAACAGAATGAAGAGACTGACAACGAACCAGACGATGAAATCAGACAATGAGAACAATTCAATTACTTCTAAAATTTAATTTCAAGTATAGTTAAATAAGTCCGAAACGTTCAAAAACTTATCCGAAGATTAGAATTATACATAGACTTTAGTCAGGAAAACGATTCTGAGATTAATGCCATCTACCTAGCGAGCATAGGGGCTCCTATGCTCGCGAGTGACTCGATTACCCACTAAATACCTCCCCTATCAACCTGAGAACCTAGCCTGAAACCGTTTGACGCGTTACTTCGGGCCAGGTCTCGTTTTGTTACGTAATGAGGTGCCTTCAAGCTGGGAAGGATCGCCAGACAAGCGATTCCTCAGCCCCAACGTCTCGGCTGCTGTGAGCACCTTTTATCTTTTAGAACTGCTCGAACATAATGTACCACAGGGTTCCACTTATTAATCAACCCAATCATCACCGCGACAATACTATCCGGAATGAGCTCTTCCGCCTCCGTGTAGTTGTCCAATTGCAGCCTGTCTCATGTTATGCATGCAAAAAATCCGTGGCAGGCATCGTCATCCTCTCCTGGGTAGAAACGACAGTCGGGGGACCGTGACTTACCAATCTTGTCCAGGAAAGACTGAAAACAGCCATGCCTGCTCATAGGCTGGGTCAGATAGGAATCAGTCTCACCATGCCTTCGCCTTAGCCATAGTGTCAGTGAGCGCTGTTTCTCCCCGTGGGCAACCACCACCCTTGCGTCTTCGGTTCAACACAGGAAAACAGCGCGGCGCTCTCTAGCAAGGAGGGCAACAGGTATCACGTCTGCAATAACTCTCAGTGCTGAATCAGAGACTATCAGATATGAAGATGCAATCCTCAGTGCTCTTCTATTCTGTACTTTTGCCATGCGTTTTCGGTACACCTCTTTGCTGAGAGCGTCACTCCATATTTCTACTCCATACAGTAGAACTGACCATACAGCACTCATTGAGTGGCGTTTCTATGCTGACCATAAGTCGACTCAGAGCCGGTATGCCCGAAGCACCCTTCTGAGCCAACTCATCTTCGAGTTGATCAGTAGCCCCAGGTACTTCACCGCTGGTTTCGATTCGATTAGTATGTCACCAATGCTGATCATCCCTATTCTAGGAATTCTCTTTTTTGTCAAAATGACCACTTCGGTTTTCTCCAGTGCTAAACTGAACCCACGAGCAGTCATACAGCATTAACATACCTAGCCTAAGTTGCGCTAGCTCGATGGTGCGTCCAGTGACTAGAGCCGCAACGATTAACGATTAAGCGCAACTCATCTGGCAACTCCAGTGTCAGTAGCCCATCCTAGGACACATTTCCAGTGTATCTAGCGGAGTTGAAGGCGTTCCTAACGTCCAATGCCACCAACAGAACGATCCGTCGCTTGGTGTGGCTATGCCTCTGCCTTTTGGACTGGGCTCACCACCTCTGCAATCGCATCACTAGTGGAGCGTTCTGCTCTGAAGCCAAACTGTCGAGGAAGTAGGTCCTCAGCAGCATGGATTGCGTCGGTGAGTCTTACCTTGATGAGTTTCTCTAACACTTTACCAGCCATGTCTAGCAAGCATAACTGGTGGTATGCTTGCTGATCAGTATGCCACAAAAGCCGCAGTGCAATTATGACTCGGTCTGCGTCCCTTTTTTCCTCTCTGTGTACTTTGAATGGCGATATGTGCGAAAAGCTGCGAATCGTAACCAAACCACTGTGGGCGTCGTCGTCGTATCATGCATTAGGAGAAGTGGGAGTGTATCCACACTCGTATTAAAAACTAAAATATACACACAAAACCGTACCGCCTCAGTGGAACGAATTGGTTACACGCATGCGCAATTAGGCAAATCGGGCGAAAGCTTGAGCTTTGTGGTTGCACCAGTCACAGAGAGATGGCGGTAAAAAAATAATACCTGAACTTTGATCATGTACTAGTTTTAATTGTTTTCATTATTTTGGTTGGTAGACAATTAAGTCAGCACAATTATGCTTAAAAGAAAATGAAACAAGCAGGAAAATGGAGAAGTATTTCTCAATTCGTTGGCCCAAGGTATGTGCCCAAGCTTATTCTCTCCTAAGCCACTTAGCCTGGGATAATCGAATAAGAATACGTTCAATTGCGTACTCAAGGCATTAACCCGAATATTAGCGCTCCAAGGCAGTTACGCCCGGGGCCTGCAGTTGAACAAATAATTGATTAATTTATCAATTCGACTGCATACTCAAGGCATTAGCCCATGTATTAGCGTTCCAAGGAATCACGCCCGGGGCCAGCAGTTGCAATATTAATTAATTGATTCTTTAATATAATTGCATACTCAAGGCATCAGCCCAAGTATTAGCGTCCTAAGTCAATTACGCCCGGGCCTGCAGTTGCAGTCTAAATTAATTGTTATCCTTTAAATATGGTAACAATAAAATCGTTTATCTCATTTCATACTTAAAGTAGATTTAAATTGCGGGAATTCACAGGTTCATTAATACTCTAAATTTATAGATATGCAGGCATAAGATCTCTTTAATAAGTTTTGTAATACTAATGTATTGTTTTAATATTATATATTCAGCTGAACGTGTAATTGTATAACGTAAAAAAAAAAATGAAATAAAAACTAAGTCATTAAATAAAACCATCTTTTCACTGATCTGGTTGACAAGTGTAAAGTAGAACGTAAGGGGCACACCACTGCGTGCCTCTTACCCCCACTTCAAATCAAGGCTCTCGGGGAGAGAGAGGTATCACTATACCTCTCTCTCTCCCCGGGGCCTTCATGTGTATATAAAATATACATAGGATATACAGGTAGTATGCAACAAAATTGGTCCGACTGGTAGAAACAAAACAGGAACATTATTATACACATGCAGCAAGATAATGTAGTAAGTTTATTAAGGTAAAGAGCAGAAATATATTGTAACAAATATTATAAACTCGTAGCTTAAATGTAAATAGAGTAATATCGAAACTAGTTGTAATTTTGTAACTTCCGCTCAAAGCAAAATATAATGCTATTTAAACTATTGACCGAAATGAAAAATTATGTAAGTAGAGAAAAGAAAAATAATTTTTTTTTTGAAATTATGAAATGCTACAGAATAATTAAAACAAAATGACAGTGTGGAAATATAAAACAAAATATGAAAATATTCCTGTATCCCCTTAAAATTTTATGAATACAAAAAAAAAAAGAATTATTGCGTAGAAAAGAAAGAAGTTAATAACTATAGAGGAAAATCAATCAATTTCATTGTAAACAAGAACAAACGAAAAATTGAAATACTTATAAATGAATGTTAAAATAATTTCTCACAATCAAAATGTAAGCAATAATAATAACAATAGCTGTGGATAATTGTTTGAGTTAAAAATTAAAACATTGCAATCAAAAATGAATGCACTATTAATAATGTTTATTTACATATAACGGTCATGAAGGAACCTAGTTTAAACGAGTAAATACCTATGGTTTACCTTTTTACCGCATTTACTCGTATAGCGATCAGTTTAAACAAATCGGCAGCTTAGCAGCTAAAATAAAAAACTCAGAATCGTTTTTATCACGATTAGGCTCTGCAAGCCACTCGTGAACTTTCTTTTGGGGGGTAACAGTGTTGTGATGATCTGATATAAGCTCTAGACATTAGGCTTCGCCAATGTCTCGAGCATTACTTACGCTTCGCACATTGGTTCTCGTAAGTACACAGCATCATGCGCAAAAGCTTGAGTAGTTTTTGTATGCGTGAGCATGCTATATACCTCGTGCTCATCCAGTTGGCTTGGCATTAACCAATCCACAAAGCTGGAGTAAATTGAAAGAGTACATATGTAAAATCACTTCTCGAAAAGCTTAAGCATTATTGCTAGTCACCGACATATGGCCACATGAAAATTATCCAAACAATCCACTGCCCTAATTTGTTACTAATATTAGTCGTTATTGTAGCTGACGAAGTAAAGAGGTAAATGCACCCAATAAGAAATTCAATTGATCGGCAAAGACAAACTTGAGGTAAGCATTATTTTTGTATAAATATCCACGGCCATTAACAAGGGGGGCACTCTGGATACTACGCTTGTCCTGCTCAAGGCCTTTGTCCGAGTAGAATCTTCTCAAAGCATTTAGCCCGAGACTGACAAACCTCAAGAACATTCCAGCCCAGATTCAAGCAGCCGCACGCATTAATAACGAACGCACATCTTCAGTTGCTGCACAACCAGGGAGCAACATCAGCCAACTAGACGACCAGCCTGGATCCAAGCAGCCATTAGCATAATTTACTAATGCACATCTCCAGTTGCTACGAATCTAGCGAGCAACATCAGCCAGCTAGACGACAAGCGTAACCAGGCTAGTTTCAGTCAATTTTCAGCAACACGTACTCGTTACTTGCCCCCCTCAAGGCTCATGACCGAGCAGTAGCATTCCCAACGCATTTTGCTCAGGAACGAGAAAGTTAACGTAATTTCCGTGTAGCCATGGTGGCTGTGCAACTAACATGCACTCCCAGAGGCCTTGCAAATGGCACGCAATATCAGAGATCGTGTAAGGAGTAGATTGTGACCAGACAACTAGACCAGTGTCCGGCAGTTCGAGCAAGACGTCGCAATTTCTACGATATCGCTACTGGCATCCAAGCAACCGGCACGCATTGCCAGCAACTACACGACCGGCATACATAAACGGTGACTGAACTACTGCTAACTGCCACCAGCGGTCTGTGATGTCATCACAACCCCGTCGGACGCTCGAGGAAGCAATCACTGCGACGCTGAGATCCGAAGCCAATCTTTATTGAGAAATATCGTCCACGCTTGGCCAGGCTGCTTAGTACGCAAGTGGTCGAGCCGGAAGAGAAGCGGTAAAGAGGTGGGCGCATTGCAGAGTATCGCCGCAAAAGTAGCCACCTGCGTCAGTTAGCGCGTCTTGCTGTTATGAAAGCGGAGCACGAGTCGTTCACCAAGCAATTTAAAGTAGAGCTGCGCCGTAAGCAAGAGCCCACACATAGACATGCAAACAGCGAAAATCAAAATAAATAATTGTATTTAGTGGAAGCAATAAATATATGTTTTGCGATGTCCTCCGGTGCTACTGCGTACTTGATGTTAGGCTTTCGCAAGATCAAGTGTTGAGAATATTGATTTACTCGGTAAGTACTGAGCTATGTTGTGTATGTGGTGCACTGGGTAGCTGTCTGGAACAGTTACGGCGTTGAGACATCTGTTATCGCCGCATGGACGCCTTTTCATGTTTTCCTTTTACTTGAGGAGTAGGGGGCTTGCCCAAGGCCTACTCAACGGTCTTCAAATGCATTTCTTCATCATCAATGCAAAGTTTGTCTTTACAATTTTATACTTGTCTGACGGTAGTCGTCTGGGGTGTTCTTTGATGAGCGGGCTTTTGATCAGGATGTGGTATAATACCTCGTGTTTTATGTCACTTTGCACATAAACAGACGTTGTCAGTTCCAGAAATGTAGTGAATAAGGTAAGTTCAAAAGTCCGTAAAGGACTGCAGCGATGGTCTGCTGCCTCGGCAGAAGAAGGTGTCATTATCTGCCGAGAATGCCCTTGTCTGGGGACGCGTGAATGCGCTGGCAGGCTAGCATTGCGGTGTCGTGGGGTGGGTTCATTCCCCCAGCACAAGGACCCACTACAAAGAATTTCGCATTCACGAATTTCTGGGGTCGAACAAAAGCAAGGCAACCGAAGTCCCAAAAAGTGTAGGCAACTATACCGAGAGAAAAAGGACTTGTTCCGAGAACAAGTGAAACATGTAAAAAGGGGCGGACTTAGGTTAACTTCGTCGTTACCCGACGAAGCGCATGACCCACAAATGAGAGAGGGGCAGCCGGGTGGTGATGGAGCCCCTGCGCACCCACCCAACCGGATTAAAATCCATAATTGTTGCAGTGGCCAGGTATTCCTCTTCTGAGTGGAAAACTCATACAACTTAACTTGCATAAGCCTTCCCATCAGAAGAGAAGTACCCCGGTGACCAATTTATGCCATACAATTATGCAAGTCGATTACATAACCCCATGTCATAAAGAGGCACTTTGCTTGGGCCACTCAACCCGCGCCGTCACCTGAAATAAAAAGAGGTTAGTGTGTACCCGGCGGCTGGCTCATGTTTTGTGGTGGGAGCCTGCCACCGTACCGGGTCCTATACACGGTCAAAAGGGTAAAAATGGAAAGACCGAAGGATCCATTTAATTCAACATTGCTTTATTCTGAACAAAAAATATATATATTAAAATAAGCCAAAACAATAAATTTAATAAATTCAACTAAAGAAATTTGTTGGAAAACTAAGCTAGAATACCGATATATGAATATATATACATATATATATATATATATATATATATATATATATATATATATATATATATATATATATATATATATATATATATATATATGTATATATATATATATATATATATATATATATATATATATATATATATATATATATATATATATATATATATATATATATATATATAACTATAATTTTTAACTAGTTTCCAAAATGGTAAATTGCCGTTGTTCTTACTTTTGCGACAGGGTTGGAAAAAAAAATGTAAATTGTAACTTCAAAAATGTTATGAGTACTTTTTGGCCAAAAAGAGAGAACCGGATGATTACTCGTTCGTCAGAAGTATTTAGTATGGGAATTATTCCGGTGAGAACAACGATCAATTTTACATAGGACGCTCTTATCAGAAACATACTCTTTAGATGCAATACCTTTATGTGATTAACCTTTCAACAAGGATTATATAAGCAAATCTAATGACTAAAAATATAAAAAAATAACGAGAACTTAATTGTTTTAATCAAATCAAGAAAACCCAAATGTAATCTTTTCCTTACTTCCAAAAATGTGAGTTTGTGAACGTATTGGCGAACGCCCGGAACACGAGTTGTGCCCGATCAATAATTATACAACTGTGTCATAACTGAGAATCTGCATTTTATCGGGATCCAGCCCAATATTGTCATCAACAATGCTATAGTGACTTAGAGTTACAGTACGTTGGTGAACTGATCGAGATACTGAGATGAAATTGCATCTCCCCGGAAGAGTGATAATATCATCAACAACTGTCCTCGAAGGCGGATTGTCCTGATTCAGGAAATATCGAGTCTTAATATGCTCGGAAACGATTACAAAAGCAAAAGGTGAGGCCTTCCGCAACTCCAGCCTGGGTACAAACTTCCGTGTGACGTTTCCGGATTGTATAACTTTCAATCTTGGCTACTTGATGGTCACCAACACTATCTCTATAGAAAGGAATACGAGATGGCAAAGGTCCGCGCACATTACGATATTCTTCAAGGGCTTAAGCCACGTTCAAGGCAAGTTCAGAAGCTCCGGCACTTGCGAAACATGAACCGGAAATAATTGCTGCCCAAAACTTCCGCGGAACCAAACTCCGAACACGTTTTCTTATGGTGGAAACTCTCTGGCTTGTAAATTATTACTGCTTATTTAAATCAATTTTATCAAATTTTCATTTATCCATCACTTCTGATCTTGACGCAAAATTATATGGTCGCAGTCTTTATATCGTAATTTCTGAGAAAACAGTTGCAGCCGTGCACGAACAGATTTACGTTTTATCAAATCATTTGCACGGAACTTCAGAGCGTTATGCTTTAAAGTAACTGTATTACCTTAATTAAGATCAAATAATCGCAAAATAAACGTAAATTGTTTCCCATGGATCTTGAATTAGATGATTATGTGTAGAGAAAAGTTCCACATGAAGAAACGAAAATTGCTCCTCGTTTGACTGAGCGTAAAGTGGTGCTGTTGAGGGTTCCTGTTTTATAGTTGGAGCTACCTCTAGTGGAAGTTCGTAGCCTTCGAAGTTGGACTCGATAAAACTCCAATCTTGCCGTAACTCTATAAACTTTAGTGGCATTTAAACTGATTTTGCTTCTTCGTCCAAACAGTGTGTCGAATTTAACAACTGGCTTAAGAAATTAAAAATAGTTTTCATTTAACAAACGTCACATACCAGAATAGTTCACTTATATGTCCTTTATCTTTTTCAGTGCTAATACGATGCAATATAAGGTTAACACGTTTCTCTCCTGCTACCATATCCAATCTTGCGTCACGAATTATAAAATTCCTTTGGTCTGGTGAGATCTCCGACTTGGACACTACTTTCCGTTCTGCAGTTCGAGTGCGATCTCCAGTATCGAAAAGGAGTATTTGATTGCATCCATCGCCGAGTAAGCGATTTTTCCAGAAAGGAACTTAAATGACACACTATAGTCCCCAGATTGTCTTGCAGATATTGATGGAAATTTGTACACAGGACTGAGAGGCTTAGCCGACCGAGTTGCAGGCAGTAGGAGCTTTTCTGAATGTTCCCATGTCTAGGTAGAAGCAGATCTCACCATGTATTCACTGAAACTCGACCGACGCTAAAATAAATCGACACCCTTTTGCACACGCACTGCTTATTTTCTGCAATCATTTCTGTAATTACTTAAGTGAAACTATACATGTACCCTAACCTACCATTTGCGAATTCCCTCGAATTCACATTTTCTCTTGCGCACTGACAGCTACCGATATGCTCGTCCTGGTTGAGCTCCCGAGTCGCGATCGACGCGATACAAATTTATACACTGCTAAAACACACTTAGCGATGCAAATTTAGTTGGAGCAATCTCGACCTGCGAGCTGCCAATCCCAACAACCCACGTGCGTCCACTCACTGACGTTTGCCCTTCGACTCCATACGTCGAGGAACATCGCAACATCCCCACAACCACCTTTTGGTGCAAGCCTCAAAGTAGTTTGCATACGATTTTTTCCATGTGTGTGTGCGCACAGCTAATGGATACTGCGTAATAGTATATCGTAGTTTTTCTTTGGTATCACCTTGATTGGAAACAAAATCGGTGTGCGAGGCGTTTATTAGTTTTGGATTATTTAAAAAAAAAGAAAGAAGATATCAGATATTTAGAAAAGAAAAATTCTACGCTGAATAATCATTAATGTCTACTTATCGCCGACTATCGCAATATGCATTTAATCGAACTGTCTTCCTGTTTCTAGTAATAATCTCAACCTTCCGGATCACCATGCTGTAGAGGTGACGGAGATAGGAAAATTTTAGAACAGTTTGACAGGGTAACTGCTCTATTACTACAGAAAGTCGCTCAAAATCTGATGGAATTTCTTGGTTCGATCTACGGCAAAAATACGCGAATAAGTGCCATTGAAATTTAACGCGTCTAAGGCTAGTTTGGTTTTCATATCGACAAGTTTTCCATGCCAAATGTCCACAAGTAACCCAAACTGTTTTAGGAAATTCGCGCCTAAGCTTGGTTTGTTTTTTTTTGCAACATGAGATTCCCACTGAAACTGTCTTCGAAGTCCGACGTCGAACGTTAACACTTTCTTTCCAAATGTTTCTATTTTAGTTCCATTCCCGGCAAATAGTTGAGATTTCGATAACATTTATTCATTCTCGTTTGATATGATGGATACTTCGGCACCAGTGTCAACAAGGAAAGAATAATTGGGCTTTATATCGCGTTTTGTATTTATATCGTCGCCGCGAATCATTTGAACTTGCGGAGAGAAATTCAGTTTTTTGTCACGAAGTTGCACGGGGCTCAATACTTCCTGGCCTTGTTTCCAAATTGTTGGCGATAAAAACAAAGTACATCTGCTAATTTTTCACGTGTTCGTGACTTTGATCGTGTACTCGTCGTATGTCGTAATGTTCTTGATTCGCGACTTTCAACTATGAATGTCAATTTTGCGACTTGTTCTGCCAGGTTCGAAACTGGTTGCTGTTCTTGGCTTTTCTGGCTTGCGCTTTGTATTGTCGTAGCAAAATCACGTTCGCGCAAGATTTTGCCCGCAATTTATATTGAGTTTCCTACTGCCACTCCAGTAAACCTTTAGGGCCTTTTCTCCCAATTGTTCGCCTGTGAACACTTTCATTTTTTGCGAGACCTGTGAGGGTTTGAGATCTCCTAATTCGATTCCCGATAAAGCTTGGCTTAATTAATTATAGGAAAACCGTGCGATTAACATCGGTTCGATTGCGAGGTATTTTTCGGTTAATGGTTTTTCCAATAAATCGGCGATTTCTTTCAATACTGGCAAACCGAGCGCGGCTACAATGGCGTGAAACTTCGTGTTATTGGATGTCATTTTATTGACCACGAATTGGGATTCGATACTTAAGAACCATAATTTCTGTTGCCGATTCCAAAATACCAGTAATTTAACTTTAATTATAGCTTCCACTGCGACGGGTATTGGCATTCTCGCGGGGCTTGCAATAAATCCGGCAAGGTTTACCGATGGGGCGTTTTCGGTGACGCCGGTTGAGTGCCTTTCCACCATTTCTTCTTTTATGTGAAGCACGTGCATAAAGAGTTTGTCTAAAGGTCACCAATTATGTAGCGTCTTGTGCACGATGCGCAATAAATAAACGCAAGGTTAACAAAAACAACGTCTGGTCGCTTGAACATTCGGATCGAGAAGTATCGGTTTTTCGCCTTGTCTACTTACAGCAAACTAAGTGCGATGGCGCCGCTGTGGGGTCCCTACAGAAGAGGCTGACAACATGTCTTTTGATGCTTTGCCTGAAAGATTTCTGTTTCCTATTGAATGCGGTATTCAAATGATATTGAGATCTACCTGTTATAATTCGGATATTTTGTTCCAGCTTTTCAAAGCTGTCTTCTTCATTGACAGCTCCAAGTCCGAAGTGAACTGAAGTGGTTTGGATCCTTTTAGAATCAACTCATGCACACGACATACCTCTAGGAAAGATTGTGATAATACTTTAAGCAGAGGTATTCGCCAGTTTTGAGGTATTGACGTGGATCCCAAATGGGAGGATTCGGTTGGTATACAAACCAGTTACTCATATAAACTGTTGAAATTTCGAGGGATTTCAGCTGAATGTGGAGACACTTATAGCTAGGAATAGAACAAGATTGCTGAATCATACTAGTTCTACGGGAACTTTAAGTACAATTAAACTTCAATTCAATTCGCAAAAAAGTTCAGGAGCATAGGATTCATTCGAAAATTCATGAAGTTACTATCAAGTACTGAACTAATAATAAAATGGCTGCCTAATCATATTTTACCCTTCCACATTGAGTTATTCAAATTCACAGAATTTTTCCCAAATAACTTATTTCCGGAAATTTACCATTCTTAGCTTTTAAATGGTATTCGCAAAACATAAACACAATTATTTAATATTTATAAATAAATTTCAATAGCCGCTTTTCAAATAAATCACGAATTAATCTAATTTTTTATTGACTTTCATCGCAATGTTTCTGCTATCGCTTAAAGCCATTTGGTCTTTAAACTCATAAAGTCTGAGCTTAGCGATAAGCTCGTTCTAACTATCATAAAGAAACAATTAAACATATGGATTTGTTTATATAAATAGTGCATTCGCTCTAGCACGAGACAATCTATAAGTAAACTATAAAATAATAGCACAGATAAACTGAAGCCATGAATGTCCATTTTCCATTGCTATTTGCTAAGTTGCATGAATTGGCCGAAGAAAATCCTCTTCGCACTGATAAATTCTTCTCTTATCTACTCGTACTTCCATGTGTATTTAACTTTTACACACATTCCTCAATTGGAAATGATAAAATTATGAGTTGGATTTGTTTGTGTTTAATGAAAAATTATATTGTGTTTATGATCTGTTCATACGATATGTGCATATTTAAAAGATTTTGTATTCATCACTTCATTTAATACAATAATAATTAGAACCATTTAATGTTTTATTTGAACAGTGTGAATGGCAGTTAATACAGTATTCTATTAACATTGAAAAATATTTGCTTGGATATAATTGTGGGAATTATCATCCTCTGATCATGTGCATTTAAGAGTATGATTTTCATTTAACTGCGTTGTTTGAAAATACATTAATTTGCGCGTGTAAATGTTTAAGTAAGAAGATAACTTGTTTTGCTATGAAGATTAGAAATGCAAGCAAATGAACTTGCAAATATGTATGTTCAAGAAGTCTGATGTGTTCTTTTCATTATAAATACAGTGAATATAGTAATAACAATAACCGATCGCACAAAAGTCCATAATACAAAGTACATTGAAATTTTATTGATGGATGTAAGAACATGAATAACGTACTCTATAGCATTTGTAGGGTTTTGTAAAAAAGATGGTACAATATCGTACTTAAATCGGTACATGTCTTTCCTTTCGTCTCTCCGGGCTGTCACACAAAGTCTTCTCAGGAACTATAGAAGCTACAATAGAAACACCACAAATCTTGTAAGTGGTGGTCTTATTAAAGTTTTCTAGTAAAAAAAAAATTCCTGGAGGATTTTAAGGGGCACAGTCGACTGGGGTAAAAGTCTTAGTTATACATTGATAATTGCTTTGAGATGGTTAAGCAGAGTTACGTTCGAGCCCACCACGAGATGGGCCATCGTAAAAAATACAATGTTGTCATATGAGAGTATTAGTTGTAAGGTTATAAATATGTTCGTACTTTTTTGTAGCAGTGATGGAGCGAATAAGATAAAATACCACAACAGTTGCCCAAATTTCAACGTAGCGTTTTTAAAGACAACAGGTTAAATTCTGGCGAGCACGTTTTATTCAATAGCTCGAGTTACAAAAAAGCCACAAAATTTGTATTCTATCTTAGAAATCACTTGAAGGATTGAATTTTAGACGCTGCTCTTGAACCGCCATTTTCTATTCACTTTGCCTAACAGGCTGCAAGTTGATGACCGATAAAGAGTCTTTGGGACGATTTAGCCAGAGAAAGAATAAGGGAGTCCGCCAGTGCGATTTATTGATTTCAGCAACATGCCAATTGAACGTTCCCCATCGGACACGCCTGCAGCAACTATTCAAGAACCGCCAACGTCACCAAATAATGCAACCACCTCTACTATGCCAGCCGCCATGTCTGAAAACAGTGATATGAATTTAGATGCAATATCAAGGGAATACGATTGTAAGTTGCTTGACATGCAAAATGAGTTTGGTCGGCAAATGCATGCCATGCAGGCGATACTCATCTGAAATAACCAGCAGCTACAAGGAACTGTAAGTAATCTTCGAGAAGAAATGCGTCAATATATAATGCCGACGCAGCAAACATCACAACAGATGCAGCAACCATCACAACCGACGCAAAAGCTATTACAGCATATACCGCGACCAACACAGCCGACACAACAGTCCTCACAGCTGATGCAGCACCTTTCGGAACTGATGCAGTAACTGGCAGAGGCGTCAACACAGCTAATACAGCAGCCATCACAGCTGGTGGAGCAGCAATCATAGCCTACGCAGCAGCTGTCAAACTTAATGCAGCAATCGACACAATTCGTTCCGAAGTCTTCTTTTATGCCATCAGTTCAGATGCCATACATGATACAGCCGCCTCAAGAAATAACACAATCAGCTCAGTTTGATCTAACTGCGCACCAATTGCAGCGCAATACTCCGTTTTCCTTACCTGAAACAGTATACAGACAGAAAAAAGTGTACCCGCTGCCACCATTTTCAGGTTATCCTGAGGAATGGCAGACGTTTGCCGAAGCATTTGGTACGACTACTGCTTAGTTTGAATACTCGCAACTACATAATACCTGTATTATGCGTTTACGTGAATCACTAAGAGGCCGCGATAGAGGTACTAATGAATCTTTACTTTACAGCTCCAGTAATGTCCCTGCATTTATGGAAACACTAAGGGAAACTTTTGGAAGGCCGGATCAACTAATTAAAAGCCGAATTAAGAAGTTACGTGCTGTGCCCCCGTTATTTGAAGGCAATCTGGACGCTTTGATTGAATTTGCAAACAAGATGGGTAATATGGCAGCATTTTTATAGAGTACTCGCAGTAAACCACACCTTCCCAATCCAAAATTGTTAAGGGGCCTCGTCGCAAAACTGCCAATCTCGCGACAAATGCAGTGGGCTGAAAAATGTATCTTGCTTGAGCGGCCATCAACGTTGCTTCAGTTTAGTCAGTGGCTTAAATGCTTGCGACGTTTGGCAAATATGGCGGCAGATTGCTGACACAAGCAAGAAACCATCGTAAGCAGCCTACGAACCCTTTAAAGTACTTTGCAGGAGTAAGCGTAGCGCAAAAAAAATGTTGCGCCTGCGATGTGCAGTGCCCCACGTTAAATAATTGTAAATTTTTCTCCCAGCTAATTATGGATAATCGCTGGGCAAAAGTTAAGGAAATTCAAGTTTGTTTTTCCTGCTTGAAGAAGGGCTACCAGATAAATAACTGCAGGCAGCGGCGTCGCTGTGGAGTCGACAGAGGTTACACCACCGGCAACTTCATGCTAAGCAAGAGAAACAAATTGATATCCAATAGGTACTAGCAACACACACATCTCGCATAGTGTCGTAAGTTCCAGGAGGTTGCAATTGCCATGCAGATGGTCACGAAAGAAGTGGGAAAATTTTGTTCCAAGTACTGCCAGTGAAGAAACATGGAGCCTTTGAAATCATCACCACATACGCATTTGTTGATGATGAGGCAAACGTCTCGATGGTGCACCAGAATCTTGTCCAACGATTAGGTATCCGTGGACAACACAATGTTATAGACTTGAAGTGGCTTAGTATTCAAACAACGTCGCAACGAACTGAGATAGTGAACCTACGTATTAGCGGAGTGGACGAAGACGCGAAAATTTTTAATATGAAAAATTTTCATGCGTCATTTTTTTTTTGTGGTAGGGAGGTGAATGCCATTTATGCACAGAGTGTGGGACTCCCATGCTCGCAAGAAGGTGACTGTACTACCCACTAAACACCTCCCCTGTCAACCTGAGAACCCAGTCTGGAACCGTTTGACACATTACTTCGGGCCAGGTCTCATTTTGTGACGCCGTGAGGCGCCTTCAAGCTGGGGGATCCCTTTCCTAGCGGGAGGGAAGAGGAAGTGCCAGAAAAGTGATCCCCAGCCCCAGCATTCCTGGATGGTGTGAGTCCCTTTTAAATTTAAGGGATGCCCGAGCATAATGTGCCACCTAGTTCCATTTGTCAACCGATTCGAGTATCACCGCAACTATATTATCCGGGGTGGGCTCTCCCGTCTCCCTGTAGAGTTCGCAGCCTGACCCATTTTGTACACGCAAAAAAGTGTGGCAGGTATTGTCCTCATCTCCTGGGCAAAACCGACAATCGGGGGACCGTGACTTACCAATCTTGTGCAGGTACGACTGAAAGCACCCATGCCCGCTCAAAAGCTGGGTCAGATAGAAGTCAGTCTCACCATGGCTTCGACTTAGCCACGGTCTCACATCCGGGATGAGGCGCGCAGTCCACCTTCCCTTCGTGCAATTGACCCAAGACTGCTGCCAATCGTTGAGCGAGCGCTGCCTCACCTCGCGGACAACCATCTCCCTCGCATCCTCGTTTCGGCGCAAGTAAATAGCGCTGCGCTCTCTAGCATGGAGGGCAACAGGTATCATGCCTGCAATAACTCTCACCGCCATTGGAGTTAGCATTGCCAGCGCAGACTTTTAATTATAATGAGTTAAATGAAAAATATTGTCAGCGTCTCGTAGGGTTGCCAATAATTCTAAGTCTGGCTCACGCCTTTCTTACTGAACCAGTTGAAGCACCACGTACATCATTGTCCGCTGGACCGATAGCAGTGAAAACTCGATTTGATTGGATGGTGTATGGACCGACAGAAATTTAAAAAGCTCAAGTCAGATACAAGATGTGTCCTACATTATAGAAGAAAGGATGATATGTTAGCAGAGATGCACAAGCTTATGTCGGATTATTTTGATGCTGGAAATTTTGATCTGATGCTGAATATAAAGAAAATTGATTCAAAAGATGATGAAAGAACGTTAAATATTTTCGAGTTATTGGCAATGAGACTCGATGCTAGATATTAGGATGGACTTCTTTGGAAAGAGTTTGTTCCACCTTTCTCCAGATACTTATTCAATGGCCATGCGAAGATTAGAAGGCGTTGAAAGGAAGATGCTTCGAGAAATGCAATACGTCAACAGATATTGCAGTAAAATCAATGATTTTATAAGAAAAGGCTACGCCCGTAAACTAACTATCGTTGAAGCAGCTCAATTGTTAGAGAAAACCTTTTACTTGCCGCACTTTGGCATAAAAAACCCAAACAAACAAGGACTACGCCTAGTTTTTGATGTCGCAGTGGAGGTTCAAAATATTTCACTAAACAAGGCTCTTCTTCCGGGTCCTGATATAAACCAGCCCCTGATTCAAATTTTATTCAAATTTAGTCAGGCACCAGTAGCAGTCTGCGGAGACATAAAAGAGATGTTTCACCAAGTGGCTATCTTAAAGAGAGATCAGGATAGTAGCGTTTTCTGTGGGGAGGTGGTGACGTGGCTAAGCCAGCTGAAGTGTATGTAATAGAGCGTTTGATTTTCAGTACCACATGTTCGTCCACAATAGCGCAATATATAAAAAATATCAATTCCAAAAATTTCGAAGAGGAGTTTCCCCGTGCAGTTGAGGCAATCATAGAAAGACATTATGTTGATGACTATGTGGATTGTTTCCAGTTAGAAGTCGATGCCATAAATGTTACACAAGCCGTCATCAAAATACATCGAGCTGGTGGGTTTGAATTACGAAACATAGTTTCTAACTAGGAGAAAGTTAAAGCTGCTGTTGGACACGCTGCTGGTAACTCAAGAGAAACGGTCAATATAGAAGGTGAATTGGGGAGAATCCTAGGCATGCACTGGCTGTCACAGCCGGATGTTTTTATTTTCAAGTTGCAATTCCATAAAGTACCAAAATAAATATTGAACTTTAGTAGAAAACCCACAAAACGCGAAGTGCTTTGTGTGAATATGTCCGTTCTTGATCCATTCGATTTTTTAGTTGAGTTGATGATGTCAGCAAAAGTGTTGATGCAAGCAGTGTGGAAGGCAGGATTGCAGTGGGACGAAACTTTAACTGACGACTTATACCGTCGCTGGAAACTTTGGATGGAGGCATATTGGAGAGGGATAAATTTAAATACACTGAAAGTAGCAGTTGTCGCAGGAAAAAGTTCGTGTGCACCCGCCCGGTAGCACACTATACTGAAGCTGAAACAACAAGCAGCAGTATTGGGCGTGAGGCTTGAGGCAACAATCGTGAAGTGCCAAACAGGCAAAATAAACAAATTTGTTTTTTGGACTGACTCAAATACAGTGATTAGGTGGATCCGATCAGACTACCGAAAATATAAACAATATGTTGCAAATCGGGTGTCAGAAATTCTGGATGGTAGTGGAGTCGAGGACTGGTGATGGTGTCCGGGTTCTATCAACCCGGCTGGTGAGGCAACAAGGGCAAAGTTTCCGAGAAACTACGCAGTAAATGGAATTCGGCTAAATGAGCCTGATTTTTTGAGAAATCAGGAAGAGCAGTGGCCACAAGAATTTTTGACAGGTTACATAAACGATAAAAGCGACGAAGAACTAAGAGCCAAACATTATCTTTTGGCAGCGTGGCAAATAAATTGTACCAGATATTAAATGATTTTCCAAATATAACAGATTTAAAAGAGTGGTGGCTTGGGTATTCCGGTATTTTGATAATCTGCGTAGAAAAATACGACAAGCACCAAGAGTCAATGGAGAGCTGACATCTTCCGAAGAATTTGCAGCCGAAAAATATTTATGTCGTTGGGCACATACATATGTAATCTTTTGGAAGCGAACGTGTGCGCTTACAACGTGGTGAATCAATTTCTAAGAGTACTGTGCAATCACAGTGTATATTCTGCAAAATTTGTAAGGCGAAACTTAAGCAGCCACAAATGGGTGAACTTCCTGTGGAGCGGCTGACTCCATACGTTCGACTGTTTTCGTTTACGGGGCTAGATTTTTTGGCCCTATAAATGTGATACTTCGTAGAGGCCGAGAAAAAAGGTGGGTTGCACTATTTACCTGTCTAACCATTCGTGCTATCCATTTAGAAATTGCGGCTGGTCCTCAAGTGACGCTTGTCTTGTTTGCATTAGAAATTTTATGAATAGAAGAGGTGTTCCGGTTCAAATTCGCAGTGGCAATGAAACTAACTTCGTCGGAAAAAGCAAAGAGTTGCAAGGTGTTCGGGGTTTTTTCGACGACGACCGTATGAAAGCCAAGCTTAGTCCACTCGGAATCGAATGGAAACTCAATACCCCCTCTAATCCGAGCGAACGTGGAATATGGGAAAGAATGGTTCAGTCAGTAAAAAAGGCGTTAACGGTAATGTTGGCTGAATAATCACCACGTCTGGAAACGCTGCAAAGCTTTTTGATCGAGATTGAAAACATAGTCAATGCTTGGCCACTAACTCACCAGCCTGTAACCGGACCCCCTTACCCTGAACTATTACTTGCTTGGCTACACAAATTCTACACAAACGCCATCGAAGTTTGAACTAAAATTTATGAATTTGCGAAAGCAGTGGCGTCTTGCTCAGAATCTGAAAAATGGAATGTGGCATCAATGGATAAGGAAGTACTTGCCAGAATTGATACGCCAAGTGAAATGGTGCCATCCATTCGAGCCTATACGAACCGGTTGTCTCGTATTTATATGTGATGTAAATCTTCCACGAAATAAATGGAGGCGTGGCAGAGTGTGCAAGCTACATTATGGAAAGGATGGAGTGGTGCGTTCAGCTGACGTGAGCAGAAGCACAGGGATCCTAAAGAGACCAGTTCTAGATATCGAGACCTCAACAGAAGATGGTGAATTCTCCCCCTCCGGGTCAATTCACGGGGGGAGTTACGTTCGCGCCCACCACGAGATGGCCCATCGTAAAAAATACAATGTTGTCATATGAGAGTATTAGTTGTAAGGCTCTAAATAGTACTGTTTGAAAAATGTTCGTGCTTTTTTGTAGCAGTGATGGAGTGAATACGATAAAATACCACAACAGTTCCTCAAATTTCAAACCAGAGTTTTTAAAGACAACAGGTTAAATTTTGCCGAGCACGTTTTATTCAATAGCCCGAGGTACAAAAAAGCCACAGTTATATCTTCTCAAATCAAGTCTTAAAACAACATTATCGGCAGTGAAGTGCACAGGCAAACTTTGTTCAAAATAGTATAGATTTGCGTTTTTTCACAATAAAATAGTAACGGTATCCTTATCTCTATAAAGTTCAACATCCAGGTAGGTATTATAAACCTTCAAAAAATCGCATAATATTTCCCCCTTGAGAACTCGCTCCGCGTTGAAAAGTTCCAGGGCATTTCTAATCTTGTCATTATTTCTATAGTCTTGGCTATTTATTAGTGACGTTACCTTTAAACCAAATTACGAATTACTTGTATTTACTCTCTCCTTGGAGGTTATTTATCGTCGAGACTGCGTAAAACTTACACGAAAAGTGAGCTCGGCTCGAATCGACCAAAATGCGAGTATTTATCCAATTTTTTTTTGCAATGTAGTCTTTCACCGTAAAGGCTTATCCGATTATGCTGAAAAATAAGACAGAAGAAGAATGATCGGAAAATTAAGATAACGTTGAAGTGAACAGTTATTGTTTCAATTCTTATGAAAGTGGGGAAAATCACTGTCATGAATCACGTTAGAATGTGTCAGTTAGCTCAGGTTATATAATATGTCGTTCCATTCTACATATTCGTCAGAGCTTTTACGTTGGGAAGGACAATATTACGCAGTGGGCTTTTTCCCGAATCATCATTTAAGGAACATGCTTTTAACACTTGATTGAATTTATCAATGAATGCTGAAGATGAGCAACGAAAAATAATAGGTGAAAAAATCATGAATGTAGACTCAATAATAACATATGTTAAAGGTTGAAATTCCTTGAACTTTTCTAATATTCGCCAGTAAAACTATTAGTATAATTAAATTGAATGAAATCAGATATTTAAGCAGTCCTTTAAAAGGTTCTTATACTCTATAAGTTTTAAAAGAATATACAGAAGTTCTTGCCATATGGATTTCCTCTGACTACAACAATTATATATGGTTTTTCTACCACATGGTCGTTCCACTGAACCAGACACTAAACTTTTGATAAGAGGTGTTCTTTTAAACAGCTCGCTATTTCGGTAGATGTTACTTTTGAAGCTGTCATTTTCTGACACTTGATAAATAGAAACTACGCCATTCATAAAAATGGAACGATACACGCTTCAGCAATGCATTGAAATTATAAAAATTCACTATAAAAATGGTGAAATTTTGGCAAAGACCGTTCGTAAAACTCGAACATTTTTGGGTCGTCGTGAAGCACCTTGGCGGACCGCAATACAGAAATCGGTGGGAAAATTCGAGCTATTGGGACAACTTGATGATGTGAAGAATAAAACCGTGCACGTCACTCAAGAACAGCTGAGAAAGTGTTGAAGAAAACCCAGGTTTGTCCATTCCTCATCGTTCTTTGGAATTAGGCATTCCACAAACGTCATTACACCGTATTTTGCATAAAGATTTGGATCTTAAGGCTTAAAAAGTACAGTTAACACAAGAACTCGAGCCAGTCAATCATCAAAAACGTCGTGTCTTTGCTGATTGGGTCCTTGAAATGCATGAAAATGATCCGGAACTCCATCGAAAAATCATCTTGAGTGATGAGGCCCATTTCCACCTCGGTGGCTTCGTTAACAAGCAAAATTGTCGCATCTGGGGCGCGGAAAACCCAAGAGTTATTGTTGAAAAGCCTCTTTATCCTCAACGTGTGACTGTTTGGTGCGGTTTATGGTCCGGCGGAGTCATTGGACCTTACTTTTTCGAAAATGCCGCTGGAGAACCAGTTACGGTGAATGGATTGTGCTATCGAGAGATGATTAATGATTTTTTGCAGCCGGAACCGGATGGTATTGATCTGGACAACGTGTACTTTCGACAAGACGGCGCTACATGCCACACAAGCAACGAAACCATTGATCTTTTACGGGAAAAGTTTCCGGACCGTGTTATCTCTTGAAGAGGTGATCACAACTGGCTACCGAAATCTTGTGATTTAATACCTTGTGACTTCTTCCTTTGGGGCCACGTAAAAGAAAAGGTCTACGCCAACTGCTCAGGGTCGATTCAAGAACTCAAAGATTGAATTCGTGAGGGTATCGAGGACATAGGGTAGCCACTTTGCGATTTGGTTATGGAAAATTTCATGAAAAGGTCCTGTAAGCGTGGTGGTGGTGGTCATTTGCCTGATGTTACTTTCCACCATTAACCGCATACCTTTTTCTTTATAATCAAATAAACATCCGATCATTTATATTAAAAAATGGCATTTTTCTTTTAATATCAAAATAACACCTCTTATTGGAAAACCCTATATTTTCTCCGAATATATAATATAATAAAAAGGCGTTTAAGTTTCGGCTTAGTTAATGATTTTGACAATATTGCAACAAAATTTTGGCCAGCTTAAAATTGAGTAGTATTGGTTTTTCTTTTAAAGCAAAAATATATTTCTGCAATTTCGTTAAACCTTTTTCAAACGCCTAACC
Organism: Odontomyia ornata; assembly: GCA_963969285.1. Taxonomy (NCBI): domain Eukaryota; kingdom Metazoa; phylum Arthropoda; class Insecta; order Diptera; family Stratiomyidae; genus Odontomyia; species Odontomyia ornata. Next base: position 386,833,597 of record OZ017739.1, read on the forward strand.
ACCTAGGGCGAGTTTCGTTGGACGTAGCACCAATATACCCACTTGTATATATTCGGTGCGTACACGAATCCACCCGCTTAGCCTGAAATACCTGGAACTCCACTCGACTCCACTCTAGACCTTCCCCAATCAAACGCACGTATTCTCAATCAAATAAATTTATTACTTCTTCAGACCACATTTGCTATCTTGGTTGTTAATGGTTGCGGATGCCTCCCGTTTACGGCGCTGCTCTACCTTAAACTCTTATTCTATCACTTTGATTTTTCTTTTGAATGACTCCCGCTCCGCTTTGGTCACTGCGAGATATGCCAAGCGGGGCAGGTCACTGCTCTTGCGGCGATATTGAACAATGCGCCCACCTCTTTCCCGCTTCTCTTCCGGCCCGACCATCGACGTATCAAACGGCTTGGTCAAGCGTGACCGGTACTCCTCGATAGTGATTGGCCTCGGACCAGCTCTGGGCGTCACAGCGATTGCTTCCTCGTGCGACGGACGGGGTCGCGATGTCATCACAGGCCGCTGGTGGTTAGTTCGTGGCTGATCAGTTGCCGCTCACGTATGTCGGTCGTGGTGGTTGCTGGCAGTGTGAGCTGGTTAGTTGGTTGCCGATGGCATTTTGGCCCAAATTGTGATGTCCGCACCACGGAATCGATTGGAATCACGGCAACTATCTCGCAAGCGAAAAAAGAACTATGTGGTATTGGATCCTGGAATGCCAGATCACTCAATTCCCCTAGCATTGTTAAGGACCTTTAACAACAGGCCAGTCAATATCAATTAAAAATACAGGTAGTTCAACATTCAAGACATGAGATCGCCCACAATATTCAAAAGTGGGAAGCCTACTGGAAGACGAGAATTCAGAGAGGCCTTCATTGTGGATAGGGAGTTCAAATCGTACGTGATTGATTTTAAGGCAGTCAATCAACAGCTGTGTGCGATCCGTATAAAAGCGAAATTCTTTGAAATTTGGCTGATTAATGTTCACGCCTCAACCGAAGAAAAGAACGAAGAAACGATGGAAACGTTCTACAATCGCCTGAAAAGACTGGTTGACTCATTTCCTACAAACGACAGAAAAATAATTTTGGCTGATTTCAACGCTAAGGTTGGCAATGTGCTATCTCATTGGGGAATGACTGGAAGATACGAGTTTACCCTCCACGATAAAACAAATGCCAACAGCCAGCGCCTGATTGATTTTTCATCTAGAAGAAATCTAGTCATACGTTTGACTTGTTTCCCACATCGACGCATTCATAAAATGACCTGGATATCACTGGATGGGAACACAAAAAACAAGATCGATCATGTTCTGATCCAACAACGTTGGGCCGCGAGCATACTTGACGTCCGTACATACCGAGGTGCCAATTGTAACTCAGATCATTACTTGACCAAATTAACCTACCGATGTCGTATGTCAAAGGCATATTCGGTGAAGGCTAACTTGCTACAAAAATTGACATCAAAAGGCTCCAAACAGTGTCTGTGGTCAAAAATTTCACGGAGACCCTCGACAACCAGCTGGCTCCCATCTTAGCAGACGCATCGATAAAGACATGCAACGAGCTCTGGGTGGCTATTAGGACCGTGGCAGAACAGTCAATCGGACATCAAGTTCGGGGCAAGAGAAATGATTGGTTCGATGATGACTGCCAGAATGCGTTAGATAAAAAGAATCAGGCCTACAAAGAATACGTATGTAGGAAAACCAGGACGAAGAGAGAACACTGTGAAACTCTCAGAAGAGTAGCGAATAAGGTAATTAGGATTAAGAGAAGAAAATGCTATAGCGACCAATTAAGAAGTATAGATGTAAGTTCAGCGAGCAACAACACAAGCCAAGCTTATCAAGTAGTGGAAAGCCTAAAACGTGGTTATTGCCCAAAACCACGCTCTGTCGTGATGACATTGGCAATATCATCGCTGATGAAACCAAGATTAAGGACAAATGGGCATCATATTTCAAGAACCTCCTTAATCCTCCGCACAGCTCCAGAAAATCGGAGCTTATAGATGTTTGCGGAGAGTTTCCATTGGCCCCACCAACTCTGGATGAAGTTTGTTCCATCATCAAAGCCCAAAATAATAATAAAGCACCGGGCATCGATGAGATTCCAGTGGAGCTCATCAAAACTGGTGGCAGTAGTGTTCATCAAGCTATTCACAAAGTCATCCAGTACATTTGGCAACAAGAACATATGCCGAAAGAGTGGAGCCAATCAATCATATTGCCTATCCACAAAAAAGGTGATAAGCTACAGTGCGAAAATTATAGAGGCATATCACTACTTTGTACGGCGTACAAAACAATTTCTAAAATCTTAAAAAATAAAATCGGATCATACGCCAACAGTATTATTGGGAAGTATCAAGGTGGCTTTAGAGCAAGTGGATCGACGATAAACCAATTGTTCACAGTCAAGCAGGTACTTGAAAAGTGTTGCGAGTTCAACTTAGACGTACACTAAATTTTCAATGACTTCAAGCAAGCATACGACAGTATTGATCGTAACGTACTGCACCAAATAATGCTTTGTTTTGGTATCTCAGCCAAATAAGTCCGTCTTACCAAAATGAAAATGGCGTCTACGACTTTCCAAGTCCGCCTCAATAACCAACTCACCATTGCCTTTGACACAAATATCGGACTAAAGCAAGGAGATGGGCTGGCTCCATTGCTATTCAATTTGGCTCTGGAGTACGTCATAAGGAAGTTACCTGTCGATACACGGGGCACATTACTATACAAGTCGAGCAAAGTAGTAGCCTATGCGGACAACATCAACATTCTGCCACGGTCATTAACAACTGCCAAAGAACTTTTCCTGAAACTCGACAGCGTAGCAAAACTAGTAGGGCTAAAAATCAATGAAAATAAGACAAAACTCATGACGCAGTTGAGGAAAAATACATCAAATACACAAAATATCACACTTGGCAAATGCAGCATCGAAAAAGTGAGCAAATTTGTGTAGTTAGGCGCCAAAATAACGAAAGAGGGAGACGAAATACTCCGAAGAATACAGCTTGCAAATAAAATATTTTATTCAGTTTTGACGATCTTGAAGACCAGCTGCATACACAGGAAAACAAAGCCCCAAGTATACAAATCTGTGTGCGATGGGTGTGAAACATGGACCCTAACCCAAGCCTCCGCAAATATATTGAAGGCCTTTGAACGACGGATCCTGAGGCGAATAACCAGAGTGAAGCTAGACGGGGACCAATGGCGAATTTGTTACAACCATAAGCTGTATCAAATTTTTGACGAGCCGGAGGTCTCAACGATGGTAAGACTGCGGAAGCTGCAATAAGCTGGCCACATGAGTTGTATGGATGAACATCGGATACCCAAAAAGGTATTCGTTGGGAGAACTGAAGGCCGGAGACCAGTGGGGAAACCCAAGAAATGCTGGTCTGACTCGGTCGACGAAAACAATTCATCGCTGCTCGGATTTCAAAATTGGCGGACACGGTCAATGGACCGAGACAGTTGAAGGCGCTGTTTGCAAGAAGCGAAGGCCCGAGAGGGGCTGTAGTGCTAAGAAGAAGAAGAAGCTATGTCTGCATATCGTAGGTTAAGTACAAAAACCTTCTGTCATGAGCGTAGTTCTGTCTACCCAAATTGTTTTTTATTGATAGGATTAAAATCTACTTTATATCTCTTGTAACTATTTATATAGATTGATTGAACTGAGCCCCTTTTAACTTCGACTTTGAGAGTGTGTCAAATATAAAAGGGGTTTTATTTCAGAAACAAACGGCTGCAGAAACATTGCCAGCTGATAATCGTGTCTAAGTCTTCACTAGGACTGTCTCTCCCTTTCTCCGCGATTTCTTAATAGCTTCTTTAGATTTAAGACTATAGTGATAGAATCACGTTTCGTGCATGCATCAAATTCTTCCGCACTCCTTCTTGTAAGCTTCTGATCGACCTTGAAATGTCTCAAAAACTTCTAAAATTTGGGTAGAAAGGCGTGGGTCTATCTACGTAGCTCATTTTTTATGGTATTACAGGTCATTTTTGATGATCACTTGACAGGTCCCGCAACTTATTCCGACCCATTCTGTAATTTTTGATATTGTCACCAACATTAGATGCCCATGAATAAAAATTCTGTTAATGTTTCATTCAAAATTGTCCTTGATACCCCTTTGCAAGTATACGTTTCAGTAAAAATTTGTTTAAACTAGAATTATCAGGCATTGCAATCACTGAGCCAATTAAACATAATAATTTCCACCTTCTAATATTAAATTATTATCATTGTCACATTTAATATATTCTTCATTAAAATTCATCTTCTTCTTTCTTCCAGTGTAACTAACAATCGCAGATATTTATGTGGACTTGCTCAAGACGGAGAAAATTATGACAGAAAGAAATACGTAAAAGATTGTAGCCATTCTTCAAATCGAAACTTGATGTCAGTTCATCGATTTGATCGATTTATGTTTTGGTTTTCGATTAATTTTATTTTGAGTGGCCGTGAATGCCACCCAGTGAATTATTTCGATCTGCCGGTTAAACGATTTAATTATTTTATTGACTGTCAAACAAACAGTTGCTGTAAAGTTAAGGAAGTCATCGGAATTTTTAGGTGAAATCAATTGTTCACAATGGCCGGGCATGGAGTGCCGAATCAACGGAAAAAATCCCAACAAGATAACGAATACGGAGATGATGATTTGGACGAGCTTCCCAAGCCTCCGGATGGAGGATGGGGATGGGTGGTTGCGTTTTCATCGTTTATGATTCATATTATTAGTAAGTATTAAAATATTTTTAACTTTTATTTTAAAGCAAGCTTAATTTTAATTTTAATTGCTAATGATTAAAACGTTTGTAAATTGTTCATCAATTAGTTTTTGGCTGCTGCCGTCAAAAATGTAATAATGGGCTTAAAAAAATTTATTGATTTCCCTGTTAAATGATTAATTTGGAAAAGAAACTCCGTGCTATTAAAAAGAACATACGTCTTATGAAATATTCCAGTTGGCAAATTAATGACACCCTGATAAGATTATGTTGATAGAAATAAATAAAATAGTTGAAAACGGCTCTATGATTCAGTTGACCAAGTTTAAATTATTTAATTAATTGCTCACATCACAATCGTTGATGAAGTTAATCAACACAATCAAAGAAACGTCCAAAGATAACTCGTATGTGTCAAAAGATTGCTTTTGATTAAATCGCGTTCGTGAATTCAATTAGGCATGATTTACTCAAGTTGTTTTTATGCTATGAGTTGTATTTCAATATTGATTTCATGAATTTGAATTAAGCATTGCTTTGATAGTTTTGGTTGGAAAGAAAATATATAAATTCAGAACAAGAGCTGATAAGGAAAAGCATACAAAATGTTTTTTATCATATAATCAATTTTTGGCATACTTTATTTTATTATTATTCACTCCAAGCTAATTTTTAACTTATTGTTGAGGGTTGCTATAATGCAGATATTTCTTGAATTTTCACATCTGCGATGGAATACATATGTTATATCAATGATTGAGTCTTAAATTTAAGCGATATGCCAGTGAATGCTTTAATTGTGCATGCAACGATAATTCCGACAAACGTGATAACTGCAATGAAAATACTAACACATTAAAAACTGTTGAATTTATGGGGGGCAGAATTAAATGAATAATTATGTTGGGTTTATTTTCTGGTGACTTTCGTAAATGGTGTCAAGAATATGATAACCTCTATAATCTCATTTAACTTGCAAGATGATTGACATATTTTTGCTGACGATCAAGTCCGAATGTTTTTCTGGTTGATGATACGATCAGTGAAAATAATGGCCTTTTCAAGGTAGTGACTGTTTTTCAGTTTATATTGCCACCAAAATTCAAGAATATATATTGCTTTAATAAATATAGAGTAATTTTCAAGCATCTGTGATGAAACTTTAGTTGTTTTAGAGACGAGTGTTACGATGAAGTACAAGATGGTGGAAACGAAAGACTGGAATTGAGTAATTACATTTATTCACACCGAATAATCACATGAATCAACCGGTCTTTCTTGACGTCTCGTCGTTAACTGCCCCCTCTACTTGAGCGTCCTCTCTCTGCTTGCTGAGTTATGCTATCCTAGTAATCTAAGCTTGACAGCTTCGCCATCCTACTTGAACTTGCGCTCAAGCTTCGCTGCTGATCGTTCCATATCTTCGTGATCGTCTCCGACCATTTTCATCACTTGCTGAAAATGAATCAAATTCTGGGCTTAGCTAACGCCATGGCTTCATAGATTAATGCTTTATTCACCTTGCAGTCCCGTTAATTCAAATGCTCTCCACTAGGTATCGATCATTTGGCAGGACTCTGGCAACTAGATAGGGGCCCTTTTATAGAGTGATTCTTTATTGGGTTTGGTTTTTAATCTCAAATGATAGGCATAAAGTTGAATTTTATAGTTAAAAATATTTTTGTGAGTAAAAAGAACAATCTATAGCATTTTCTTTTCAAAGATTATCTTGTTTAAATGTTGACTATAACTGCGCCATAAATGGTCCATTCTGAGGGTCCAATTTAGACGAACCGTTCTAGATTGTGTTATATTACACCTTTAGATTATTGTCTTTGGGATTACACGAAGTCCTCAGGGATAAACTAAGTTCAATTGATCCTTTGGAAGCCATCATTAGTCATGTCATTCGCGCGATACCGATCATTATACATTCATTAGAGCCCTCTAGCAACGAGGTAAACTCCTCCTCGACCTTCATGCATTCTGCTCTCATCACAATCCATCGTATGACCACCACCCGCCACCACCAAACATTCATACTAGGCAACCACCACTGCCTCCGAAATTGGACCCTGACAATGGACCATTTACGACGTAGTAGCGGTCAACATTTAAGCAAGATCATCTTTAAAAAGTAAATGTCGTAAATTGTTCTTTCGACTCTCAATAAAGTTTTTACTATAAAATGCAACTTTATGTCTTTTATTTGAGATTAAAATCAAGCCTCATAATGAATCACCGTATATTTACGCTCCAACTTACGTCATTCCCCTGTGCCGGATCGCAAATTCAAAGTCCCTACCAAGTCCCCTTCTCTACAAAACGTCGGCGTCTTCCATCTGGCGTTAAATCGAAGTTTCCATTTCTGTCTACTTTTAGTGATGCTATTGGCAGCTACTTTTCGTCACTCTTGAAAACTCAACTCGATTCCTTGCAGCTCATCAGAGAATTCAGTTGTCGCGTTCTTCATGCTGTTTATTGTGAACTACGTTTGGTGGCTATCGGCGTCGTAACCTGTTACGAAATATAAAATTAAAACCCGGAGCCACTCCTGGAAGGGAAGGATTCCTTGCACTCCAACATTTTAGTCGGAATAGTACCAAGGAACAACTCCACGCGCTGAAGTACCGGTGGGAAGGACTAAGGTTATGTTAAGATAACCAATGTGAACTATTAGCGTTAAGTATGGTTGATTTCTAATACGTTCAATAAGAATTCTTTGTTTTTACTTATATTGTAAAATTTGCACATTAATTGCACATCCTGTTCAAGCGCATAGTTTAAGTAAAACCCAGAAAAATTTGACCCAATGTAAATCATTAGCGTTAAGTAAGGTTAGGTATTGAGTGGAAAAAAATAAACAAAAAGGAAGCAGCTTCTCTTCACCACCGAACTTCAATTCCGCTCTCACAACGATAAAATTTCGTGAAATTCTTGGCACACCCGATTGTGTCGCATCTGGAGTGCTACAATATGAACCATCATCATTGTGAATTGATGTATGGTTGGTTGGTGTATTGGCCTGCGTATTGTTGACTGGATGTACACCAGTTAGTGGCGATACAAAAAAGGAAACATTTTCTTCCTCCAAAAGTTCATACCCTTCTATTTCATCTGAATCGTCAGGATAGTCTTTTCCCCCATCACATTCCAATCCCAGAAGAATGCACAATCTATCAGCACACGTTTATTCGTATTTTGAGCATCTGAATCGTCAGGATAGTCTTTTTTCCCCATCACATTCCAATCCCAGAAGAATGCACAATCTATCAGCACACGTTTATTCGTATTTTGAGCAATGGTCATCAGGACACTTCTCAGTTACTGTTTCGCATCATTTTTCGTCGTCGCCAATTGGACAATTTACATTTCTATCGCAGACGAATTTGTGCGATAAGCAGGTTATATTGTCGACACAAAGAACCCATTCTGGGATTAAACATGTTCGTTCCATGCAATTCTCTTCATCCGAATGGTCGAGACAATCGTTTTTGCCGTTGCATTGATATCTGACATCGATGCAGTTTCCATCTTTACATCGGAATTCATCTTCACGACAAACATTCTTACTAAAAGCTTGCGACACTAGGAATACAACGATCAGCAGTCATATACAGGACTTTACTCTAAAAGTAAAAAGTCTTCCGTATCGTATACATTATATGTATTCTAAAAGCAAAGAATCTTCCGTATCGTATTCAGGACATTATCCGAAAAGTAAAGAATCTTGCGGGTACCCAATTTTTTAGTACCGCGCTGGTTGAGACTGACTGTGGTATGAAGATCAATGGAAGAATTGCTGAAAACAAGAGTATTTGGCGAATTAAGATGTACTTACGAAATCCTCGGGCTGATCACTCGACATAACATGATATCCCTTCGCGGACATAATTATGGCGGACACAATTATTTTAAAATATCTCGTGACGAACGTAAATAAACGCACACATAGTCACAAGCATCAACACAGTAATTGACACTTCGACCAAAACAAATCGATAAGGTTGTTATCGATAATGCAGTACTCTGCGTGAAAGAAAGGTGGCCACCAAGAAAAACTGGATTTGCGTCCGAGGTAATTGCTGCAAGGTTGAGCAGCCGTGCTGAATATTGTGGCCATGAACTTTGGTTCTTCAACTCAAGTCAAAGAGCCGTTGCGACAAGTTGATACGGATACTCGGGCAGCGGAGAAGGAAGGACGGAACATTTTGCAAGCCAACAGGTGAAAAACATCAGAAGGAAGGAGCGTCCAAGAAACGAATAAGGCAACGAGGGAAAATCGCTCGAGACAACAAGGGAAGAAAACCGATTCAGGCAGCGAGCGAGTTGAAGTGCAAGGATTTCGATCATCAACAAGGCCCTCAACGTAGGAAGTAAGGAAAATTGTGTAAGGAATTTGAATTTTATAAATAATAGCTTCGCATGAAACTGAGATCATATTGATTTATCGTTTAATTTTCTTATACGAAATTTTCGTGCTTTGTGAAGTGTTTTCGCGCGTGGAGCATGCAGTGTTGATGGAAGGCATAGATTATACCTGTAGTGCGTAAGATCCTTCCCGTTGGGGATTTCAATCTGCGCAGACATTTTTTTAAGTGGAAGTTGGTTTTTTTTTGTGGAAGTTAGTTTTTCTTTTACGGAAGTTAATTTTTCTTTAGTGAAAGTTGGTGAAAGTGGTGATAGGGGGCTCGAAGAGCCGAGTAAAGGTCACCAGTGGATATTCTAGCGAAAAGCTCGCCAGTTGGCTCCTGGGGGCAATACTAGGGTTGGCGAGTGGCGGTTTCTACCCCGTCGCCACGGGCTAGTCGGAACCCCAAGGCCCCCAACCGGAATCGCTTGTTGTAACGTATCATTAACATTTTTTACGTTACAAACCTGTCGCGTCATTTTCTTGTATCCTTAAATACTGGGGTATCGATTGTTTGACCCTTTTAACCTGGCCATTGCCTCGAGGTGTTTTCATGCCGTTTGAATATGTAAGACCTAGTTTTCCTTGCAATATCGTTCGAATTCATTTCCTGTAAACGTTGTTGCTCTGTCCGAACCCGTCTGTTTGGAAATCCCACAGAAAGCCGTCATTTTGTTAAGCATCTTAAGAGCGACTCGCACTTTGGTGGTCTGAACCAATTGGAGGAACACAAACTTTGTAAATGGTTCGCTTATTGCTATTATATACAAATTTTCTTTGCGGCTTCACGGGAATAGTCCCAAATAGTCAACATGTACTGTTTGGAATGGAATCCAATTTACTTTATCCGAATGGAACTCTCCGTCAGGTTTTCCCCCGGCCTGTTTAAAGTAGCAACATTTCGGGCACGCTTGGATATATTCTCGCACTGCGAACCAAAACATTTGTTGAACTCCCCTGCAAAGTCTTCTGTTCACCAAAGTGCCCCATTTTATTACGGAAGGTTCGAATGATTCGCCAACGTATTGCTTTTGGCATCACAAATTTCACGTCTGCTTGCACATGTCTATACAGACAATTATCCTTGATAGTATAGCCCACTCATAACTGTTTTAGTTGGTTGGACGATCGTTTACCTAGCAATGCATCCATTATCTCTAGGATTTTCGGATCTTAGAGGTCCATTCCTGCCAGCCAGTCTTACCGACATACTTCCAACTTCTAAGCCTTATCAGCTACAGGTAATCTCTTGACTGTTGTACCAACAGGTGCACGACTGAGGGCATCGACGCGCTGTATTTTGTCACCCTGTTGATGAACTGTTGTAAAGCAATGCTCTTGCAGCTTCAACCATTACCTGGCAATACGTGGCACCAGCGGAGTTTTCACTTCCGTTGTGCTGGTAGTGACACCGTTTGTGACTACTGTAAAAGTCTCACCGAGTAAGTACAGCCGGAAATTTTTGACTGTCTTAATAATCGCCAAAATCTCCAATTCTGTGGTATGTCGCCTCGCTATCAGAATATTTTCTACTATAGTACGTGGTCGGCTTCCACGCACCATTGGCAGATTCCTGCAATAGCACTCCACATAAACCATGGACACTTGTGTCAGTGTGTAACTCTTGATTGCATGTGGCATTGTATACATCGAGGATCGACTTGCTGACTAAGGCATCTTCGAGCTTCTCAAATGCTTCCTGCTGTCGGTACGTCAATTTGAAATTTTTTATTCGAACAGTCTTTAGCGATTGTGTTAAAGGCCCGATGGTAACAGCAACATCCTTGACAAATTTTCTGAAGTAATCCGAAGAATCGTATTACTTCACTTCGATTAGTCGGTTCCGGAAACTTCCTAATACATTCGGTTTTTTGTCACATGGAGCGATTTCTTCATTTGATATCTCATGTCCGAGCTCAAACGCTCAAACGTAGAGCCATGCCGATCTCCTCTATAACTTGAAGGAACTCCTTCAGTGTTTCGAGCGCTTCGTTTTCAGTGTCAGTTGTTGTAATGATTTCGTCAACGTACCCTTAGAGCAAAAAAAAAAAAAAGGGAAGGGACAGTCCCATACAAAGTATTGTATATGGGGAGAGATGAGAGCCACATTTCGTGCCTGGTGGTTAAACTTGTGCGATTTGGCTCTCTTGGATTCTCTCTCATGCCGTGATGTCAAAGTTGATCTTGGATTTTGATCCAAGTACAACAATGCAGGAGGAAAAGATGACTTACGAGGGCCTTCTTAAATAATTTCAAAGTCATACTTTCTTTCATTTTTGTATATAGTATATATAGAATTTTTACATAAACAGATATAATATAGATTTTAGCTACAAAGATTTTATTATTAAGATGGCAGATAAGATTTACCAACAACGAATTACAAATCGCAGCTCAACGAAAGCCTTAACTCCGCCAAAGTCATGTACCACGCCCGGCTATTTATAATTTTATAAAAAACTCTGTTTTGCATTTGTAGTGAACTAGGTATAGATTAATGTCCATGTAGGACTGAAGCGATGGTCTGGAAGAGGATGTTAAGGTTCGCCGAGATTGGCCTTGTTTGGGGACGCGTGAATGCGCTAGCAGGCTAGCGTTGCGGTGTCGTGTGGTGGATTCTTTCTCCATAGCACAAGGACCCACTGCAAAAATATTTCGCATTCACGAATTAAAGGATCGAATGCCGATCGACTGGTGTCGAGGCCGAGGTAACCTACTAAGGGTTGCAATGTTTGTTCGAAAAACAAATTGGGCCGGGCAAAAACGGACGGGCTGACGGAGACTTTTTCATTAAGGACGATCCTTATGGCCCACAAATAAGAGTGGGGCATCCAGATGGAGGTTGTGCACCCTCCCAACCGGATCAAGATCCAAACGTAGACATGGCCATATATTTCCCATTTGAGTAGACAACAACAAAACAAAAAAATGGAGAAGCGTGCCCGATGGCTAGCCCATAGTAGAGGAGGAGCCTGCCATCATTGCGGGTCCTATATCCGGTCAGGTAAATTGAAATGGAAAGACCGAGTTTTTAACTTTAACAACCCATTTTATTTTTAAAATTCTTCAAATTAGTGCGGATATATTTTAGTATTCTAAAGCTATTCTTAGAAGATATCGAATTGACGTTACTTTACCGCAATTATTCCTAACGTTATTTTTTGGATTTATTATTGGAAATAGTACTTTAAACCCAAAGTAGTTTGAAAGCGATCATCAAAATGAAGCTAAACTAAATATATATTATAAAAATATATATTATTATTGTAGCTACAATAAAAATAAATGGTATGCAAATGCTATAAATACCTAACGTTAACTATGAATGAGAAGAACCTTCCGAGTATTTACCCAAAAATTGTTGCCTCAAATCATGACGAATAAATAGTTGAAATGGAAACTCAACTTTCTAACAAATCCTTTTTAGAAATAAAATCTTCTAATTTTAGAATTGATATATTCAAACTATTATAACTCATATTCAACTTTCGTAAAGCATTTGAAGATTTAAATACTTCACGTGGCAAGTCATGCAAGTTATTATGGCTTGAGTGCAATTCTAGCAACGCTCTCAGATGTTCAACAGCACATGGCGAAACTTGAGCTAGGTGATTACTATTTAGGTTCAGTGAAATGATTTTATTCTGTGTAGGAAAGTATTCAGTACTGATAACTTTTATAGGATTTTTCATTAAATCTAAATCTTTCAGTTCAGGTAACGACGAGAGAGCATCATTTGAAATTGCTTGAATGCGGTTTTGCGCTAAATTTAGTTTTTTTAAGTGATGAAAGTCCACGAAATATTGGTATTTTTGCAAGGTGGTTCCTCTTCAGACGTAAACTCGTTAATGAAATTAGATCAACGGCAGCTTCTCAAACACTGGCATCCAATTTGCTTCCAGTCAGATCCAGACTTCTTACCCATTCCGGCAATGGTGGAACATGATGAAGGTTTTGTTTTCTTTGCATTCGAAGCATCATTTGAAATTGCTTGAATGCGGTTTTGCGCTAAATTTAGTTTTTTTAAGTGATGAAAGTCCACGAAATATTGGTATTTTTGCAAGGTGGTTCCTCTTCAGACGTAAACTCGTTAATGAAATTAGATCAACGGCAGCTTCTCGAACACTGGCATCCAATTTGCTTCCAGTCAGATCCAGACTTCTTACCCATTCCGGCAATGGTGGAACATGATGAAGGTTTTGTTTTCTTTGCATTCGAAGCAGTCGCCAAGGCAGGCACGTGTTGATGAACAATAGTCAAAAACCGATCCACTAGACCTTACCTCTTCTACCAAATCACAAGTATCCAATTTTCCGTCGCTTATTCGGACATTTATGAAACGATGTGACGCCAAAGTCGCTGATTGGATGTCGTTAACAGCAGCGACCAAACTTAAGAGCAACCATGAGAAATCCAGCGCAGCAAACACGACTACAATGTTGGTATTCAGTGGCCAGTAAGAGAGGTCAATCATGCTACACACAACACAGCACTTGGTCCTTTATTTCAAAGAACTGATTCTACGAAGATCAACAATCCCCATCAAAATCGAAAAAACAAATAGTTGTAGCACGTGTAATGGAGTTTGCGCACGATTCCAGTAAACGAAAGCTTCAATGATACATCTTCCGACCGGCAAAGCGCTTGTAATATCAACTCACTTGCATAACATGCTTGTAGCGCGTGTTTTCTGTGTACAAACGACTTAAAAATCTGGTCTTGTCAACACCAATCTTCGACAATGAATCTCGCGATAGCTTATACTTATAAATCTGTGCTGTGGGTGTCACAATGCTGCCAACAATTTACGACGGCGGCCGTTCTCCGCGTCTTTGCTGATTCGCGGTCTTCAGTGGACTCGTCAAAAATCTCTTCACCCGTCTTGTCAGTTCACCCACAAATCTCACGATTGGAAATTAAAACGCCGCGATCTTAATATCTTGTAAATAACTTTTGCTTTTGTATTTGGAGCATATAAACACAAAAAGATATGCCGGCAAGCACAATCACATAGTCGGAACTTTTTCTTTTTCTAATATCTTGTAAATAACTTGTGCTTTTGTCTGCGGAGCATATAACTACAAAACGATATGCCGGTAAGCACAATAACATAGTCGGAACTTTTTCTCGCTAGCTAGCTGGGAGGCAAACTCCCCGGCGGGCGTCTCGTTTCACGATTTCAAGTTGACCTCGATTTGCGGAAAAATAGAATTGCGGACGATGACGACGATGATTTTCTGTAATACTGAAAATTCTATTTCACAGGTACACTTTGCTATTGGAAAACTTTCCAATTGAGCACGAAATCTAGTTGTCGTTGGTGCCTCGGTGACAAAAATTTCTTATTCTTCTCAGCTATTCGACCGTTCTTGGCTCGCTTTGAGGTTGATGTATGTTGAAAGATTCTTCCCACCGAGCGTAATGGAATCGAATCACCGCGAAATGATCACGTTGTCACCATTCGATCTCATCCCCGACAAAAAGGCCCCCAACCCGCTAGACCTTTTACAAGCACACTCTCGTGTGATTGCTGTCGCGATTCGAGGCAGACCCCTCATTCGTCCAAATCCTTTCTTTCTCTCCCTTTCTTCCGTGTCGCTACCGGTAAAAATCCAATCAGCTGCCCGCTCAGCTGATGTAATACACCATTGGGCTGCACTAAATCAGTGTTTGCCTATCCTAAATTTTAATGCGTAGATTTAATTTTTTTTCAAGAAAAATTGATTAAGTAATGAAAAATGAAAAAGATTCTAAATAGTAATAAAAGTTAAATCCCATGAAGCATATAATTAAAGAAAACGTTTAAAATTTAATTTAGAGGAAAATTGATATAAAGTTACATTTAATATAATAATAAGAAGAAAAATTATTCTACAAATTGCGATTACAATGGAAATAATTACATATTTTTTCTAAATCTGCCATTAAAATTTTGGATAGGAGATAGGAAGGTTTTCGAGCAGTTTGCTTGTGTGACTGCTCGATTACTACATGGCTGCTAAACATATTAAGCTATAAATTTTTGACTTTTTTATTTTGTTTAATTAACTTGCCTTAATAGCCTATCATTTCAAGTTTCATCGGAATCTGTTGAGAAACTTGGCAGCTAGAGGGCTACAAAAATAAAAAAAATTAGGTCGCCCCCCTGTATAGTGATCCCTACTTAAACACCTTAAAATATTTTCTTGTACTGCAAAGTTTGAGAGGCACCACTTTTGATCTACGTAGAAAATTTAATCGTTGCAGCTGATGTGGTTTGCGATAAAACTTGCGGTGACGCACGAACGGACGGACAGACAGGTCGCGATTTGATACTTTTTTACGGTATTGTTAAAATATTTTACAATATCCTAAAAATGGTCTGCTTTATAGATTCTTCCAAGTAAAGCCATTTAAAACGTTTCCATGAAAAATATTCATTATTTCAGTTGCTCCTAAAATAGCAAATTCCGCCTACTTTCTGACCTTTGGGGGCCGCCATTTTAAATGCATGCTTTTGATTTTGGATTATTGTAAGTCTTTGTATGCTAGGACCTCATCAATCAGTGTGCCGAATCTCGTTCAAATCGGAGTTTTATTCTAGGCAGGGAAAAAGTATTCAATTTTTAGTGAAAATGGTAGCTAAAAATATTAAGTTTGAAATTTTCGACATCTATAGTTTTCATCCGATTTTGCTAATTCCTTTCACAATACAAGAACATGGTACAAAATTCCATGATCCCAAGCTTCGTCAAAATCCGTTCGAAAATGTGGTCGCTGGAGGGCCACGACAATTTGAAAAGCTTGCATATTTAAACCGCCGCCATTTTGAGACTTGCACATGCATGATCACCAAAATGACAAAGTTCTAGAGCTGATTAATTTCTATCTTAAAACCAAGTTCATATACATCGAATTAAATGTACGACTCTTAAAAGCCTTTGAAGTTTTGAGTTTCAACTAGCCGGCCTTTGGTTTTTTGTGACCTGACCTCAAGTTTTTTACATAATTCTTTAGGTACTTATTGTTTTCATCAAACTACCGAATTTCATAAACATCGGTTGAAAGCTTTGGTCACCTTTGAGTGGCCGCCATTTTGTTTCAGATGGATAGACTTTGGATTCTATATTGCGAGATTTATCACATACATCAGTAAAACTTTGTACTCAATTTCATCCAAATCGGAGCTATACTTTCGTCAGAAAAGAAATCACGATTTTTCGTCTAAAATGGCCGCCATTTGGTTTTCTCCTGACCGATATAGCTGGTTGACGAATTTAACTGACAAATTTACTCAATATACCTTTCCTGAAATTTTGGTGAAAATCGGAGCGAAATTGCAACCTCTGGCGTGGTCACAGATTTTGTTATATATATATATATATATATATATATATATATATATATATATACATACATACATATATATATATATATATATATATATATATATATATATATATATATATATATATATATATATATATATATAACTTTGTCACTACGCAGTAATTGATGATGACCTATCATCTGGGTCAGATGCGGAGTCGGAGGGCCGAGTGTAGGCAGTAACATCGATACGATGGCAACCCTACCACCTGCAGAGAGTCAGTCGGTGATCTGGCGTCTGTTAAAGCGCACGTGGAAACGAAAGTCGAGCGTCGGTAGCTATTTACTTTCAATTACATTCATAACTCTTTATATTTTCACCCCTTGGGGCAATCAAAACCAATTATTGGAAAATTCGGAATTAATTAAAACATTGAATTACACTATAGCTCCCTCGTTTTGATCATTCTTCCTTCCTACATGCGGGGGCTCGTTGGTGCCTCAACCGGCGAAAGTAAAATAATAAAAGAGACAGTCGCGTGAAAAAAATTCAGTGCGTCTTGCGTGTCGATCGAATTTTCGAGAAAATCGGTTTCGTAAAGTTGTGTTTGTCTTGTGCAAAATATACAGTTGAAAAGTTGAGCACAAAAAACAATTAAAAAATAAAAGAAGAAGTTAAAGATAAGAAATATTCCATGAGTAACGCAGAATACGATTCGGCGAGAAGTATCGGTGTTCTAACGAGAACGAAGAGTAAAAAGTTGCAATCAGAAAAAGGAGAAGTGAAAAACAAATCAGGCGCGATGAGGGAAAAAATCAACGAAGAGGAGACTACTGCAAACAAGTGCGAGGGAGACGAAACAAAGATAATGGCAAATACCGAGCTTCAAGATTTAAAAGCACTGCTCACTGCAAAATACTCGCAAGAAGCTACTGCGAATGTAAATGCGGAAGTGATCATCCCATGCTTTACAGGAGAGACAGGCACATCAATTTCGAAATGGTTTGAAAACTTTGAATCGATAGCTACGATGTACAGATGGGAGGATGCCAAAAAGTTGATTTATGCGCGCAGCAAGATGACAAAAACAGCAAAATTGTTTGAACAATCATTAACAGTCACCGAATATTACAGCTTTAATACCGAACTGATAACGGAATTTTCACACACTTTTTCGAGTATTGCAGTCCACAACTAGCTGCCCTTATGAAAAGAAGAAGAGGATGAATGTGTACACGAATATTTGTTACACATGCGTAATATTGGGATAGCGGGATCGGTGGAGGAGAAGGCAATTATCCAATACATTGTAGATGGCATAAAAAGAAACCCAGAGGCGAATATTATATTGTACGGTGCAAAAAGTTATGCTGAATTAAAGGAGCAAATAGTAATATTCGAACGCGTACACAAAACAAAACAAAGGCACACGAAGTGTAAACAAAACGTTTTGAAAAGAACATTTTTAAAATTTGCGGTTCGACAGAGCATAAGCGACGGGAGCGTAAAGAGGTGCAAAAGTGTTTTAAATGTAATTCGAAGGATTACATTGCCAGAAATTGTACAAACAAACAAGATGACAAATCTATAATGCAAGTTAATTGCACGGCAGAAATGAAGAGACTTAAAATAACAAGAATCGACTACAACAATTTGGAGTGTTTGATTGACGGTGCTGCGGGCATTTTAAATTATTAAAGAAAACCTGTATAAAAAACATTTTGCAAAAAAAACAATTAAAAAATATGATGAAGACATTGCTGACTTTGGCGGCGGAACAACAAATCCTCAAGGCCAATTTATGTGCGCAGTCGAGCTAGAAAAAGTAAAATTGGAACACTATGTAGTGATTGTGCCGGATAACGTGGGAATTATGACGTGATAGTCGGCTATGACATCTTGAACATCTTGCAGGAATATATCGGACGAAAATGGTTACAATTTTATCTCGAAAATTTCTAAAAACGAACGCGAAGCAAAAGATATTATGAGCATTGCGATAAATAATGAAATTCCGCAGTGCGAAAAAGAAATCGCAGAACTGAAAGAAAAGAATAAGCCCGTTAAAGTTAAACAAAGTCCAGTCGAAATGAAAATTATATTAGCAGAGGATGTATCAATATATACAGCGCCAAGCCAAAAAACGGCAGAACATGGAATAATCATTACGAAATAGATCAAGGAATGGCTTAAGGAGGGAATGATTAGAAACTCGATGTCACGGTATTGCAACCGTGTCGTGTTAGTGGATAAAAGAGATGCCACCAAAAGAGTATGTGTAGACTACAGATGTTTTAACAAAGTGGTTTTTAAAGATCAGTATCCTATAACCAACATAGAAGATGTTGTCGACAAATTGAGTGGGGCGATGAAATTCAGCGCACTGGATATTGAAAATGCCTTTCTACTCGTGCCAATTAAGGAATCTAGCCGTAAATACACGGCCTTCACTACACAAGACGGTTTATTTGAGTTCAATTTTGCACTGTTTGGATATAGCAACTCACCTGCGAATCTTATAATGTATATTAATTGCGTTCTACGACAGCTTATTAACGAGGACGTTTTGGTAATCTACATGCTCGACATCATTATTTTTGCAAAAACCAAAGAAGACAACTTGGAAAAGCTGGAGTGATTTTTTGGGGTTGCAGCGGAATACGGCTTACGGATTAACTGGAAGAAATGCAGTTTTCTGCAAACAAGAGTTCAGTTTTTGGGTCTGATGATCGAAGGGAGAACCGTCAAACCAAGTGATGAGAAAATTAAATCAGTAAAAAATTGTCCTGAGCCCAAAAACGTAAGAGCAGTACAATCATTATTCGGACTTTTTGGATTTTTTTCGGAAATATGCGATAATTGCAAGACCACTAACAAACTTACTGAGAAAAGGCCTGAAATTTCTAATGGGCGAAGGAGATCACAGAGCAATACAACAACTTAAGCAAGCTTTAACCAATCAACCGATACTGAGAATTTTTTTCAAGAGGTCTACGGAGGGAGCTACATACGGACGCATCCAAAGATGGAGTTGGCACTATACTTGTCCAAGAATTCGAAGCAAACCTACATCCGATATATTTCTGGAGTAAAAAAACAACAGAGGCAGAAACGAAACAATACAGCTTTATATTAGAGACGAAAGCAGCATTCTTGGCGATGAAAAACCTGCGGCATCATTTATTGGGTATTAGGTTCGACTTGATTACGGATCGCAACGGGTATACATACACAACCACAAAGGAAGATATATTGCCTTCAGTATCACGTTACATAATGTGCATACAAGATTTTAAGGTTAAGCATCGTACGGGTACGTAAATGAAACACATAGAAACACTAAGCAGGTATGCGGTACTGACAGTCGTCTCTAAGAATGAGTTGCGTTTACGACTGGAGAAGGCTCAGAAATGCGATGACCCCTTGGAAGCGATTATAGATATACTTGAGTTGAAACAATATATGAATAATAAAAAAGTCGGAAATGTGTTATTTAAAGAAACAGACGGACAGAATTTACTAGTGGTCCCGCGTATGATGGAAAAAGAATTTATAAAGTTGGTCCACGATCAATTACATTCTAACGTTATGAAACCCGCACATCAAATAAAGCAGCTACACTGCATTTCACATCTCGAACAGAAAGTGGACAAAGTAATTAGAAACTACATCAAATTTATCTTATGCTACAAGAAACAAGGTAAACTGGAAGGCTTGTTGCACACAATCGTAAAAGGGAATACACCCCTACGCATGCTACATGTAGATCATGTAGGTCCAATAGAGGCTACAGCGAAAAAGTATAAACACATTTTTGCAATGGTGGACGGATTCAGCGAATTTGTTTGGAACCAACGAAGTTTTAGCGAAAATCGAACAGTGGCGCAAGTACCAAACATACCTTCAACAAGCAACGACCATATGAAACTTTATCACTACGCAGTAATTGATGATGACCTATTATCTGGGTCAGATGCGGGGTCGGAGGGCCGAGTGTAGGCAGTAATATCGATACGATGGCAACCCTACAACCTGCAGAGAGTCAGTCGGTGATCTCCCGTCGGTTAAAGCGCACGGGGAAACGAAAGTTGAGCGTCGGTAGCTATTTACTTTCAATTACATTCTTAACTCTTTATATTTTCACCCCTTGGGGCAATCAAAACCAATTATTGGAAAATTCGGAATTAATTAAAACATTGAATTACACTATAACTCTCGCGTCTTATTCATTCTCCCCTCGAACATTTATATATATATATATATATATATATATATATATATATATATGTATATATATATATATATATACATATATATATATATATATATATATATATATATATATATGCATATATATAATATATATATATACATATATCTATATATATATATATATATATATATATATATATATATATATATATATACGTATGTGTATATATATATATATATATATATATATATATATATATATATATATATATATATATATATATATATATATATATATATATATATATACAGTATATATCGTTTATAACGACATCGGATATAACGACATATCGGCTTTTACGACGAATTTCAAAAGTCCCGGCCGGGAAAAGCACTTTTGTATGTAAGAACTGTCGTTTATAACGACATCGGATATAACGACGAAACTAATATAGCGACGGGAAATTGAAAGATGAACTGGTTAAATTTGAGCCTTATGACGACGGACTCACGAATACAGTAAGATTACTCAAAGGAATTATCGAATAAGGGGAATCACCGGGGTATGAAAACAAACGCGACAGAACATAAACAGTCAGTTCAGTGTTTTGTTTAGTGGAAGTTGATTTCTTAGTTTCCTATAAAAGGTCCAATATTTAAACAGCTTAACGAAGGTCGACATGGCAAAAAGAAAGGCGTTCACAATCGCTGAAAAAGCAGCAATTATTTGGCGTCTGGAAGCTGGAGAGTCAAATTTCTGCATTGCCAAAGAATTTGATGTAAGTTCTAAATAAATATGCAGTTAGTAAAAACACTGTATATGCATGTTATTTCATCTTAGGTGGCACATTCAACAATTTCCACGATGTGGAAAAATCGCGATAAAATACAGAGTGTATATGAAAATAGCTCTAAATCATTAAAATTAAAAAAGGTTAGGTCTTGTAAACAATCTAGAGTAAACGACGCTTTATTTGAATGGTTCAAAATTCAAAGAAGTCGCAATATTCCCATCAGCGGTCCTATTTTGCAAGCAAAAGCGGACGATTTTGCAAGAAAACTTGGATTAAAAGATTTTAAATGCACAGTGGGATGGATCCAAAGGTTTAGAAAAAGGCACAACATTATTTTTGGCAAAATAAGTGGAGAAGCGGCAGATGTACCGGAAGGGATGTGTAACGATTGGTTAACAACAGTATGGCCAAATTTAAGAAAAGGATATTAAGACGAAGAAATATTCAACACAGATGAAACCGGTTTGTTTTTTAGAATGATGCCTGATAAAACAATGAAGTTTAAAGGAGAAAAGTGTGTCGGAGGTAAACTTTCTAAAGAAAGAGTGACTGTTCTTGTAACAGCAAATATGACTGGCTCGGAAAAATTAAAACTAGTGGTTATTGGCAAAGCTAAACGGCCTCGATGTTTTAAAAATGTTAAATCACTACCTGTCGAATATGAAAATAACCCAAGAGCCTGGATGACATCAGCCTTATTTGAAAAAATTATTTTGCGATGGGACAGTAAGCTGATTCGACAAAAAAAGAAAATTTTATTGCTCTTAGACAACTGTCCCGCTCACCCGAATATTCAAAACTTAAAAGCAATAAAATTAGTCTTTCTTCCTCCAAATACTACGGCAGTTCTCCAACCATTGGATCAAGGCGTAATCAAGTCACTGAAAACACATTTTAGAAAAGTTCAAATTATGAAACTTTTAAAAGACATCGACGAAAATGGTGTGCCTAAAAAAATGCATATCCTTGAAGCCATTTTTCTGATTTCAAAAGCTTGGGATCGTGTTTCTCAACGCACAATAACCAATTGTTTTGCACATGCAGGATTTTATTTAAACGCAACAGAAAACTCTTTTGATCAAGATGATTCCCTACCCTTAGCGGAATGGCGACGGCTACAAAACGATCAAAATGAAGTTGAGGATAATCTATCTTTGGCTCAATGGGTCTGCGCTTTGGCTGTAGATGACTTGGCATCACAAGAATGTTGGGAACATTTTCCAAGCATTGATGAAGAACTTGAAACGGCGGAGGACATGACGGTAGAGGAAATTTTAGCTATCTCAAATCAAGATTTGGAGTCGGGTATAAATAACGACGAAGAGGAAATGAATCCAACTATCGATTTCCAACCACCTACCTCTAAAGATGCTTTTTCAGCGATTCAAACGGTACAACATTTTTTTACATTTAATGAGGATTTAAAAGAGGCTAAAACAGATTTCGCTTTACTACATTTGGAGAAAGTAATTGAACAACACTTTTTAGAAAACCGAAAATCACAAAAACAAACAATGATCACCGATTTTTTTTCTTAAAATTAAATCTGGCTAAGTAAAGTTGTTGTGTCCATTCTTTAGTATGTATCATTTCTGTTGTATTCAATTAACTTTCTCATTTCTATCATAAATAAAGAGTATATTTGAGTATTATTATTATGTTTGGATATAGCGACCTACGGTTATAACGACGGAATTTCACTGGTCCCTTCAACGTCGTTATAAGAAATATATACTGTGTATATATATATATATATATATATATATATATATATATATATATATATATATATATATATATATATATATATATATATATATATATATATATACCTAAACGAAAGTTTATCCCCTTTCTCATTCTAAAACTTGCTAAATCTGAACACGAAACGCATCAACTTATCATAACCTCCCATATCTCTCTGTTCCATTGCTTTCAATTCGTATCCCGCATAAAAAACATACTTGAATTGTATAAACACAACGACCTACATTTTTCACTCATTGATTTACTGTCGATATCACGAAAAATTCAATGACATCCACATCCCCTGAATTATATTTCATTGTTTGGATGAATACGAGATTGATAATGTAGTTATCATAGAAAATTGCACTCAACAACATGTAGAGAGGTAGAAGAGATGATAATCTCTTTCAATATCCAAGAAAATATGTGCCGTTCAATTACTTGATTAAAAAGATAAAGTTGGGCGCCTTCAGAAAAGCAACTTAGGATAAGATAAGATTAAGTGCTTCAATATTAAAACATAATTTGATGAGTTTTGCTTTAAGAGAATTTTCAAGTTTTCGGTGGATTAGACGAGATTTAGGTGAATATTTATAAAATCAATCCATTTATTGATATATCACTCACTAAAGTATTACCTTGGTTATTGTAGATAGTAATCGATATTCTGTAAATTGTTTTAAAATTTGACTTCTGAACGAATACTTCAGCGCAAAATATTTCGTAATTTAAAATTGATGCTTATGTTAATACATACATTAAAGCTGTTGTTTTCGTTATACGAATTTTTTATGAACAGAGAGTAAATTTGAATGTGCCGTCGATGCATATCTATATGATAGATTAGGAAATAAGAATTCAAAAGGTAATATGAGATGAAAATATAAAGAAAAAAAATTGTATTTGGTTCCAAAATGTGCTAAAAACTTCTTAAAGTTTGGAAAATAAATTTTCGTTCACCTGGTAGTATGTAAGAAACTATGGCTTTCACTGGAAAGCACCATATTGAGATGCTTTTCACTAGCCTCGACATCTTGGTGATAAAAAATATCTACATTAAAAAAAATGTAGGTTTTGAGGAATAAAACATAGAGCAACAATGTAATTCACATTTTTTATTGTGTGTCCTCTTGTTTCATGTATTGGAAAAAGTCTTCCACATAAGTCACAAAAGAGCCTTCAGCGCCTTCTTTGATCCAAAATGATTTCAGTAGAGGCTTCAGCATTACTTGAAAAAGTGTCGGTGACATAGCCATTCGTTGTTGTAGACCACTAAAAACTTTAAATACTCAACTAAAAGAAATTCCACTGACTTTGGCAATAAATTTTTTATTATATATAATACTTATAAGAATACAAATAATGCTGGAAAGTACTTTGTGTAAGCATATAAATCAGTCCGTTAAGCTAAAGTATATCAAAAGCCCTCTCAATATTGTTGAGTTACGCTATGACACATTTCCTCCGTTAATATGCCAGTAGAAGTAGTCCGCGTGGTGTAGTAGTTAGAGTGCTTACCCTTTAAGCTGAAGGTCTCTAATTCAACCCCATTGGTGACAATATGATTTGTTTCGAGTGATTCTTTGGACGAAATTTAAGCCCGTTCAGTTATAATACGTATTGATTTAAAATCAGAACGATACGCAGCTGGGTGGATGGATTAACGGGCCAAAGCGTCATGATAACTATATTACCTTCTCGAATGCCGACGATACCTTCGATCAAGAAAATAGGGTACTCTAACTATCATATGTTCGACTTGCTTCCCACATCGACGCATACATAAAATAACCTGGGTATCACCGGATGGCAACGTACAAAACCAGATCTACACTGTTCTGATCCAACAACGTTGGGCCTCGAACATACTTGACGTCCGTAAATACCGAGGAGCCAATTGTAACTCGAATCATTACTTGATCAATCTAACATATTGATGTCTACAGAAATTCGACATCGAAAAGCTCGAAATGGCGTCTGTGGCAAAAAATTTCACGGAGACCCTCGACAACCAGCTAGCTCCCATCCTATCAGATACATTGCTGAAAACGAGCAAGGAGCTATGGGTGCAAGTGAAAGCGGCAATGAAGATCGTGGTAGAACAGATTATCGGATATCAAGCCCGGCACAAAAGAAATGACTGTTTCGAAGATGAATGAGAGAACGCGTTAAATAAGAAAAATTAGGCGTACAAGCAATATTTAGGTGAGAAAACCAGGACAAAACAGAGAACCTTATGAAAATCTCAGAAGAGTTGTAAATAAGATAATTAGAATTAAGAAAAAAATACTATGCCGACTAGTTGAGATGTATCGATGTAAGTCTAGCAAGCAAAAACACAAGACAAACATACAAAGCAGCGAAAAGCCTGAAACGTGGTTATCAGCCCAAGACCACGCTCTGTCGTGATGACACCGGCAACATCAGCGCTGATGAAAATATTATAAAGAAAAGATGGGCATCATATTTCGAGGGCCCTGTTGAGTTCTTGACACCCCTGAACGCCCATCACCGCCTGATCCGGGAACACCAACGCTTCAATCAACTTACATAGTTATTTAAGGTTAATTTGCTCTGTAATAATTAGCCCATTCGTAATTAATTCAATTTATTTGATTGATTTATCAATTGATCGATGATTTTAATTCAATCCACCAAATTAAATTCACCACAAAGCGAAAATACTTTAAGTTTCGAATACCACATTTCATTTTAAACAATCGAGTAACCCATTTTTCATTCATTTTTAGGGTTTTGTACTAAAATACAAAACCCTATTGCAATCACGACCTGTGTCCGTCTGTCCGTCCGTCCGTCCATCCGTCCGTCCGTCCGTCCGTCCATCCGTCCGTCCGCCCGTCCGTCCGTCCGTCCGTCTGTATGTCACAGCACTTTTTCTCCGAAACTATAGAGGCTACAGCCATGAAACTTTGTAGAAAGGTCAGAAGTGGTGACTTCTTGAAAGTTCAAGGGTGGAAACATTTTTCAAAGGGGTTTAAGGGGGGTCTCCCCGTATAGGGAGGTGACCCCTCAAAAAAAAATTTTCACCATTGGGAGTCGAGTAGGGTGTCGTTGGAAAGGTCTCAATGAGATCTTACCAAAACAAGTCTTAAAATTGCCTTTTGAGTACCGAGGGGGGCAGGGGAAGGGGAAATGTACGAACTTTTCGCGTACCCCCCCTCGCGATTGGAAACCTTCCATCCGAAAAATCTGAAAAAAATCATGAATGTAGGCCTTAATGAGTACAACAACAACAAATACATGAGAAGTCGAAATTCACTCAACTTTGTTAGTAATAGTATGATTTATCGATTTTATATTTTCTTGAATAAAATCCAAACGGTACCCTTAAATTCAATAAAATTTAGCAAACAGATGACTTTTTATAAGATTGATCTTTGCTGTAAGTTTCATAAAGATCGAATGGTATTTAATAAAGTTATAGCGATTTGAATTTTCCTGTATTACTATGGAACAATATGCCCTATATTACTATGGAAACATATGGCTATGGAGCCATATGCGCTTTTTATCGATTTAGACACTACAGTTTTGCTAGGATTTGCATGAAAATTTCAGGAATGATAGGTATCATGAAAATGAGTACAAACAATTGAAACAAGTCGAAGAGGCAGGAGAGAGCTCCTAGCAAAAGGGCTTTGTAACCATTCTAAGATTCGAAAAAATAGGCTAGGTACAGAGGAGTGGGTCCTGAAAAAAATTTCATGAAAGGTAGCCGATATGAATATCAACTGAAAGTTCTCTATGAGAGCTTTTCAAAACAATTCTTAAACTGACAGTTTTTGCTTCAGTGGGGGCACAGGGGGGAGGGGGAAATACATGAAAAATGTGTTTCTTAAAAATCTGGAAAAATTATCAAGGGAGATATCTATGCGTATAAGTAAAACAAATACCTCAGAAGTCACAATTCGTTCAACTTTTTTAATAATAGTATGATCCTCGAATTTCACATTTTCTCCAATAAAATCGTCTTTGACAAGTTTCTTGATTTTATTCGTTGCTGGTTACTGCATTTTGTAAGTTGAGTACAAAACCCTTCTGACATGAGCATAGGTCTGTCTACCCAACTTGTTTAACTTGTCGAAACTTTGAAACAAAAGTTTATTCATTGTTCAATTGTTGGTTGGTCTGTATCATAGCCGTTAACTTATTAAGAGAAATGTAAAATAAATAAATTTGAGACTGAAAATAAAAATAATAAAATCAAAGTTCGAGACAAAAGAGTGTTGGTGCAAACATTTGGAGGCCCCGGCGAGATGCACTTGGTAAACATTTGCCTTACATAACTAAATAATTGTTTTCCCCCGGTGAACAGGTCGTGAAGAGCTGTGTGGGGCTTTGTGTAGTGTCGTGGTGTATCCGCGCTTTCTGTTCTCGGCCGCTTTCCAACTTTCTACGCGATGGCGAATGTGCATCGCCTGATCGAGGACCTACATGGATTGGCTCGAATTGTCGAAGGCGTCATTTCAAACTACAAGAAGGATTCGCCTCAAGCAAGTAGGAAGCCAGGCATTATGCGGAGTGACTGCGGTGACTGGAGGCTACGTGGGAGGATTTTGAAGTAGGTGATAGTCACATCCGATCCCTACCGGAGGTCGCTCTGTCGCACGAGTATTTTACCCAATATATATACGACACTTCCACTTCAAATGCATGCCAAAACACACGTGGCCGAGCCAACTGGGGAACAGTCACCAAAAGGGCTCGAAATTCAGGATAGCGAGGATAAGGATCACACTGCAGAAGCCTCAGCACCAAGAGATAACAGTGTCGTCAGGATGGTGCGTCGCTACAAAGTCATGGCAGGCTCGTTGAGGAGAATCATTGACCGTTTGGACCAGAAGGAGGTCATTTGGATCCTCCAAAGAGGTTGGCAATAGCTGGATGCATATCACCTGCAGATCGTCGAGCTCCATGAAGCGTATGATTTTAACGTGCAACAGCACATTCATTTGGAAGAACTTACCCAAGATTGGGTCATAGGTCTGGAATCGAAAATGGATGAACTCAGCGTCACACCTGCCTCAACAACTCTGCCTGTGACTCCTCTTACCACGCCTCTGCCGAAAATAAAACTCCTCACCTTCGATGGGAACTATTTACATTGGCGACAATTCCATGGCTTGTTCATGCAAATGGTGCATAGCCAACCGATGTCCAAGTGCCAAAATCTTTGGTACCTCAAGAGCGGTCTGACCGGAAAAGCGGAGCTTTTGATTCGAAATTTTACATTGACGGATGACAACTACGAGGCAGCTTGGACAACCTTGAAGAAAAGGTACGACAACCAGCATCTAAGGCCATCAGTGGCAGTAATAAAGGCTCTACATGACACGACATAAGAGTGTCTCAGAGGCCTAGAGAACCTGCAAGTGTCCACAAGGGACTGGGATCCGTTGCTGCTACATGTGCTAATCCGAAAATTGGATCCAGTAACTCACGCATCATACGAACAATCGTTATCCAACTCGCGCGAGCTACCACGTTTGAAGAGTTTGTTGGACTTCATAAAAACGCTTTTCCAGGCCCTCGAGACATTCGGCCATAAAACAAACGAACCGGAGATCAGTCGTAGGAAAGCCACCAAGTCGACCATGACCACCATGACAGCTTCTTAGAGCTTCATGTGTGAGCAGGATCACCCGCTTTACTACTGCTGTGCGTGAATTGTCTTCGAGAAGGACATCAGGCTTCCAGCTGCGTGGCCATAAGTTGCAAGCAGTGTTCCAAGAATCACAGGGTGGGTTGTCTGTTGGATACGGCGAAGAGCAACGCCTCTTCAATGTTTCAAATGCCTTGGTTATGGTCACACCACACAAGTATGCAAAGGACCCGATAGGAGTTCCCAGTGTTACAAATGTGGTGAAATGGGACATAAAAGAAAAGAGTGTACGAAGGAGGCACACTGTATACTTTGCAAGGATGCTGATCCAAAACCTGATTTTAGACACGTCTTGGGATCAGGAAAATGCCGGGTGTTCCAAGAAGCCCTAGTCAAAGCAAAATTAGAACTCCCATGACCCGTATCCTGCAGCTAAACCTACACCACTTAGTCTACAATGACCAGGCCATATGCGACATGTTTGCTGACTATTTCTCCACCGTCTATAGCTCCCTGAACTCTACTTCTGATGAAAACCCTCAATCCACTCCAGACTAAATTGTTGATTTATACACTAACCCCTTAGAGGTCGCTGAGGTAATTCAGTCCCTGAAATCTAGCAGCGCAGTCGGCCCTGATGGAATCCCTAACATTTTTATCAAATCCCTCTCTTCATCCTTATGTATTCCCCTTGCCCATATCTTTAATTCAAGTCTCGAAAAGGGTACTTTTTCAGGCGTTTGGAGATGTGCAAATATCCTCCCCATCCATAAAGCGGGTGACCACTCCCAGGCCTCTAATTACAGACCCCTTTCACTCCTATCGTGCTTTGGAAAAATCCTGGAACGCATTGTTCACTGTAAACTTTATAATGTTTTGCACCCCAATTTATCCGACAATCAACATGGATTTGTAAATGGACGTTCTACCGTAACCAACCTAGGGGAATTTATCAACACCGTTGCAATCACCCTTGACTAAGGAGGTCTAGTTGATGTGATCTACACTGATTTTGCGAAAGCATTCAATAGTGTGGATCACAACAACCTGATCAACTAGCTCCGCCGTTTCGGCATTCAGGGATCTCTTTTTTCCTGGATTCACTCCTTTCTCTTTCATCGTTCGTGCACGGTTATCTGTAATGGATCTTTGTCACACTCTTTCATCCCAACTTCTGGTGTTCCACAGGGATCAATTTTAAGTCCACTTCTTTTCAACCTCTTTATTAATGATCTCCCAGCTATCTTCACATCCAACCCCCTTCTATATGCTGATGATCTGAAGATATTTGGAGTCATAAATTCAATTCAGGATTGTCAAGCTCTTCAGGGGGACTTAAACTTTTTGTCCTCTTGGTGTAATAGAAATCGACTTCAACTTAACATATCTAAGTGACCTTTGCCAATAAAACTTACCCCATTCAATTTTCATACTCTATCGAAAGCTCAGTTCTCGCTTCGGTTGAGAGTTTCAAGGATTTAGGTATGACATTTGATTCTCAGTTGAAATTCACGAGATTGGCACCATTCCTGGATGCAGAGGGGATAATCCATGCCGGTAGGAGGCTGGAGGCTGCCAAGATCACGTTCAACGTACAACTTCCATTCACTAGACTGCTGATGATGGACATCCATCGCGACCACTGCCATCTAGGTGCGCAACCACTGCTCGCTGCCACTTGACGGTGGTTCTGGCCAATTCGAGTGAAAAACTCGCGAGATCGATCGTTCAATAGTGCGTGTGGTGCACCTGAGTCAAGCTTAAGCTGTTTTCACAAGTCATGGGAAACCTGCCGAGTGCCATATTCAGCCAGCCCGTCCGTTCATCAACTCTGGCGTGGATTTCTGTGGGCCTATGATGATCCATTACTTAGGTAGAGGTACCCGACTGCAAAAAGGGTACCTAGCCATATTTTGATGTTTTGCTACAAAGGCCGTCCATCTGGAGCTAGTCAGCGATCTAAAGACTGTGCTTTCAAACGTTTCATTGGCCGAAACCTATTTTGCGACAACGCCATCAACTTTGTGGGAGCTTATCAGAATTGTTGTCTTCATTATATTCCAACGAAGCGCGTCAAGAAGTAACGATGGCATGCTCCAGCCGGGGAATCGAATTCGGCTTCATTCCTCCACGCACGCATCATTGTATACTGATAATCCAACTTATACGTCTAGAGATGGTAGTGTGTGGGCAAAAGTTCTACCTACTACGAGGATAAAGAGAAGAAAAAGCTATATTAAAAATGTTCCAGCAGATTTGACTAGATATAGTTCCCAATTCTCCATCATAAAAGAAGCTTTCAAACTATCTTTTTCACAAGATATTATGTATATAATTTTATCAGAGATGAATGGAAAAGTCGAATCATATTATGCATGAAATGGGAAAACCTTTTCTCCTGTGCAAGGAGAATTGGAAGCCTTTATTAGTTTCCTGATTATTTTTGGAGCTTAGCACGCTGCTAAAGAGCCAAGATCCAACATTATGACGACCTTTTGTATCATCTATATCGCCTCGCAACAGATTCCAACAGCTTATGTGCTTTCTAAGATTTAACAATTTTGAAACACGAGAAAAAAGAAACGCACTGATAAATTTGCTCCAATCAGGGATGTCTTTGATAGTTTTGTATCAAATAGCAAGAAATCTTTATCTCCATCTGAACACTTGTGCGTGGATGAGCAGTTAGTCCCATTCCGAGGCAAGGCTTCTTTTCGGGCTTACATGAACAGCAAGCCGGGCAAGTACGGCTTAAATAATTGGGCCTTGGCTGATTATAGTTTGGCGTATACAGTACATATACAAATTTGTTTAAGTAGTTTATTTCATGAAAAAATGCAGATATTTTATCATAGTATTATTTTAGGCGAGGACGGAAACAACTCAGAGAAAGGTCAAGGACAAAGCGTAGCGATGGGCCTGGAATACCATTTATCCACAGGATATGGAATAACTACTGATAACTTTTTAACCTGTATTGAGTTAGTTAATATGCTCTTAGATAAAAACATTGCCCATTTTGTAAAAATAAACCTTATATTCCGAAAGAACTATGTACTTCCAGCAAGATATAAGAAGGACATTTTAAGTATGTTTGCTTTATGGAAAATAAAACCTTAGTTTCTTACGTACCATAGTAAAATGCAGCAGTTATTCTTTTATCGACAGAATATAACGATGACAAAATAAGTATAGAGGTAACTGATTATAAACCAGATATTATCTTAAACTACAATAAAGCAAAGGGTGCAGTGGAGACAACAGATAAATTGGCAAAGGAATTCACGACACAAAGAAAAATTAATTGGTGGCCGATGGCAATCTTATTTCATCTGCTAGTCATTGGTGGTATCAACGCCTATAAACGTGGGCGTTGAAAAATCCAAGTTGGAAACAAAATCGTTTGGATAGAAGAAAATCTTTATGTTGGAGTTGGGCCAAGAATTAATTAGAAAAAATATATTCGTGGGCACCAAAATGACAATTCATTACACTCCAATCATAGATATAGAGAGCACTGGATCCGCAACCGGTCGTGAGAGCCGAAGCAATTAGCAACCTTCGCTAAAGTTGTGTGAAGTTGAGGTTTGAAGTGATATAGTTTATTCACTCCGAAACACGTTCACGTTTAATAAGTTTATAATTTTGAAGATCGCGTGTATGAAATCGGTACTTTAGTTCACTGTTTTTATTAAAAATTTACGAATTTTCCATCCGCTTTGACACATGAGTTTTCCCGCGTGTTTCACGCCTCTTTCTTTTTCTTTTGCGTTGAAGTTCGAGTTTTCTGTGAGAGTCGTTTGTTGTGTTGTACTCAAACTGTTTTACGAATGATAACGAAGGCGCGATCGTGTGCACGTGAAATGAAATTCTGTAGGTGTGCGCGGGTGTCAGTGGGGGAAGTGATTCTTCTGAAGAGAGAAAAGAGAAACCTGTATGGAAATAAAGGGGAAGGAGAAGCAGAGGGAATCATATAGTTTCGAGAGCGTAAATTATTTATAACTTATTCATGTGGCAAATTTGCTTCTCACATGGACGAGTACACAGATTCTCGTTGCTCGTCCATTTATCTATATGTCTTTGACTCTATATAAAACAATCCATATCAACCATTTTGCCAGAGTTAAACGTAAGGAACAAACAACCTGTTCCCGTTATTGGAAGACAGCATCGATGTTTCTTATACGACAGAAGTAAAGATGGGAAATCTCGAATGTTTTGTTTTTGGTGCAATCAGTACGTATGTACAGAGCATTCAAAAAATATAACAGTTTGTAATAAGTGCGAAAGTTAAATTATTATGTAGAAGGTCACAGATTCCTGTTTTTTCTCCAGATTCCTGTTACTTTAAATTTTCTTTTTATTATAATCATTTTATACTACTGTGTTTACTTATTTATCAATGCTTCCAACATACATAGATGTGAATATATACAAATAATTTTATAACCAGAAAGTATTTAGTTTTCTTCTTCTTCTTCTCCTTTTCTTAGCATTACAGCCCTCTTGGGCCTTCGCTTCCTGCAAATAGCGCCTCCAACTGTCTCGGTGATTACCGCGTCCTCCAATTTCAATATCCGAGCAGCGATAAACTGTCTTCATCGAGTGAATCAGACCAGCGTTTCTTCGGTTTCCCCACTGGTCTCCGGTCTT
Source organism: Odontomyia ornata (assembly GCA_963969285.1). Classification (NCBI taxonomy): domain Eukaryota; kingdom Metazoa; phylum Arthropoda; class Insecta; order Diptera; family Stratiomyidae; genus Odontomyia; species Odontomyia ornata. The sequence continues at coordinate 386,867,116 of OZ017739.1, forward strand.
CAGTTCTCCCAACGAATACCTTCTTGGGTATCCGTTGTTCGTCGATACGATTCACGTGGCCAGCTCATTGCAGCTTCCACAGTCTAACAATCGTTGAGACCACGGGTTCGTCAAAAAGTTCATACGACTCTAGCTTCGCTCCGATTATTTTCCTTAGGACCCGTCGTTCAAAAGCGTCCAATATATTTGCGGATACTTGGATTAGGGTCCCTGTTTCACACCCATAGCATAACACAGGTCTTATCACAGATTTGTAAACTTGGAGCTTAGTTTTCCTGTCTATGCAGCTGGTTTTTAAGATCGTAAAAACTGAATAAAATATTTAATTTGCGAGCTGTATTCTTCAGCGTATTTCGTCTCTTTCATTACCCGTGCTCGTTCTTTTGGCGCCTAAATACACAAATTCGCTAAAATTTATCGATACTGTATTCGCCAAGTGTGATATTTTGCGTATTTGAGGTATTTTTCCTCGACTGTGTCATGAGTTTTGTTTTATTTTCATTGATTTGTAGCACTACTAGTTTTGCTTCGCTGTCGAGTTCCAGGAAGAGTTCTCTGGCAGTTGATAATGACCGTGACAAAATGTTGATGTTATTGATGCCGACTTGGGAGGTTGTCGACGTGATTGTCATTTTGGTACGACGGACTAATTTGGCTGGGATGCCGAAGCAAAGCGTTATTCGGTACAGCACTTTTAGTTTCAATATTCCTTAAATATAATATTAAAAAAATAATAATAAACCAAAAAAATTTTGGGGTACATTTGCACCCCACTTGGTCTTAAAAATAAGTTTTTACCACGGGTTTATGCAGGTTAAGATCTTTACTCTTTTTCAAAACTGGAATAAGTTTTTGCTACGTTCCAAATCTTGAGACTAACATTGTCTTTCAGAATAAATTTAAAATATTTTTTCTATCACATAATATAAATTATAAGAGGATACACTACAGCACTAACAGATTACTTATTGCAGCTGATGGCATGACATACTCATTTGGTCTATTTTATGCTGAATTCCTGACATACTTCGGCGAAGGAAAAGGATACACAGCATGGATCGTTTCAATTCTAGTCGGAGTTACGCTTTGCTCAGGTATGTAGAGTTAAAAGTTTAGTTTAGACTGTAATCATTAATATTTTTTGTTCTATCCAAACAGGCCCCATTTCGTCATCATTTGTCAATCGTTATGGGTGCCGATTAGTAACGATTGCTGGTGCAATTCTCGCAAGTGCCTGTATTTTTGTTAGTATGTTTGCACAAAATGTCTTAACGCTTATATTTACAATTGGAATCGGAACGGGAATGGGTTTGGGCTTGATTTACTTGCCTGCCATTGTAAGTGTTACCATGTACTTTGAAAAGTATCGGTCGCTGGCGACTGGGATAGCTGTATGTGGATCAGGCTTCGGCACATTTGTATTTGCACCATTAACCGAAGGACTGATAGCAAATTTTGGATGGCGCGGGGCGATGCTAATCATATCCGCCATAGTTTTAAATTGTATTATATTTGGTATCCTGTTTCGACCGTTGGAAGCGCCTAAAAAGAAAAATCGAAAATCATTCAAAGATTCTAATCTAAAAGAAATGCAGCCGTTGAAGGATACCAAAGCGATTGAGACAATTCTAGAACATAAAAGCGGATTTTTAAATCCACCTGATTCCGCTCTACCACGATCGGCCAGTGTTGGACATGATATAGCACACAATAATCATGTAAGTAGTCAGTTTTAAATTTTTATTATAACTTCTTGAAAATATCCATAAAAGAGTAGATTTGATTTAAAATATGTTAAAAATTTTAATTGATGAAAATTAATCACACACATAAGATTCCAAGACATTGTTGAAATAATTGATTAATTGTTATCTGGGCGAACGTGCGTTCAAAGCACGTGATTGTTTTTTTTCTGCAAGAGTGCAATAAAGACGCTCAATCATGCCTGGCGTAAACATGTTATTGAAAATTAATTAATTCATTCCAAAACGTGAAATTCCGTTTCCATTAATATAAATTTATGAGCGTGTTTATTCATTGTGTCGTGGTTGAATGGCATACGAGAGTATTCTCAAAATATTCATACATAAATAAAATATTAAAATTAATTGGGGTTTGATGATTTTATTTATCAGTTGCAGAAATTTCCTAGAACGGGAAAAAGAATCAAATGTTGAAATCCTTAAAATGTCAGTTCTTGGGTTTGGGTTACCCATTTGTTTACGTATGATGCTGAAGAACGGTTTTGATTTATATCATCACATCTACGAGTAATTGTAAAGCAGTCTTGTTTCAGCGATGTAAATTAATAATTAAATTAATATCTAATCGTCTATGAAATAGAAACTGATGGGTGGGAGATGATGCTGGAGTGGATATTTGATGTTCTTCTTCTTTGTACCTCGGTCGCATCACCTAAGTTCGGAATTCCTGCAACGTTCATCTGCCTTGGGTCATACGGTTGGGTTAGCGTTCTCTTGGTGTACCCACTAGTCTCCGTCTTTCTGTTCTCCTTTTTATAGGTATTCAGTGTTCGTCTATATGAAGAATGTGGTACCGAATTCATGCTATCTTTGAGATCTTTTGCCGGTCAAATAATTCGTGCTGTTCGTTGTTGTATCCTATTCGCCATGGGTCACTCACATGCCTTCAATATTTTTGTACAAACTTGAGTAAGCGTTCTTGTGGCTCATCCGTAGTATCGCACAGATTTTATCACTGATTAGTATACTCTAAGCATTTTTTTCCTGTGTTTCCTGAATTTTCTGTCATATTTTGGCTGTTTTGTCGCCATTCATCGTTGATTTGAAACCATACTGCACAAATTTGCAAACGTTTTCGTTATTGTGTTCGCAGAGTATATCCTGGGGTATTTTTCTGCACTATAGTACAACATGCTCTTTGTTTTAGCCTCATTAATAGATAGTCAATTATTTTGATATCCACAGGCCAATTTTCTTTTTACTTGAAAAGCCGTCGGGCCTTGCTTTGTTGTGTGGCCAGATGCGTTTTGACTCGTTTGAGTCATCTTCAGTGTCTAAAGGATTTGTGTCTAAAGGAAGTGTGGAGTCTGCCTTGTTGTATAAGAAAGATCGTAGTGCTATTTGTATCTTGTCGTTAGTTTCCATGTTGTCCTTCCTATGTATACCATGTCGCCGTGCTTGCATGTCAGTTTGTATATGCCGCTGTTCTCGTATATTGCTGTATCATTCAGTTTTGGCTTCAGTTTGTTTCCGATGTTGTTGTTAGTTTTGAATGCAGTTTGTATTTCCTAAGGAAGTTTGATAGTTTTTATGCTTCTTTGCCTACGTATGCTAGCGAATTTCACTGTGGGTCATTGGGTCATTCTTATGAGCTTCCGTCAGTTGGCGTTCCTGTTTTATTAGGGTTTTATAAAATAATTTTACAAAACCCTACTAAAATCGCATCCTGTCCGTCCGAGTGTCACAGCACTTTTTCTCTCAAACTACTTAAGTTAGAAACGTCAAATTTTGTATGCAGATGTAAAGTGGCGCTCTCTTTAAAATGCAATTAAAAAAAATTTAATAAGGTATTTGAGAGGGGTCTCTCCATATAGGGGAGCTTTTCAACATTTGATACTTTTTGCTTCAAGAGACTCACAGGGAGGGGAAATACATGAAACAAGTTGGGTAAACAGACCTACGCTCATGTCAGAAGGGTTTTGTATTCAATTTTCAAAATGCAGTCACCAGATTGAATAAAGTCAAGAAGCATGTCAATGACGATTTTATTGGAGAAACTATGAAATTCGAAGATCATACTATTATTAACAAAGTTGAACGAATTTAGACTTCTGAGGTTTTTGTTATTGTTATACTCATAAATATCTCCCTTGATAATTATTTCAGATGTCCATTCGCGAGGGAGGAAACACATTTTTCATGTATTTCCCCCCTGTGCCCCCCACTGAAGCAAAAACTGACAGTTTAAGAACTGTTTTGAAAAGCTCCCATGAAAACTTTCATTTCATACTCATATCGGCTACGTTTGATGAATTTTTTTTCAGGGGCCACTCTCCTGTACTGTTATCATCGATTAATAGCCAATTTTTTCGAATCCTAGAGTTGTTACAAAGCCCTTTTGTTAGGAGCTCTCTCCCACTTCTTTGACTTGTTTCACTTCTGAGTATTAATTGTAGGTACTCAGCTTCAGTCGTTCATTAAATTGAATCAAGTGTTCAAAGCATGCACCTTAAACGTTGAAGTTGGGAAAAATAACTCAAAATTATTCAATCTTCACATTTAAAGCAGCCACTATTTTGTTTAACGATTACTGATACCACTAGCTGAACTAATGCTCAAAGTTATTCATGACACCTATCATTCCTGAAATTTTCATGCAAATCCTAGCAAAACTGTAGTGTCTGAGTCGGTAAAAAGCGCATGTTGTTCCATAGCCATATGTTGCCATAGTAATACATGCAGCGCATATTGTTCCATAGTAATACAGGAAAATTCAAACCACTATAACTTCGCTAAATATGATGCAATCTTTATGAAACTTGCAGGGTTAATCAATCTTATAAATAGACATCTGTGTACTGAATTTCATTGAATTTAAGGGTACCGTTAAGATTTTAATCAAGAAAACATAAAATCGATAAATCATACTATTACTAACAAAGTTGAGTGAACTGCGACTTCTCACGTATTTGTTGTTGTTGTACTCATCAAGGCCTACATTCTTGATTTTTTTCAGATTTTTCGGATGGAAGGTGTCCAATCGCGAGGGGGGGGACACAAATTTTTCGTGTATTTCCCCTCCCTGTGCGCCCCTCGACGCAAACTTTGCCAAATTAAGACCTGTTTTGAAAAGTTCTCATCAAGACCTTTCATTTGATACCCATATCGGCTACCTTCAATGAAATTTTTTTTTCGGGGGGTCACTCCCCTACATGGGGAGACCACCCTTAAATACCTTATAAAATTTTTCAGTAGTTGAACTTTGAAGAGATCACCACTTTACACCTACATACAAAATTTGATGCTTCTAGCTTAAGTAGTTTCCGAGAAAAACTGCTGTGACACACGGACGGACGGACGGACGGACGGACGGACGGACGGACAGACAGACAGACGGACAGACAGGACGCGATTTTAGAAGGGTTTTGTAAATTATTTTACAAAACCCTAAAAATCGTAAGTACGAAAAATATTTTGTAGTGGGCCCTTGTGCTATGGGAAAAGAACCCGCCCCACGACACCGCAAAGCTATCTTGCCAGCGCACTTTCGCTCGCTGAGGCAGCAGACCGCTACTGCAGTTCTTGATGGACACTGAACAATCCACTAAAACACTACACATCCCTTTGAGTAGTGTAACTTCTTTTAAGAATCTTGGTGTACTTTTCGATTACAAACTTTAGTTCCGTCTTCACATGGCGCCTATCATTAAAAACCCTCCCGTTTATCTGGGTTTATGTTAAGATCTTTTTCCTCATTCCAGCATATCACCTCCTGTTTGTAGCTTTACTCCATCTTTTGCTTTTCAGGAAGATTGAAGATATCCACGCATCATCCCTCGTTATTTTCTTTGATAAGTCTTTGTTTAATCCAGTTAAGCAAATGAACAGGAGAACACACAGTCAATGTCATTGATGTCTAGTATCGCTATAACCTCGAGTCAATTTACAGTAGCTTTCTCTCCAAGGACCTTTTTGACTGCATCACAGAATAAGTCTTTCGTTGCTTCTGGCCCAAATCCCGAGTGACCGAGTGGAACGCAGCCGTATAAGACGATCAGTAGGCTTGGTTTTAGTTCGAGTTACCTTGGATATTTTTTGCCTCTTTGGGAAACTTTTTTTCCATCGTGGTTTGCAGGGGCTTTTGTCTGCTTTTTTGACTACCTTGAATGTCGTGGTCAGCTTGGCATGCACCTCAAGAACCTTCATTTCTTCTCTCTACCTCCTTCAATTAGGTTCCTTCGATTGGGCTATCTCCTTCAACTAGATTATAGGCTTCTAGCTCCAAAAACATTCATGACAACCTTTTTTATGTTCTTTTGGATGTTGCTGGTGGTCGTTCCAAGACTGTTCTCACCTTTAAGATGAGCAACTGTTCTTTGGAATGGACATGGGTGATCGAGTTACTCAGCATCTCCCCTGCAGGGAGACCCCGACACTTGTATCTTTTGCCTCGAGGGCTTCGGGTGGTGGGAGCATCACCAAGCACCAGTGCAACCTTGAACCTTTATTCATCCACGTAGATTGGTATGACTTGTAACTTTAATAATAGTAAATTGTGTTCTCGAGAAGGCGCCCTCCGATATCCGGCCCAAGTAAGGGTAGTGAAACAAGGGCTTGCACCAAGGTTTCTATCGAGGAAAATTAAAATAAAGTTGGGTAGACAGACCTATGCTCATGTCAGAAGGGTTTTGTACTCAACTTACAAAATGCAGTAACCAGCAATGAATAAAATCAAGAAACTTGTCAAAGACGATTTTATTGGAGAAAATGTGAAATTCGAGGATCATACTATTATTAAGAAAGTTGAACGAATTGTGACTTCTGAGGTATTTGTTTTACTTATACGCATAGATATCTCCCTTGATAATTTTTCCAGATTTTTTAGAAACACATTTTTCATGTATTTCCCCCTCCCCCCTGTGCCCCCACTGAAGCAAAAACTGTCAGTTTAAGAACTGTTTTGAAAAGCTCTCATAGAGAACTTTCAGTTGATATTCATATCGGCTACCTTTCATGAAATTTTTTTTAGGACCCACTTCTCTGTACTGTAATCATCGATTCATAGCCTATTTTTTCGAATCTTAGAATGGTTACAAAGCCCTTTTGCTAGGAGCTCTCTCCTGCCTCTTCGACTTGTTTCAATTGTTTGTACTCATTTTCATGATACCTATCATTCCTGAAATTTTCATGCAAATCCTAGCAAAGCTGTAGTGTCTAAATCGATAAAAAGCGCATATGGCTCCATAGCCATATGTTTCCATAGTAATATAGGGCATATTGTTCCATAGTAATACAGGAAAATTCAAATCGCTATAACTTTATTAAATACCATTCGATCTTTATGAAACTTACAGCAAAGATCAATCTTATAAAAAGTCATCTGTTTGCTAAATTTTATTGAATTTAAGGGTACCGTTTGGATTTTATTCAAGAAAATATAAAATCGATAAATCATACTATTACTAACAAAGTTGAGTGAATTTCGACTTCTCATGTATTTGTTGTTGTTGTACTCATTAAGGCCTACATTCATGATTTTTTTCAGATTTTTCGGATGGAAGGTTTCCAATCGCGAGGGGGGGGTACGCGAAAAGTTCGTACATTTCCCCTTCCCCTGCCCCCCTCGGTACTCAAAAGGCAATTTTAAGACTTGTTTTGGTAAGATCTCATTGAGACCTTTCCAACGACACCCTACTCGACTCCCAATGGTGAAAATTTTTTTTTGAGGGGTCACCTCCCTATACGGGGAGACCCCCCTTAAACCCCTTTGAAAAATGTTTCCACCCTTGGACTTTCAAGAAGTCACCACTTCTGACCTTTCTACAAAGTTTCATGGCTGTAGCCTCTATAGTTTCGGAGAAAAAGTGCTGTGACATACAGACGGACGGACGGACGGACGGACGGACGGACGGACGGACACAGGTCGTGATTGCAATAGGGTTTTGTATTTTAGTACAAAACCCTAAAAATAAAAGATATGCCAGCTTTGGATGACAGAGAATGCAACGCAAAGGCGGGAAGACAGATTTTTATGGTAATAATGCGGTACCTGAATAAACCGTTAGCATAGTGCAGCCGCAACAGCGTGCAGGTTAACGTGTCCGCGAGGTCGGGAGGCACTGCCAATTGCTCCTTTAATGAAAATTTGGAGGATATTATTAATGGTGTAAGCCAAATCATAAAAAAAAAGCAAAAGACACCAAACGTAAAAAAAAAAATTAAATGCAGCAATAAGTACTGCTTGTCGGAAGAACTAATGAAGATTTGGAACAGCAAATATGTGACTTCAAATAAGTTCAAGCGATTGAAGAGCTTGAAGAACTGGTTTGACTTAAACGATGGTGATATGAGTGGAAAATGGCGCTCAGAACAGCCAAAAGGAAAGGGTGGGAAAAAACTGTACTTAACACCTGCCACAAAGGTAACACCAAACGTTCCTGGACCTTAACCAATAACATCAAAAAAGCACAAGAGCAGATACCCGGAGCGGTCAAATGAACGGAGAACTAAGTTTACGATTCCTTCAGGACATTAAGAGCAGGGTACACCAACAAGGTAGCTCTCATTGCCGTTAACTCCGGTCATCTATTTAATGCTGAAAAGGCACATCAGATCTTCAACGAGCAAAGAAAGCCCACGGCACCAGGGGTTGACTAAATCAATTACAACATGCTCAAAATCTTTGCTTCAAACCACCTTCAATGCCCCTTTTAGGCTTGTAATAAAACCGTTGTCAAGTGCCCAAATACTGAAACCCAACAAGGATTCAACATAGCTCAACCGCTACAAACCGATCTCATTAATCAGTGTAGCAATTAAAATGATAAATATACTGATCAAAATTAAACTGGACCATTTTATAGAGGAAAACAGCATTCTGTCCCCAAATTGCTACGCATATAGAAAAAACAAGTTGGCCTCGACCTGCCTCAACACATTGATGTGCAAACTAGAAAAAGACAAGGGTTCAAAGTTTAAAGGCAGTCATTCTTGACATTACAAATGCTTATGAACATGTGGATCTAAACCTGCTTAAACAAACTACAATATATAGCCAATAATTTCTGATCAAAAGTTGAATATTTCATTTGTGCCGAGTTACGTTTCTTACTAAAGAAAGTTAAAGGTTACCAAAAGTTATCAGTGAACTGCTGTAATGCTGCTCCCAGACTAGACTTCGATGCATCAGTTGCAATTGATCTTTAGGATAAGTTGATAGAGTGGCCTTTGTTAAACAAATTTTTGCTTTATCAAAAGCTTGAATTATCGAACACATCAACGTCGTCATTAGCACTCTAGATATCAACTGGATCACTGAACTTTTTAGTCGAAGAAGCCTGCTGTTAAATAATCAAAGGGTCGCCACAGGGAGACGTTTTGAGCCCTCTTCTGTTTAACTGCTCTACATCGCTTTGCAAAGGATAAGTCTACTGTTCTAAAATACTTCGACGATTCGCTCATGCTAGCAGAAGAAAAGAAGAAATTAAATGACGTCAGCAGAGCTTGTGACTCACTAGGTTTGAAAGTAAGCCCAGCTAAAGCACAAGTGATAATCTTTTCCAGACATAAACACCGCCAACATTCCCTCAGCATGAATGGATATCATACTACATGGCAAAACAGCATTCTTTACCTAGGAAGGACAATAAACAGCACAGGATCCTGTAAACAATGGAGTGGAGTGACGACATCAACAGCAAAGAGAACCAACAAACCTGACCCGCATGTTGTGCAGACCAATGAACAATTTAAAACCAATCTTTGTCTTAAATCTACTCGTATATAAAGCTTTAATTGGACTGAAACTGGAATACAGAATTACCATCTTTGCAAATTTTCCAAACTATTTTTTTGCCAAATTGACGCAGTCAAAGCAAATGCGCTAAAGCTCTGTCTTGGACTTCCACGTAGCTCCACCAATTTACAGGTATTCAAAATTGCCGAAAAGCTCACGACAAAGGATAGAGCTGAATTGCTCACATCATCTAAGCAAAGCCTTTTTAAATAACTTCTTAGATATCAGTTGACGGACATAAAGAACACAGCCTGTAGCTATGTATGCCTACGTATGCCAGAAATTTAAGACCTCCTTCGATGAAATTATTCCCAATGTCGCGGTTATTAGACCACCCAACTTTAAGGTACTTCTTGTAGTTGGTAAACCGATGTGCAACATGCAAAACGACCTCAGTGGCACTCAACTTAAGGATAAATTCACCTGATGTGTGGAGTAACTAAAGACCATGTATCAGCTTATTTTTGTTACCGACGGAGCAAAGAACATTGCTGGTGTTGGTGGTGGCTACATCAACCTTACAAACAACGAGGTTTCCTATTTCAATCTAAATGAGCGCATTTCTGTCCTCAATGCTGAATTGCATGCTATTTTGGCAGCCCTGAAGAATCTTGCTGTAACCTCGACCACCGTGTTGAATTTGTTCATAGATTCCAGGGTCGCACTGCTGAATATTGAAAATAACATAAATTGTCAATAAGCAATCTATCACATCTGGCAGGTCATCAACACCACCGAAGGTGAAGTTTAATTTTCTGTGGATCCCCGGGCATAAAAATATAGAGGTGGCTGCCGAAGTTGATTATTATGCTAAAGAAGGGGCTGAGAGAGACCTTTTGAACGCTTCGAGCAAGACGATATTATGGATATTATTGCTTCAAGCATTAAACGTGACTGGAGAAATCGATGCCTCGACAAAGTACGAGGGCTGATGGAGTGTATCTGGAAAAGAGCTCGCCACTTGAGAAGCAAACAACCATGATTTTACACTCTTGCGATTAGGAGCCATGCAATCAAGTCTATAAATAGAGTCCTGGTCAACAAAGGTTACAATAACTTAAGACTGCTCAAGGCAAAAGGCGTAGACTCAGAAGTGTGCAGGCACTGCAATGAAGTGAACAGTTTTCATCACAAATTTTTCAGATGTGATACATACAAAACACCGTAAGGGACATCTTGGTAAATAATGACAGAAATTCGATTGTCGAGTTTGGAACTTTCATTGACACTGCTAAGATTAAGATTTAAAAAATGGCACGGTATTTGGGAATCAGCACAAAACAGAATTGAAAGATGGAGAGCTCATGGAGGTCCTTGATTTTCTTTTTGTTTTTTTTATATCTTTGTTTTTATTTTGTTCTTCCCTTACTTTTTAGTTTTTGGTATTTCCCAGTTAAGGAAAGCAAACCCAGTGCTTACATTATAGACTTTCTTAAACTCCTGTACAGACAAAAGATCCATGCTCTGCAATTATAGGGGAGTCTTTTTCCTTTTTATCAGAAACAAAACACACCAATGTGTAGACAGAAAGAGTGCTCAGCTTATAGGACTTATAAGTGTCTTCAGTTCACTATATGTTTTTTTGTTTAACACGGTTTGCCACATTACGTTTAACTATATAGCTTACAATTCTAAAGCTTATGTTTTTAGCATGTATTTCACCCATGCTTTTCACGAAGGAGATTTTTTATTTTATTTTAAACACACTTAAAAGAGGGTCGCATTATTTCCTTTTACCTGGTCCTCTGACTATTATACTCACATTAACCGAGCTTCACCCTTACTACTAACAAGTTTTTTCTTCGCTCGTGCTTGGGCTCAGTATGTGAACCAGTCCTGCAACAATCGGGACAATGTATCGAACCCGCTGGCCAGTGCCTTTTACTTAGCCCAGGCCATTTTTCGGACTGGACCTTTACTGGGCCTACCACGTAACCTAAAAAAAACTAACCAGTGTCCACACCTGCTTATTTTATCCAAAGTGTACTTTCCAAGAAATTTCTTCACCTATCCACAATTTTGGAGATGTGTTTTGTTCTTCAGTCTTAGCGTACTGCCGGAAATTCGGCAATTGAACTGGGATAAATAGTATTCTGATTAAACCCAAAATTACAGAATAGGTACATCTAAAAGATAAGCTTCGAATTTTATTTGAACCAACCACGCGGCTTCAAGTTCACTTACTTTGCTTTAGTTTTAGTTTCAAACAAGTTTTTGTATGGGACGCGAACTACGCCGATTTAAAAATTTCCAGGCCGGTTAACCGAATTCGTTCGTAAGTTTTTTCTCTCTTTATTCTGTGTCTAAGGCTTACCAATCAAGAACGGCTCTGAACAAACAATTTCTCGTGCAATGGTCTCCTGAAAAATGTCTGAATAGTGTCACAACCAAAACTGACGTAAGATAGGAAGCCATATGGCAGCACCTCTTACTACCACACACATAACCATTAGTAGGCCGACTTTGCTGGCTAACTTACATGGTGTTATATGAAGAATTGTGGAGTTGCCATCGAAAACTCGAGGTTTTGTACGGTTTAGAGACGGATTTCTACAGTGAAATCCAGATGGTACACGTTGAACACAATAGCGCCCTTAGTGAAGTGAAAATTATTTCAGTTCTTATTGTCGTTTAATTTTTATCGCCTTCCATAGTGAATGAATAGAAGTTTGTTTACTTCTCAACGCTGAGTTATCAGTAGAAGGTGCAAAATATGTGCTTCATTTGCTCGTCTTGAAAAGTTTAGGAGTACAGTAGACAGTGCAAAGTGAAGTTTAAGCATGTACGGAATACATTTCGGACGTTTTCATTTGGAAAATACGCGATATAAGCATTTGCTTATGCCCCAGCTGGCTGACAGCTCACGGAAGCTTGTCCATTAGTAGGCCGACTAATGTATATGCAAATTGCTACCATAAGGCTTCCTATCTCACGTCAGTTTTGGTCATCGTTTTTTTCGTAGCACTACAGCCCTTTTCGGGCCTTCGCTTAGAGATAGTTAGAGTATCTCATTGTCATGATCGAATGTATCGGCACTCCACAAGGTGATATGATCATTATCACGCTTTGGCCGTATGTTCGTCCACCCAGTTGCGATACGTTCTGATTTTAAACCAGCGCGTATCATAACTGAAGAGGCTTATAGTCCGTCCGAAGAATCACTTGAACTGAATCTCGTTGACGCCAACGAAACTCGAACTAGAGACCTTCGGCTTACGGGCTTAGTGCTCTAACCACTGGTCATGCTTGATCTATAATTTCACACATCTTCTACTTTTCACCATGCATTGCCATGCTTCGTTTGTCGCGAAAATACAAAGTAATTACGAGGGGATTTTTTATGTTACATATTATATGAATCCTTATTAAGTTTTCTTTTACGGAAGAAGTTTTGATTTATTGTATACGTAAGGTAGGATTTTGTTTATGTGCGGAGAAAATAAATGAGATACCCAGAAAGATTATTGATTCATATGGAGCTGTTACATGCTGCTGCATAAATACGAGTACATAGAATATTAACAATCACTAATGAAAACGAATTCATTTTAATTGGAATTATCAAACACAATTTTCAGCCGAAAAACATCTCAAATTTGAGTACGCAATTCAAAATTAAATTTTATTCTGAAATGTTCTGCATCCTGGATGGCTAATAAAATTAATTGAATGGTTTTTCAAACAATTTGCAATATCAGATACACTCAACAATTCCCTTTGTTACGTTCTTCCAGAATAATAACACCAATGGACATGTAGTGACAGGCTCACTGAAGACAACAAAACCCCGTAATTTCACAGTAATGCGAGCAACTGCTAGTCAACCCCATATAAGTTCAAGCCATACTCATTTGAACAGGGAACAAAAATCCATGTTTGGCAGTGGAACTATGTACAGGCCAGACATTTTCTACCAAGTAAGAACTCATTACAGTCAGGACATAAATCAAATGAATATTAACTTTCTTTGTTTGTTCAGGGCTCTCTACAAAATATACCACATTACCGGTCGCGTGGTGAACTATCATCAAAGGACTCGGTGAGGTATGGGTCAATCAGAAGAGACCGAGTAAAAAGTTCAGGAGATGTGAGTTGCTCTAATGAAGATTGATTAAAACTCAATTAACGGCTTATACTTGCAGGAGCAGGAAGTAGTTTGTGGCTGTATTTCTTGTTCGAAAGAAACGCGTGACACATTTTCGGAAATGATGAATTTCTCATTATTTCACGATGTAATTTTTATTGTTTTCACATTTTCAAATTTCTGCACAAGTATCGGGTTCAATGTGCCCTACGTGTATATAGCGCCACAGGCAGAAGTGCTTGGCCTTGAAAAGGAAGAGGCGAGCTATTTATTGGCGGCCATCGGGATCGCTAATACGTTTGGAAGGATCATACTCGGTTACATATCAGATAAACCGTGGGTTAATCGTCTTTTTGTATATAACGTATGTTTAACCTTATGCGGTATAGGTGAGTTTACTCTTTTTATCGACATATTAACAATAAATGTATTGAATATATTCACAATTTATTTTGCCCTTTCAGCTACTTGTGGATCAATATTCTGTACAGATTTCAACTCGTTAGTATTTTATGCATCCGTTTTCGGATTTACTATTGGTGCCTATGTCGGTCTTACATCCGTCATTCTAGTAGATTTATTAGGACTTGAAAAGTTAACAAACGCCTTTGGGCTTCTACTACTCTTCCAAGGTATCGCATCGTTGATTGGGCCACCGTTTGCAGGTATGTAGCGATAATGTTAACTATGTAATAAAATCCTAATAAATTCATTTTTCCTTCCGATTTTAGGTTGGCTCTACGATATTACCGATTCGTATAAACCAGGCTTCCTCTTGGCTGGCGGAACAATAGCAATAAGTGGTCTAATTCTATTTAGCATTCCAATCATACAGAAATATAAAACGCCTGATGAATCGGAAAAGAAAAGCTCGGCAGCGGCGATTCATTAGGATTCAAATTTGACAATTCTCATAAGTTATCAAGTGTGCATAAAATTTAGGTGTATGAGTCAATCGATTGAACAATAAGTAAAAAGTAAGCGAAACAGACGTAACTAGATAATTGTATAAAGGTTGCAAATGTATTTGAATAATTCAATGTCGATTCTGTGAATGTCCTTTTCTACTGAATGCCTAATGGGAAATTTATGAAAACTTTAGTTAAATAAAGTTTATGTAATATCCACTCACAATGTGTTTGAATTTTGTTTTTGGAGATTTGTATGCTGAATACAGGGGCAGTCCAGTAATCGAGCTGTCCGCCTAGGCAAAATACTCACGAAAAGGACAATTAATGACGAACATCGGTACAACATTATTCTTCCTCACCTATGTGTTGATAAAATCTAACTATTGTCAGCAAAACAAACATTAAACCGGGCATAGAGGGGAATATACATTAATTTTTCTATTCTTATAGTTATTGATTCAAAATTGTACTTACAGCTGAAAATAAGTCACTCTTTGAACATTTCATTTGGAGATTTTACGAGTAATTTTAAAAAATTCCTGGAAGATTCAGCAAAAAATAGAATTAAAACGAAACAAATACACCAACAAAATGATTATGCGCTGCAATTTGCCGAGGAATAATCATTTAAACATTTGTGCATTTAACACTTCCATTATATAAAGCATCGAATACTTATATAATATCGAAAATTAAAAAAAAAAACAACCTGCAATGAAGAAATCACGCGACACATACACTATCATGCTCATCGTACTGTTTTGAAAACATTTGTTGAAAGTATCTGCAAATAGGCAACATCACCAACAGCGAAAACAACTTTATTTCACCACCATGAACAGACAAATCAACGTATAACGAAAAGAAAAAGTGAGAAAACCTCTATAAAAAAAGCCCTTATTGTATCTTTTTCTCTTATGACACTCTGATCAGTAAATTTATCAAACATATTGCTTTGGAGAAATGCAAGACGGATCCATTGATTCCACCAAAAAATTTAATATTCTTCTTACTAACCCATTTCGGATGTGAATTGTAATGATTTTTAACACGTTTCGAACGTTCGAGATTTCCCGAAGGAAATCTAAACCGACCTCTCATCGGTTCTAGACGTGAGGTCTTGGGACGCGACAACAGACTGTACCCATCAGGTCGACAAGTCCGGACGCTCTTAGTCTACTCCGAGGTGGCTGCTGGCTAGCTAGCTAGTTCGGAGAGGAGTTTCAGTTGCGGGTCTTATGGGAATAGACTAAGTCCGAAATACAAAAACTCAGCCACCGGTTCACATGCCCGATTTAAAACGCGTCGAACAACTTCCATCGACTCTATTCTAAAGCACATCTCTTCATCCCGGAGAAAGGGAACAAAAACAACCGTTAAAAAGAATACGCGCTCCCGAATATCACCGACTGAAATATACAATTCGATTGCAAAACCAGAAAAAAATCTACTCTAATTAAAAAAATCCCCGTTGGCAACACCAGCTGGAAAGGTAAATTTCTCATATGTAGCGTGAGATTTTGGAAATGAATTTGGCTTGCGTACTACTAAACTTCTTACTGCAATTTTCGTAGCACTACATGGGTATTTATTAACATAAAAAGGATCTGCCGACATTCGTATTTAAAGACCCTTTAAAGAAGCGCAAATATTTTGCTCATTCAATTGAGTTGCACATTTATGGATCATATATTGAAATCGACAGATAATAAATTGTTATAAACATATTATGGGAACGAGTGAAGGTAAACGCTTCTCGAACCTATAAAAATATATATTTATTTATGCTGAACCACACAACGAGAATAGAAAAGATGTAAATAATTTATATGCCGACTCAGCGTCGTGGCCTGAGAAATCGAACAAGAGCAAGAGAGCGAGTCGTCCTCGCACGCTGCTTTAAGTACTGCTATTTTGCTGACGCCGTCCTCCAGTTGCGTTCATGGTGGGTGCCATCCCGTCGCGAGGAATATGCATCGTTTGCAAATATCACTTCGAAACTTAAGATTGCTTGTTGCCTGAGACGTCCATTCGTTGGACGCTAATCCACCAGCCAGACTGCGGTCTGTGCACATTTCCGCATGCACGCGCTTGAGTTGCGGTCAAGCATCCACATGGCGATGGTTGTTTAGTTGATGCTCGGTTGAGCATGAATACAAACCAAATGGGTGATGCGTTCGTGGCAGTCGGGGGCTGTATGTCTGTCGGTCCGTCGATGAGGCGTTGCGGAGTGTTGGCTGCGTTTGTGGCAGTCGAGGATCGGATGCGTATGTGAGTGGCTGGTCCGCCACAATATAAATACAGGTGTTGTCCTTCTCACATTTGCTGTTTATACATTTCACAGTGGTTACCACACAAAGGTGATAACTTTTCGGCTCAAATAGCTCAAATAGATAATTTCAAAAGATTTCCATAAAAGTTTAAACAGCACTTGCGTTGCTATTGATATGAACATTTTCAATTCTTTTCTGAACCATCAGGGGTCACCATTTTGAGTTTTTATTGAAAACGGCTGCTAAAAATATTAAGCTGTAAATTTTCGACTTTTTCATTTGTCATCCGATTTGCATAATTTTTTTGCAGGTTAAATTAACTTGCTTTAATAAGTTATAATTTCAAATTTCATCGGAATCTGTTGAGAAACTTGGCTGCTAGAGCGCTACAGAAATAAAAAAAAAAATTAAGTCACCCCCCTCTATGGAGAGTCCCCCTTAAACACTTTAAAATATTTTCTTGCACTGAAAATTTCGAGAGGCACCACTTTTGACCTACGTAGAAAATTATGTGGTTTGAAAGGAAACTTACTGTGACACACGAACAAACAGATGGACAGACAAGTCACGATATCATAATTTTTTAGGGTATTGTAAAAATATTTTAACAATATCCTGAAAATGGTCTGCTGTATAAATACTTCCAATTTAAGTGATTTAAAATGTTTCCATGAAAAATATTCATTATTTCAGTTGCTGCTAAAATAGCGAATTTAGCTTGCCTTCTGACCTTTGGGGGCCGCCATTTTGAATGCATTCATCAATCAATGTGCCAAATCTCGTTCAAATCAGAGTTTCACTCTAGACAGGGCAAAATTATTCAATTTTTAGTGAAAATGGCAGCTAAAAATATTAGGTTTTAAAATTTCGACTTTTTATTTTTCATTCGCTTTAAAAAATTTTCTGCATAATACAAGAACTTAGTACAAAGATCCATAATCCCAAGTTTCATCAAAATCCGTTGGAAAATGTGACCTCTAGAGGACCACGAAAACCTGAAAAAGTCGCATAGTTAAACCGCCGCCATTTTGAAAATTGCCCATGCATGATCACCAAAATATTGAAGTCTCTAGAACTGATAGATTTCTATCTTAAAATCTAGTTTCATATACATTGGATCAACATTGCGACTTTTAGAAGACTTTGAAATTTTGAGTTGCAACTGGCTGCCATTTTCTTTTTTGCGAACTGACCTCCAGTTTTTTTACATAACTCTTTAGACACTTATAGTTTTTATCAAACTGTTGAATTTCATTAACATTAGTTGAAAGCTTTGATCAAAACTACAACAACAAAATTTTGTACGTTTTTCGACTTTTGAGCGGCCGCCATTTTGTTCCAGCCGTACCAACTTTGTATTTTTTATTGTGAGATTCATCACATACACCAGTGATCCTTTGTACCAAATTTCATGCAATTCGGAGCTATACTTTGGTCAGAACAGAAATCAGGATTTTTCGTCTAAAATGGCCGCCATTTTGTTTTCGCCTGGCCGATATAGCTGGTTCACAAACTTGGCCGAGATATTTACTCAATACACCTTTCCTGAAAATTTGGTGAAATCGGGGCAAAACTGCAACATCTAGCGTGGCCACAAATTTCGTTATATCCCATATATATATATATATATATATATATATATATATATATATATATATATATATATATATATATATATATATATATATATATATATATGTATATATGTATATATATATACATAAGATACTTGCAAACATGCAAACTCAAACAATGGCATCGCGTACCGACCGCAACGCGAAACCGATCATTCGCGGATTACTGGAACCCTACCCTCTCGGCGACACTCGCCGTTCGCCGACATTATCCTGCTGGAAAAGAACGGTTTCGCTGGAAAGGAAAGACTGCGTTAGCCATATTCTTCTTCCTTCATATTCTTTTTATTTCTTTCATAGTACTACTTTGCATCTTTTTAGGGTTTTGTAAAATAATTTTACAAAACCCTTCTAAAATCGCGTCCTGTCTGTCCGTCTGTCCGTCTGTCTGTCCATCCGTCCGTCCGTCCGTGTGTCACAGCAGTTTTTCTCGGAAACGACTTAAGCTAGAAGCATCAAATTTTGTATGTAGGTGTAAAGTGGTGTTCTCTTCAAAGTTCAACTACAAAAAAATTTTATAAGGTATTTAAGGGGGGTCTCCTCATGTAGGGGAGTGACCCCCGAAAAAAAAATTTCATTAAAGGTAGCAAATATGGGTATCAAATGAAAGGTCTTGATGAGAACTTTTCAAAACAGGTCTTAGTTTGGCAAAGTTTGCTTCGAGGGGCGCACAGGGAGGGGAAATACACGAAAAATTTGTGTCCCCCCCCCTCGCGATTGGACACCTTCCATCCGAAAAATCTGAAAAAAAATCAGGAATGTGGGCCTTGATAAGTACAACAACAACAAATACGTTAGAAGTCGCAATTCACTCAACTTTGTTAGTAATAGTATGATTTATCGATTTTATGTTTTCGTGAATAAAATCTTAACGGTACCCTTAAATTCAATGAAATTCAGTAAACAGATGACTATTTATAAGATTGATATACCCTGCAAGTTTCTTAAAGATTAAATTATATCTAGCGAAGTTATAGCGGTTTGAATTTTCCAGTATTACTATGGAACAATATGCGCTGCATGTATTACTATGGCAACATATGGCTATGGAACAACATGCGCTTTTTACCGACTCAGACACTACAGTTTTGCTGGGATTTGCATGAAAATTTCAGGAATGATAGGTATCATGAATATCTTTGTGAATCGGTTCAGCTTGTGGTATCAGTAATCGTAAAACAAAATGGTGGCTGCCTTAAATGCGAAGATCGAATAATTTTGAGTTATTTTTTCCCAACTTCAACATTTAAGGTGCATGCTTAGAACACTTGATTCAATTTAATGAATGACTGAAGATGAGTACCTACAATTAATACTCATAAGTGAAACAAGTCAAGGAGGCGGGAGAAGCTCCTAGCAAAATGGCTCTGTAACAACTCTAGGATTCGAAAAAAATGGCCATTAATCGATGATAACAGTACAGGAGAGTGGCCCCTGGAAAAAAAATCATCAAATGTAGCCGATATGAGTATGAAATGAAAGTTATCATGGGCGCTTTTCAAAACAGTTCTTAAAATGTCAGTTTTTGCTTCAGTGGGGAAATACATGAAAAATGTGTTTCCTCCCTCACGAATGGACATCTGAAATAATTATCAAGGGAGATATTTATGAGTATAACAATAACAAAAACCTCAGAAGTCGAAATTCGTTCAACTTTGTTAATAATAGTATGATCTTCGAATTTAATATTTTCTCCAATAAAATCGTCATTGACATGCTTCTTGACTTTATTCAATCTGGTGACTGCATTTTGAAAATTGAATACAAAACCCTTCTGACATGAGCGTAGGTCCGTTTACCCGACTTGTTTCCTTTTTTTTGGAAACTCAAATGTATCTGTATCTAAAACTATCTACGAGTATATAACTAACGATACATGTTAAATTTGCAAGGTTTCATTTTCTTGCGTTTTGTTGCGATGTTTTTCATTATTTGTGTTATTTCATCAAATCAGTCGTCTTCTCGTATAACTTGCATGCTCTAACATTCTATTTTCTACCATTATTGTAATTGTTTAATTGAATATTATATTTTTTGTTCTAAGCCAATAAGTCAGTTTTATACTCAAAGCACATAACTATTTTCATCTCAATATTAAATTTGTGACCTGTTTAATTTATAATTAATCGAACATCTAATAAAAATTATTTGCGATCTTATATACACAATAATAATGTATAATTATCAATGTATTATGTACATAATATAAAATATTTTTATTTAGCAACTAAGTTCTTTGAACCGCTTCGTTCGATGAAGGATATGTAGGAAACCATTTCATGTAAGTTCATATACTATTTTTCAGTTTCTCCTTTAAGTATTATTTTAAATGTAATTTATGCGTTAGGACAGTTTCCTTTTGAAATTTATGCAAAGAGGACCTAATTTGGAATTTTAAATAATGGGCCATTGGCTGGAAGTCTTCAAATAAAAAAAAGTTGGAAGAATCAAAATTAGCAAGTGTTATCTTGCTTATACCAAAGTGGCTGCCAAAAAATTATTTTCAATAATTTTGTTTAATTTTTATATAATTTTGAATGTTATAAATTTTTCTTGTTAATTTGTTTACACGCAACTTTATTTTGTAGAAGTTAAAAAAAACGCGCAAAAATACTGAATTTGATTTTCATCAATTTCTCAATTATTTTATTGAAGTTTTTGTCTTTAATTTCGGCGTAATGTTTGCCTTTTTACTGCATTTAAGAATATCTTTTGAATATTTCTTTATTACGTTTTCTGTTTTTTTTCTAATTTATTTTTTTTTTATCATAATTCAGCGCTGATGTTGTTTTCCGACGTTGATCTACTGTCAACTTTATGATTTCTCCTCGGCAAGAATTTCTGTTAGAAGTCTATTCAAACTATCGATCCCAGTCAAGAAACCACTGTCTGGGCCTCGGTGAACGGTTGTTACTGTAGCAGGCGCAATAAAGCCTGCACCGTTCTTTGGCACAAATGTTGTATGTGCGAAATCTATCATACGAACACCTACCTATGAACAATCTTCGTCGGAACTTTCATTGTTTGAATGATTACGCTACTTACAGCTGTGCTGCTCAACGCTTTCTCCGGTTGCTCGTACTTCGTCCATCAGTTACGCTATGCTGCCGACTAATTTGCGAACTAGATGAAGCAGACTGATGTGGACTATGATGCAAACTCCTTCGCTTTCGGAAGCCGTAACTGAAGTTGTTGTGTTTGTCGTACTGATCCTTCATTTACTGTTTGTGATGCCTTTATTCGACGAAGATTTTAATGCAGTATTTATTGTGGTTGATGTTATTTTGGTGTTAGTTACGTAGCTTGAATTATTACTAGTGGTTTACTTCTTGCCCGCGATGATGTTTCGAATTCAGCATGTGTTCCACTTGACACGGGGGCTCATCATCTTTGCTACGCGGACGCTTGGCAGCAAAAGTTTGCAGATGGTGGGAGTTCTACGCCACCAACGCTGAGTTCAGAACTTTTAAGCGACCTGTATTGTATCAAGCTGTTATCGAAATCAGAGCTGGTGTCGTTGGAACTGTTGTGAGCTATGTCGAAAACAACTCTAAGGAACTTGCACTTATTTTATAAAATATATAAACAAATTATTATTTCTAATTAAAACTAATCTTTAGTGGTTGGGGAATTCGCCAACCTTAAGTCGTTAAATTAAAAAGATGGAAATCTGATTTTAATCATGAATTAATATTTTTGTAGGTTAACTTTCAACACTACGATCTTCACTGTGATCCGGTCGAATCCACAATGCAATACAATCTTTAGGATAATTTAACTTTCCCAAATATGTTAAGAAATTGTAATTAATATTGTTGGAAGTTTCGCGGCTACGTCTTTGGTCTTTTCGTTTGAAACATGATCATCTGGTGAGACGATTACAGTTTTGATGAGAATAATATAAGCAATCCTAATTGTAAACAAACGTTTCTGTATTAGCATTCTAGCAGATTCCAACGCAAGAAAAACAATTACACTTAACGCGAATTGCAAAATACACTCGAAGAAAACGGAAACTATCTTCTGGAAAATTTCACTTTCGAAATCTTCTTATTTACTGCAAATTCACAACTGTTATTGAACTTACTTGTACGGTTTAAAAGGCTTCGGCTTGTCGTGGGAAACGGGCAGGATACTAGTTTGTGACAGAGAATTTGAGTGTGGAGGCGCAGTCATCAGCAATCCGGTATGATGTCGTGGAAGCATCGAACAAATGGGGCTGCTGCCACTGTCATTGGAAATTTTAGAGCCAGGATCAGAGCCAACAGGGCTCAGAGACAACGTGGGACTGAAGGCCAGCACTTTCCCCTTTTTTAACACACGTCAAGTTGCGGTTCAGTGGCAGTGATTCGTTTAAAAGTCACTCATGAACTATCGATGTCAGAGGCGTAGGGTATATGGATCGGCTGATCGGTGTCAGTGGTGTAGGGTATAGGGATCTGCTGGTCGCGTCAGTGGCGTAGGGCGCCAAGAGCGAGGTTACCACAGAACAGCTTCAAGAAGGCAATTCAAAATATTCTATTTGATCAAATTCGTCGCTTAATTATCTTCACATATGCATACAAGACAAATAGTGATCTTCAAACAGTCACCCAGGTGCAGAATGTAATCGATTCGCCTTGTTTAGACAGAGTCGAAGAGATGAATCAAGACACCCCTTTAACTATATTATACTCATTAATGTTTCTGTTGCCAAATAAAATTACTAAATTCGAGCTCTATCTCAGATGCATTCAGAGATTGGTGACAGAATTACGTGACAATTGCACTAAAGAACGTTTTACGGAAATTTGTTTCTATATGGGGCTGTGGAAGAAGCATCCTTGCTCAAAAGAGCCAAATAAACGATTTGTTAGAAACCACTTGGAACAATACGTTAAAGATCTGTGTGCAAAAGAATGAGCAATAGTAGTAAATGCTTAATATAAATCAATTACGACCTGTGAAGTAATACGTATAGCTAAAACACTTAAAGGCATACGAAAAGACGGGTGTTATTCAACTCAAATAACACCTCAACAGTATCAATACCAGTATACAATGCTGCAGAACAGGCAACAAATATCGCAAATCAAAGGAACGGCGTGTATCCTTATGCCTCTTAATCAGTGGATATATTCACAATATACCAACCAAAGTGTTAGTTCCTATCCACAGGTGCATTTGTCATCATTTACAGCGATAATGATACTCACAAGTCAAACACCAGCTCACAATTCATGGAATTCATTGGTTGGAGCAACACTTTACCTCAATCGTAATTGCAACTTAACTCTACTACAGCTTCCTATTCCTCCTATCAAAACAGGCAAATGTCAATTAATCCGAACGATCAGATGTTCCGACAACAATGTCAACACCAGTGCTGCGCGAATGTGTCGAAGTAGTCCCAATATACCAATTTCAACCCAATCAACCGTTACCGCCACGGCAAAAAATCCAGCAAGCATGATATCATGAAGAGATAACTTGTTTTGTGTGAATTTCACTTGGATGTGATCTTGTTCCAGCGTGCGAATAGGAAAAGAAAGTTTTTCATCTCTTCGATGACGAGTAGCAGCGCGCTTGGCGACAACGGGAGTGGTAATCTAGCAACCAGAATCGGAACTTAATAGAAGAAAAACAGACCCCGCGAGCCGCATTAAAAAGAAATTTCGATTTTTTATAGATGTTTCGTTTCGAAACGGCGTGTAATTGTGATTTTCCCCCCATTAGAAGAAAATTCCACTCGCTGCGAAAATTTCATTCCCGGGAAAATAATTAAGCGTGCACAAAACAATTTTTGTAGATTTTCCGAGAGATTTGCGTTGTGAGATTACCGTTTATTGGTACATAAATATTTCGCGCATTGCATGTAAGAAATTTTTCAATTGAAATACTTCGCTGGTGGCATAATAATCTTATTTTTGAATGCGATATCGGTCGTCTGATGCCGTTGTTTGGAGAAACGGATGCGTCTTACTGTCTGTAAGGACTCAGAAGTGAAGGGCATGTTCCGTAAAGGGATTACCGCAATTTGTGAATTTTTGGTGCAGCGCTTGAGTGTATACTCTCCCACCGACATTTTCCCTTGTGCAATTTTCGCTCAATTTGAAGGGCCCAGTACAAACTTTGTCTATGTTCCGGAGAAAACGAAGTGAAGTGAACCATGTTGACTTAATAAAATCTAGTGTAGAGTAACTGTCATAAGATTTTAAAGTGATAACAAACTTAGTTTTTTGTTCAATAAATTTCTGATTAAAAATTTTTTTTTTATTGATAATCGTGTCACAGTTAGATAAATTCGATTTTTATGCACCATTTGCAAACACCATATGGTTTCATACGGATCAAATGTTAAAGTGAACAACATTGGAGAACGTTTCAGTAAATTAAAACAAAAATACGATGCTTGCTTTCATGACTGGCCTTTGTAAAAGTCTCAAAAAGGCCAAACGGATGATTTCCTGTGCCAAGACCGTATCAAGAAAGCTGTGAAAGAGTAAAATATTGTGCCATTGTGCTGTGGGAAAAAGAACCCGCCCCACGGTATTGCAAAGCTAGCTTGCCAACGCATTTACGCGTAACACTGATTCCGCTCGCTGAGACAGCAGAACACCGCTTCAGTCTTTAACGGACCTTTTAACATCTTAAAAGCACCACAGCGGCATGCAGATTCCGAGATAAGGGAAGCAGAAAAATGTTCAGCACTAATTATATTAGTTCTGTTAAATCTCTACCTTACACCTCGTCGAAATAATGCTATCTGTCGAACCTGACCCCGCTACTCTTAGTACTTGTCGCATATGTACAAATTATTATATTACCGAAGAAATTGATTCAAGTAATTTACGTCGAATATCATAATTTTACTTTGATACAAAACGAAAAGTGAAGTATCTCAATACAACTTCAGAACCTCTGGTATGGAGGAGCCCCACAGATTCCCACCCTTTGGGAAGCCAAAGGAACATTTGTCTCGATCAGTAAACTAGTGACTGTTATCACGACAAGAAAGTCAGATCAAGAAAACTCCCCAGATGGTGGATGTATATTACAAATCATCGCAAATATTGAAGAAATGAATAAATTCTGTAAAGAAAACGATGAACTGAAGCTGCAGATACAGTCTCTCAAAGAGTTTGTCAAGAAAAGGATGAAGATTCAAAAGCCGCAGTAGCAAAAACAAGTCCAACAGGGAGAGAATGTGTGGCGAACGATTCTTTAAAAAATTCTAAATGCTGGCGGCACTAATGTAAGTCATTGCTATTTTCATTGCTAGAAAGACTATCAGGAGGAATGAAAATAGACGAAGATGTCGAAGGTAATTCCAATAAAGATACTAATGTAAATTTTATGCAATACTTAAAAAATAACAACAAAGGGAAGAAACTAACTCATGTGTTTCCGCCAATCAACGTACTCGTACAAAGCGGAAAAGATTTGGTTTGGTTATTGGCAACCGAAAATAAATTAAGGAATTTTGAAATCAAAAGAATAAACACAGAAAACTTAACAATTAACTAAGTAATTAAAATGATACATTTTGTTGAAGGTTCTCTCAGGCTGACGCCATTATATGGATTTCTGAAAAGTATTTGACTCCGTACCACATAAAATCTTGCCAATGAACCTGAATTATTATGAATTCTCTGAAGGCATGCTTGCATGGTTTCATTCCTACATCACTTCCAGTTCATGTTGTGTTCGTATAAATGGCAGGAGATCCAACAACTTCTCACCATAAGGAGTACCACAAGGATCTATACTTGGCCCTTTATTATTTCATATATTTATCAATGAGCTGCCTTCATGTTTAAATTCACCATCATTACTTTATGCAGACGATCTGAAACTATACAGAAGAGTTGATAACTCACAAGACTGCCTTGATTTATCAAAAGACCTCAATATTACGGGGGAGGTTCAAAGATGATGAAGACAAACGCCGTAGATGGCGCGCATGTATGTTTAGAAGGTCATGGCTTGAGTATGTGGTAGCTGGGTCTCTTACAAACAGTGTGGCATAGTTTTCGTCGGGAGTGCATACACCTTCAACATCGTAAAATAACGGCGCGATGGGTTCCTAAACCAGCACGAAGTTGGATTCTCCTCAAAGATAAAGCGCGCCCTCTTACCGCGCATCTCATGCTCAATATAATATCGGGATCGGGGTGAGAGGTACTGAAACACCACCTACAGTCCAGATATATCACTCTACGACTACCACATGTTTGGACTACTGAATGAAGCCCTAGGAGGTCAAAGATTCAACACCGACGACGAGGTAGAAGAGTTCGTAAGCATATGGCTGTCTGAGTTGCCCAAGGAATTTTTCGATACCGGGAAGGTGATCAAAATGCATAACTTGTAAGAGAGAGTACCTAGAAAAACTGTACATTTGTTCGATACTAAATAAACGTGTCAGAACATTTGTCTCGATCATATTTGAAGCACCTTCGTATAAGTGATTGGTGCCGTTTAAATCAACTTCATTTAAACATCCCTAAGGGTCACAAAATGTCATTTCTAATAAATCAGCCCTACGCCACTTATAACGATCAGCAAGTCCACGTATCGTAGGCTATTGACGTCGGTGGTTCGGGAGCGTCCCTTTAACCACTCGCTGATACTGAGCCGCGTTTTGACAGTTGTCAAGAAAAGCAAGGAAAAAGGTATGACGTCCGGTTCGCGTGGGAGGATAGTTCACGTGGAAAGACCCCAGAGTGCGGACATCAGCCAGGAAAAATTAAAACAAGAAAAAAGAAACAACAGTGGCTCCCACTCAAGTGGACAATCGTCCGAATCACTTTTTCGCTTTGTTGCGACTTCTTGCCACATTTGTTGTGCTGGGTGAAATGTAAATCTTCCATATCCCGCCGAGTGTTTACGTCCAAGTACTTATCGCATTCCGTAGCCACATTGCTCGCATTTACGTTAAGAAAATTGATCGGTCCTTGTCGCGATCGAATTGCGATAGCCTAATTGTTAAATATTATCCACACTGAAGGCTGGTTGACAGTGCTACGAAGTGTATAAAATAATGGCACGATGCCATTAAACTCGGGAAGAGTGCTAGTCACCAGGTAAATTGCCCAAGGATTTTTGGTTCGTGGCTAATTTGAAATATTTTAATTTTCAACCAGGGCTGGCTGAATCAGAAGCATTTGCCGTAGTCACGAGACGACGAGAATCAGCCAAAATTTGTGGTAGGATTCCCTTCTGGTAGAGAAATTCTGATAGCCGGTCACACACCGTTACGCACTTGACAGTCCCCGGGTGCTCTTGGACACCATCCTGGATTGCGGAAGGCTTCGCCTCCACCTGCACCATCTGCCAGTGCCACGAAAGACGAGCCCTCTCTAACGTGCAAGTAAGTTCCATAGTAGATTTTCAATGTCACGTTTGATTATTTTTCGAACCCAACGTCAGGACGGACCTAAGGCAGCTTCTTCCAGTCCATCCGGGAAGCCCGCATGGTAGCCGAAATTATAGCCCGCGGCAACCACCAAGCGGTGCTAACAAGTGCAACACATGCGGAAGTCAAAGCAACGGCAGCAGCGCCTCCAGAACGCCTGAGTCAAGATCAATGCACACACCTGTTAGTCTCAGTGGTATATCTCCATTATTATTTTATGACCAAGAAGAAAGACAGTGACGAAGAAAAAAAATAATTGGAAAGAATTAAATCCATACATACATTAGAAACGGTAATCAACAATTCATTTGCTTAAGATAAAATTAATTTTGCGAAGGCATCGAACAAAACATTGTTACCATTGATATTAGGAAAGCCGATCATTATAAATAATCTGGGTCAATGGCTGCTATGCCAGTGCAAGTTTCATAATTTCTAGTTATATATTATAAATATATTTATACCTTTACCTACACCATTTATATATTTATATACATATATCTATATATGATGCAAGTATGATAGAGCTTGCAGCACTGCCATGCTGCAACATATATATGTATATGGGTTCGTGGTCATCTGGAAATCCGCAGTCGAGCTGCCCCGAAGTGACTGGTGTGGCAGCTCCTGAGGAGTATATCGGTCACCTCGTACGAAACTGCGAAATCAAGTAGCAGTTTGGTTGTTTGTCACACTGGTCCGCTGTTTACTCGAACATTGCTCACAGGTATGGTGACCGCATCAAGGCTACCTTGTAGCCACTATTGAAACCGTCCAGAGGTGGTTTACCAGAATTTTGTTGTGTAATTTTAATTTACCTTACCATTCCTATGAAGATCGTCTTTCCTTACTCCCGTTACCAACGTTAAGCTCTCAGCGTACATATCTAGATGAGTGTCTACTTTTTAAACTCTACCAGCATCGCATAGATTCGCAACTGGTTAATTGCATACAGGTTCGGAATGCAGTTAGACAAACTCATTTGTCGGAAATACCATTTGCGCGTACAGATGTAAGATTCTACTCAGCCATGGTTCGCTTATCGAGAACGCACAATTCCTTGGAGCTTGGTCCTATTCCGCATTCCGTTTTCAGTGATTGAATCTAAATTATAATGTGTACACTATTTATTATTACTGTTTATTGATCTTATTGTTTTATATGCACTTGTAGTTGGGCTTTAGCCTGTAAGGTATTGCTTGACAATAAATATATAAAAAGAACCTATCGTTTTCAAAGTATATTGATGAATTCGAATTTAAAAACTTTGATCTTCTTGCAGTGATCGTAATCAAAACTTCACTGCCAATACTGCGTGTTGATGGTTGATAGGTATTTCAAATCGACCTAGCCACTCTTATCTTCTTCGGATTTTCATGGAAATTTAAGAATAATATATTCAGTTGGCAGAGTGTCCATAAAAAATATTTAAGCTGGAACAAAATGGCGGTATTAATGTGCTTATAAAAGAAACTCTGCATGAATTATTCAAGTAATCAATTCATGCCATCAAAAAACTTACGATGGCTAAAAAGCCCTTCTGGTAGGAGCACTCTCCTGCTTGCGCGACTTATTCATTCCTACAACAAACTCATTGCAAGTGTTAATGCAGTAATCTGTTACGAACGTATTTAAACTCATTCTTGCTCACTTGAAACCATGAGAATATGTAAATTATTTTATTTCCGTCGAAGCATCGATTTTTGCTGAAATTCTCGAATATTTTGTACGAATAATTTAAAATCTAACAACTCGATTTCAGTTATCCATATGATGAACTGATTGGAGCATTCAATTCATTAATTTAAAGTTTTCTGAGCGCACTCTCAGCATTCCAGTCCGAAGGTATAAGTCTAGGCTGAGTGATTTTTAGCCCAAAAGCACTGTATGTTGAGTTGAGTGGTAATTGCAAATGATTCAGGCATGTAACTCAATGAGCTTTCAAAGCTTTCATTGTTGTTTGATTATAGTTCGAAAAAGAGTTCCCGTTTGAGATATTCTCCGTGGTTTTCAGATGAACTGAAATCGGTATGCTTTGGTCTTTGCTTTTGTGCAAAGCCGTAGAACGCAACGCTTTGATAGAAATGAACTAAAATTGGCACGCTTTGCTACTAAGCTTTTGTGCTGAATTAATAATTTGGATGTTTGAATGAAAAAATCATGTGACTACGATTTGTAATTTAATAAATTTTTGTGTTTATGGATATTATCAATTACAAATCTGTTGTATTTTAAGTTTTCATAAGTTCTCTTGACGATTAGTGAAGCTCCTAATGATTTCGAGCTATCACAAATTTGGCAATATTCATTTCAATTAGCTGCAAATAAATTTGACACTACCTTATGCGCTAAAAATATTTAACAAAGTATGGATATAGTAAATCATTTATTGACATTATATTCGTAAACATATTCGATGAAATCTGAATTTAAATTAAAATGCTTTCTGATATGAGATAAGATAGATTTGATGTGCTCTACATAAATTAATCAAATAAACTCTACATTAACTTTTGATATCTAATGGATAAACAATTTTCATGGTATGGATTTCAACATTTCATTAAATTTTCTGATTTCTTCGTTTAACAAACACTTAAGCGTGCATTCACCCGCTTCTAATTTTTCCAATACACCCAAAATATCTTGGCAATACTGAATAGCATCTTGAAAATCTTCTTTGCTGTATTCTTCATTTGTTTTCGTCATTTTCCATATAACATTCAATTTTAATTCCATAATGAATTGACTTGTGGGAGGACATATTCGTGCAGCTTTTTCACGAATAAATTGTAGAATTTCCTTAATAGTTGCTGATGAATTTTTGGCATTTATAACACGTAATGTTAGATCTTGCGTTCTTGAAATGTTTTTGTGATCGTATGTTGTACCACATTTGATACAACGCCATTTGGAGCTGTTTGATTGGCAATCCAATGGTATTATCCATCCATGGCAATCATTCGTTCGACATAGTAGGGCCGAGAGATAGGATCCATTTTCCTACAAAGAACAATTTAACAATTTAATTTATTTGAATGTTTGATGATATATTTTGCATGCATATTTTTAAATATTACATGAGTACGGGGTACTTCGAATTATAATAGATAAGTTCATTTGGCTTAATAAGTATTTTTACGGCACTGTTCTTTTGAAATCTACCGGTCAGAACTTTTTTCCCTAAGCAACAAAATTTGTTTATAGGTTTTGATTCAAAAAATATCAAAGGTGGCAATGAGGGTAGCGGTATCAAATCGGGAAATATATGTGTCTCCCATCTCGCTATTGGAAGCGTATAGACGTCTTTTAAATCGCTCTTGTCAAAAGTTTTCAAAAATTAAATTAATTTTTTAAAAACGTTAGTCCGAAGTTAATTTTTATCGGAAAAAATCTTATATTGTCGAAGTAATCGACTCAGGAAATTTCTATCGAATATTTTTACTTCGATTGGTAACGAAAAACAAATTCACAAAGAAAATTTCGCCGCTGGTATGGAGGAGCCCGACGGCTTCCCACCGTTGGGGCAACCTGGGGAAACGACGAATACGAAACTGGCGATAATCACCAAAAGAAAACATAACGAAGAAAACTCCGCAGATGGAGGGTGCAAACTGCAAATAATAGCGGACAATCATCAAATTGCAGAAAGAAAATGATGAACTAAGGCAAGAGATACAGTCTCTCAAGGATCTTTTCAAGAAAGGGGCGAAGCCTCAAAAGACGCAGCCACAAAATCAATGGCAACAAGTAACATAGCCGAAAAAAAGTACAAAGCAAGCAATTCCAGAGGAAGTTCTAAGTGCTGGTGGCACCAACAAGAGCCAAAATTATTTTGCAGCGCTGGAGGAATTAACCGAAGCTATGGAAATCGAAGAAAACATCGGAGGTAATTTTAATCAAGATAATGACGTTAATTTTATTCAATATTTAAAGAACAAAAATAAGGAGAAAAAACCAGCCCGCAGTTCTGCTGGTTCCTCTGAAAAAGCTTCCAACAAGACAGAAAAAGTTCCGCCAATCAACGTGTTCGGACGAACCGGGAAAGATATGGTTCGGCTATTGGCAGCCAAAAATAAACTGGCCAATTTTGAAATCAAAAGAGTTAATGCCGAAAAATTAACTATAAGGACGAAATCACTGGTTGATTTCAAGTCAGCCAAAGATGTGCTGATTTCTGGGGAGGTTCCACACTTCAGCTATACCCCAAAAAGTGAAAAGAATCAGACCTTCTTGTTGAAGGGTTTGGACAGCGGAGAGGATACGGTCGATCTTCTTCAGGTGCTCAAGGAGGCTGCACCAGATATTGATTTTGTTTCAGTCAAAGCCTTTGCGACAAGAAGGTCGACCATAGAAAGGAAGAATTTACTACTTTACCTGGTACAAATTGCAAATAAGAGCAGTCCAAGTGCCCTTCAACAAATAAGGTACTTGAATTTCAGAGTGGTGAGGTGGGAACGCCTCCAGAAAAGAGAAGTCAACCAGTGTTACCGGTGTCGAAGATTTGGACATTCGGCTGCCAATTGTGCCATGCACTATCAGTGAAAATACAAAGACGTTCATGCTCCCGGTGAGTGCAAATTGGCTCAGACGGAGCCTAAAGAAAATTTATACTGCGTTAACTGCGGTGTTTTTGGTCACCCAGCATCATATCGAGGATGCTCCCGATATCAAGATGCAAAAGTTAAATTTGCTCCAAAGCAAACCCAAGTACACCGTAATATAATACCTTCCAACTTCGTCAAGCCCGGAGTATCATTTGCACTCGCCGCTAGAGGACCAATGCTGGAAATAATGTAAATATGTAAGTGACAATAATGAGCTGCTTCTCAAAATTTACCAGAAACTTAATTCTTTATCGGAGAAAATCGACAGACAAGATTCAAAAATTAACTTTGCTTTTCAGCGTTTAGGTCTTTCAAATGCCTAATAATAACTTGTCATCCAATCATATTCCCATGGATAGGCTTCGTCTCATATCGATCAACGTCAACTCTATCGTTGCTATACATCGACGTGATTATCTCCTTGAATTCATTGTCAAGCAAAAGCCTGACATCATACTTCTCACTGCAACCCACCTCAATTCATGGCATTCACGGAATTCAAAGATTTTGCATTCGTAAGAAACGATAGGGTAATAGGTGATGGGGGAGGTGGTACCGGGATATTGGTTAGAAGACCGTATTGTTTCCAAAATATTGAAAAAGTCGAATTCAAAAACTTTGAATTTCTTGAAGTGTCCGTCACCAAAATTTCACTGCCAGGTGGGGATAACCTCTTCGTTATCTCTGCCTATGCAACTGGTCATAATGTTCTCAAGTTCAAGGAGCAACTCAATTACTTGTTTGAAATACTCGAATTGAACAGGCTGCATAGTTATTATATTTTTGCCGGTGACCTGAATACCAAGCATACATCATGGCTAAACGCCACCAATAATCCAAGAGGTGTATTCCTGAAATCATGGATAACAGAGAACCAAATTGAATACAGGTGCAACCTATATGGGTTGGAGTTCCCAACATACCCTAGGACAAATTCATATTTGGACCTCTGCATTGCTGACGCAAAACTTGAATTCAGCTTTAATAGTCCTGAACGGAAACTGCAGGTGCTTCCTTACGGTAGCGACCATAACGCAATCGTAATGGAAATCAATCATCAAAGGGATGATTTCTTCCTCATTCCAGTTCAACATGAAAACCATCGGTTGAATTTCAAAAAAACAGACTGGGGAAAGTTTCAGAAAAAGATTAATCGGAAGTACCAGAAGTAATGTCCCTCTTCTGATGATGGCAACGCTTGCTCAATGGTTCCTAATGACTGGAATCTAACTAACGATGAAATAGATCTCTATTTGTCGACGTTAGAGAAGCTGACGTTGGAAACGATTGAGAAAGTTGTTCCCAAGATTAAACATCGAAACAATATGGAAGGATATGAAACACCAACCATCACAAGGTTGAAAAGATTGAAAAGCCTTCTTCTCACCCGCGTCAACGATATTTATCGACGATTTTTGGACTACAAGCATCCCTCGTTGGCTTTGTTGAAATTACACCTGAAGAATGTCCAGAACTTAATTCGTTCATACTTCAGGAGTGAGGTCAGCAATCAATTGGCGGAAAAACTGAAGGGTATTAACCCACAGGACCCAAATGGCGTTTTCGCGAAAGTGAATAGCTTATTCCGCAGGAAGTCTCGAGTGAAGGTATCGAATCTTGAAGTCGCTAGTGATGAGATAAATCTTCTCGATAAGGCTGGTATCGAAATTGATAGTACGACTCCGGATAGAGATGGAAACAGGATTATATGTGATGGATTGGAGAAATTGCCCTGATTGGAACACATTTTGAATTGGTTCATCTACCAAACCCAGAGAGAAGGAATGAAATATTTTCGGAGGTCGTTGTAGCAAAAGTTTCCGACTTCAAATCAAGCCTGAACGGCCAATTAATTCTTCATTTCGATGAAACATTAACATCTGACTTCATACCGACCTTGAATCTTATTGATTATTTTGTCAGCTATGAAGACTTGTGTTTCATATTTCGCAGAATAAACAAAAAAAAAAACCATGCGGTACTGACGGTATTCCAAATATAGTTCTCCGACATTCGCCTGAGGTTGCTATTAGGAATTATTGCATATTGTTCAACAACATGTTGAGCAATTCATATTTCCCAAATGAGTGGAAAAAGGCTAAGGTATTTCCGATCTTGAAGAAAGGAAAAGAATCTTCATGCCCTGAAAGCTATCGCCCAATCAGCTTGCTGCCTAACATCAGCAAGGTGTTTGAAGTGATACTCAACAGAGCATTAAACGCCCACATTGAGAAATATGAGTTGATGCCGAATTGCCGATTTGGTTTTCGTGCCAGGCATTCGACCATACATGCAATAACGAAAGTAACCTCAGACATCTGTTGGAAACTAAACAACAAAGAATGTGTTGGAGCATGTCTCATTGATATGGAGAAAGCCTTCGATACGGTGTGGTTAGATGGACTAGTTTTCAAACTTCTTCAGGACAGGTTCCCCAGACACCTTGTCGCCGTGATGTACAATATGTTGTATGGGAAATCATTTATTGTAACTGATGGAAATCTTACAACAATGCACGAATTCAAGGTCTTGAATGGTCTACAGCAGGGAACAGTTACTGCGCCCCTGCTTTTCTCAATATTCATTCGCAAGCTATTGAACAGCTTTGATTTTAATGTCTCACCAACGCGATCATTGGTAGCGTTTGCTGATGATCTGATCATCTATACCGCAGACCGAAAAGCTACAATAGTTCAGAGCAATCTTCAAAAAATGTTTAATGATGTGCAGCTCTACACCGACAATTGGCGAATGAAAATCAATGCGCAGAAGTGCGAAACAATCTTGTTTCGGACAACGCTGCAGGGGGCCAGTCAAGACCTGAAACGTAATTAGAAGGATTTCCACATAATGGCTGGTGAGGGTAGTTCAGAACGGGTTCCACATAAATCCTGTGTTCGATACCTCGGTGTTCATCTCGATCAGTATCTGTACTATACTGAACATGTCAAAATCATGCTCAGTAAAGCACTAAAAGTAGTCATGGCCCTTCGGCGACTCTTTCATTCGAGATACATTGATCAAAAAGTCAAAGTTATTTGTTACAAGACCCTGGTTAGGCCAGTTATGACATACGGATGCCAGATCTGGTACAACCAGAGTGCTAGTACTATGGAAAGATTAAGAGTTTTCGAAAGGAAATGTCTTCGTGCATGTATTGGTTTGTACAGAAAGCCTGAGACGGATCGGAAGCACTATATATCGAATAGAAAAATTTATCAAACCACTCAAGTGACAAGAGTCGATATCTTCATATTGAAGCTTCTTCGGAATCATATCGTAAGATCTGTGACTGTGAGTGAAAACCCTTGGATTTCACCGCCGTTCCACCCTTCAGACGGGTATATTGTGACTTGCCTCACTACTGGCTTCGTTCCTCCAGAAGCATTCGTGTATTTGGACATGAATCGATATGTTTTTGATTCTGACGGCGTCCCAATCATATATCACATATACCGACGGGCCATCGATAAGAAGATAAAATATCCTCCGAATCTGAGTTCACGAGACCAACGATTCCAATGGAGATACTCATTTGCTAGATTCGTTGAGGCTGGTCGAGCTGAGATGGAACAATCTGGGTATTGGTGGCTGAATGACAATGTCTAAATTATTCGTGTTTATTTTCTGTTTATGTGCTTTTTCTCGTTACTTAGTTTTTTAGATTCATCTCATTATTGCTACATCTAGTATTGTTGTTTATTTGTATTATAAATTAGGTATAGGTGTCAATATAAGGTAACGTTTTTTTTTTGATTGAACTTATTTAGAATTAAGGTGTAACATATTAGGTATAGGATATAAGTTCATTGTTGTGTTAGTAATATAAGTAATTTTTGAATAATGCTGGTTGGTTTTTTCTCCTTTTTCCAGTTGAATCAAAAAATATCTAATAATCTTAATTAATTTAAATTTGCAAGTGTATTTTTTTCATTAAATGTGTTTAACTGATAACGTATAAATTTAGAGAGCCATTCGGGCCATTAAGTTTTTTATAGTTTTATTGTTTGAAATTCGCTTTATGTTCTTTTAAAAATTTATAACGATTGGTATTAAATAAAGCGCTTTTGACTTGACTTGACTCTCGCTATTGGAAAGCTGCAGACCAAAAAATCTGAAAATCGTCCTTTATGAGCAAAATGTCAACAAATTTTTTTGAATGTATAAATTCGCTCAACGTTGATTCTCCCGTATTTTTAATTAAAGATGCTGCAAATATATTTCCCATTACTGATATAATTAATGGAACATAACAGTTTGAGGAAAAATAAATCCATGATTTTTCAGCAGATGGCTGTAGTGGTCGGTATTGTAGCGAACTTCGTATGAATTAGAAACTTCGAGATTAATAACAAAGTTTTCATTAACCAAAATATTGCGTACAAGTAAATAACAGGACGCGTCTTCGATGGCGGCCAAAGTAACAGAGATAACACAAAGGAAAAATTTCTCAGCAGTTCAGCTGTCATGTCGGTAGAGTATTCTCTCCTGAGAATTTTAATGGTTGATTTGAAAACTATGTGAAATTGAACCAATTTTGCAACAGCAGCTTTCGATTTTGGTCCTGAATATGTCCTCGAGGTAACGCTTAGTTGTGTTTGTGGAATTGACTCGGTGTTGTCAGCTGGTTCAGATGAAAACTCGAAATACGCTGGTTTGAGTTGGTCGATATTGATATTCGTCGCTTTCCATGGATATCCAGGTTAGAAATGTGGTCGGGAATCCGTTTTACAATTTTGTATGGTCCTTTGCATGGGTGTTTCAATGACTTCTTCACTCACTCGACACGAACGCATATATGCGAACAAGTTAATAGGTCTTTGTGGACGAATATTTTTCTTTTGTCGTTGCGAGTTATTGACATTGCACGGACTAGCTGCATAGGCGTAGCAACGATTTTTTCCTAACGTGGGCTACATTTTCAACTTCGCCTAAAATTACTAGCTGCCACTTATACACAGTGTAAAGGAAAGCTTTCCGATAACTAAAAGAACATGATCGCACTAGTTTACTATGCTTTTGTTGATAGTTATTTAAGATTCTAAGTAAAATATATGTATACAATATATATATATATATATATATATATATATATATATATATATATATATATATATATATATATATATACGAGTATATATATATATATATATATATATATATATATATATATACGAGTATATATATATATATATATATATATATATATATATATATACATAGATAAAATATATAATATATTATAAAATGTATACATACATATATATATATATATATATATATATATATATATATATATATATATATATATATATATATGGATAAAATAATATTTGAAAAACTTCACGTGTAGGAAAATATCTTTTTGGGTTTTGTAAAAAAATTTTTTTACAAAATCGGTACTATCCGTCTGTCCGTCTGTGCGTCACAGCAGTTTTTCTCAGGAACTATAGCGGCTACAAACACGAAACTTAGTAGGCATATCAGAAGTTACGGTTCCTCAAAAGTTAGGCACGTCACTTTGAATCCCCAGCTAGTCTAGGTGGGGATTCAAAGTGACGTGCCGTATACCAACTCCGCGGCAGTTGCACCAATATCCTTCTTCACGCTTATGCGAAGGGTGAGTAATACGATTGGAAGGATTTCAGCCCATTTCCAGTTATCGTGACACATGATGGCAGCATTCAGCGTTCGATACCACCGCTCAATAATTCCATCAGCCACAGGGTGGTACGTCATAGAAAATCAAAGACTCAAATTGAGATCTTTGATCCGATGTCACTACAACAGGATCTCCAAAACGCGCTATCCAGTTCATGTAGAATTCAGTGGCTATAAGGTCTCCCGTTATTGTTCGTATTGGAACCGCCTCGAACCATCACGTGCATTTATCGATCATGGTCAAAACATATGAGAATCCCTGGATTGTGTTAGTGGTCCAATGATCTCAATATGGAAATGGCTAAATCTGGAGTCCGGCAGCTCAATATATCCATATGGAGGTTTTGCATGTTTTCCAATTATATGTACCCATTTGAGAATGTCTTTTGACATGCTAGACCAAACATACTTTCGACATATAAATTTTTTCGAAATGTGTCCACTGGGATGTGATAATCGATGGGTTATTTCAAAGATTTTCTTACTTAATACTTTGGGTATTATGGTCAAATTTCAGAAGTTGACACGTCACAGTATAAGATGATATCGCCGTCGACAACTCGCAACTTCCTCAAAACTAGGGCCGTTTGCGAATGGGCAAGTTATTGAAGTTCCTAATTTTTCTTATGAGCCAAAGCTAGCACTGCAGAAGTCACAGCAACAGCTAGTGCGACTGCACAAACTCAGGACAAAGAGTCTACTGTTACATTTTCGTCACTAGCGATGTAGAGCATATTGGTTGAGAATTGTCCGATTATCGCACATGTCTCGGACTTAATTTGTCTGCTATCTGGTCGAAGGTAAACGTTATCGGCTTGTAGTCGGTTATTACAATTAAGGGACGTACTGCAATTATATGACGGAATAATTTGATAGCGCAGTAGGTCACCTGCAACCCCCAACCATATGTGCTATATTTTCGTTGATCTCTGATGAACTTCCTCATGAAAAATCCAAATGGTTTCCAATATTGTTGTTGAACTGTTCAATTACCGCGCCTATCGCAAAATCAGATGCATCCGATTTAATGGCCAGTGGTGCGTTCTTAGTAGGATGTCATGATAACGCTGCATTTACATTCCCGGAAACTAGCTTCCGCTCGAAAATCCCAAATAATTTGTATCTTGTCCTTCCTCGTGGTGCCAACGAGGTATTCATGTAGGCGTGCTTGTTTTTCGCAGCATTTTTTAAATGCTTCCTATAGAAGTTTAATGCTCCTAGGAATCGTCGCAATTATACTATTGTCGATGGTTTTTCCATATCCAAAATGATTCGCACTCTTGCAGGTAGAGGTTCGAGGCCTTATACGCTAACTAAATATCCGAGGTATTTGGCTGACAGTGTTACGAAAAAGAATTTTGCAACGCTAATTGATAAGCCATAATCAAGATGTCGTTCAAAAATTAGTTGCAGATATTTACGGTGCTCGTCGTGTGATTTAGACGCTATTAAAATGACGTCTATGTAACTGTAGCAGAAGTCTAATCCCGGAAGAATGTGGTCGATAAAATGCTGAAAACTTTATGCAGCGTTGAACTAATAGAGTCCAAAGTGAGTTCTGATGGCTGTCTTCAGGATGCCCTTCAATGCGACTGGAATTTGATGATACGCTTTTGTCAAATCGACGGTCAAAAACACCTTGCATCCACTTTACTTTTCCAGTGTCACGGCAGCCGACAATTACGGGCACAGCTCCAAAAACGGTTGTAAAAAAACATAATCGTCGATTTTTTGAACTAGAGTGTTGATTCCTATTGTGAGATTTGAATCATGATCAATTGCGCATCCTGACTTCCAGCCAATTGATGTGGTTCAATGTTTGATCCAAGACTTTGCTTGTGCTTTCTTGCTTATGCCGCAGTGCAATGGCGGGGGGTGCTCGAATTCAATCATCAGGTCCACCATCTTTGCAAGCATATCAATATTGGGCTCGCTGGATATCTAATACGACCCTAATTTTTTCCGGCAACTGCTCCAAAAGAAGCAATCGCAACATAACACTCGAAACCTACTCTCCCCCAGTATTTCACAGATGTTGCAGGCAATGTGAGGATTTTCTTCTATCTAAGCGTTGACCTTGGAATACGCATCTCATCTTCAACTTACTGGACTCTGCGAAAGCTGTTAATATTTGCTGCTTAACAGAATTGTACTTGTCTTCCAGTGGCGGGTTAAGTTGAACGTAATTCCTAGTTACAAAAGATAGGAAAATTAAAAATAATTCTCTCGCCTCTTAGCATGGTAGTCCGCATCACCGGTGGGTATCTAATAAGAGTTCTTCTAACATTTTTCTTCTCTAATAATTTTTCAGAAAAATTATTAAAGAAACTTTATTATGTAGCTACACCCAAAGAATTTTCATAAATCATTTCAAACTTTCGGAGCTATCCAAAAAACGAGATCGATATCCACACATAGCAGTAAAAGCTCACAGTAAAGCAAAAATTATCGTATAG
The DNA here is from genome assembly GCA_963969285.1 of Odontomyia ornata. NCBI lineage: Eukaryota > Metazoa > Arthropoda > Insecta > Diptera > Stratiomyidae > Odontomyia > Odontomyia ornata. The sequence goes on from OZ017739.1 coordinate 386,907,637, forward strand.
ATTTACATTAAGTTGATATAAAAAGGGTGAAATGATCATTAAAAGATTAGCAAAGACAAGTCCTTAGGCCTGTTTACAACAGTGTGTATTTTATTTGATTGTATGTATGACTATATACTTGATTTAACGCATTCACGCGGAAAGAAGTAATATTAACAAATTAAAATGATTTGAATACAGTTTAAGGCTAAAATAATTCTACAAACTTATGACCCCAGTATCTGCGTTTAAAAATTTTATTTTCTTTGAACATTCGTTGTCTTTAAACGATTTTTTTCTGATACAATCAGACCGTCATTTGAAAAAGTTCTCTCGTAGGGCACTGATGTAGCAATTATTCCGAGATGATCCCGTGATAGTTTTGCAAGATTGGGGTAAATTATTTCCCCAGTCTTCCACCATGCTAGTGACTTATCTTGTCGGGGAGTTTATCTTGCGGATATTGCCTCATTTTTAATATTGTATTATATCTGCAAGCGGCGTACAATTTTCAGATTCAACATGATCGTTAAAATCGCCCCAAGTGAATATGTGGCTCACGAATTTTCTAAACTAGTGAGTGAGACTTTATTCTGATGGATTCCGAGACTTCAAGGCAAAGAGCTTCTTCGATCTGATGGAGTACATTTGCAACATCGAATTTCTTTTGCTTGAGCCGTGGGTCCAAATGTATTACTTTTGCACACACAGCATTATACTGGCTACGCTCAAAATGATTTCACAAACTTTGCAGTAATGATTCTTTAAGCTCTCGTCCTTCGTTGGAAATTACCATCATTTTAAGAATGATCCTTTGATATATATATATATATATATATATATATATATATATATATATATATATATATATATATATATATAATATATATATATATATATATATATATATATATATATATATATATATATATATATGAGGGTCATTCAACAAGTACTTAGCCTCACCGCCCGATGGTGCTGCTATTACAAAAGAGTTTTACCATCGTGCAGTACATTCAACAAAACTAATGAAGAGTATTGACTGAAACTTTGACAGTAGGCTACTAAAAGAATGTACTGCACGATGGTAAAACTCTTTTGTAATAGCGGCGTCATTGGGCGGTAGGCTAAGTACTTGTTATATATATATATATATATATATATATATATATATATATATATATATATATATATATATATATATATATATATATATATATATATATATATATAAAAAGCTTGGAGGGGTTTGAAAGCATATAACACTCTTTCCAAACGTTCCATTCATCGGCTGTTAAAGTTTCCCCTGGAGAGTGCAAAACACCAAGAGTGGTTTCTACTGACTCACGGATACTTATAAACCACTCAAACATAATGTAGACTGAATTCCAACGGGTGGTAACATCATTTATGAGTTTCAGTGGCTGGCTGTTGCTTCTTTTTTTGCTTTTGTAAGGAGAGGAGCTTTCTGTGACTAAAATATTTCGGTGAAAAAATTGAACTATTCTCTTAACCTTTTTTGTTCCAACTTTAGGAAGAGCAGCTTGAACGACGAGATTTAACGTCTGCGCTAAATATGGCAAATGCTTCCATCCCGTTGATTTTACTGCACCGACAGCATTGGCAGGATTATCAATAATCATGACATCTTACTTTTCGCAAATGTCGTAACTACGTATACCTTCTATTAGCTCGTTTTTGAAGTTAACAGCCGTGTTTTGATCAGAAAAATACCAACAGTCCAGTAAAAAAGAAAAAAAGACGCACAATAGTCCACTCTTTATCAAAAATGATGTTCATGCGTCACCGTCAATGTTATATGATTTGTAGATCTCATGAGATCCTCAATAGCTTCCTAGGAACTTGTAGTGCTGCTCTAATAAATTCCTACTGAATGTCAAACGTTTTCTTTTTGACGTAAAAGCTAGCGTAGACCCTTTTGGAATCCTATCATTTTATTTGTCTTCTAGTTTGAAATTCAATGATTTACGCGACCTAACTTATCTGTCTTAATAATAGTCGTAGTAAGCAAATTCAATTGAAAATAATATAGCCTACTGTCTATCATATTTTTGCTAGAACTTTATCGACTTCTCACTTTAGACTTATGAAGTACATATGTATATTTATTTGTTCGGAATTATCTTGTTATATATTTTTAAATACGATATGGTCTGAATAGAGTTATACTATGACTGCACGATTAAACATGGAGATTTAAATTCATAACTTCGGTCTTTCCTTTCCTCGCGACCTGACTGGGTACAGGACCCACAACGATGGCAGGCTCCTCCGCTCATATGGGCTAGCCATCGGGCGCGCTCCTCCGTTTTTTTCATGTTAAACAGGGGCTCTTGTCGGGTAGAGTGGCCTTCCACTTGCGTGCCCTTTTATGGTAAAGGGTTATGCGATTCGATCACATAATTCATCAATTCGAAGTGTCAAAACAAAGAAGTGTCAGTTTCAGCTCTTTGAATTTCTTGACTTAAGTGAAGTTATAAATTCTGTCATAAATTATAATCAGCTGTGTGAAATAAGTGAAGTGGTTACTAGTGCCGTTCTATCAAGTTTTCGAGATAAGTAGCGATCTTTCAAGTCATCAACTTCATTGTTTCTATTTTTACTTAGGCGAACGAAAATTAACGGAACCGGGAATTCTTGCTTTGGTCTAGGAGTGAGATTCCCGTGTAGCTAAATTAATTCTAGAAAATTTTTGAATTTAATTTTAAATTTATATTTTAATATTTTAAATTATTTTTTTGCAAGTACGGATTTCTACGTTTTTTCACTAACTATATTAAATAAATCAAGGATAATAAAAAATTTATAAAAATCAAATAATTAAAAAAGTTAAAAATATAATGGCTACTAAACCAGCCAATGATAACTGTGGGAACTGTAGGAAACCCGTGGACGATATCCACTCGGCTATGGGGTGTGATGGCTTCTGCCTCAAGTGGTTTCATTTGAGGTGTATCAAAATGTCGGAGGAGAGATATCGGGCTATTATGGACATCACCGAAGATGTGACTTGGATGTGTGCCGGATGTAGAGCTCAGCACCGTAAGTCTAAAGAAGACCAACTCTTCCAACAAATGAAAAATTTGCAAAGCCAAGTCGAAGAGATGAGCTCAAATGTCACCTTACTAATAGATAAATCTACGTCTGCGAGCAAGCCCTCATATGCCAAAATTATTAAAAATTCTACTTCTCCTCCGTCAGTGCATCGATCAAATACAATATCGCAAAAAGCGATTATAATTAAGCCTAGAAATCACTCTTCATCAGAAAAAACACTGATTGATTTTAAGTCGAGGATCAGGCCATCAAAATGTAAAATTCCTCTACAGCTAATGAGGCCTATTCGTAATGGTGGGGCGATTATCAAAACATCGACAAATGAAAATGCTACTTCGCTTTTAAATATAGCAATGGATGCAATGAAAGAGGAGTATGATGTTGCTGAGACCAGATTGCGACAGCCTAGACTTGTCATCAATGGACTAGAAAAACAATACGAAAATAATGAATTAAGAAATGAGATCCAGTCATTAAATCCCAACATAGAGGCGTGTGATTCTATGGAACTTGTACATGCTAGGTGGACAAGAAATGGAAGGTGGTTGCACATCATCCAGGTAAACAGGAGCATGTATAAGAGACTTGCAAATAGATACATTAATATAGATTATGGATCGTATTTTGTGAAGGAGGACTTCAACGTAACGAGGTGTTATAAGTGTCAAAAATACAACCACAAAACATCAAAATGTGAAAGGGAGCAAATATGTGTAAAATGTGGAGGAAAGCATGACCTAAAGGACTGCAAAAGCACTATTGAGAAGTGCTCTAACTGTATTGGTAACAATAATAATGCTGATCATTCTCACAGAGCTGACTCTGTAGAGTGTCCGGAGTTTCAACGCAGAATATTGATCGCCAGGAGGAGCACCGACTACAACTTTGATGATTGCTAATCTTTCTAATCAATCAAGTGGAACAAATTTAACATTTATGTATGCTAATATAAGAAGCTTAAGACATAAGCTAAGTGATATTCAGATTTACCTGCAGCAAAATCCTGACATGGTTTTGATTATTCTCAATGAAATCTGGATTTACCCAGAAGAAGCACGGTTTTACAATATTGAAGGATATAATGCGGTACTCTCCTGCAGACCTGGAAGAGGTGGAGGTACAGCAATGTACGTAAAAAATACAATCAATTTCATTACAAAGAGAGTGACGCCTGATAAGTATAACGTTATAATAATTGAAGTACGCCATGCGGGTAAAAAAATAAAATTAAGGACGTACTACAATCCCAATCGTATGAATGCACAAGATTTTTGCACAGTAATAGATACATTATTCTCAACTGAAAAAAATTTAATTACAGTAGCGGACACAAACATTGATGTACTAACGGAATCACCAGAAACACGGATTTATAAGGATACGCTAGAAACGAATGGAACGGTAATCATAAACAACAACCAAATTACTCGCCCAGTGTCAAATACCTGTCTGGATCATATAGTAACCAATGATTTAAAAGTCGCTGAAAGCATGACATACATATTTGAGGACTGACCGGAACTGGATCATCGTGTGTTAAAAATTTCTATTCAAGATCAAACCCAGAACAAACAGAAGCCGACCTACAAAACGTTCAGATATCTAGACAAGGAGCTCTTTAAATCAAACATACGAGAGTTACTGGAAAAGCGGAAACCAAATAGTATTATTGAACTCAAAATTATCATCATATCTGCTAAGCAAAGTTCTACAATTGAGAAAAAAATCAGGTGTCGGCAACGGACTTGGATAACGAAAAAAGTAATTGATGCAAGTATTAAAAAAAGGAAGGCATACATGGACTACAGGAAGAACAGTGGAAACCAGGTTTTCAAGCTTGTGTATATGCAAGCGAAAAAAGAATCGAAACGACTGGTGAAAGAGGCTAAATTCTTATATTTCTCAAGAAGAATGGAAACAGCGGCTGACAACTCCCGCGAAATATGTAAAATAATAAATGAGGTAAAGGATAACTATTCAACCCAGGGTATATCACAAAACTTTCAACTGAATCCTGATGGGCCCTCTAACACATCATGTCCACGTGACGCGGCAAACTCATTGAATAACTTTTTTTCAACAATTGGTGGAAGAATCACTAAAGAAATCGTTGCCAGTTCAGCAGGCAATGTAAATAATACAAATATCGCAATGAATTCCATCCTTCACATTCATCAAACAAATAAAAGGGAAGTCTTAAATGTAATCAATGAATTGAAAAAGAATACGGCGCCAGGCATTGATAGCATCACGATGAATGAGATTAGTATAATAAAGGAGGACATAACCCAGATTATGGCAAATTTTATAAACATGTATATTATGAATGGAACTTTTCCGGAAGAAGAAAAACTTGCAAAAATAGTTCCTATATTTAAGGGTGGTGATCATCTTGACCCGAATAACTATCGCCCGATTGCGCTGCTGACGGGATTTAGTAAGATATTTGAAAAACTACTAAACAATCGATTAACATCATTCTTAGTTGAAAACTCTATCATAAGCCAACATCAGTTTGGTTTTCAAAAGAACAAGAGTACTTTGGATGCCCTACATTCTGTCACACGTTTCATCAATATAGGACTTGACAGGGGTGATTATGTCATCGCAATTTTTGTGGATTTGAAAAAAGCATTTGATACAGTTGATCATGACCTCTTGCTTCGTAAACTTGAATCGGACGGTCTTCAAGGTAGTCCTAAGCAGTTGTTTAAGAGTTACTTGGAGGGAAGATCGCAGAGAACTTTAATCAACAATGTCCTGAGCGATCATGCACCTACGGGAACAGGAGTTCCCCAAGGTTCAATACTGGGCCCAACTTTGTTCCTGCTATACACAAATAATCTAAATACATGTGGGCTGACGGGATATCACACATTATATGCTGATGACCAGTTCTACTTTATTCAGGACGAGACAAAACTGCCATTGAGAACACTATCAACGACGATCTAGGAAAATTCCATCAGTGGTTAATTGGAAACAAACTAGTATGGAACACTTCAAAGACAAAATATATTGTTTTTAAGCAAAAGAACAAAGGAGACATAGATGTCAACCTAAATATTAATGGCGAAAAATTACAGAGTGCTAGAAATGAAATATCTTGGTCTTATCATAGACCATCGTATGACCTGGTTACCACACATAAATAGCTTAAGGCGGCAATTAGCCCCAATAATAGGATTGTTAAGAAGATATGAGGATTTTCCAATGCACATCAAGAAATTTGTTCTAAATGCGTTTGTCCTGGCGAAATTGCATTATGGAGTACTTATTTGGAGTCAATCAGCAAAGCAACATTTAAACAGTATATCCAGGCTGCTAACCAAAGCGTAAAAAAACATTCTGAAGCTGCCAATGCTTACTCAAACTAGTTTGGTTTACCAATTGGCTAAATCATTAACCTTTAGTCAAATTATTATTATGGAGAAAGCTAAGTTTATCTACAGAAATTCAAAAACTAATGGATCGGAACGAGCGCCATTAATTAAGGTATCACAGATCAACCCATATAATGCGAGGAATGCAGATCAATTCGTATTACCTTTTGCCAGAACGGATCGTCTAAAGAACGATGCAACGAATGATGCTCTGCGTATATATAACAATCTACCAGAGATTGTTAAGGAAGCAAATTCACTTATGGTATTTAAGAAAAGACTAAGGGAGCATTTAATGACCACTGTTTGAAGAGTGGACCTGTAATCCTGCTTTTATGAGCCGGCGAGATATTGAAGTGACAGTTACTCAGAGTTTTTTTTTTGAATGCGTCGTATTATATTGAATTTTTTTTATCTCTGAGAGCTGATCATGATTTTTTTTTGGACTGGATGTTCATGAAAAGGACTAGTTCACATTATATTGTGTGCCCCCTTATACCGATGTGTTAAACATTGTCTGGGTGGCACAAAGGACCAAGCGACGTAATGTGAATGCAGATCGCACGAGCGTTGTGCGACGAAGAAAGAGTGATGGAGAGAGTGGTAGGGAATGGAGGTATTTAAAAAAAAATTCTATAACATAAATTGGTCACGTCTACTCGTATATTTCTCTTTTGATGGGAAAGTTCATGCAAATTATGTTTGTATGATTTTTCCACTCAAATGGGAAATATATGTCTACGTTTGGATCTTAATCCGGTTGGGAGAGATGCCCTGGTCTTATTTGTGAGCCACAAGAATCGTCGGGTAACGACGAAAGTCCCCCAAGTCCGTCTGTCTTTCCCAAGTCCAGTTTGTCCTTTTTCGTCTGCAATCTCCAACCCTGAGTTGGTTACCTCTTTTTTGAGACTTCGTCTTTTGTGACCCAGGAACTCGTGAATGCGAAATTCTTTTTATAATGGGTCCTTGTGCTGGGGGAAAGAACCCGCCCCACGACACCGTAACGCTAGCCTGCCAGCACATTCACACGTCCGCAGATAAGGCCAATCTCGGCGGATCTGACCATCCTCTTTCGCCGAGGTAGCAGACCATCGCTGCAGTTCTTTACGGACACCTAACCTACCTACAATCACTGCAGAATAAAAATTTAATTCTGTTAATTTTCAAAATATGAGGTAGTTTTACTAAGGGCGGGTTTGCGATGAGGAATCATGGAAACTGTAGATTGGGGAAACAAGATGTTACGTCCTCCTTCCTCAATCGGGCAGGGAACCGTCTACGGTGGACTTTCAAAGTGCCCTAAAAACTATGAAATACATTTGATGGAAGCGGTGCCAAACCAATTTCCGCATTTGAACATAAAAACTTACAGCATGTGCACCATCACAAGAGAAGCAGGAGAAAGCTGATATGGCACCGCTTCCATAAAATTTATTTCATCCTTTTTAGGGCATTTTGAAGTTGGTTTTCTTATTTTTTCAAAAAAAAAAGAATGAAATTTGTGTAATCTACCAAAAAAAACAAAAAGAGTTTGTTATAAATTAGTTCTTTGGACGGTTTTTAGATTACAATTAAAATTTTTTTTCAGCTGTACCCTTTTCCATCTTCCTCAACAACAAAATTGACCTCATATGGTGAACTGCAGTAAAAAAATTGTAGTAACGCATCAATAATATTTGACTCACTGTTGGATCTAAGCACCTGCTGCAAGAACAAACAAATTGCTTGGTCATATTCAGGAAAACTCTCCGGGATTGATTGCTCCATAGAATTTTCGAATACGTTGTCGTTATCTCTGAATCCTTTGGAATGAACTTTGCACTTTTCACTACCATTACATTATTATCCTCAAAATAGTGGCAAGTGTTGGGAGTACATTGATGATTCATTATTCCCGACAGCGGGTAAAGCCCTCTTAGGCTAGTATCTCCCTTCTCGTCCTGATGTAAGGCCTCAAATGCATTTGTATTAAGAACACAAACTATCCGCAATAAATATTCAAATGTCTTCTTATCACGCGGGAAATTACGGAAATCGATACCGGCGGCAATTAACTCTCTCTTATAGGAAGGATCTTCATTAGATTGTAGCGCGTAAATAAGTTGCTTTTGTTTTTCATTCAGAAGTAAGCCACGAAGCACTACTAGCGCCCTTAAAATGGACCTGCTTACTTTTGCCGGCTCCACTGGTTGCCATGACCTCAACAAATCACAATCACTCACATGTTGTTTGGAATCTAAACACAACTCGCAAACGGGGAGCGAACAACCTCTGGGACAGATACAGTCGATATTTTCCGAAATTTTATAGCAAACTGAACAAATGTTAACATTGGAATCTTTGCCGGCGGTGGGCCCAATCAAAAGTGGTTTTTCTTTGAAAATGATTTCATTTGGCTGAATATCTCGAACGGCAATCACTCCACGGCCACTAATATCTGATTCCGAGACTTTCCAAACGCGGTTGGGGTTGCACTTTTCCTCCAAATGGAAGTCTATCAATTCACATAACGACTGCATCATGAAGATTCCACCTAATCATATCACCTTATCTCTACGTCCACCGTGCAGCTACTAAAGATCTTCGACTTGATCCTTAGACTTTAGCCAGAGCATATCTACTAACTAACTAAGTATATATGCTCTGCTTTAGCCGCTGAGCGCTAGATTTTTGGCTGTTCAGAGTTTAGCAAGCTGACTTCATGCCAAGTTTGCTCTAATGTACGTATGTTATGCCCTAGTCACATACTCAATTAGATCAGAGACGCAACAAAATGCTCCTAACGCATCGATTTGCATGAAGCTCCTTTGACCAGTGACGTGATCGAGGTGGGAAATCTTATAAAATTAGTCTACTCGTACGAGCAAATTAAACTAACCAATGGATTCATGATCCTTTTATCGCCCATTTCAACAGTTTATTCTATTGATAATCAACTGTTAGGTGATAAATAATAAACGCAAAGCGATGATCGCCTAAACGCATGACGTGCTGAGCACATGTGCGAATTCATGTTTCCCACACCCGTTCAGGTGCGAGCGTCTGATGAAAAAATCTAAACCTAAACTTAATAAAAATCTTGATTTAAAAGCTTGTTGGGGTTCTGCATAAGACATTTCCGGAATTTGCGTCTGTATGCTTTAATTGCTCGTTTATTTATGGAAATATTTCACTAGCACACACTTTAACTCACGATGAGTAGCGAGAATCATTGAAAAGTATTGAAGGTAAATTAATGCGAATTTCAGATATCTGAGGGTCGAGGGTCAAATGAAAAGTTTTATGAAACGTTACCTATTTACCAAAAATCAAAATTGTACGAAAATCCATGTATCCATTAAAAATTGCAATTGTCATTCAGTTTTCAATCAATCCTTTGATTATAATAAGCACTAACGGAATTGCAGATAAACGAGACCAAATGATTAATGAGAAAACGATCTGATGGAGTTGATCATAAAATAATACTAAAGTAATTTTTGTTTTCAGTCGGCTGTTCAGAGGGGGCACACTGATTTTTGCAGAAACACCTCTGGAATAACAATAATTGACTTTTCCTCCCGCTCAAAAAGGTCGGGCATATTAATAAATAAATCGAAATGTTTTAAAATTATAAGACAACTTGTTTTTTCCTACTTTTCTCCCTTCTAACTTCAAAACGATTCATTTTACAGCAAAGTTGTGTGGATATAAAAGCTGTGTAATTAAATTTTCTACAAGATATGATTAAATTATGAATTGGTTAAAATTTTTTACATTTGCCGCAAAATAGCAGAATATATATTTAAACAAGTTAGGTAGACACACCTATGCTCATGTCAGAAGGGTTTTGTACTCAACTTACAAAATGCAGTCACCAGCAACGAATAACATCAAGAAACACGTCAAAGACGATTTTATTGGAGAAAATATGAAATTCGAAGATCATACTATTATTAACAAAGTTGAACGAATTATGACATCTGAGGTATTTGTTATTGTTATACTCTCCTTGATGATTTTTTCAGATTTCACTCTATATTTATATTTTACTCTTTGGAAATGACAGAATTTATTACTCCCTTTCGATTACGACGAGGTAGGTGGCTACGAAGATGAAGATGATGAATGATGATGTCTTTGTTGTTGATGGTGAATGATGATGTCGTTGTTGTTGATGATGATGATGTTGTTGGTGATGTCGATGACGATGCTGACGATTTTTTGCTACTGATGTTGATGATAATGTTGACTACGAACCAGTAGCAGGGCTGCCAGATCGAAATTGGCTGAAAAACGTACAGTGAGGGAAAAGGGTGGGGGGAGGTAGTCAGAAAAAACGTATAAAAACGTATAGTCCTTTTTCTCTCTCGCACTCATGTAACACCCGGTAGTAGTAGTATATATATGTAGAATGTACTCTATAGAATGGTTTATCATCTCTCTCAGCCGATTATCTCTGCGAAATAAATTACATTTGAAACCACGGTTTTATTGTACTCACGCATTACATACATTATTTATCTTAAATAGACGACAAAATGTATTAATAACGACAATCAATTACTAAAACTTGACGTGAAAAAAATTTATCACAAAATACTCAATAAATAAATAAGACTATTGATTACAATTACACCTAGTAAAAAAAAAGCTTTGAATTACCGGGTAATGTTATTAAATCACGTTTACTATAAAAATATATGGTTGTAAAATATGTAAATAAAAAAAAATATATACATTTACATGTTGGTCAAAAAAGCTCTACCAGCAAAACTTGAGGATTGCATTTTATTTTAATTTTCTCAGAAATATCATATTTAAAAATATAATCGAGTAATTTTAATAAATCGGAGGGTTGTGGTGCAAACCATAAGCAATTGTTGCAATCAGATTTGTGAAAAGTGCTTTTTCACAAAAATTCAAGGATTATATGGATATATAATTAAGAATGGATGTATGTCTATTGAGGGTATTGTATGATGATTGATTGAGAGCCTCATTCTAGGCACTATTCGAAAAACCTGAAACGAGTGAATCATTCCATGTTACATTCATCATTATTCAATTAAAATTGAAATAAATTTATTCAAATTTTCAACAAAAAAAGTGTTTTTGTAGTCAAAAAATTTTATTTTCAACAAAAATATCGACAGTAATACAATCATTTGTGATACATCGTTTTGCCAACTTTCTTGGAGAGTTCTTTGAAATTGAATTCATGCGCTTTTTTGTTTTTCAACAAGGCAGACGTATGCAGTATACCTGTCAAAGTTTCCATTGCAAGGGCGTTGCGTGTTTTGGTCTTGTTGAGGTTGATATGGCTGAAGATTCTCTCGCAATTCGCTGAGGAATGAGGCGAAACACGAACTCTTCGGACAATGTCTGTTATCTTGGGAAATTCAAGTGTTCCATCGTGCAATTTGCAACTTTTTCCCGGAATTCTTCAAGGCTGATGCCGTGGTTGAGCTCTGCGTCGAATGTCACCAAAAGTAGGAGAAACTCCTCGTGAACTGCTTCGACGTCCATTTGAAAAAACTTGCCACATCTGAGAGATTATTGAGATTCTTCAAAACGGATGGCTCCATGAAACCCAGGTGCTTCAGCATCTGGACACTTGGTTCTTTGAATGGAAATCTTTTGTAGATTTCTCTTCCCAGGCCAATCAAAAATGCTCTGCATGTGATTCTGAATTCGTCAATTTTTTGAACTGGATAATTCGGATTCTCTTTTAACCATTTTTTGATTTCGCAAGGCAGCACTGGACCAAGATCCAATTCTCTGAGTGGGACCCAATGTTTTCGATTTTTTTTCAGTTTGCGTGAAAAAGTGCGATTCTGGGTCTTGGATTTCCTCCAAATACATTCCTCTGACGTACTCTTTGTCCAAGTAGCAACTAATGATTACTTTGAAAAGAATCTCCATTTTTTTGTTCAGCTCGTGAATTTTGGGCTTCTCTGCCTGGAATTCTTTGTTTTTCGCACATACAAGTGTCAGTGCAAATTTCAAAAATTGTAAAAACCACTTTGTGAAGGTTTTGCTCAAAATATTGAAAATGCGCTGAGCTTCCGTGTTTTTGGGGTTTCGTGCTTCAATCTGGAAGTACACAAAAAGACCATCGTATTTTAAGATGGTAACTTCAACAGCAGGCAGTAGGGATAACCATCTAATTGCGAAAATTCGGAGTAACTTCCGTTCGGGAATATCCAGCAGTTTTTCAATTTCCCTCAGTTCATGTTGGCGTTTGCTGCTGTGTTTAAAATAGTTGTATAATTGAGACAAAAGCTCTTGAACTTCCCGAGGAAATAACTCAGAAGCCACGGAGACAGCTCGGGCCAGGGAATGAAAGATGCATTTCATTATGAAGAGACAGAGGATCTCTTTGCGTAACAAGGCGGCGACTGACCTGTTGATGCCAAACATGACACTTGCCCCGTCGCTGGCGAAGCCCACCATATTTTGATGATAGTTGACGCCGTTGTCTTCGAAAAATTTGACAATCAGATCATAAAGCCCTTGATGATCAGCTTGTGTGACCTGCCAAAAATAAAATAACTTGATAGAATAGATCGTTAACGAATTGACTTTTTTTTCCATTTATTAAAAACCAATTTCTCTAATGATGTAATCAAAACCTTTTTATTTTTCAAAAAATTGTTCGTATATTTACGTCTATTATGTGAGAATTTTATGTAATTGTATATTTTTTTATTTTTTAGATATTTATTTTGTTTTCATAAATTAATAAAAACAGAGTAAAATTCAAATAAATAAGAAACAATAAAATATTGAAAATGTTATTTCATTGTCCATTATTATCTTTTATTTTTCTAGGATTTTTTATCCTCAATACCTATTTTGTTTTCATACATTCATAAACATAGACTTGATTTTAACACAAAAAAAAAAACAATAAAATATTTAAGATATTTTTTCATTTTACATTATTATCTTTCATTTTTTTAGCATTTTTTTTCCTTAATTTTTTTCAATGCGCTAAATTAATTTTTTCATTAATGCACAGCAATCTCTTATTATGAGAATTCACACGATTGTCTTTCTAATAATTAGCATTTTTATTACACCACAAAAAAGTCAAACATTGAATGAAACTCACCTCTAAAAGGGCCAGAAATTCATTAGTTACTCCTTCTTCACTGCTGTCCAAACGCACGCAGAGGACAAGGTGTTTGGAAGTGGATATGTCTGTAGACTCGTCAATAATGAGAGAAAAGTAACTCTCTTTCATTTTGACGAGTAAAAGCTCCAGGTTCTGCTGGCCCATGACATTACGGATGAGATGAGTGCATTTAGTGCCATCGCAAGTAACCTGCCTCAAAGTTTCAGGTTTGCACTTGATGCTTTTGATGAGCTCTGTCAACTCATCCGAGATCGCTATTGGCAGGTTTTTTTTACAATGAAGGCAGCGATTTTGAGCAACACTTCGTTAGCCTCAAGGTAAGAGTCGGCCGCGTCTTGAAAAAATTTTGCTACATTACCCGCAGTTGCTTTGGTTTTTGCAGCAGCAATGTGGCTCTCAGTTTTAGCGTGATTAGCTAGAGCTGCGCGTCCTGCATGTGCGCAAGTTCAAGGTTTTTCGGCTGGCTTGCACCATTTGCAGCAAAAAAAAGAGAGCCTGCAACACAAATTTATATTTCAAAATTAGACGTAAAAAATCAAATATTTATTTATCAAAAATGTTTTGAAGAACGAACCTGCTGTAGATTTCGTACACCAAAGAAAATCTGCCTCCCACTTTGACGTATAATACTGAAGATTTCTGAAACATTTATGAGTATGAGAATGTCATATTTCAGAAAAAATTGATAATTTGGAAAAAAAAATATTTCTCAATACCTTTTCCCTAATGCTTTTCGAAAACAGATAATACGAAATACACAATTTTGACTTACGATCCCGTAGAAATTTCTTCTCTATCTGATTCTTCAGAATTTTCTTCGTCGTGATCATTTTCCATCTTGCACTTGAGTTTCTAGAATTTCGAGTGAAAATATTTATTCTCGACACTTGACAATGTAAAGTAAACAAAAACATATGAAACGATGTGAAGCAATGTGTGAACTATTGTGAATTAAACACTGCAAACACTCGATATAAAGCTGTATTATCACTAAAACCACAAAACCATAACTTGTGAAACCGCCGGTGTCTGGTATGTCAGGCTCAAATCAGGCATATATATTATATGTATACGAAATGCGAGAGGGAGAGAGAGAGGGAGTACCTTGGTTACATATCGCACCTTGGCAATAGTCGTCGGTGGTGAGAAAAGTCCGAAAATCCCTAGGAAGATGTAAAAAGAACAGTTTTGTACCAAAAACGCATAAAAAACGTATTTGTCTGAAAACCGTATAGAAAAACGTAGCGCTCTCGGAAACCCCTGAAAAAACGTATAATACGTTAAAAAACGTATATCTGGCAGCCCTGACCAGTAGTGTCGTTTGTCTACGTTCTCTCATGTATGTGAATTCATGAGAAGCGAGAAGAGCAGCTCAAGCAAATTTCACTTTTTCTCGAGGGAATTGCTTGCGTGGCTGACAGGCGAAGGTCTGTTTGCGCCGTGAAGTGTGCGCTGGCGTTGAAACGTTCTGAGTCACCACAGTCACTCCCTCCTCAATGACTTTTGCATGCGTCGAAGGGAGTGAAAATGTGACTCTCTTCTTGGATGGCTGGAGTGGTTGTTCTGGCAAAATCTGTACTAGTTGAGCCATTTCCGCGGGCAGCAGAGGTGGTATTGTAGGCACCTGTGGAGGTGTTGAGTATGGCTGCTGTGTCGTTGGATGGGCATCCGATTACTCCAGGTAGGCTGGTTTGAGTTGTTCAGTGGAGAGGGTTTTTGTGACGCCGTTTATGTCTATGACGTAGGTGTTGGCGTTGATCCTTTTGACGACTCGATGAGGTCCGGAGTATGGCTGATCGTGCGGCTTCTTTACAGCATCGATGCGGTGAAACACGTTCCCACAGCTGGCCAGGTCTTTGAAAACGAATGGTTGGTAAACCGAGTGTCTGGCTGGTGGGATAGGACGCATTGATTTGAAGTGTAAGTCGGTGACAAAATCTTGTGGGCCGCCAGTTGGTGTGTTTTGAGGCGTGATGTACTCACCCGGGATCTGAAGCAATGTGCCAAAAACCATTTCTGCAGGAGAGGCTTGCAGGTCTTCCTTGAATGTTGTTCGTAGAACCAGCAAGATCGGTGGAAGTGCTTGTAACTATGGTGCGTTCGGAACGCATATAATTGCTGCTTTGAGGATGCATCCGTTCGACCATGCCATTGGCTTGAGGAGTGGTGGGGACGTGGTTGATGCCCAAGAGGCGGCCGAGCTGTGTCAGGAGGTCGGCTTCAAACTGGCGTCCATGGTCCGATGTGATCTCCAGCGGCGGGCCAAATATTGATATCCAGTGGTCAAGTAGTGCCCTGGCGAAGGTGCCGGCTCTTATATCACGCACTGGCACTGCTTGTATAGCGGCCGGGTATAGCGGTCGATAATGGTGAGGTAGTTCTCGTAACCTTCACACAGTGGCAGCTTGATCAAGTCGACATGGCTGTGGTCAAAGCAACCATCCGGCGTCTTGAAATTTCTTAACTCGGCTCAGTTGTGGCGGTGGACCTTTGACCATTGACAAGGTGCTTAGCCCACCGGGTTACGTCATTTTGCACACTCGGCCTGAAGTATTTAAGCGCTACGCACTTCAAGGTGGCACGTCCACTCGGATGCGACAATTGGTGGACGATGTAGAAAGCCTGACGGCGGAGCGCAACTGACTGGTAGGTCTTAATGGTATCATTAAACTCCAGATAGTACGTTGAGTAGCTATTCAAGACCAGCTGATGCAGTTTGAGGCGGGAGCTCGGCAGGAGGTGGGGCAAATGGTTGTCTGTGTTCTGTGCTTCACTTATGACTTGAGCTCTGATTGTGTCGGGTATCGCGACCATTTCTACACGTGAAAGTGCATCAGCAACGATATTGTCATCCCCTGGTGTGTATTCCACTCGCGAATCGATTCGGGCAACTAAGTTCAGTTGTCTGCTTTTGCGGGGTGAGGCTTGATCCGAGTGTTGCGTCAGAGTAAATATAAGTGGCCGCTGGTCGGTATAGATGTTAAAGTGCCTTCCTTCCAAGATGCGTTGAAAGCGCTTGATGGCAGCAAAGATTGCAAGGTGCTCGCGGTCGTAGGTTGAGTAGCGTTGCTTGGTGTCAGAGAGCTTCCTCGAGAAGAAACACAACGGTACCCAAGTACCACCGCCCCGTTGTTAGTCCAAGTGCCACGCCAATAGCAGTGCTGGAAACGTCAGGGTGGAAAGCCAATGGGTCCGAAGGTGAAGGAAAAGCTGGCGTGGCTGCCTCGGCGATGCGTTCAAAAGCCGCTTCAGCATCGGGTGTCCAGATGAGTAGTGCTTTCTTTTTTGTACAACCTTTTAGCAGCTCCGATAGTGGCGCTTGGGACGCAGCAGCATGTGGCATGCAGCGGTGATAAAAATCCAGGGTCCCGAGAAAACGCCTCAGCTGGGATGAGTCGATCGGTTTGGAAAAAGATACGATGGCTTCTGTTTTGGGGCTGGTGGTCAAAATCCAGTTTCGCAGATGTGGTATCCAGCAAAGATGACCTCAGGCTGACCGACTTGGCATTTATCTCTGTCAGCGTGGAGATTCACCGCCTGCAGCATGGAGAGAAGTTGCTCGAGGTGGTGCTGGTGATGGTCGTGGCTGGCTGAGAAAACAAGGATATCGTCCTGATAGACCCGGACGAAGTCCAACTTCCTCAGCAGGTGGTTTAGAGTCCGCTGCATCATTTGAGCTGCATTGCGTAAATCCAAAGACATCCCCAGGAATAAATACAGTCCAAAGGGTGTGGTGACTGCCGTCTTACATACGTCTTCAGGAGCAACCGGAATTTGGTAGAAAGCACGCTGGAGGTCAATTATTGAAAAAAACAGTGCCGCTGGTCTCCTGAAGCAAATCCTCGATGATGGGCAGTGGGTAACGGTCCAGTTGAGTTTGAGTGTTGAGTTGACGGTAGTCCCCAGTAGCTCACTAATGGCCATCGTCCTTGGGCACCATGTGCAGAGGACTGGCCTACTGGCTCGATGAGGGTCGAATTATGCCTCGTTCCAGCAAGAAAACGAACTCGTGAAAACCGGTGAGCCATTGGTGACTATCTGGTGCCGGACGGGTAGGTCAGCGACCGAGGCTAAATTTTCTGGTTGTGCGAGTGCATCTGCATATTTGGCGATTATCCCTTTCTACCGGTCTCCAATGGTGCTCTTCATTTTAGTGATGGCACTAATACTGTGTATAGCTGGAGCTGGACCGAGGATGCGGGCTGTTGAGAGGTTAGTGAGATCGTCCAAGAGGCGCTGGTTGCGTAGATCGATGAGTAGACCATGATGCTTTAGTGCATTGGCTCCTAGAATAGCTGTCTGGATATATGCTATAACAAACGACCAGTGGAGTGGCCGGCGTTGCCCGAAATCTAGGGTGAGCTACTAAGACCCAAAGGTTGTGATGGGTATGCTATTGGCTGCCTGTAGCACGAGGCTCTGCTTACGAAGAGGGCTGACGATGGAATGCCTCGCGATGATGGAGAGCGCGGCTCCGGAGTCCGCCAAGAATCGGAGACTTAAAGGCGTCTCTCAAAGGTGTTGCCCGTGGTATCCGCTGAGTACAGCGCTGGAAAGAAACAAGGCTGCTTTGCTCGCATCGCTAGGGCCCTGTGCTTGGTGTGATACCAGCAGTGACCTGTGCGACTGTCTGTTCCAGAAGTGGCGGAGTGGCCTCGTCGTTGGCTTGCGTTTCTTGACGAGGACCGCTCCCACAGTTTGTTGGTGCAGGCATGTGGTTTCTGAAACACCTCTCGTGTCAAGTTTGTTAGCTGCATAATCGCCAGACAGCTAACTCAAGAGCGACTTGGTCCGAAAAAGCACGCGGTGAGGAGAGACCAGATGAGGATGCTACTGGTTGCATGGATGGTGGCACCGATGTGGCCATCACTCCCAGATGTCTTGTGCCTCGTCTACGACAGTGGCAAGCTCCTCTAGCGTTTGGTTTTTTATGAGCAGCAGCATGCGGCGTGTTTGCTGAGGTAGGTCAAACCATCTGACATGGAGGACATCGTCGCTAACCCGTGTTCCAGTAAGGGAACGCATATACCGTAGGAACTGCGAAGGTCTCCTGTCTCCGAGCTCGATACCTGTGAGAAGCTTATGTAGCTGTGCATCAAGTGAGTCTGTGATGCGGGCGACGATAGCTGCTTTGAGCGCTCCGTATCAGTCGTGCTCCGGTGGGGCAAGGATGATGTCCGCTACATCCATGATGGTTTCATGGTTCAGCGATGATACCGTGAGATGGTACTTGGCTGCGTTCCGTACTACTTTGTGCCCCTCGAATTATGATTCCACCTGAAAAAACCACAATTCAGGACTAGCCCACTAGAAGGGTGGAAGCCTGCACTGGCTGACTACGTTTACCTCCTGAGCCGGTGGTAAGCTCCCGGTTGGTGGTGCTTCCTGAAAGAGACGGTGCTCGCTATCCTCGTCATTTTGTCCGACTACCATTATTGTTGCAAGTTGGGGTCACCACTTTGGAAGTAAAAATTGTTGTCTTTAGCTTTTACCCTATATTTATATTTTACTCTTTGGAAATGACAGAATTTATTACTCCCTTTTGTTTACGATGAAGTAGGTGGCTACGACGATGAAGATGATGATGATGAATGATGATGTCGTTGTTGTTGATGATGATGATGTTGTTGGTGATGTCGATGATGATGCTGATGATGATGATGATGCTGATGAAGTTTTTGCTACTGATGTTAATGATCATTTTGACTACAAACCAGTGGTGGCGTTTGCCTATGTTCTCTCATGTATGTTAATTCATGAGAAGTGAGAAGACCAGCTCAAGCAAATTTCACGTTTTTTCGAGGGAATTCAATAAATTCAATAAAACTCAGTACGTAAATTTCTATTTATAAAATTGATCTATCCTGAAAGTTTCATCAGGATTGAATCATATTTAGCGAAGTTATAGCGGTTTGAATTTTCCTGTATTACTATGGAACAATATGCGCTGCATTTATTACTATGGCAACATATGGCTATGGAACAACATGCGCTTTTTACCGACTCAGACACTACAGTTTCGCTAGGATTTGCATGAAAATTTCAGGAATGATTGGTATCATGAATATCTTTGAGAATCGGTTCAGCTAGTGGTATCAGTAATCGTAAAACAAAATAGTGGCTGTTTTAAATGCGAAGATTGAATAATTTTGAGTTATTTTTTCCCAACTTCAACGTTTAAGGTGCATGCTTTGAACACTTGATTCAATTTGATGAATGACTGAAGATGAGTACCTACAATTAATGCTCATAAGTGAAACAAGTCAAGGAGGTGGGAGAGAGCTCCTAGCAAAAGGGTTTTGTAACCATTCTAGGATTCGAAAAAATTGGCCATGAATCGATGATAACAGTACAGGAGAGTGGCCCCTGAAAAAAAAATTCATCAAACGTAGCCGATATGAGTATGAAATAAAAGTTTTCATGGGAGCGTTTCAAAACAGTTGTTAAACTGTCAGTTTTAGCTTCAGTGGGGGCACAGGGGGGTAATACATGAAAAATGTGTTTCCTCCGTCGCGGATGGACATCTGAAATAATTATCAAGGGAGATATTTATGAGTATACCAATAGCCAAAACCTCAGAAGTCGAAATTTGTTCAACTTTGTTAATAATGGTATGATCTTCGTATTTCATATTTTCTCCAATGAAATCGTCTTTGACATGTTTCTGGATTTGATTCGATCTGGTGACTGCATTTTGTAAATTGAATACAAAACCCTTCTGACATGAGCGTAGGTCTGTTTACCCAACTTGTTTAATTTAATAATCTTTGAATTGGTGAACTTTGAATCATTTTAACACTATTAAAGAAGGATAATTTTCAATAATTTTGTTTTTGTTGCTCTGGGTTAACTGAAATCAATACTCATGGAAATAGACTGATTTATTATGAGCAATATGTATAAAACTTAGAGTGAGCATTAATTTTGTTTTATGTTTTAACTTAAAATCTTTATTATTTAATTATATAAAGCAACGTCAAATTTTAATTCACTTTTTCTCCATACTTCTCTCCATGAACTCTTTTGTATGAAAATAAATAGCAAACATGTCAAACAAGATTCAATTCGAACTCCATACTAAGCTTAAAATACATGATCAACACACAAAACCCAAATGGCAACGCCTTTTGAATTTTAAAATTATAATCAAGAATCAAAACACGAAGATTTTAAACGATTTACACTACATTTATTAAATCACGCACGACAGCTGTTTCGATACTTCGTAGTTGATTAGTTTTACTTGATAAAGATACGAAGTATTGAAACAGTTTGTAGTGAAATGGTGGTTAGATAAAATGTCTGTAAAGGACAGTAGCAATGGTCTGCTGCCTCGTCGAAAGAGGATAGTGGGTTTCACCGAGATTGGCCTTGTCTGAGGACGCGTGAATGTGCTGGCAGGCTAGCTTTGCGGTGTCGTGTGACGGAAAATTATTACGACCGAAAATTGGAGTAAGCCCTCTTTAAGTTGCGACCACCGGCTGAGAATTTCGGTAGTAATTTTTAATAATTTCCCAACGTTGACTTTAGCTAACGTGTTGACATTGACAGTTTATGAAAAAGGTTTAAAGATAAAAAGTTGTTATGTTCTTAATGGAAAAGCCTACATATATATATATATATATATATATATATATATATATATATATATATATATATGCCTATATATATATATATATATATATATATATAAATATATATATATATATATATATATATATATATATATATAAATATATATATATATATATATAAATATATATATAAATATATATATATATATATATATATATATATATATATATATATATATATATATATATATATATATATATATATATATATATATATATATATATTATAATATATATATATATATATATATATATATTATAATATATATATATATATATATATATATATATATATATATATATATATATATATATATATATATATAAAGTCCGTTATAACGAACCTCTAGGGTCCGTGAGAATTGGTTTGTTATATCCAAATGTTAAACCAAAAACCAAGAAATATTTATTCCGTAAGTTTATTAAAAGCAAAATAATAATATTTTCATTAATGAACAAAATAAATATGCATTAATGTACTTCAAGATAATACCGAAACGCAAACTCAATTTCCAATTAATCCGAAATATAATATCAAATGCCCATCAATACGTAAATTCGTTACATAAAATAGTCTATTATTTTTGTTTGAAGATCTTGAATTTTCAGCGTGTCTGTATAAGCTTCAATTTCTACCAATTTATTTAAAATACTTTGTGGTACACCATGAAACTGGAAAAATCGACGAACTTCTGTTCGTTTTTGCAGTATTGATGTAGTAGTTGCAACTGGACCCTCAGTTAACTCGTCTTCAGTTTCACTATCAGAGCTTCCATTATTCTCCGTGGCTTGAATATTAGCAACTAACTCCTGATCCGTTAAAAATGTCGACGTTAAAAGGCTATCATCTGCAGTGAGGTAATCTAATGGGACATGGAAATCTTGAGGTTGTTCATATGTATTGCTGCTTGGAATGCATCTTAATAGCCATTCATTAAGTGGTAACAAATCCTCCTCATCAAATTCATCGTTACTGCTGATCGCCAATAGTCCTGCAGGTTTATATGCATTTTTTATTGTTTCAGTAAATACTTTGTCCCAAGATTTGTGCAAAAGATTGACCTCATCTAGTAATGTGACATTAAGGCATGTACCATCATCAATACTTTGAACAATGTTCAACAAAAGTGCGCTTCACTAATGACTTTTCAACGAACGGATGACACCGTGATCCATGGTTTGTAATTTTGAACTGGTTTTTGGTGGCATAAACACCAGCTTTACGGAATTCAGCGGCCCAATTGTTAGATGCGCAGGACAGTTGTCAACTAATAGTGTGATTTTTCGTTTTTTCTGCGTTAGCTTTTGGTCCCGTTTGCGTACATAATTGATGGAAATTGCGGATGTCATCCAACCTCGGTTATTAGCACATTAATCGACAGGCCACTTTTTAATGTTTTTGAAACACCGGGGCCTTTGTGGCTTCCCGATAACGAGTGGTTTTCGTTTTTCCATGCTGGACATGTTGGCACACACTAAAACAGTAACCTTTTTCTTCGCCAATTTGCCACCTTGGCACCGTTCGCCTTTAAATTTCAAACTTTTATCGGTAGTCAACGTGGAGAAAATACCGGCTTCGTCAACGTTAAAAATGTCATCATCGCCAAACCTCTCTTTAATTGTAGGCCAAACAGTGCTTATCGAAGTGTTCGCAACATTTGTATCTACGGATCCGGATTCACCAACAATTTTGCTGCTACAAACATTACGGCGTGTCTTCCACCTATCAATCCAGCCTTCACTGCAGGCAAATTCCTCATTAATTCATCGACCAAGTTCTTCTGCTTTTGCCCTTAAGACAGCCCCACTAATTGTTACATTACACAATCTATGTTGTGTGAACCATTTCAGGAGTAATTTATCCACATCAACACTTTCAAAGGCAAGAAGCAACTCGTCCTTTTTTCCACATTGTTTCAATTGTCGACTTGCTTATATTTTTCTCATGACACACATCACTTTGTTTTTTGCAACTTTGAATTTCATGGATTATGTTTCCTTTTTCTTTTAGGGAAAACTACATTCGCTTTTCACTAATACTTTGTATGTATTTGGTCCCACTGTAAAAAAAAACAGGCAACCGAGAAAATATAACACTAAAACATCGGCGGTATCAACTGCCAGCTGCCAGATTCATTCAGGCTTGCGAAAATTACCGATAACCATCTGAAATTTGAAATCCAACTATGCATAATGGGAAATCCTAGATTACGCAAGCTTATAAATCAGCGCTGAATTATTGATATGTGGGTATCCCCTAACTGGTTGACCAAAAGTTCGTTATATCCGATAATGATGACCTAGAAGTGCGTTATATCCGATAATGATTACCCTGAAGTTCGTTATATCCGATAATTATGACCCAATTGTGTGAATATTACGTTCACTATAAACGAATGTTCATTATAGCCGAGTTCATTATAACCAGTACTATTTCTAAGGAAAATAGTGGAAATTAGATGGGACCTACATTGAGATTTATTGTTAGGGTATCTCATTCTATGAACGTTCCGGGATTCGAAATGATATGGTCAGCTGAAATATGCGATCAATAACAATAGATGGTTTATCTTAAGGTATGTAATGTCTAGTTAAATTTAATGGTGTAAATATTTTTTTCTTGAATGTTAATTTTGAGTTTTGCCAAATTTTACAGTTCGTGATTTCAGTACGATACGGGTAGTTTGTGGAGTTACAGTTTGTTTACAATTAGTGAAATAAATTTATTGAGTTGCCAATAGTTGTCTTTATTGCTGCTTCTTAATATGTTTTGTATGTTGCCTAAATCATTGACCATATTGCAATTCTCACGGTGTTGCTGGAGCGCGATACATGATATCAATAAGTGTAAGTTATGCTCTAACTGGTGTCCACATAGAAAGCAAAGTTCTTCCATTTGCAAATTGTATGTTGGCGTCCTTAACATAAATTTTTCGCTGATATTTATTGCAAAACATTATTTGTGTTATAATTCTCGGTATTTTTGAGTGGGAGGTTTAATTGCAAGTGTGGTGGTAAGTCGTTGGTGTTATTTGCTATCGCTGTGTAAAGCTTTGATTGTTATATTGTTTAAATTTAGAGTACCAAGTGAACCATTACGGTTTTTTGATTATTTAATGCTTTGCATCTTGCTTTATGTTTTTTTATAAATTTATCTAATTATCGGTTACATGGCAGCTAACTTTAAACAACGGCAAGGTTGCCAGTTATTATGAGTAACCTAGGAGCTGATCGAATTTTGTTCCAGCGGCTGTTAGATTATGCCAGAAATGTCTAACGCAAGTAAAGTTTCTTCTAATGAAATTCTTATTTGCAGGATATTAAAGCTTAGAATTGATTATATTCAATTCTTTGATTCGAATAAACATTTCTACTCTGAATTCTATAAAGAATATGTTTTCCGCGTTTTTCTCTTCAGCAATTCCAAAAAATTAGATACAAAACATGCATGAGTATGTGCTAATTAATTAAAACAGGTGGGCAATTACTAGTGATGACGCTAATTGATTGCGAATGAAATATACATCTGCACTCGACATTGCAAGTAGACGATTACTGAAATCACTGCGAAGTGAACGTACAGTGTAAAATTAGGAGCATTAAATATAGTACTCGTATCTCGTGATCGATGGATTTTCGTTTTAAACAAGAGAATGTGTAGATCGTGTACAAAATTTTAACATTGCAAAATGATTGCACGCCAATTTTCGATAGGCTTTTTGCCAGAACACGATGACGTCCAACACGTGTGCCAATATCATTTCTAATGTCTGCGAAGTATTCGGATTAAGTGCAGATACAATTAACATTTTCGAAGATTCATTAGTTGTTGGCTCATATTTTGCGGTTTTACGTGTAAAATACTTCTAAATAATTTGAGTGTGGGCAAAAGTATTCAGTGTACACATTTTTCGCAACATGTTTTAATTTATTATCTAAGAGTATGTGAAGGAGACAATTCACAAATAAATAGTTAAAGAAAACTTTAAATTTAGCTACTCATCTTATTTAGGGCAGCTGTCGAAAGTAAAATTGAAACCGAATGTCGAATTGCACGTGGTAGAAATCATTAACCCATCACATGTAGCAACTTTTTTCATTCAGATGAATAGAAAAGTAATCATAATTTTTAAGAGATTTGTTTTAACTTTTAATAAATTTTAAAATTCTATACGTTATTGATTATATTCCAAAAACGATATAAGCTAAAGAAAATATTGCGATGGAGATTTATGGGATTTTCCGGTGCCAAATTGTAGTAATCGAGCAGTCGCCTAAGCAAATTGCTCGAAAACCTTCATAACACATCCGAAATTTTAATTGCTGGTTTGAAAAATTTAATTATTTCAATTTATATTTATAAATCATAAAATGTTATTTTTTTTTTTTTTTTTTTTAATTAATTTTATATAATTTTTTTCCTAGATTAAATTTAAACTTTTTTTTAAATTAAATTCTTTATATTTTTTTTTTATTATCATTTAAATTTTTTTTATATTATCTTTCATTAATTTAATAATTCAGGTCTGCCATTAAAATTCGGACATGGCAACACCTTCTCCCGCTGCACATGCACGTATTGCATTGGCGAAGCCAAGTTTGTAGCGGAATGAATGAGAGGCTCGTCGAGTCCCGCTGGACATCCAGGAAGTGGACGATTGGCCTCCAAAACGGTGAGTCTACTTGAGATCGCCACCCAGCGCGGACGCCACGAGAAAAAGGGAGTCGAGAAGAGATATTGAACGTGATATATTTGCAATCCGTACGAAAATGGATTTACAAGAGAGTAGTGTAATTATACAGAATAGTTTCTGACTGTTGGATTTTGATTTTGCTCTTAATAAATGACATATCCTCGTGTCATGTAATATTCGACACAGTTACATACAACCGAGTTATTGAATATGTTATTTATCCTGTTGAACAAATTAACTGTGCTTCTTGGTATTGAGTGCATACTATTGTACATCTACGCCACACCTGTGAATAAATATTGGAAACGAAATAAAATTCCTGACGTCGAGTGTGCGCTCATGAAGTGATCTCGCCGCATGCGTTATGTGATGCACGCACTCTTATTTATTAATTTTGCCTACATTTATAATTTACTCGCGACAAGTCAACTATCGAGTGCTTACTTTTTAACAAAATGCGAAAGATGACGTGCTTAATTTTGATGCATTTACGTGAAAATCAATTTGCTCGATGAATGAAAATTTGTGAAATTGTCTCTCTGGGATAAAGCATTGCATAAATTATGAAAAGAAAATTGTTCCCTTTAATAGTGGTTGTTAGCATAGAATTGTACAGGGTGGGCCATAAGGGTGTTGGCGGTTTAAATATTCGATTTAAAAAAAACTACGAAACTTAACACAAATATATTTGTATTGTTAAAAAGTAGAAGCATAGGAATTTTTAAGGCTTAAAAATAATGTTGTCCAAATGGCTTCCCTCGGCTGCTTGGCACTCTTGGAACCGAAGTCGCAAATTTTGGAAAACTCGTTGAAAAGTTGTTCTGGGTATTTTAGAACTTTCCTGAACAATATTCCTCTTCAGCTGCTCTAAATTGGTCGGATTATTCTCGTAAACTACCGATTTGAGTTAGCCCCATAGAAAATAATCGCATGGAGAGAGATCGGGGCTACGTGGGGGCCATTCAATATCCCCCCTTTTCGAGATGAGTTTTCCGGGAAAAACATTTTTCAGCAGCTCTATGGATACCCTAGCCGTATGACCTGGTGAAACCACATCCTCGAGGTATTGCCTTGAAGTTATCATGTTGCAATAACACACTGATATGGCCCACCCTGTATTTGACTGAGTGAGTTTGCATATTTTTATGCTCGAGTGCGCCTTGTGGGTCGTTTGTAATCGCGGATTGCGCTACAGGTGCAACATTTTAAATGAAAACCATTTGAAGGTGTTATACCCCTAAGAGGATATCAAGATGCCATTATGGATATGGTGGAGCAGCAAGGAGTGCTTCTCGAACTCAAACAAAATTCAACCGCTCCCAGTGGTACAGTAAAACTTATCGAGGAGGCTCTCAAATATTTAACTGTGATTGTAAATTACTTACCCAATGAGACTATCGATTGTCTAAGGCAACTATCAAAATTTTTATTTTTGTCGAAAGTATGGAAATAAGAAAGTTAAATATGAAAACTTTCTCAAATTATATTTCGCAATTCGAAATTGTGAACAGGAGCAAAGTCGTCTAGATAGCATGGCGGATAAAGTAGCAGTGGCGATAGGTTTAATTTGTCCGAATTGGTTGCAAGTGCAATAAGTTTTCCGTTGAGCAAATCGAAACTAGAAGAGGATTGCACCAAGTATATAAAGTTATTTGAACGACTTGTTATAGATGTATTGTCTGACGGTTTTCATGAAATCCAATGCAATGGTGTAAGCGACCATCCTGGATATGCTCTCGGATTTTTTAGATTTCAACGTGACGTACCGTATTTTGGATTTGAAAAATATCATTTTTGAACAATTAAGCTTTGGAGTAAGCTAAGATTAATTCAACAAATTACACATTGCCCCATATATGTGGTTCTACATCGCTAACATGGCGTGCATCCGCTATGAATGCAGCAAATTCGGATGGGACGAACGGAAGCGAAATCTGGTGATGTGTTCCGCATGCACTGCTCTTGTCTGCTGAAATTATTAATTATTATTAGCGCATTTAAAATCTTAGTTACAAACATGAACGGATAAGAAGATATTTATTTAGTGAAATAGTAGATAACAATATAAATAGGAGTACCCGGAATAAAATGCGTTAATGTGTTAAAAAAGTAGCGATAACAAAACATACTACTTCAGTCATACTGCATCACCCACATTCATCAGCGGGACCCCGGCGGGGATGTTGGGTGAGTACCCTTTGTTTCTTCCTGCTTACTTAATAAATGGAAACCTTTTGCATGGTAATTTAAATTTATGGTTGATATAGGGTTTTCCAATAAGAGGTGTTATTTTGATATTAAAAGAAAAATGCCATTTTTGAATATAAATGATCGGATGTTTATTTCATTATAAAGAAGAAGATATGCCGTTAATAGCAAAAACTAACATCAGGCAAATAACTACTACGACACACTTACAGGACCATATCCTCTTCATGAAATTTTCCATAACCAAATCGCAAAGTGGCTGCCCTATGTCCTCGATAGCCTCACGAATTTCATCTTTGAGATATTGAATCGATGCTGGGCTATTGGCGTAGGCCTTCTCTATCAAGTGGCTCCATAGGAAGAAGTCGCAAGGTGTTAAATCACTAGATCTATTCAAAATAACACCTCTTATTGGAAAACCCTATATATATTTAAAATTGACTTAGGCACTTTTATTTTCTTTCAATTTTCATGAAAATTTAAGGAATAGTGTTTAACTTGAACATGTTCGATCGGCTGAGCATTCAGAAAAATCATTTAAGCTAGATTAAAATGGCGGCTGCACTGTGCTTATTAAAGAAATTGTGCATCTTTTGTATAAATTTGAACGATTTCATATCCAAGTATTAGATGAATAATTCAAGTTATCAATTCACGCCATCAGAAAACTTGTTTCTAACCCTAGGATGTATACAAAGGCCTTCTGGTAGGAGCACTCTCCTGCTTACTCAACTTGTTTTTATTTGATATTTATCACATTTTGGGGAAATTTAAGGATATTATAGAAGATGTACACAAAAAAGATAAAATAAGAAAGATTTTTGTAGACATGCACGTGGAAAAAATAGTAAAATCATAAAACTGCGAACTTCCTCTCTTAGTTTATTGTGATAGCATTTTTGGTGAGTTCGGACATGCTTTATTTGTATGCCTTATGGAATTACATCTAGTCGACTCGCACATAAGCTACTCTACCCTGCGAAAGCACCTATAACGCAAGAAGGGGAGAGTTCTCCCGATGGCTAGCTCATAAGTGGAGGGGGCATCCAAAGTGGCGGCTCCCATATCCGGCCCAAGTTCCAAATGAATAAAACAACCGAAATTGAAAATATAATCATCATTATATTTAACTAATAGCGTGGATTACATAACAAATTAAATTCAATATATCAGGAACAGAGGAAAAAAAAAGCATTGGTTGCATAAGCAAAAAATATAAATAAAAGATTTTTAAAGAATTACATGAAAGAAGGAAAACGGTCTGTAAAATTAATGTATTGAACATTTTTTTTTAATGAAAAATTGTTTTGGTATTCAAACTTATTTTATTCAAGTGAAGTGGAATTCATGTTTTCGAACACAAATTTATAAGGAACTTGGCGTATTAGGCAAATAAAAAGGGGACTTACCCAATCCTTCTCCGACGAGCGTTCGCAAATGGGTAAGGCCTTTGGACATTTAAAATTCACTACGGATAATCACAGCTTCGTCTGTGATGAAGAAGAGGCCTAGCAGTCCTACTAGGGCACCTATAGCGCCGTCGAGATTTTACAGCTCGAGCGGCGACATGACAAGGAGTTGATTTTACTTTTTTCGGCAATTTCACGGGAGTTTCTCTACTTCAGGATCGAATAGTGACAGATATTGTGCTAGCCGGAAAGACTACCGGAAATTGTAATAATCTGAAGAGTAAATGTTCTAGGCTAACCACGACGGTCGCTGATTGCTACATTCAGGTATGTCGTAAAGTGGGCCGAGCTTAGCAATTGTATGTCGACATATGAGAACTTGAGTCACTTTCCGCTGATATATGTACATATATATGACGATTTGTAAACGCGCAGTTAGCAAAAATCGCTTATCAAGAGATTGGTGACAAATCTACTTTTTGATGAGAAATCTGGACGGTCGTCTCGGTCATTAGCGAACCTGCCTGGGCTTCGAGAAACCCTTCTACATGTCAGTCGATGTATCTTGCCATTGAAATCTTTGCCACCTCTTAGCCAATCCAGATGGAAGTATAAGATTCGCGTTGTACCAGGTCTGACATCCAAATATCAAAAGGGGTCTTCTAAAAGATAACTTTGACTTTTTGATTGATGTATCTGGAATGAAAAAGTCGTCAAAGGGTCATGACTACCTTTTGTGCTTTACTGAGCATGATTTTGACATGTTCAGTATAGTACAGATACTGATCGAGATGAACACCGAGGTATCGAATACAGGGTTTATGTAGAACCCGTTCTGAACTACCCTCGCCAGATATAATATGGAAATACTTCCAATTACGTTTCAGGTCTTGACTGACCCCCCTTCGCACTTCTGCGCATTGATTTTCATTCGAAAATTGTCAGTGTATAGCTGCACATAATTGGACATTTTTTGAAGATTGTTCTGTACTATTGTAGCTCTTCGGTCCCACGTATAGATGATCAAGTCGTTAGCAAACGCTACCAATGATTGAGTTGGTGAGACATTAAAATCAAAGCCGTTCAATAGCTTGCGAAAGAATACTGAGAAAATCAGAGCCGCAGTAACTGTTCGCCGCTATAGACCATTCAAGACCTTGAATTCGCGCATTGTCGTCAGATTTCCATCAGTTACAACAAATAATTTCCCATATAACATATCATACATCTGGTGAACCTTTCCTGAAGGAGTTTAAAAATTAGTCCATCTAACCACACCGTGTCGAAGGATTTCCCCATATCAATGAGACACGCTCCAACACATTCTTTGTTGTTTAGTTACCGATAGATGGCTGAGGTTACTTTCGCTATCGCATGTATGGTCGAATGCCTGGCACGGAAACCAAATTGGCAGTTCGGCATCAACTCATATTTCTCAATGTGAGCGTTTAATGCTTTATTTAGTATCACTTCAAACATCTTGCTGATATTACGCAGCTGGCCGA
Source organism: Odontomyia ornata (assembly GCA_963969285.1). NCBI lineage: Eukaryota > Metazoa > Arthropoda > Insecta > Diptera > Stratiomyidae > Odontomyia > Odontomyia ornata. Next base: position 386,938,647 of record OZ017739.1, read on the forward strand.
TTGGGCAATAGCTTTTAGGACTCAAAATTTCTTTTCGTTTCTTCAAGATCGAAAACATCTTAGCCTTTTTCCACTCATTTGGGAAATATGAATTGCTCACCATGATGTTGAACGATATGCAATAATTTCTTATAGCTACCTCAGGCAAATGTCGGAAAACTATTTTCGGAATACCATCAGTACCACATGATTTCTTGTTGTTTATCTTGCCAAATATGAAACACAAGTCTTCGTAGCTGACAAAATAATCAATAAGATTCAAGCTCAGTGTGAGGTCAGATGTTAATGTTTCATTGAAATGAAGAATTGATTGGCTTCCAATCCATCTCAGGCTCTCTGTACAAACTAGTACATGCACGAGGACATTTCCTTTCGAAAACTCTTAAATTTTCCATAGTACTAGCACTCTCACTAGCAGATCTGACATCCATATGTCAAAACTGGTCTAACCAGGGTCTTGCAACAGATGATTTTGACCTATTGATCAGTGTATTTGGAATGAAAGAGTCTTCGTAGTGCCATGACTACTTTTTGTGCCTTACTGAGCATAATTTTGACATGTTCGGTATAGTACAGATACTGATCGAGATGAACACCGAGGTATCGAACACAGGATTTATGTGGAACTCGTTCTGGACTACCCACGCAAGCCATAATGTGAAAATGTTTCCAATTACGTTTGAGGTCTTGACTGATTCCCTGCAGCGTTGTCCGAAACAAGATTGTTTCACACTTCTGCGCATTGATTTTCATTCGCCAATTGTCGGTGTACTGCTTTACATCATTGAGCATTTTTCGTAGATTTCTCTGAACTATTGTCACTTTTCGGTTTGCGGTATAGATGATCAGATCATCATCAAACGCTACCAATGATCGCGTTGGCGAGACGTTAAAATCAAAGCCGTTCAATAGCTTGCGAATGAAGATTGAGAAGAGCAGAGGCGCAGTAACTGTTCCCTGCTGTAGACTATTCAAGACCTGATATTACGCAGCTGGCCGATTGGGCAATAGCTTTTAGGACTCAAAATTTCTTTTCGTTTCTTCAAGATCGAAAACATCTTAGCCTTTTTCCACTCATTTGGGAAATATGAATTGCTCACCATGATGTTGAACGATATGCAATAATTTCTTATAGCTACCTCAGGCAAATGTCGGAAAACTATTTTCGGAATACCATCAGTACCACATGATTTCTTGTTGTTTATCTTGCCAAATATGAAACACAAGTCTTCGTAGCTGACAAAATAATCAATAAGATTCAAGCTCAGTGTGAGGTCAGATGTTAATGTTTCATTGAAATGAAGAATTGATTGGCTTCCAATCCATCTCAGGCTCTCTGTACAAACTAGTACATGCACGAGGACATTTCCTTTCGAAAACTCTTAAATTTTCCATAGTACTAGCACTCTCACTAGCAGATCTGACATCCATATGTCAAAACTGGTCTAACCAGGGTCTTGCAACAGATGATTTTGACCTATTGATCAGTGTATTTGGAATGAAAGAGTCTTCGTAGTGCCATGACTACTTTTTGTGCCTTACTGAGCATAATTTTGACATGTTCGGTATAGTACAGATACTGATCGAGATGAACACCGAGGTATCGAACACAGGATTTATGTGGAACTCGTTCTGGACTACCCACGCAAGCCATAATGTGAAAATGTTTCCAATTACGTTTGAGGTCTTGACTGATTCCCTGCAGCGTTGTCCGAAACAAGATTGTTTCACACTTCTGCGCATTGATTTTCATTCGCCAATTGTCGGTGTACTGCTTTACATCATTGAGCATTTTTCGTAGATTTCTCTGAACTATTGTCACTTTTCGGTTTGCGGTATAGATGATCAGATCATCATCAAACGCTACCAATGATCGCGTTGGCGAGACGTTAAAATCAAAGCCGTTCAATAGCTTGCGAATGAAGATTGAGAAGAGCAGAGGCGCAGTAACTGTTCCCTGCTGTAGGCTATTCAAGACCTGATATTACGCAGCTGGCCGATTGGGCAATAGCTTTTAGGACTCAAAATTTCTTTTCGTTTCTTCAAGATCGAAAACATCTTAGCCTTTTTCCACTCATTTGGGAAATATGAATTGCTCACCATGATGTTGAACGATATGCAATAATTTCTTATAGCTACCTCAGGCAAATGTCGGAAAACTATTTTCGGAATACCATCAGTACCACATGATTTCTTGTTGTTTATCTTGCCAAATATGAAACACAAGTCTTCGTAGCTGACAAAATAATCAATAAGATTCAAGCTCAGTGTGAGGTCAGATGTTAATGTTTCATTGAAATGAAGAATTGATTGGCTTCCAATCCATCTCAGGCTCTCTGTACAAACTAGTACATGCACGAGGACATTTCCTTTCGAAAACTCTTAAATTTTCCATAGTACTAGCACTCTCACTAGCAGATCTGACATCCATATGTCAAAACTGGTCTAACCAGGGTCTTGCAACAGATGATTTTGACCTATTGATCAGTGTATTTGGAATGAAAGAGTCTTCGTAGTGCCATGACTACTTTTTGTGCCTTACTGAGCATAATTTTGACATGTTCGGTATAGTACAGATACTGATCGAGATGAACACCGAGGTATCGAACACAGGATTTATGTGGAACTCGTTCTGGACTACCCACGCAAGCCATAATGTGAAAATGTTTCCAATTACGTTTGAGGTCTTGACTGATTCCCTGCAGCGTTGTCCGAAACAAGATTGTTTCACACTTCTGCGCATTGATTTTCATTCGCCAATTGTCGGTGTACTGCTTTACATCATTGAACATTTTTCGTAGATTTCTCTGAACTATTGTCACTTTTCGGTCTGCGGTATAGATGATCAGATCATCATCAAACGCTACCAATGATCGCGTTGGCGAGACGTTAAAATCAAAGCCGTTCAATAGCTTGCGAATGCAGATTGAGAAGAGCAGAGGCGCAGTAACTGTTCCCTGCTGTAGACTATTCAAGACCTTGAATTCGCACATTGTTGTCAGATTTCCATCAGTTAAACAAACGACTTCCCGTATAACATATTGCACATCATGGCGACAAGGTGTCTGGAGAACTTGTCCTGAAGGAGTTTAAAAATTAGTCCATCTAGCCACACCGTGTCGAAGGCTTTCTCTATATGAATGAGATATGCTCCAACACATTCTCTGTTGTTTAGTTTCCAACAGATGTCTGAGGTTACTTTCGTTATTGCATGTGTGGTCGAATGCCTGGCACGGAAACCAAATTGGCTATTGGGCATCAACTCATATTCCTCAATGTGGGCGGTTAATGCTCTGTTGAGTATCACTTCAAACACCTTGCTGATGTTAGGCAGCAAGCTGATTGGGCGATAGCTTTTGGGGCATGAAGATTCTTTTCCTTTCTTCAAGATCGGAAATACCTTAGCATTTTTTCACTCATTTGGGAAATATGAATTTCTCAACATGTTGTTGAACAATATGCAATAATTCCTTATAGCAACCTCAGGCAAATGACGGAGAACTACATTTGGAATACCATCAGTACCGCATGATTTCTTGTTGTTTATCTTGCGAAATATAAAACACAAGTCTTCATAGCTGACAAAATAATCAATAAGATTCAAGCTCGGTTTGAGATCAAATGTTAATGTTTCATTGAAACGAAGAATTGATTGGCCGTTCAGGCTTGAAACTTTTGTTTCAACGACCTCTGAAAATGTTTCATTCCATCTCTCAGGGTTTGGTAGATGAACCAATTCAAAATGTGTTCCAATCAGGGTAACTTTATCCAACCCCTCACAAATAATCCAGTTTCCATTTTTATCCGGAGTCGTACTATCAATTCCGATACCAACCCTATCGAGAAGATTTATCTCATCACTAGTGACTTCAAGATTCGATACCTTCTTGCGGAATATGCTATTCGCTTTCATGAAAACGCCATCTTGGTCCTGTGAGCTAGTACCCCTCAATTTTTCCGCCCATTGGTTGCTGACCTCACTCCTGAAGAATGACCGGATTAAGTTCCGGACATTCTTCAGGTGTAATTTCAACAAAGACAATGAGGGATGGTTGTACTCCAAAAATCGTCGATAAATATTGTTGACACGTGTGAGAAGAAGGCTTTTCAATCTTTTCAAACTTGCGATGGCTGGTGTTTCATATCCTTTCATATTGTTTCGATGTTTAATCTTGGGAACGACTTTCTCAATCTTTTAAAACGTCAGCTTCTCTAACTTCGACAAATAGAGATCTATTTCATCGTTAGTTAGATTCCAGTCATTAGGAACCATTGAGCAAGGGTTGCCATCATCAGAAGGGGGATATTGCTTCTGGTACTCCCAATTAAACTTCTTTTGAAACTTTCTCCAGTCTGTTTTTTTTAAATTCAACCGAAGTTTTTCTTGTTGAACTGGAATGAGGAAGAAATCATCCCTCTGATGATTGATTTCCATTACGATTGCGTCATGGTCGCTATCATAAGGAAGCACCTGCAGTTTCCGTTGAGGACTATTAAAGCTGAATTCAAGTCTTGTGTCAGCAATGCAGTGGTCCAAATATGAACTTTTCCTAGGGTATGTTGAGAACTCCGATCCATATAGATTGCACCTGTATTCAATTTGATTCTCTGCTATCCATGACTCCTGGAATAGACCTCTGGGATTATTTGTGGCGTTTTGCCATTATGTAGGCCTGGCGTTGAGGTCACCGGCAAGACTATAACAATTATGCAGCCTGTTTAGTTCGAGTATTTCAAACAAGGAATTGAGCTCTGCCTTGAACTTGAGAACATTTCAACCAGTTACACAGATAGAGTTAACGAAAAGTTTATCCTCACCTTTCAGTGAAATTTTGATATCGAACACTTCAAGAGATTTGAGGTTTTTGAATTTGACTTTTTCAATATTTTGGAAACAATAGGGTCTTCGAGTCGTAAGAAACGATAGGGTAATAATTGATGGGGGAGGTGCCACCTCCCCCATCACCTATTACCCTATAAGTAAAACAAAGTTAATTTTTGTATCTTGTTTATCAATTCTCTTCGATAAAGAATTAAGTTGCTGGTAAATTTTGAGAAGCAGCTCATTATTGCCACTTACATTATTATTCTCTGCTAGTCGTCTAGCGGCGAGTCCAAATGATACCCCGGGCTTGACGAAGTTGGGTGGTAAGAATCTGTAGTGTACTTGTTTGTTTTGGTACAAATTTAACTTATGAATCTTGATATTGGGAGCATTCTGGATATGATGCCGGATGACCAAAAACACCGCAGTTAAAAAAGTATAATTTTTATTTTGGCTCCATCTGAGGCAATTTGTACTCACCGAGAGTGTGAACGTCCTTGCATTTGAAACAACGATAGTGAATGGCGCTGTTGACAGCCGAATGTCCAAATCTTTGGCACCGATAACACTGTTTGACTTCCCTTTTCTGGAGGCGTTCCCAACTCACCACTCTGAAATTCAAGCACCTTATTTGTTGAGGGCATTTTGACTGCTCTAATTTGAAATCTGTAGCAGGTAAAGTTTTAAATTCCTCTTTTCTACTGTCGATCTTCTTGTCGTGAAGGTTTTAACGGTAATAAATTCAATTTCAGGTGCAGCTTCCTTGAGCACTTGAAGAAGATCCACCGTATCCTCTCCGCACTCCGAACTCGAACAAAAACGCCTGATTTTTTCACTTTTAGGGGTATAGGTGAAATGCGGAACCTCCCCAGAATCCAAAGTATTTCTAACTGACCTGAAATCAACCAGTGATTTCACTCTAATTGTTAATTTTCAAGCGGTAACTCTTTTGATCTCGAAATGGGTTAGTTTATTTTCGACTGCCAATAGCCGAACCATATTTTTCCGCTTTGGCCGAACACGTTAATTGGCGGAACTTTTTCTGCATTTTTGGAAGATTTGTGAGAGCAACCAGCAGAACTGCGAGCTGGTTACTTCTCCTTATTTTTATTTTTTAAGTACTGAATTCTTCAGCTTCCATTTCTTGTTGAAGTCGGTCCAGCGCTGCATAATAGTTTTGACTGTTGTTAGTGCCTTCAACACTTGTTTTACAGCTTCTTTCACCTTAGTTTCCTTATTGATTTGCCTTAGCGGTTCTGCATCTTGAGACTTCATCCCTCTCTTGAACAGATTTTCGAGGGATTGTAGTCGTAGTGTTAATTCTTGATTTTCATGTCGAAGTCGAACCACTTCTTTGTGGTTTTCAACTATTTGGGCTCTACATCCGCGTACCATGAACTTGCAATGCATTTATTTTAGAGTAACCTCAAGGCCATTTAGTTTCATAAATTATATGTTTAAATTCACTTTGTCTGTCAAATGTTAAGGATGGTTTAAATAAAGCATATTTTCAATTCAATAAGCAAGGCGTCATCATCATTCAAGTAACAACTTAGTGAAAAAGCAAATGAGTAAATTTATCTTATATTTATCTTATAACTATAATTAGATAAGGTACTTTCAAACCCATAATGAAACAATAAGTTTGCAATAAATGCGGACTTAATGATTCATATCGATTGGAAAGTATCAATCCATACCATTCCATAGAAATTTTTACTAATAATTTCACACATCCAATAATCCTAATGCCGAAAATTCTATTTAATTAATATTAAAATTTTGCTAGTAATCGAAAAAGAGAAGAACGTTCAAAATTCAATCTCGAAAAAATCATTGTGAAAGTCAAAGTCCGGCATGAATTCGTCAAGTTCGTCATCGTCTTGATCCCCAAAACTCCACCAATGGTTAAGGACGCTCTTAATTCGGAACATACAAGAGAGAGCCCAGTCAAAGTATAGAAAGAAATATACACCTGAAAAATGTTAATAATATCTCAGAGAATAAGATGGCTCCAATCCTATATTTCATCCAATTACTTGTAGCAAGAAGTAAGGCAGGTCCAAAGAATAAAAGTTTCAAAGTTGGCTTCTCACTTGAAGCCTCCATAGTCTCAACAAGCTAAAACGATTGATTTCAGATCAAAACAGTGTTGTACATAGCCGAAAGCTTACCTGATTGACCGTGAAGTAAACCAGTGGTGTAACTGACATTATGTTGAAAACGTCCCTCAATATAACCCCCAAATACTTTGGACGAAAAAATGCAAGAAATAGAGTGAAATATTTCCGCTCAAGCGTGGGGGTGGTGTACTCTTGCTTACATATTTCACACAAATTCGTCCTTCGCATTCGAATCCACCTGTTCAAGCACTTTATGTGAATAAAGCCCTGAAAATATTGCCAATGTTAATGTAATCCAATGCCACTTTGATTACCAACCATGGTTCCCGAACACCTGCAAGGGCTGGCAATAAGTTGCTGAGATTCGCTGACATATCTGCAAATACGGCAAGTTGGTGCATCTATATCCGTTTCGCTACTACTCTCTAGACGATTTCCTTGATTTTCCACTGTTGAAAGGGGAGGTCTGCGAACACTTTGATACAAGCGTACAGCGACATCATCGTCAATGCGGGCGTTGTTGATGCCGAGCGTTGGCGTGGATAAGGATCGCAAGAGAGTTGCTTCATTGATGCGAAACAGATCGGTTTGGCTCCTTAAAAAAGGTGAGGTGTGGCGATCGTCCATATGGCTGGTTGGGGGCAAGGTTTGTTTGGGAAAGTCCTGTTTGAATTTAAAACTGTTATTACAGAGAATTTTAATTGTGGAAATGACATGGCAGGCTGACTTTGAAAGCTCTAAAACTCTTAGGTCATTATGTTCTAGCCAATTATGGCATACACGTTGATGGATTGGATGAAATAGCTAAAGAATAAAGAAGGCCCAGATGTTAACCTAAATATTAACGGCGAAAAATTGCAATGAGTGTTAGAAATAAAATATGTTGATCTTATCATCGATTGACCTGTTTGCTGCACATACATATGCAAATAGCTTAAGGAGATAATTAGCCTCAATAATAGTATAAAAAAAATGAAAGAAAGTATATACCCTTTAATTCTACTATTTATTTTAAATTTAGTATACAATTGTTTCGTTCTCTACTTGAGAACTTCCTCAGTACTACTATTCCCTAAACTATAAGTGTCCTAATATTTATACTAAACTCATTAACGTATTAATATGAATCTCTAATTACATCTAATCCCTCAAAGTACTTTTACTTAATCTCTAATTACCTGATCCTTTACCATTCAAAAATTTGTTTTTCCTTAATTACTACTTAACTACCTTCATTATTTTGTAAGCTTGAATAGCCAGGTGTATCCGTTACCTGGGTCGCCGTTCCAAATGTCCTGCGTCTTCCGATTGAATATCTCCAAGCTTTCTGCTACATCAAGCTTACATCCGTTTGTAACCGTTTTCAGCATGCTTACGTTGTCCGCAGTGATGTCATGTTTTTCAAGGACTATATGCTCCGCTACTTTTGATTTGAAGTTTTCTGCATCCTGCTTTTTGTTTTTGTTGACTGCTTCCCTTAAGTGTTCATTCCATCTGACACCTAGTGATCTCCTCGTTTTTCCAATGTAACATCCATTACATTTCGGACACGATACCTTGTAGACTCCACTCCGCTCCATTTTGGGAATGGGGTCCTTGGTTGATCCAAGCAAGTTCTGCATTTTTGTGGCCCGGCTCGTATAAACTAGGTCGATGTCTACGTTCTTCATAGCCCTCTTCATTGTTTCCGTCCTTGAGTCAAACGTTACAACCAACTTCTTCCGTTGCTCGACTTCCGCAGTTAGCGTTGTGAACTTTTTATTGAAGATCTCCTTCGTTCGTTTGGCTATCAATTTGGTGACTTCATCCGTAGGGTATCCATTCCAGTCGGCTAGCTTATAAATGTGGGACGTTTCTTTTTTCAGGCCTTCCTTATTCAATGGAAGCGTGAGCATTCGATTCACAAGCCAGCTAAATGTCGCCCATTTTTTCTGTTGGCAATGGTTCGAAGTGAAAGGAATTATCCGCATGGTGTCCGTTGGTTTGCGGTATATTTCGAATTCCAATCCATTAGCTCCTCTACATACCATTACGTCAAGGAATGGTAGCCGCCCCTCCGACTCCAGCTCGTGGGTGAAACTGATGTTGTTGTGTATTGAGTTGATCGCCGTGAGAGTTTGCTGGACCTGATCCTCTTTGATGATCGTGAAGATATCGTCTACATGACGCACCCATCGATGTGGCAGTTTACCTTCTTGTGCTAACTTCTCCTCCAAAAATGCCATAAAAACTTCGCTTAGAAACAGGGAAAGAGGGTTTCCCATTGGAGCACCACGTGTTTGTTTAAAAAATTCTCCCCTGAAGGTGAAATAGCTTTCACCCATGCAGAGTCGAGCCAGTTTTAAATACATTTTGGCTCCTGCTTTCTATTGTTCTCCTGATCCATGTATCAGAATCCACTCCTCAAGTAACGTAAGTGCTTCTTTGACCAGAATACTGGGAAAAAGTGCCTTTACGTCAAATGACACCATCGTATCGCCATCTTCCAAAGGTCCCCAGGACAAAACCTTTGAAGTAAATTCTGCCGAATTCGCTACTGGTCTGGTAACAAATTTTTTGTCCAGGTTATTGAGTTCCTTTACTAACCACTTCGCAATTTTCTGCTGACACAATTTCACGCATTTCATGGCATGGCTTGTGAATCTTCGGAAGTCCTATGATCCTTGGCAGCGATACGCAAGCTCAACTGAATCTGCTGAACATGGGGCTGAAATACTCCATTAACGCGAAAGCCAAACCTGAAGATATCGTCATAGAAATCGAAGCCGGGATCAATAGACTTTCGAGCATGCATGGACTGACGGCAGAGGAAAAACAAAGGATAAGAGCCAGCACTGCAGATACACTGAGAAAAGAAACAAGATGGGTCGGAAAGCAGGACGAGAATAGGATCATCAAGGAGCTCAAAAATCTACCGGCTTACTACATTAAAGCGGATAAAGGGAATGCCTTAGTGATCATGGACAAGGCCGATTACGACAATAGAATACGGGCAAAAATAAATACGGGACCAAACTTCAGTCAACAAAATAATCTGCTTCCTGAGTCAATAAAAAGAGTGGAGAAAGTGCTGAAAGAATGTGAGCCATGGATTCAGGAAATCAAGAAATTCTTAAAAGTAACCAACCCATCGCTGCCAAGGATCATAGGACTTCCGAAGATTCACAAGCCAGGCCATGAAATGCGTGAAATTGTGTCAGCAGAAAACGCTCCCACTCAGAAAATTGCGAAATGGTTCATAAAAGAATTCATGGACAAAAAAATTGTTACCAGATCAGTAGCGAATTCGGCAGAATTTACTTCAAAGGTTTTGTCCTGGGGACCTTTGGAAGATGGTGATACGATGGTGTCATTTGACGTCAAGGCACTTTTTCCCAGTATTCCGGTCAAAGAAGCACTTACGTTACTTGAGGAGTGGATTCTGATACAAGGATCAGGAGAACAATGGAAAGCACGAGCCAAAATGTATTTAAAACTGGCTAGACTCTGCATGGGTGAAAGCTATTTCACCTTCAGGGGAGAATTTTTTAAACAAACACGTGGTGCTCCAATGGGAAACCCTCTTTCCCTGTTTCTAAGCGAAGTTTTTATGGCATTTTTGGAGGAGAAGTTAGCACAAGAAGGTAAACTGCCACATCGATGGGTGCGTCATGTAGACGATATCTTCACGATCATCAAAGAGGATCAGGTCCAGCAAACTCTCACGGCGATCAACTCAATACACAACAACATCAGTTTCACCCACGAGCTGGAGTCGGAGGGGCGGCTACCATTCCTTGACGTAATGGTATGTAGAGGAGCTAATGGATTGGAATTCGAAATATACCGCAAACCAACGGACACCATGCGGATAATTCCTTTCACTTCGAACCATTGCCAACAGAAAAAATGGGCGACATTTAGCTGGCTTGTGAATCGAATGCTCACGCTTCCATTGAATAAGGAAGGCCTGAAAAAAGAAACTTCCCACATTTATAAGCTAGCCGACTGGAATGGATACCCTACGGATGAAGTCACCAAATTGATAGCCAAACGAACGAAGGAGATCTTCAATAAAAAGTTCACAACGCTAACTGCGGAAGTCGAGCAACGGAAGAAGTTGGTTGTAACGTTTGACTCAAGGACGGAAACAATGAAGAGGGCTATGAAGAACGTAGACATCGACCTAGTTTATACGAGCCGGGCCACAAAAATGCAGAACTTGCTTGGATCAACCAAGGACCCCATTCCCAAAATGGAGCGGAGTGGAGTCTACAAGGTATCGTGTCCGAAATGTAATGGATGTTACATTGGAAAAACGAGGAGATCACTAGGTGTCAGATGGAATGAACACTTAAGGGAAGCAGTCAACAAAAACAAAAAGCAGGATGCAGAAAACTTCAAATCAAAAGTAGCGGAGCATATAGTCCTTGAAAAACATGACATCACTGCGGACAACGTAAGCATGCTGAAAACGGTTACAAACGGATGTAAGCTTGATGTAGCAGAAAGCTTGGAGATATTCAATCGGAAGACGCAGGACATTTGGAACGGCGACCCAGGTAACGGATACACCTGGCTATTCAAGCTTACAAAATAATGAAGGTAGTTAAGTAGTAATTAAGGAAAAACAAATTTTTGAATGGTAAAGGATCAGGTAATTAGAGATTAAGTAAAAGTACTTTGAGGGATTAGATGTAATTAGAGATTCATATTAATACGTTAATGAGTTTAGTATAAATATTAGGACACTTATAGTTTAGGGAATAGTAGTACTGAGGAAGTTCTCAGGTAAAGAACGAAACAATTGTATACTAAATTTAAAATAAATAGTAGAATTAAAGGGTATATACTTTCTTTCATTTTTTTTTTTTTTTTATTTGAAAGTTCTACTAAAGGCGGAATATCTTTAACTCTCAATAATAAGCTTGTTCAGAAACTATGAAGATTTTCCAAGACACATAATGAAATTAGTACTGAATGCATTTGTTTCTACGAAATTACATTTCGAAAAAGTCATTTGGTGTCAATCGGCAAAGAAACATCTTAATATTATATCCAGAATGCCGATTAAAGCATATAAAAATATTCTAAATCTTTCAATGCTCACTCAAACTAGACTTGTGTACTAATCAATGAAATCATTAACCTATAGCGAAAGCATTATAATGGAAAACGCCACGTTGATCTCTCAATGTCTAAAAACTAACGGATCAACCCAAGCCCGCTCAATTAAAGAATCATAATCAACCTATACAATACAAGGAGGGCGAATCATTTCGTAAGACCTTTTGCCGGAACAGATCGGCTAAAAAACTGTGCTACGAAAGATTCACTGCGTGTATATAACAATCTTCCAACGACGGCAAATTTACCTTTGGTTTTTAAGAAAATGATTTTTTTTGTTTTAACACTACAGCCTGCCCCTTTTGGGCCTTCACTTAATATAATTGGAGTATCTCACTATCTTGATTATATGTATCAGCACTCGAGAAGGTGCTATGGGAAGTACTACGCTTTGCCTATGGGCCCCCGTCCACCTAACTGCGATGCGTTCTGATTTAAACCAGTGCGTATCATAACTGAACGGGCTTATATGCCGACCGAATAGTCACTCGAAACGGATATCGTTGTCACCAAAGGAATTGAACCAGATGCCTTTAGCTTACGGAGTGAGCGCTCTAACCACTACACCACGCGGACTACTTAAGAAAATACTTAGGGATCATATAATGAATACTAACTGAAGTGGAGTGCTGAACAAGACTCTGAGTTTATAAAAATAGCTCTATCTACAAGTATCTCGACAAAAGGGCGAGATACTTGAAGAGGTAGCTATATTTTTGTAAACTCAGAGTTTTTTCAATGCGGTGAATTATATGAGGTTTACTATCTCTAAGAGCTTATCATGAGTAGGACTAGATAATCATGTGTAGTAATGGAGCAGTCACCCAAGCAATCTGCTCGAAAACCTTCCTATCTCCTACTCGGAGTTTGGTGGCAGATTTGGAAAAAATATGTAATTAATTTTATTTGTAATCATAATTTGTTGAATACTTTTTCTTTTTATTATTTTAATAAATGTCATTTCATATCAATTTTTCTTTATATTAAAATTCAAATGTTTCCCTTTAATTTTATTCGTCATGAGATTTAACTTTTATAACTATTTAAAATTTTCACTCCTTTACTCTAGTTAAAATTTCTTTACTTTACTTAAATTTTTTCACTCCATTTAAATTTTCTTTACTTCATTTAAATTTCTTTACTTTATTTCAAATTTCTTTACTTCATTTAAAATTTCTTTACTTCAGTTAAATATTGTTTTTGAAAAATTGAAATTTGCCAAATAAAATTTTGAGTATGGAAACACTGATTTAGTGCACCCCAACGGTGTATTACATTACCAGAGGAAGCTAACGAGGCTGATCGAACTCAGCTGAGGAGATTTTACCGTTCGCTACACGGGAAAAGAAAGACAAGTTTTGGACGGAGCGAGGAGTCCGGTTTGGTTGGCCACGTCGTGAACACGGTCAAGCTCTTGTCTGGTGCCGTTTTTCGTTTCGATGTTGTTTATTTTCTGACTGAGTAAGTGTATTTATCGTTAACTGTCGAATGCATTTGGATCACGTGAACATGATAGTCGAATGAAACTAATTGTAAAGGTATTTTGTCGCGATAGATACTTTCAGACTTCACAAAGTAACGTTTAAGTCAGAAAATTTCCTGATCTGAGTGATTCCTTCCACACGCGTTTGAGTCTTCCGTACGGATTTTTAAATTCGTGATTGATGCTAATAGGGAATGTGGAATTTTGCGCTAGCTAAAAAAGAAGAAGGGGAAGAAGGAAGAAAAGGAAAAGTTCCATTTTACTAGTGTAGTTCTAAATATTAAAGTTGCCGCAATTTGCGCTTCTGCATCAATTTGCCTTTCCGTTATCAGTTGCCAGATTGTAGAGTTAGCTGATGCGCTACGGCAGCTCAAATGATTTTTTTTACCATTTTAATGCTTGGGCTATCAATTGGCTGAATGGACTGAAAGCAAAGTTTCGCGGTGATTCATTTAGCAGACGAAGTTTTGTTTCATCGGCGTCTGCAGGATTTTTAATTTGCTTGTCGCATGAAGGGAAAACTTTGATGGATAGTCGCCACTGGCGATTAAATATACTGTATCCATCTATGATTAAAACCTTTTCATATAGACATGTTTTTTGAAGGCATTACTGTTATGACGTGCGTTCAAGCGTCGCCAATATTTCGTAAATTTCTTACATTTCGCGGTGGCATTTGTTGCTAATTTTCAAATGCATACTCAGCAGCAGCGACAACGTCGATAAATATACCTATTTTCAATGCACTATAGAAGTGGAGCAACAACCACTGCCACTACAACAAGTTTCAGTCTGAGCGGTAGCAGTTTTAGTGCAAATAATTCTAAAGGACGCAATCGTATCTTCATAATCGGGCGGTAAACGTGTTTTATTAATCTTCAATGCTGCAAGACTCTGAGGAATAAATGAGATTTTCTTTGTAGAATACACATAGAAATCTGAAAGTGAAATTTCTGTGAAGATTTTTGAGAATTTATCATGAGCATGTATAAAGCCATTAGAATAATACATGGCATCCATGTTACTTCCAAATTATTTTCTCTCTCTCGTGGTGTGTTAAAGCAAAACCAAAAACAAAGGCAAATTGTTGGGTTGTTTGATGATTAAAGTCGTTTTTTTCGTGTTTTTCAAAGTAAATTTATTTATATCAACAACAAACATTAATCAGAAGGAAAAAAACGATCAGTTTAAGTTCCATTAAGCCTTACCTACCCCAAAAACGAGCGCTCATTGGAGGATATGGGTAAGTACCCTCTTCATATTTTTTACAGAATTTAAATTTACAAACTGCAAAATAAAGATGATATAACTTGCGAAATGGAATGGTGTAGTAATTAAAATTTTGGTAGACAGAAAAAGAGGGAGATAAGGATCTGATGGATGCTTGAATGATTTATTATCATATAATTTATATGCGGATCTAGTGTTGTTTGAAAAAAAATAATATTCAACAAAAGAAATGAAAATATTCTAGAATCTTTTTTGAAAATAATTTAATGTATAACTATTATACTAATCTCTTAAATTATAAACATTTATTCGAATATTTTCTTAAAGGAATGCAAAGAAGAATAGAATCGTCGATTTAAGGGCTGAATTCTTATTATACATAACGTAAAACTATTTTGCTCCTCATTATTATTAGTTAATATATATTATTCTTTATGTTTAGTTTTGTATAAAATTTATTTCGAATCCTAGAGTCTTTCACTCGCGAAAAAAAAGAATATACTCGTAAAACCAAGTAAAGAAAAAAAATGCAGAAGGGATAAATTATGAAAATAAATAAGATAGTAATGTTGAATAATTAAATTGAAAAATTGGTTTTTTCATTTCGGTGTACCTGACCGCGTATTGGACGTGCAATGATGGCAGGCTTTTCGTATAATACCGGCTAGCCATCGGGCGCGCTCCATCATTTTGTCGCTTGCTAGGGGCTCTTGCCGGGTTGAGTGGCCTTTTGCTCGCGTACCCTTTCATGGTTATGTGATTCAATCACATAATTCTATAACATAAATTTATCACGTCTATATTTCTCTTTTGATGGGAAAGTTCATGCAAATTATGCTTGTATGAGTTTTCCACTCAAAAGTGAAATATATGGAAACGTCCACGTTTGGATCTTGATCCGGTTGGGAGGGTGTGAGGGGGCACCACCTCCATCTAGATGCCCCACTCTTATTCGTGGGCCATAAGAATCGCCGGGTAACGGCGAAGTCCCCTTAAGTCCGTCTGTCTTCCCCAAGTCCAGTTTGTCCTTTTTCTTCTGCAATTTACAACCCTTAGCCGGTTACCTCATTTTTTTCGACTTCGGTCGACTTTTTCTGTGACCCAAGAATTCGTGAATGCGAAATTATTTTGCAGTGGGTCCTTGTGCTTGGGGAAAGAACCCGCCCCACGACACCGCAACGCTAGCTAGCCTGCCAGCGCATTCACGCGTCCCCAGACAAGGCGGATCTTAACATCCTCTTCCGCTGAGGCACCAGACCATCGCTGCAGTCCTGAACGGACATTTATCTACCTAATTACACTCTCTGAGGAAGCACTTTCTGTGCTTCCTCAGAGCAATAAGAAATGGAGGGGCTCTAGGTAAGATAACTTCCTAAAAACATCACTTCCGACGGAGAGAGCACAGTTCCCAGCAAAAACTATAAGATGGCTGCCAGTAAAAGTAAACAATATTTTTCACAAAGAATAAGGACGTTGTAGGTGCATTTGACGCCAAAGTCAAAAATTTTATATATATGAACAAAATTTTATATTTGATATTGAATAATAGTTTCAGTTGACTTTCAAAAAGCTTTATTAATTCATTCAGTTTTTTTTAATAGTTTGCTTATTTGACGCATTTAGCTGAATGCATTTCAAAATACAGGTTTATTTCATGATGATGTCTCTTATTAGAAATATTATGAATATAGGGTTATCCATTTTACGCTTGGGAAAGTAAAGCTTAAGAAAACAGATCAAATATTCAGATGGAAATTTTCATTCAATAAAAAGATTGAACCTTGCCATTATACGTGAAACACAACATCATTCAAATGTCCTCCACGGGGCCTCTTACAGGCCTCAATCCTTTTGAGGTCATTTTCAATGACTTTTCGGCACATTTCCAGCAATATCTCGGCCATAACTTCACGAATATTGGTTTTCAATTGCTCAAGATTTTGAGGATTGTTCGCGTAAACACGATCTTTTGCATAGCCCCATAAAAAGAAATCCAAAGGTGTTAGGTCGCAGGATCTTGCGGGCCAATTGACATCACTCAATCTCGAAATTACGCGTCCTGGAAATTTCTCTTGCAAAAGTGCTCAATTAGCCTGTGTTGTGTGGCTTGTGGCTCCGTCCTGTTGAAACCACATGTTCTCGAGATCATAATCTTCAATTTCTCTCCAAAAATAATCGGCTAACATCCGTCCATAGCGGTCAGAATTGACTGTAATGGCTCTTCCTTGAACATTTTCAAAAAAATACGGGCCAATAACACCACCAGACCGTAATGCACACCAAACGGTCATTTTTTCCGGATCCAAAGGCCTTTCTGCGATCACCTGAGGATTTTGAGAGCCCCATATGCGGCAATTCTGTTTATTTACGTAGCCACTGAGCTAAAAATGGGCCTCATCACTAAAGAAAATTTTGTTCGAAAAATCGTTATCAATGGCTTGTTGTTCAATCACCCAATTCGCATACATTCTGCATTGTGTTTGGTCTTAGTTCTTGAGTGAGTTGGATTTTGTACGGATAGAGATGCAAATCCAAATGCAAAATCCACCACAATGAGCCGTAAGACAAGCCCAAAGTTGAGCACGTCAAGGAATCGACAAATTCGGGTCTTCCTCCACACTTTGAGAAACGACAGCGATATTTTCAGCAGAACGAATGTTGCGGTGATGCATAGGCCTTGCAATATCAATAACTAATCCAATCTCTTCAAATTTTCTCACTGTGTTCGAAATTGTTTGCTGTGTAGGTTGATTATGTCGACCGTAATCGGCTCGTAAATCCCTAAATGTTGATACAGCAGAATCACCATTTTTAGGGTATTGTAAAATTATTTTACAATACCCTATTAGTTTCGCGTCCTGTCTGTCCGTCTGTCCGTCCGTCCGTCCGTCCGTCCGTCCGTCCGTCCGTCCGTGTGTCACACCACTTTTTCTCGCAAACTACATAAGCCACAAACATAAAATTTTGCAGGTAGGTGCAAAGTGACGCCCTCTTCAAAGTTTCAATACGAAAAAAAATTTATAAGGTCTTTAAGGGGGGTCTCCCCATATAGGGGAGTTGTCCTTGAAAAAAATGTTTTCATCGCATGTAGGCAATATGGGTATCAAATGAAAGGCCTTAATGAGAACTTTTCAAAACAGGTCTTAAAATGACAAATTTTGCTTTGAGGGGTGCAGGGGAAGGGGAAATGTACGAAAATTTTGTGTCCCCCCCCCCCCTCGCGATTGGACACCTTTGACCCGAAAAATCTGAAAAAAATCATGAATATAGGCCTTTATGAGTACAACAACAACAAATACGTGAGAAGTCGAAATTCACTCAACTTTGTTAGTAATAGTATGATTTATTGATTTTATGTTTTCTTGAATAAAATCTTAAGGGGTCCCTTAAATTTAATAAAATTCAGTACGCGGATGACTATCAATAAGATTAATCTGTCCTGAAAGTTTCATAAAGATCGAAAGGTATTTAATGAAGTTATAGCGATTTGAATTTTCCTGTATTACTATGGAACAATATGCGCTGTATTACTATGAAAACATATGGCTATGGAACAATATGCGCTTTTTACTGACTCAGATACTACAGCTTTGCTAGGATTTGCATGAAAATTTCAGGAATGATAGGTATCATGAATTCCTTTGAGAATTGGCTCAGCTAGCGGTATTAGTAATCGTAAAGCAAAATAGTAGCTGTTTTAAATGCAAAGATTGAATAATTTCGAGTTAATTTGCCCCAACTTCAACGTTTAAGGCGCATGCTTTTAACACTTGATTCAATTTAATGAATGGCTGAAAATGAGTACCTGCAATTAAAACTCATATGTGAAACAAGTCGAGGAGGCAGGAGAGAGCTCCTAGCAAAAGGGCTTTGTAACCATTCTAGGATTCGAAAAAATAGGCCATGAATCGATGATTACAGTACAGGGGAGTGGCCGCTGAAAAAAAAAAAATTTCATCAATATGAATATCAAATGAAAGTTCTTTATAAGAGCTTTTCAAAACAGTACCTGAACTGTCAATTTTTCCTTCACAAGGGCAACAAATACCTTAGAAGTCGAAATTCGATCAACTTTGTTAATAATAGTACATTTTATAAATTTTGCTTTTTTTTATCTATAAAGTCAAGATGTGACCCTTAGATTTCCCAAAATCTATAATTTAAATTTTCTGAAAGTGATTGTATATGGTTCGATAATTTCACAATAATTGAACAATAAACAGCTAAGTTACAGCCGATTGAATATTTAACAATTACAACAACATTAACACGTGATACTAGGAAGATACACGCTTGCAACGGACCGAGACACTACAAATATGTAGGAATTTTGATAAAAATTTTAGAAATTTTTAGTAATATCCATGTGTTATCATGACTAATCAAGCGACGAGGTCAAACCACTTGAAACAAAATGGTGGCGAGTTTAAAATTATAACAACCATAATAATATTTCGAACTCAATTTATGGAATCTATATATTAGTCAAGTTTTGATATGCAGAATATATTGTTTGATTTACTAATTGTTTTACAATACCCTTCTGGCAGGAGCATCCTCCTGCTACCTCAACTTGTTATAATAAAATTTAATGATTTTAACGCATTTTTCGACTGTTGAATCCATATTTCTAAATGGCAAACCTTCAACTAAAAAAACATGCTTTGGATGACATTTAACTCTGACAAATGTCAAATGGCAGGGTTATACTTTCCTACCACGAAATGGATAACCCTGTACAATCAGATAGCTACCTGGAAATTCTATTGGAACAAGAGTTGTTTTAAAGTCTAGGTTACATATATTGCTATAGGATAGTATTGAAATAAGGTAACATTTTTCTGATTAAATTATATTAGAATTACGTTCAGATACTTTTAGATATTCAAAATTTTATTGTACTTGCAGTAATTTTTGAATAGTCTTGGTTGATTTTTTCCCCATTTTTTTCAATCAATCAATTATGTTTAGTAATATTTAATCAATAAAATTTGGTGTCGTTTTTGACAAATTTTTGGATTGAATATTGCTAAAATTTAGAAAGGCTCTGGACCATCAATTTTTTGAGTTTTTTTTTATATTTTAGAATTTGATTTGTTTTTGTTAAATTTCTAATGATTGATTAGATACAGCGCTTTTGCATTTGGTAAATAGAAA
Source organism: Odontomyia ornata (assembly GCA_963969285.1). Taxonomy (NCBI): domain Eukaryota; kingdom Metazoa; phylum Arthropoda; class Insecta; order Diptera; family Stratiomyidae; genus Odontomyia; species Odontomyia ornata. The sequence goes on from OZ017739.1 coordinate 386,958,571, forward strand.
CTAATCTTAGATAGAAAAGAATTCACCAATATCTTTTTTGTTGACAGATGAATAGACAACGCAAAACAGAATTTTTTAGAATAAAATTTAAAAAAAGCCTCCCTCCTCCTTTTTCAACCGGGCTTGGGACACAGCTTTGGCCGAGTCAATGTATCCTCACACAGGCCAAAAAGCGGAAGCATGACATCACGATGCGTACCAGGTTTTTAAACCTATTGACCTGATCTTTTAGACCAATCGAACAGCTTTTGACAGTTCCCGCTGTGACGTCGTGCTCGTTAATTGCTTTCCTTTCGGGCCTGAGTAAGCAGGCGTTGGCCGAGTTAAGGCTTTTGTTGAGTTACGATTCGAAATTCAATTTTGGTGAATCTGATCTGCTATCTTAATAATAAAATCTTTTCTTCTGCAATCTATGTTATCTCTATTTATTTAAATATTCTCTATATAATATGCTATAAACAAACTTGAAACAAAGTGTGATTTCTTACTACATTCCTCTGAAATGAATCATTTTGTTGTAGTGCTACCTTTTTGAATATTTCTCTGGCTTTTTTTGCTATAAAGCTATACCTCGTAGGTACTTTTCGATGACAAGTTTAATCAGAAGGCTATAGAGATGGCAGTCCGCCATATGCTCATTTTGATATTGGAATAAATTTTTTCCAATGCAAAATACCTGAACCGAAGAAAATATCGACTTATAAACTTTTGGCGATAAACTATTATCAACGCTCTGATGCTGATACTTTCGAATACTTTTTTCTATTTCTTTGCAAATAAGTAATACACTTTCTGAAGGCATTCGAAGAAGCCCTCTACTTTTATATGCAATGAGTGAGTTTTTATTGAGCGTTCCCTGCAACGCTGAAATACATCCATCACAGTGAAAAGTTTGACAAATCTTGTATACAATGAAACCTGCTACATGTTCTATCCCATGATCTGCGTACTGCGGCCATATTGTTGGATTGCTGGCATAGCTATGCTCCACAAGAAATTGACTGTCAAGCTATAATGCTTCAATGTGAATAGCTTCTGTCATAGCCCATCGCTCATTACTATTATTAATTTTTTTTTTTAAGTACTGTCTTCGTTTTGGCTGAGAACCGGTATATGTTCTTTGGAAAGTGCATTACCGACACCTCCTTCTCTTATTTGGCATCTAACCATTAATTTTTTAAGGCGGATACTGAATTGTTTGGCTGTTGGGTTATTATTATCACAAGACCTGTCCTGATTATGGTGAATAGCAATTCGATATGGTCTTGGTTTATTTTGTACAGCGACACGAGTTTCAGCAAATTGGTTTGTATAAATCGCATATAAATAATTTTTACGTTACGCAAAGCTCTAATTACGCCTATGAAACCTATGCTTCCCTTAGATGTTATAATTGGTTTCCCTGAAATCAACTTCAGTTCTTTTATACAGTTTACTACCCCATTGAAAAACTCTAAGCCAGACTCAGCATTTCCATCATTAAGAATACAAGTATATTTGTTGTTACACATTCGCTGGAAAAAATATGACGCACATTAGAGCCCAGCAGTTTTGACATTGCTAGGTTTGTTGCAGCTCCATCAAATGTAACGCCAATAATGCTATCTCAAGTATCTGCTAAATTTTGAGCACAAAGCGATGTTAGGTTGGCTTTTTGCTCATCGGATAAACTTGCGATTAGGATTTTGCAGCAAGAGAGATTTTCCACTACTGATTACCATAGACAGCCAAAAACACCAAAACTTTTGCAGCATGGATGTCAGAATTTATTCCATCTATGAAATCAACAAACCCATGCGGTTTTTTGCCATCCCACCGTATATGCTGTCTAGTGTGCTTTTCATCAAATACAACGTTCACCCCGATATTTTCACCGTCTCTCTCGGCTAAATTCACAGCTTTCTTGATGGATGCAAATAATTCTCTTATAAAACCTGGAGAGCAATCAGTTTTTTCATACCACCTTCTTAAAGAACGGATGTGTGGCAGACAGTCACAGAAAGTTTTCCTCACATATTCAAACGCTCTCGGTGATAAAAAGTTTAAGCTAAGAGCAAACGTTTTTAGTTGGGCTTAATAAGCCATAAGCATGTGGCTTTCTAAAATTTTCAACACTAAACCACCAACATTATTCGAATGTGCCAGTTTGACTCTGCGGTTCCTTAGGGCATTTGTCAATTCTTTCGTGTTGTTTTGTTTTCTTGACTTTCGTTGAATTTGCTGTCTTAGAGCGCGGATAGTTCTATTCTTAGCTTTTACAGTTTATTTTAAGCTCTTCACCTGAACTTCAAGCATTTTTATGTATCCATTCGTGGTATCAGGACAAGTATTTATTTCGTATTTCGCTTTAAAATACAAACAGCATTCGTATACCTCGCGAAGACTCTAACTATTTACTCTAAACACGTGATAAAAAATAGCAAACAAAAAACAAGCTTAAAACTAAAACGTATGCAATACATATAACTAAGATACAGTACATAAGACGTTAACAGAAACATATCCCAATAATAACTGCCATAAATATCAATTTTCAAACCACTGAAAACATCCTTGAATCACGCCACGTTGTGGCGATGTTAATTGGCCGCCACGATCATGTGATTTGGCACCGTTGGATTTCTTTCTCTGGGGATATTTAAAAGAAAAAGTGTACGCCAATAAGTCCAGAACAATTCAAGAGCTAAAAGATGAGATAATTCAGCAGATTTACGACATTGAACCTCAATTATGTCTCCAAGTCATTGGTAATGTAGACCATCGGATAGAAGTATGCCACCGTAGCCGTGGCAAGCATTTGGACAATATTTTGCTTTAGATATAATTTTCATGGATCCTTCTATTATAATAAAAAATATTCACATAATTCTCTGAAAACTTTTTATTTTATTTACAATTAACATCGTGCGTTTTGGTTGGACCACTCTTTAGCAGATATAAGTTGAATAGAATAATTTATTTTGAATGTGCTTGGTGAATGTTGCTTTTATAGTTTCATACTAGAAGTTTATTATCTTAGGAATCATATTTTAATAACAGGCTTCCTTTGGTTGAGTAGGAATAAGCCCTTAGATGCTGAGGTTAAAATTCAACCTAAAAATTAAAACCTGGGCTTTCCAATAAGAAGTGTTATTTTGATATTAAAAGAAAAATTCCATTTTTTAATATAAATGATCGGATGTTTATTTCATTATAAAGAAGAAGGTATGCCGCTAATAGTAAAAAATTACATCAGGTAAATGACCACCACGACAACGCTTACATGACCACATCCTTATCATGAAATTTTCCATAACCAAATCCCAGATTGGCTACCCTATGTCCTCGATAGCCTCTCGAATTCCATCTTTGAGGTCTTAAATCGACGCTGGGCTGTTGGCGTAGACTTTCTCTTTCACGTGGCCCAAAGGAAGAAGTCGCAAGGTGTTAGATCACAAAATCTCGGTGGCCAATTGTGATCACCTCTTCGAGAGATAAAACGGTCTGGAAACCTCTCCCGTAAAAGATCAATGGTTTCGTTACTTGTGTGGCACGTAGCACTGTCTTGTTGAAATAAACCTGTCTCTCCAGCCTCATTTTCGAAAAAGTAAGGTCCAATGACTCCGCCGGTCCATAAACCGCACCAAACAGTCACGCATTGAGGATAGAGAGGCTTTTGAACAACAACGCTTGGGTTTTCCGAGCACCAGATGTGACAATTTTGCTTGTTGATGAAGCCACCTTGGTGGAAATGGGCCTCATCACTCAAGATGATTTTTCGATGGAATTCCAGATCATTTTCATGCATTTCAAGGACCCAATCAGCAAAGACACGACGTTTTTGATGATCGACCGGCTTGAGTTCTTGTGTTGACTGAACTTTATAAGCCTTAGACCCAAATCTTTATGCAAAATACGGTGTAATGACGTTTTTGGAGTGGTTTATTCCAATGAACGACGAGGAATGGACAAACCTGGGTTTTCTTCAACACTCTCAGCTACAGCAGCAATATTCTTTGCTGTTCTTGAGTGGCGTGCACGGGTTTTATTCTTCACATCACTAAGTTGTCCTAACAGCTCGAATTTTTTCACCAATTTCTGTATTACGGTCCAACAAGCTGCTTCACGACGACCCAAAAATGTTCGAGTTTTACGAACCGTCTCTGCCAAATCTTCACGATTTTTATAGTGAATTTTAATAATTTCAATGCATTGTTGAAGCGTGTATTGTTCCATTTTTATTAATAGCGTAGTTTCTACTTGTCAAATGTCAAAAAATGACAGCTTCAGATGTGACATCTGCCGAAATAACAGGCTATTCAAAATAACACCTCTTATTGGAAAACCCTTTATTTTATTTCTGGATATTAATAACTTAGAGAAAATATAAAAAATACTTGGCATGTAGTTGATCGTTTCCAGCTGTTTGCGAAAGCAAGTGAAACAGAAAAGGGTTTTTATATGCATGCAGACTGGCTATGCAATTGGCTATAGACACAATAAATCGCACTCGATTCCTAAACGAAAAACTCTCCCTCAAGCATAACAAGCATTTTATTATGTGTTTATTATGTGGCAACAAGTTTTTTTTTAACAATAATCTAATTCATGTTTACCATTAAATTTTCAATTTTCGCACTTCAATTTGATTCCAAATATTTTCTGTTTAATTGAATTACATTCATTTTTCTCAAAAGGAAAATAAACTAATCTCTAAGTATTCGTACAAAATAGAATTTTATCATTTCACATATATGAAAATGATTAAAAGTATTCAAAAAACGACAACTTTTTACAGCGACGCTGACATGTTTCAATTGCAAAATTTTTGTTAATAAATATTAGTTACAATTAACATGAGTTATTATTAGAAAATATAAAATAACAAGGACAGTACAAAATACTTTTCTACTTTCATCAATTTATTCCAATTCATACAATCAATGCAAATATGTTTTATATTGACATACGTTTATTAACCAAAATATATATTCGAGCAAATTTCAAATTGCTTTTGTACAGTAGCGTACAAATATGCATTTGGGAGAACAAATAATTTTTTTATTAATAGTTATACACATGAAAAGTTCATACATGACTAATGGTTAAATTATCACTTTATGGAGAATATGCATTACTGTAGAAAAAACTTCAACTTCAAACGAGCTACAAGTCAGACGGTTTTTTGTATTTATAAAAAAATGTTGACACACTTTCTATAGAATTCTACCATAAATAGTGGTAGAAGACAAGAATAAATAAATAATAATTATTGTTAATGAGAAATGTTTTGGAAAATGCCTCTGTTTCAAAACTATTCTTTCCTTCGGTTCAGTTGATTAGGGTTTTATGAACAATTGCGAAATCGACGGAAAATACTTTGGACGTAGGTGAAGACACATTTCCAGTCAGGTTTACGCATGACAACCATATCTTCTACATCTAGCAGCGGTGCAATATCGGCTTTTTCACTGGAAAGGGTAAATATGAGAATTAATATTTTGTTACTATAATGTGAATATTATCAAGAAACTTATTTGTTTATAACAGAGAAAATAAAATCTATTCAAAACTATTCTTCAAAGCCTTTAAATAACTCTACTTCATGAATGCTAAATAAACTTTAAACGTATTCCCACTTTTATACTATGTATGATATTGTTGCATGTTATGTTAACATTATAATTCCATCTTCAACCATGTTGTAGTCCTGTCTCTTCAGCAGATAATGATACAAGACTAGTTGAAATATATATGGAATAGTTTATTATCCTTTGCTATTGCAACATAAGCTCCGTGAGCTTAGACGACTCTACCACTCCTCGATGACAAGTGACCAGCCCTCTTCTGCCATGATCGGTGTTACCATTCCAACATCTCTCCCCGTTAAGATGGATTATACGGTTCGATGTACAAGTCGCGTCATGTCATAATCCTTATTGCGTTGTGGTAGTATTCCTGCATTGGTTCGTTGAGTTCGACGCGGTTGCGGATCTGCAGCCCATTCGTCTCCCTGCACCGCTGCTTGGTCCACTGGTTTTTTGTTGACAGGCTCTTCAGGTTCTGAATTCGGTTGGAACCCAGTTTGCGGCACAGGGATATCAAGACCATCAAGTAGAATGTTCGCAATCACCCGATAGATCCTCCGTAAGCGCCAAGTAATTGACTGCACCGAACCTTTTCACAATAGTTGCTGGTGACCATTTCCATTTGTTGACCGTGCACATTTTGATAAAGACGTCTTCGTCGATATCGAAGTCTCTTCATTTGGCTCCATGGTGCTGTTTAAATTGCTGCTCCATATTCCTGTTACGCTTGCAAGAACAGTCGTGCTCTGGTTTCAATAAATCCAACTGAGTCTTCATAGTGCGACCGGTCATGACCTGAAAGGGTGACATCATTCCAAGGGTTCTTGCATAGCAAGAACTTGCGCAAAATCTGATCGGCTTTCCTTCTCCCTCCAGCTTATTTAATCCAGTTTTCAGCGAGTCGACAAATTTCTCAGCTTGACCGTTTGATTGGGGATGGAAAGGTGCCGTTCTGATGTGATCGATACCGTTTTCTCTGCAGAAACTCTCAAACTCCTCTGAAACCAGCAACTTTGCTTCGTGCCAATAGTTTCATACGAACGACACCTGGATGGCCTTGATGCAGCTCCATCAATATGTCCTCCGATATCAAGCTGGCACAACAATGTTATGTCCATAAAAGATGCACCCTTCAATGCTAGTGAGTGATTCTCGTCGGGCAAAACATTTCGCAACATCCGCGTTGTCGATCTGCTTTGAAGTTCGTGGCCATCCATTTTCGATGTAATCTACAACTTCCCTCATTGTTTGGCATCTACTGTTTTCTTGTTTGAGAGTTTCAAATGTTATGGGCAGCATTCGTGCTGTGTCGATCGCAAAGCAAGCTATAGAGCGATTCTCCGTCCTACTGATAACAACAGCTTCGTTAGGGGCCGAGAGATGAAGTCTGCATATGCAAAACTTTCCATATTAATGTACTTGATTTGGAAATTGTCAGCAAGCATCATTAGTGTATATCTTTGTAGACGGCTAGCTGTGTAGACAGGTATACCTTTGTTTGCACCGAAAATCGCCAATCTGAAGCTCGAACTTGAATAATGCAAATTTCAACGCCAAGGCTTCTCGATGAACTTGTGGGTAGTTCTTCCCGGCGCCTAGTCGCTTAGTCCTATCCGGCATCTCATGCATAAGAACCGCACCCATACCGTAACTTGATGCGTCCGCAGCCACGATGATTTTCTTCTTTGGGTCATAATGGGTTAATACAAGATACGAGGAAAGTATATTCTTGAGCTTCTCGAACATCTCTTGGTGTAGTTGTTCCCACTCGAACTTGACATCCTTATGCAGCAACTTGTCCAGCGGTCCGCGAAGCTCCCTCAGCTGATGAATGAATTTACCGTACCATTTAATGGCCCCAAAGAAAGCTTGGAATTGTTGAACGTCTTTCGGTGCTGGCATTTTGTTCAGAGCTTCGATCTTGTTTGGAATCGGTCTCAAACCGTTTTCGTCGATTACATACCCCAGGAATTCCAATTTCTTTTGACCAAATGAGCACTTCTCGATCTTTAGGTGAAACCCGTAGCTTTGGATTACTCTTTCACCTCCTCGTTTAGTGACGGTGCTTTTACTTGCCCAATTGTGCTGCAAAGTTCCATAAGTCAAGCGCTTCCATCCAGTCGTTTGCAAGCACATTCAAATTAAATACCGAGACGTTGCAGATGCCGCTGCTCTTTCCATCGTCTGTTGAACTTGCCCAGCATCTTCATTGGTTCTCCTGATGCGCTCACGGCTTGCTCCTCGAATACGGCTAATGTCAGTGATCCTAATAGCCTCTGATTTTCCCCAGAGATAATCGTTCAATCGGAACCCGAATCAAGTTGTAATTTCAGCTTCATGTTGCCAATCGCGGGCTTAACAAACTTGCGCGTCGAAGTCAATTTAACTTTGAGGTTCTTGCGTTCGTTGAAATCTTGCCAGCGTCTAGGACGTCGTACCGATGCTGGCGTACAGTCTCCTTTTTTGTGTCCAACTCTTCTGCTGTCGGGGTAATCTCTCTCTCGGACAGGACAGTCTCTCTGGAAATGGATATCGCCACACTTGCGGCACGGAAATCTTGCTTTTACAGCGTTGGTGTACTACATTCTTCTTGCTTCTTCTTCTGGTCGTAGGTTGTTCACGTTCTCCTTCAATTCCCCATGAACTGTCAATATTTCACTCTTAGATATGCTTTCCGGGCACAAAACCATGGACTTTTTGGCTTTTAATTCACTCAGCCGGTTTGCAAGATTGACACAATCGTGAAGTTAAAGCTTGGCTCTACCATTTGATTCTACGCCAGCACATTCTCCCACCAGCTCCTGCTGGTCTAATTTTGTCAATAATTTCTCAAAGCTCAATGAGTCTTGTGTTTTATTCAATCCCTGCACGAACATAAGAACCTTGAAGTCGTCAGGACTTCACTTTGCGATGTTGAATTTTTCATACCTTATGTTGACTCGCGCAGCATATTCTGAAAAACTTTCATTTACATCTTCCTCAGTTTCAGACATTTGTATCTAAGCGAAAATTGTGACTCATGATGACTGAAAATCCGCTTAAGCTCCTTGATAGCGTCATCGTTGGGGATCGTTGCCTTGGTCTGTGGGAGAATAGTGTTTGCGAACCTCTGATAATCTGATGTTGATAATTTCTCTGTAAGTAGGTCAAGTCTTGCTGAGTTTGTCATTTCGGCAGCTGCCGCCACGAAAATAGACTCATAACGCGCGTACCTCAACTCAAACGTCAGGGTGTCTTCCGCACTGTACGAAAATTTCTCCATACGATCCGCCAGATTGTTGTGCAATGACGTTCCCGCTGGGGCTGCCAATGGCTGATGCTGAGTCACCACTGGGGGTGCCGATGGCTGATGCTGAGTCAATTTTTGGATCAATATTGCGATTGTAGTATCCGTCTTGCTTTGCTGCTCAGCCATTTGTTGGGCAAATTTGTTTTGCTAAGCATCCGTCTTGCTTTGCTGCTCAGTCATTGCTGTAATTGACGCCTTAACTGCATCGATTCCTTTCAGCAAGACGCGCACGTAAAAGTTGCAATTCACTTTCTAGGTTATGGTGTTTGCTTTTAATTTATACGTGAATTCGGAGCTCGTCACCACTGTTGTAGTTCTGTCTCTTCAGCAGATAATGATACAAGACTCGTTAAAATAATATAGAATAGTTTATGATCCTTTGCTATTACAACACAAGCTGCGTGAGCTTAGCCTTGACTCTATCACTCTTCGATGATAAGTGACCATTATTCTTCTGCCATGGTCGGTGTTGCCATCCCAACAAACCGAGTAACGTATTACATGGCGAACAATGATTCCTCATCGGAAAGATTAAGACCATACTTGAATGATTAGCAATTAACAACACTAACGACGACGTCATTACAATAACTTCAAGTATGGGATTGATAATTAGTCATACTCAAGGCGTGATCTGTTTACGACATTACTACAACAACGATTTTTGTTTGTTTTAGCACCATAGTCCCTTTCGGTCCTACGCATAGAGATAGTTAGAGTGTCTCATCATCTTGATAATATATGTCGGCACTCGAGAAAGTGATATGATCAGTACCATACTTTGGCCGTATGTCCATTCACCCAGCTACAATAAGTACAAGGTTGGTAATCAAGACACGAATGACGTCATTAGTGTTTATATGACTACAAAAACGTCTTGGGATCAGGAAAAGCCGGGTTTGCTCTAGCCAAGGCAAAATCAGAATTTTGATGACCCGCATCCTGCAGCTGAAACTACACCCTTCAACCGCCCAAAATCTGTTTGAGCAGTTTGCGAGAGACATGAAAGCCGACTTTTTGCGGCTGGGTGAGCAACTCCATGATAAAAGTTCGGCATTGTGGTATCCTGACGAAACTGGTACTGCCACCATCTGGGCTCGGAACTGTGATTTCCAGGCGGAGAGTTGTGGACGGGGGGATGGTTTTGTGTGGGTTCTGTGCTCAGGGACCACCTTCTTCAGTGTGTACCCAACGCCGAACGAATCGATATCATCTTTCCAAGACAAGCTTAATGCTTTGGAAGGCGCTGTCTCGAACGCAGAGGGTAACGTGCTCGTTGAGGGTGACTTAAACGCTAAAGCAATCGAATGGGGCGTGCCTCAAACAGATCCGCGGGGAAAACGAATCCTAGAAATCGTGGCCAGGACGGCGCTCGTCGTACTAAACACCGGAAAAACGCCGACTTCCACCGTATTGGCTGTGAGCGAACCATAGCGGACGTGATATTTGCCTCGGAGTCGTTAGTACGAAGGATCCACAATTGGAAAGTATTGGAGAACTACTCATCCGATGATCATCAATGCATTCTGCTTGACATCAGTGATGTTGTCTGCCGACGTCCGTACTCTCGGCTTTCTACAACTGGATGGAACATCGGAAGGATGGACGTCGAGAGGTTCGTCGAGGTGCTCCGCTGCAGGCAGATTCGCAGAGGATGGAAGAACTGGCAGCTCAAGACGTGTTGGACTCAACTATGAGTATCATCAAGACTGCTTGCAACGCTCCTATGTTCCATCAAAAACCCCGGCACGGCAAGCCCCTAGTGTACTGGTGGTAAACTGAAATCACTGAAAAGCGAAGAGGGTGTCACAAGCTTCGGTGTGAGGCTGAACAGGAACGGAACCGCGACGAAGCATGCAACTTGGTGACAGCATATAAGTCGGCCAGGAAATGCCTTCGCAAATTGATTAAAAATAGCAAGGCCCCTTGCTGGCAAGATCCAGTGAACAATGTGAACAAGGATCTTGGCTACAAGCTAATTATGCGGTAGCTTTGTGCCCTACGGAAACCTTGCATACATGATGCTCTTCCCCGCCCATCCCGTCTATGTAGACGCTGTCCATGGGGAAACAGCAGTTGAGTGTCCACTCTAAACATAGCCGGAACTGGAAGAGGCAGTTCTTTCACTGAAAGCGAGGAAGGCTCCAAGTCCAGATGGAATTTCAGCTGAGGTGTTGCAGCTTGTCTATCACCATTGTCCTGACTTGCTGCTCAGTACATTCAACGCCTGCCTACGGGACGTGGTTTTCCCAGTACGAGGAGAGTTGGCGAGGCTCGTGCTGAACAGCAAGGGAAAGGGAAATCACGGACTACCGTCTGCATACCGATTGTTATGTATGCTAGACACTGCTGGGAAAATGCTAGAGAAAACCATCACGGGAAGACTCACTGATACGATTCGTGCTGCTGAGGACCTATCTCCTCGGCAGTACGGCTTTAGATGAGGACGTTCAACCATTAATGCGATGGCAGAGGTGGTGAGTGCGGTCCAGAAGGCAGAGGAATATAGCCGCACCAAGCATCGGATCGTCCTGGTGGTGACACTCGACGTCAGGAACGCCTTCAACTCCGCTATGTTAATGGGAGGATATTCTGGATATGCTGGAAAACTCTTTTCAAGTTCCAGAATATCTAATGCGGCTTTTGAGGAACTATCTGAAGGACCGAAACCTACTTTGCAACATGACACAGGGCTAAAGAAGCATGGAAATTACATCGGGTGTTGCCCAGGAGTCTATCCTTGGTCCAGGCCTGTGGAACTTGTCTTACGATCGCCTACTGAGACTGTAGATGCCAGTTGGGTCGCGCTTGGTCGGCTATGCGGATGATGTTGCGGCTCTGGTCGCTGAACGCACCGTTGAACAAGCGCAACCTGGGCTAGGTATGCCAATGCGCCGAGTGAGAGACTGGATGACTGCTCGCGGGATCAGTTTGGCACTGGAGAACCGAAGTGGTCATCTTGTCAAAAAAGAGATACCCTAGGGTAAGGATGGTTAGTATTGGAGACATACTAATCGAATCGAAGTCAGCGGTGAAGTGGCTGGGGCTACTGTTCGACTCAAATATCTTTCTCTGAGCAAATCAGGGCAACGGCTGAGAAGGCTGCTTCGGGAATATCGGCTCTGAGGCGACTTATGGCCAACGTAGGGGGACCCCGCCGGCGAAAGTGAATAGCTTATTCCGTAAGAAGTCTCGTGAGAAGGTATCAAATCTTGAAGTCGCTAATGATGTGATAAACCTATTCGATAGGGCTGGTATCGAAATTGATAGTACGACTCCGGATAGAAATGGAAACAGGATTATATTTGATGGATTGCAGAAACTTGTCCTGGTTGGAACTCATTTTGAAAAAGTTTCCAACTTCAAATCAAGCCTGAACGGCGAATCAATTCTTCATTGCAATGAAGTTTTCATATCTGAACTCATACCGAGCTTGAATCTTGATTATTTTGTCAGTTATGAAGACTTGTGATTGATATTTGCCAGGATATGCAACAAGACGATATTCCAAATTCCATTTGCCAGAGGTTGCTATTATGAATTATTGCATATTGTTTAGCAACATGTTAAGCAATTCATACTTCCCAAATGGGTCGAAAAAGGTTAAGGTATTTCAGCTCAACACCGACAATTGGCGAATGAAAACCAATGCGCAGAAGTGCGAAACAATTTTTTTTTTTGGACAACGCTGCAATACGCCAGTCAAGACCTGAAACGTAATTGGATTTGGGAAAGTTAAGGATTGTCCAGGATTTTTCATGAATACTTTAATTGCTACTGAAACCGTCTCCATGGCGGTAACTTTAAGCAGCAAACCGAAACCTAATTTATGACTGATTCCGAGATTCTACTCGTATCAAAATAAAGAAAGGTCTTTCTACCAGCGCCTCGTCAACTGTAATTCTTAGAATTAATCTACACACATGGGGGTATTAAATAAAATAAACATACGAGTACACTTGGAGGTTTTGTTCAGCTCAAATATTTAGTGGGGGGGCCTAGACTTGGCTCGAAATTATACAGCGAATATGCCAGACTAGAAACTTACGAATAGTATGTAATCCTCACTAAATTTAACTGTTCACCATTCATAATTTTACATTTATTTGTGATATTTTTCAGTAAATAAACGATATTCGACAATTTAATATAGCTTAGAAGAAATAATACTTACTCTGCAACTCGGAAAGCTAGTTCAAAATTGTGTCTTCGTTCCTTCGGTGTCAATTTACTATAGTCAAAGGCATCTGGCAAAAAATGATGTATGAGGGCGCAAAATGCTAATCCATCTGACCAGCTCGTACTAAAGTTGGTTATTTGAACGTTCTATATAAAGTAAAAATAAAAACAATTATAATAAATACGAGTATATAAATAATTTACGGTCAAAAAACTTTAAAACAATTGCAGTATTTACAAATCAAGTGTTAAATGCGTTGCATAATACAAAAAGCATCAAAGCAATTTAAAAAGTGAGAGGTTTCTTCTAAATGAAACTTTTTTATCCCCACAACAAAAAAGCATCAAGCGAAATAAAATAAGAAAAACTTTAACTGAACTCTAGCTCGATTATGATATGCGAAAACTCACTCCGTTATGTACATTAAAATTTAAGAAAATTAAATTACAACCCTAACTCAATAATTGTCACTTTTATATGTATTATTAAAGCGTGGGAAAGAAAACAGTATTCACAACAATTAATTTAATTCAAATTTGAAAAAATTGCCAAAATAAATTTAAAATTGATTTTTATAGTATTATTGTAAGTATCCTTAAAACAATAATTGTTGTAAATTTGTTTCAAACACCGTCTCTGGCCATAAGCGTAAAAAATTGCCTAAACTTAAAAACAAATGCTAACGTTAAAACAAATTTTTGCAATATTTAACACCGAAAACCTTTAAATGTGATAAAAAAAATCGAACTCTGATATTAGACAACCGGGTGTACCTCGTATTCCTTCGTTTTCATTTGACACCATTGCAGAAGCTGTTCCTTGACAGTGGCGGCACGTGCACTTAATGCCGGGTCGGTAAATTGAAATAATGGTGCCCCTTTATTTGCACCCCCTGGTGTCATAGGCGTTGAAGGACTATTCGGGGAACTGCACAGTAGCGTTTCGAATTGATTTTTTTGATTTTGTTTCATTTTTTTGATTTATTTTCAACGAAAAAGACAAATACAAAAAAACAAATGATGAAATACAGGGATAATGAAACACAATTACATACTGAAACTATTACAAATGATTGCTCTACATTGATTGAAGGGTTATTATACACACATATTTATTTCTATCTAAGAGTAAGGGTGAATGTTACTCATTGAATAAGAATTATTAAATTGAAGCAGTAAACAGTGTAGACATGAATATTTTAATAAAAATTACTTTTTTCTAAGAGTCATGTTTTGTGGAGTGATATTTAAAATGTAATTGATCACTGTTAAAAGATCCTCGCTCTAAACACACCAGAATAAGGAAAATATGTGATGGGCGTCAGGGCCTGACATGGCTGATATGACGAGTGAGACGCAACAGTACAGGTTGAAACAGTAGAGGTTAAAATTTGATAGAGAAGCTTCTTTGTTATCTTGATGGTACTCTAGAAGGCGATGTGGTCTGTATCACATTTGACCGTGTGATTATTAACTGATCAGCACCCATCACCGCTGAAAGGGCTTATAATGCGACTAAACAAATTTACCGAATTCGTTTAATTTGCATTTGAACATAAAATAAAAAAAGCAAAACTATTGTGGAAGGTACATGATTTATGAATTGAAATCATTCAATAACATTCTTGAGATACGCTAATCCGCGGAGCATACTATGGATCAGACCATTACTTATTTAAAGTTTAACTACGATGTCGCATATCGAAATATCAAAAAACCTTCAAAGACACTACTGATAAAAAAATATGATCTATCTAAGTTAAATGACAATTTGGTGAAGTGCACATATATTTAGTCGCTAGGAGACACCTAAAAACGGTCCTGCAGATGGGAGAAAATAGCAATGATATCCAAATAATGTGAAAAATAGTCAAAGATGCGATCAAAGACACCACGGAAAAGGTCTTAGAAGGCCGACCAAAAAATGATCGGAGTGACTGGTTCGACGAAGAATGGCAAGATGCGGTTAACAAAAGAAATCAGACACCCAAAAAATACATCCAAAGACCAACTTGGGCGAAAAAGGAGCAATATTCCACCCTCCGTCACCAAGCAAAAATGCTGTGCTGACAGAAGTAACGACGGGCCATGAACCGGAAGAAAGAGCAAAGTAATGGAAACATAACGCTAAATGAAGCCAGATCAGCATACGCCTCAATTACATAGCTTTGATATGGATACACACCACGCCCGAGCCTCTGCAAAGCCGCCCACAGTAGGAAGCAATATTTCAAAAAAAAATTCTCATAGCACCCGCAGCATCCACCGAAACTGTGAGCATTCCAGGGGCTGAAGAAGATCTCTTGGCAACGCTACAAATAGTAAAAGAGGTACAGGGAGCCATTCGTGGTCTCAAAAAAAAAAACAAAGCTCTTAGAATTGACGCGCGAAGCCAGACAGACATGTAGGATATGGGCAGAGGAGCAGCTAGCAGATGACTGGCGGAATAGCATCATATGCTCTTACACAAAAATGGAGAAAGGCTACGCTGTTAAAATTATAGAAGGATTGCTCTTTTGAGCATATTATATAAACGGCTGTCTAAACTCTTTGAACGAAGACTGAATTCCTATTATGAAAATATTATTGGAGTCTACGATTGACCAGATATTTTCAGTCAAACTGGTGCTCAAAAAGTGCTGGGAATATAATATTCGTGAACACCAGCTCTTTGTATACTTCAAGCAAGCACAGGAATATCCTTTGCAAAATAATTCTTGTCTTTGGCGTCCCAACTAAACTCGCCTGCATGACCAAAGACACAATGCTATACACCCAGTGTCTGGTCAAAGTTAACGGTTCTTAGGTTGACGGGACAGTGTTAGTGGGTAGTTCAGTCACTCGCGAGCATGGTAACCCCAGACTAAGTACGCAAATGGCATTCACTTTCCAACCACCTTCTCAAAAGCAAAAAAACGATCTCAGGCCTTAAATAGGGGGTTGGGCTTGCCCTAATGTTGTTCAAAATTGCTCTAGAATATGTGGTCAGAAAAATGCTAGCAGACACCACAGGCACGCTACTCTACAAGTCCACGCAACTAGTAGCGTATGCTGACGATGTTGACTTTATGTCCAGATTAATCACAAATGCAAAAAAAGCGTTCATACGGTTGAAGTTAGACGCGAGAAAGGCCGCCTTCTGCGCAATGATACCTAAATTTATGATCCAAACTAGGAAAGACGACAAAACCTGCCCTTGGAAGACTACAACCTGGAAAGTGTGGATAGCTTCCCATACTGAAGAGTTCATCTTGATAGAAAGGCACGGAAAAGAATTAGATATGGAAAAGAATAAACGCAGCAAACTAAGCGTACTTCTCAGTATGCTAAGATCCAGAGATGTTCACAGCGAAAATAAGTCTCGCTTGTATAACTCGCTAATAAGACATGTGCTGCTATATGGACGTGAAATCTGTTGTCTTATAAAAGTTTCCGAAAAGGCCCTCGACTTATTTGAGCGCAAAGTGCTCAGAGGAATATATGACTCAGTAAAGCATAGAGCAAAGTGCAGAGTTCGTTACAACGATGCGATGAGTTATATAATCCTTATGACCCACCTATATCGTCATGCGTAAAGCACCACAAACTATTATACAATGACCAGGACATGTGGAGAGAATGTGAGCAAACGGGCTCTCCAGACGAACGTTAAAGAGTAGAGCGCAAGGGATGCGTCTAGTTGGGAAACCGAGAAATCATAGCAAGATTCAATCGACGCTGACAACTGATCGATGTTGACAGCAAATCTCTGCTAGGGATTTCCAATTGGCAAACAAGGTCGCAGAACCTAGACGATTGGCAACTACTACTGGAGGCTTAGGCTCGAATGGGAGTTATGCCATAAATGATGATGATAATGAATGTACAACCGAACATCGCTTAGAAATTATTAAATCTCAGTATCAAAATAAATGCTCTGTGAAAAATGTATTTCCAGCATTTCGACAACTTTATAAATGCAATTCAAGCCATAGGAGCAACAAGAATACTCCTTTAAAATTATAATTTGAACGAATTTCGGATTGAATATCTATTGAAATTCGTTGAACGCACTCATTGCGGTGCAGTTCAAGTTTGACACATTGGATTAGTATGTGTGTGCTAGATACGACTGGTTCACTCAAAATGTCAGAGTCACCTTCATTTTTAATAGTGAACAAATAAACACGCTGAATTCAGTTTTTCACTATATTGCATCAAACGCCGGCATTCGTATCTTTATTTATTATCTTCCCCAGCGAACAAACAGAGTATAGAATAAATTCAACAGGTTATGGGCCCAGTCCACGACGACAGAAAAAAAGTGCAAAGGACAAGAAATTCAATTGAGCAATATTCGGAGATATTGTGAAATAGCGCGTACAAGCAAAGTGAGACTATTTCTTGTCGAATCGTTTAGAATCGTACGGTAAATTCAACAATGGAATTTGCGCGTTTTTGGGAAGACATTCGGTGGCATAAAAAAAATTGCGTCAAAGAAGTGCATTTCATGATTTTTGTGTGAATATTTAGAATCGTACGGTAAATTTGAACGATCGAATTTGTACGATTTGGAAAGAACATTCTGAAACGAAAAGTGCGTGGTATTGCATGGCAAGTACGGGCGAGCGAATTTAAGTTAATTTTTTCGGTGGTAGGTTTTTTTGATTCGTTAAATTTGGTGCGCTACGACAGAAGGCGAATTTTGTGATTTTTCTGGGATTCCGGTATAAATTCAAAGCGAAACAAAATGGATAGCGATCGAGTGAACATCGAACAATTGGAAGGTGGCAGCAATTGGCTGACATGGAAATTTCAAGTGCGCCAAGTGCTAGAAGCCAGTGAATTGTTCGACAATGTGGATGGCACAGATTCGAAGCAGATGAAAATTATGCAATAAAGATTGTTCCATGGAAAAAGAATGATGTTAAGGCGCTACGTAAAATTTCGAAGGGTGGAAACAGCAAGTTAAAAGGTTTTTATTTTTTATGCGGCGAAAGTGGTCATTGGAAGCGTGATTGTACACAGAAAAGGAAGAACAATTCGGACAACAACAAAAAAACAGGAAAATGGACTGGCGGATGCATTCGTGTGTCATGGCTCAACGTTGACTGGAGACAGAGACTCTTAGGCGTTGGATTCAGGAGCCAGTGACCATATGTGGCATAGATGTGAATGGTTCGCGAACTTTGTGGAGGCATCGTCACACATAACGATTGGAAATGGCGAAAAGGTCGTGGCTCGAGGAAGGGGCAACATCAATCTTCTTGCGTTTGATGCGAATCAATGGATTCGCAGACGCATGGTGAATGTATGTACGTGCCAGAAATTCATGTGAATTTATTTTCGTCCGGAAAGGCCATGGATCGTGGTTATCGATTGCAGTTGAATAACAAACGCAGCGAATTGCTGAAAGATGCAAACATTTTTCCGGTGGGAGTTCATCGCGAAAGGCTATGGTGATCAAGAAAATCTCGCTGCGTGCATGGCATGAACGACTCAGACATCAAAACGTCGCACATGTAAGGAAATTTTTGCGAAGCAACGACATTGATTTGGTAGATGAGGATTTCGCGTGCGTATATGGAAAGCATCATCGGGGCAGCTACAACCTTCGAGAGGAAAAATCAAAGACGTGCGGAGAAATTATTCATGCGGACGATTGCGGGCCAATGCAAACAAATTTGATTGGCGGTTTGAGGAATTTTTTACTTCTTAAAGACGATTTTTCACATTATCGTTTTGCATATTTTCTGAAGCAAGGATCAAAAGTTACAGCAAAAGTCAAGGAAGTGGTGATGCAAATGCACCAAGAGAACGAAGACAAGGTGCGTTATTTTCGATCAGACAATGGAACTGAATTCGTGAATGCTGAGCTGAAGAATTTTTTTCGGCAAGATCGGCATTGTTCATCAACGAACTGTACCGTACCCGCCGAAGTAGAATGGTTGCGTGGAACGAGATAATCGTACGATGGTCGAGTCAGCACAAACGACGATTCATTCAAAACAAATGAATTATAAATTCTGGGCAAAGGCTATCAATTTGGCAGTGCATGTGCTGAATTGAACTGGGGCGAGCACTATTCCGGATAAATCATCGTATGAATTGTGGTACGACAAGAAAGCAGAAATTGATCATTTGCATATTTTTGATAAAAGCTGGATCCGAAGGCTGTCAAGTGTGTGTTCGTCGGATATGACAATCATTCGAAATTGTATCGAGTGTGGAATCCAGTGGCGAACAAATTTGAGGGAGCTTGTGATGCGATTTTTCTGTTGGAAGAATCAATGGCCAGACTTGACATTGGTGACGTTGAGCAAAAGGTCGATGAAAACGCAAACGTGACGGATAATGAATTGGAGGCGAAGATGCGGAAACAACGCCGGAATAACCAATCGATTGTGGTGCAATATGCAATCTCGAAAGACGTTTGCGTGATGGAAACAACATTGAGGCGGCACGACGTTTATCATGTTGCCATCTTTGCAATTAGCGAGGCCATGTTGGCAATCAGCAAAGAGCCAAGAGCATACGAACAGGCAATTGAATCGGGCGATCACAAGCAGTAGTAGTCCGCGTGGTGTAGTGGTTAGAGCACTAAGCCCGTAAGCCGAAGGTCTCTGGTTCAAGTTTCGTTGGCGTCAATGAGATTTAGTTCGAGTGGTTCTTCGGACGGACTATAAGCGTGTTCAGTTATGATATGTGCTGGTTGAAAATCAGAACGTATCGCAGCTGGGCGAACGTACACACGGCCAAAGCGTGATAATGATCATATCACCTTGTGGAGCGCCGATACATTAGATAGATCATGACAATGAGATACTCTAACTATCTCTAAGTGAAGGCCCGAAAGGGGCTGTAGGGCTACGAAGAAGAAGAATATCACAAGCAGTGGGAGCAAGCAATGAACGAAGAGTACAATTCACTCTTCAAAAATCATACATGAAATTTGGTCAATTCACCAAAAGACCAAAAGGTAATTGATAATCGTTGGGTCTTCAAATTGAAGCAGAATCCAGAGTATTGATCGCTACAAAGCGCGATTGGTAGCGCGGGGATTCACGTAGGAATACAGCATTGATTATCCTGTTGCCAGATTTACATCTATTCGGGCGATTTTGCTGCTGGTGGCGTCAAAACGAATGCACGTGCAACAGTTTGATGTGAAAACAGCTTTTATAAACGGAGATTCAGAAGAAACTGTTTTCATGAGTCAACCGATCGGATACGACGAAGGCAGCGGACGAGTTTGCAAGTTCTTTAAGAGCGGTTCGAAAAAGGCGCTGCGCTGCTGGAACAAGAAGTTTACGTCGTTCATTGGCAAATTTAATTTTGTGGCCAGTGAATCGGATGCGTGTGTTTTTGTGTGCAATGGGAAACATGACATGATGATACTCGCATTTTATGTCGATGACGGATTAATCGCAGCAGAGGAAAAAAAGAGCCGTTTTACCGGTAATTGAGAATTTGCGCAAGGAGTTTGAAGTGAAAATTTTCGAGCTCAATTGTTTCTTGGGGCTTGAAATAAATCAGCGATCAGACGGGTCGATTCATGTGAATCAGCAGGCGTATGCGCAAAAGACACTCAACCGTTTTGACATGACAAACTGCAATGCTGTGGCAACATCATTGAACGGAGCAAATAAAAACATTGAATTCAGTTTTTCACTGCATTGCATCAAACACCGGCATTCGTATCTTTATTTGTTATCTTCGACAGCGAAAAAAAACAGAGAATAAATTCAACAATATCAGTAGTGCGAAGAATGCATCTCTTGATCAAACTGGTGGTACTTTGCTTGCGGATCCGAGATTTTAGTTTCAAACCTTTTCTGAGACATTGATCTGCTGTTGATGTATCCGTATATGTAACCATAAATATATGGCATAAACGAAAACAGAAGAAATTAATCAATGCAGAGTAGAACTTTTGTTACTTAGTGAATACAGTATTAAAAACCGTTGAGCTCTACATGGTAAAAATCTAATATATTTATTTCTTTGTCATCTCAATGCTGTCTTTTTCACGAACGTTTCCAAAACTCAAGATGGAACTGGAGTGGATAGATTATTACTGGCATTAATACATGCAGTATTTAGAGCCGAATATGTATGCCACCGTTTTTCATACCAAGGTACATGCCATTCTTAAAATACTAGACCGTGGATAATTGTTAAAAAAGGAAAAAAATACGGATAAACATCTGCTGCAATAATTACAATAAACTAATAGATTCAGGTAATTCATCCTCGATCTTAAAAAAGGCCCTTGAACGTAAGCTATAAATAATTTAAGATACAATTAATATTCTGGCATTGAAGATAAAGGGAAAATGACTTTGTGCACTCAAATGGGATTTTATCACAGGAAAAATTATGAGAATTATGAAAAGGGCAATACGTAATAAGTAAGACAAAGATTTATCGATAATATTTGGGACGATATTTGGTTTGCAGCTTATGTTTACATCCTCGCCTTTGTAATATGTATAACTACTGCATTCACAGTTGATCAAAAACTCAGCCGACTACCTCTCATAACGAAGTCATCACTTTTTGCTTTCTTTGATCACCTGAGTGTAGTGAAATTTCTTGCTATTGCGAACTTTTTGCATTGTATCTCGCCGATTAAAAATAGTTTAGCAGTGGAAGTCGCGTGATTTATGGTTCATTTATGGCGTTAGTGATAGCAATTGGTTTTATAAATCTAAATTTCATGTCACTAAATTTATAAACTTTCTAACTTACGACACCAGCATTAGCGAATGATTCCGAATGTTTTAATGCATGTTGGTTTGTGAACACAATTGTTTTCACCACAGCAATACTTTAAACTACGCTTATCGAAATTTAACAATTCAAATCGCATGGTTTCCACTAGTAAAACTATTTTTTAAATTCCGATACACAATTTGAAGTGTTCGCGAATGAAAGAAACGTTATTTATTGACAAAAACAAAAGGAAATAATTCGGCCATCTTGCCTTTATGTAATACGTCATCGATTTTACGAATCAGGCCATTATATTACGAAAGCAACGGTTACATGACAGTTTGGCATGTTTAATTCTAATTCTAGTGCGTTGATAGCAGATATAGAAAACCTATCGTGTGAGGAAATGGGTTAAATATTAACATTGCATGTGTGGATGGGATTGACAAAGAGAATATAACGTAATAAATTAATTGATTAGCAGCATTTTGTGGAGCGGTCAAGAAAAGGTTTTACTGTGCACCATGTTTCCTTTTTAACTTTGAATGTGCGTATGTGTCTTAGACTTTAAGGACGGGTGCAAAATCTGAATTAAGCCATCAAGAGATTTTTCGTATAGGTAGGCCTTTAGGTAGAAGCGAAGAGATATAGCTTTATGATTTCACCGAAGCTCAGAACAATGGAATTGGATGGGATAAAATCAAGAATAAGCATACTGAACGAAAGAAAGAGCTTTAAAAAATAGCTACTGGCAAGAACTGTTTCAAATTCTTCTTTCCAGTCGACTACGGAAGAAATTGTTTCTATAAAGACATTTGGAAATGGTTTTGATACTACCAGATATTCCAGAAGCGCAGAATACTGCTAGGTCCAGCATAGATAAGCTATCGCGTTAAGTGAGCTTTAAAAAAGCAGTTGAGCAGCCCCGAGATGATCGGCAGTGGCAGGTTCTAATAAGGAGTTCTAGTAACCTCGCCGAAACTGTTTGATATGCATTTTGAAGTTGCTCGGGTTCCATGTTCGCAGGTCATAATTTTATCACTAGTGAACGTACATCGTTGAAATAAAAATTTTTAAAAGCAATTAAAATTGATCTGGATAAATTTTAGAGTCGAGTTTGTGTAAAAAAAAAGTTCTTCTAGTGTGCTTCCACTTCCGTTTGATCCCGCATCCACTTTTATTCGATCCCGCATAAGCTACCCGACAAGCACCGTGTCGTTAAGCGAAATTAGTCGGCTGAGTTCGACTATTTTATAGCTTGCTGGCCTTTTTGCCAGACTATTGGCTACCATGAAGAAATGAGTGATAAGGAGCAAAACTAACAAGTGCAGCTAATTTCCACGATAAAGAAGAATGAAAAGCACACACTGCAAAGCTGATGACATCGTGTTCTGTCAGACAAATAATTTAAATTTTAGGTATTGAATATTGAAGGTTTAAGCCTCATTTTATCTATTGAGGCCACATTTTGTGGGTGAAATCTATGTAAAGAGCGTCGTTTACTAATTGCTTTGCCGGCTTTTAAGTTTGGAGAATGAATGATGGACGAAAAAACGTTCGTACTTTACTTCAAATTAGTTTAGAATGGAAATATATTGATTGATTTGTACTCGTCAAAATGCTAGAGATTTTAAAATTCAGGAACCCAACTGGGCTGGTTACAGATTTCTAAAGGTAGTTACTACCGATAATGCAGAATTACGGAACACTAAATTTTTCACTGATGTTTGCAAGTTGGGATACTAATCAATCTATATTGATTAGTTCTTTTTATCATCAAGTTTAGTAATGAAATCATGTCTGTTCATATTCTCTATTAAAGACAACATAGCTTCTACTTTATTTCATGAGCTTTTTATCTTGAATATTGTGTTTCTTTGTATGTTGCTCTAAATAGGTCTTAAATGGAATGAGTGGTAGATTTTATCTTAAAAGCGAATGGTTTTAAGGACATATCTTGTAGGTAATCTCAAGCTGAAAGTACTATCTGATAGAGCGGCTATTTTATTCTTGTTTTCTATGAGTTAATGTGTTATATTTACCCATAAAAATTAATTATTATATTGTATTGACTTAATGTTACATGTTCGGAATCGGAATTATATACACGCTGATTAAGTAGAGGTTTTACTTCTGTTATGTTTAGTGAAAGAGCCCTTTTCATCTTTAAAATGTAAAGATTAGTACCTACTTTATATTTTTTTATTTGCTAAAAGCTTAAAGTACCCCAGCGATGACTACTTATGAAATACTTCGGATATCAGCGTGAAAAGACTGCTTCCTGATCGCTAACAAATATTTTCAGAACATCAAATGTGTCCTATACTTACTTTTGAGAATTTTGTTTATCCAATTGCCGGAACTTGGCAAAAGGCGATACTGGCTTGGGTGCTGATGCAATTGTTCGTGTAGTCACTAAAAGTAGATTTTCATTTTACCATCAAGAAGTTGTTGTTATTTGCCAGCTTAATTACCTTTAGTTGTTGTCGTTACAACAGCACCATCCTTTTCTTTTGTTTCTGTTGTTTCTGTGGTGCTTGCTTCTAAAAAATGGATAAAAAGTTCATTAGATGGGCAAATGGATTTTTATTTAAGCAACAATTAAACAGTCAAGAGTCACAAATGGCGACTTGATTCAAAATTTACTGAAAACATAAGATTTTTAGAATTTCTAATATTTATCCAAAAATAAACAACACTCATCGAAGACGGCAAACAATTTTAGAATTGTTCATATTCGACTAATGTCGCAAAAAGCAAAATCAAAAATACTATGATCCAGAGAACTCATCTCCGTTCAAAAATGTTGGGCTAAAATGTAACACGGGACAAATGGATTAGTGGAAAATGTACAATCAAAACTCAAACCAAACTGTTAAAACACATGTTTAAAAAAAAAATGAAAACCCAAAATCCAAAAATTTCACTTAGCGAGGGGACAATATGGTGTAGACCTTAGTTTGAATGAAATCCTGATAAAAGCATGCATCTTATGTTATAGTTACGAATGAATATATCTACAGGAACGCATGATGAAACCAAACAAACGAAACACCAAACCAACAAACAATTCTCTACTATTCTAATTTCTTTCAAACAAAGCAAAATCACAAACGCTGAATTATTTTCTTTTTAAACTCACGAGATATAACATGAGAGTTGACTGATGCTTGACATGCCCCCAAACAAAGCTCATTTAGGTAACAGCAAAATTTAACAAAAATTCCCCTAGCGGCTTACTGTATGAGCGCCATGTACACATGAGATACAAGTTAGAAATAACATTGACCATTCTGGGGGTTTGCGTTTTGGCTTTTGGTGCTGCGCGGGAAGGGATGAGAAGAGATGTGAAGAGAAGAAATTGCGGAGTTACTCTGGAGCTGTTTTTTTTGACGAAGGCAATGCAGTGGCACAGTAGATGCATTCTCCACGATCTAGGTCTACTCTAAATGTTGCAAGCATATCATACAGGTTAACACAATACAACCATATGTCCGCCTCTCTTTAATGGCTCTAAATTGCGATGCTTCCAATTCCACTCCAATCAAAATATTACAGATGTACGAGTAAATATCAAAAAAGGATTTAAGCGTAGCAGTAACAATTTTATTCAGTTTTTTTTTCACTGGGACTTCTTACGTTTAATTTATAAAAATCAATTACTCTCTACAAGTTTAAATATTAAAACGACCTTTATTCTATATACTATTTGTGAAAACCACAAAGTTTGACTAGAAAGGGACTCTTTAGGGTGGTCCACACCTGGCACTTATAGCGCTCATGATTCTCTCTTTAGCGTTAATTCATGTTCGATTTTCGTACGATTTTACGAGCATCAAAAAGTTCAAGTTAAATCAATTTGAAAGTTTATTTCCATCTGAAGATTCGTTCAAAAACATTCGTTACGGTATCACAGCATCGTTTAAAAAGTTTTTCATATCATATTACTTTCGGGTTGACTCGCTCTTTCTTGATGTTTTAGCGGACTCATTCATTTTGGAATGACTCAAAGTGGCGGGTCGAGTCTGATCAGACTCAGATTCTGGACATTGTCGCTCTGGGACTTACGATGATTTCAAAAGTTCCTCAAAAGCATCTTCAACGTTGCTTTCATCTAAAAGATTTACGCTGGCAATGTGAGGCATAGTTTGACTTCTAGATAAACCACTGCTTGGGTTCTGGTTGCCTATTGATGCTTTCTCACTCGTGCGAACGCGGTTTATTGAGGTCTTCTTCATTGTTATGCCGGACGACGCCATGCTAGTGGATTCAGCGATATTTGTCTGTGACGAGTTGCGCGAAAGTGATAGCGGGGACTTTTCACCGGAAAAGTAAGCAGCCACAGTTCGTTGTTTTTCTACAATCTCGTTCTTCTTCATTCCAGCTTCAAACATTTTCGGCACTTCTAGACTATGTCCGGATTTCACTTTGCGCAATTGGAAACCAGCGGTTGGAGTGGATTCTTGATGTGAGACATGCTTGATGGATTGCTGCTGCATTTGTTGTTGTTGTCGCATTTGGTGCCAAGAGTCGGAGCGACTTAGAGGGTTGACAGGGAATTTTGAGGCAGATATAGATGAGTTGGGATCGTAACCTGCATTTCTATTCACGTTGTTATATATAACATGGCTAGGCATTTCGTTCCTTTCTAAAGGTCTGGGTGACGAGGGGGTCTCCACTATTTTTGGCGCCACAATTTTGTTAGTAATGGAGGTGGACTGAACGACTTTTTTTGAAACAGTCGCACGTGTTGTTTTAATATTTGGCTCAGAATATTTTCTGGGCTGTTCGGCCAAAGGGTATTGGTAGGAGTTTGGCATGTAATGATGTGGTTGTGGAGGACCAAACTTCTTAAATACCATTTTGGGCTCTTCTTTAGGAGTAGATGGGTTCGATTGGCTTTTTGCAGGAATTGAAAAAGGTTGAACCCGTTTTTCTGGGGTGGTTGGCGCACTGGCTGTGGTTATAAACTGTGTGTTGCGACTTATGCTCTGTTGACTGCTCTGACTGAAGTTTTGTTGAGATGTTTTCATTTTACTGGTATTTCCTGCAGGCGACGCTTTAATTTCTACCTTTGGAGCTTGTACGGGATAACCATTGCTGAGAGGTTGTTGTGGTGCATTTGGTTTTTGGGCAGATCGATAAATTTGCTCGTTATATGCAGGCACTTGATATGCATTATTATTTTGGAAACCTGGAGGTTCTTGGATGTAATTTGTTTGCAGCTGAGAAGTCGCTTGATACGTATCAGGGATGCTGCTGCGCCGGTATTTATATTCAGCTGGACCCATTGGTGCTATCGGAGCCGTGTTCGCACTGACGTATGGTTTAGCCTGATAAGGTAAAGGCTGTTTGGAAACCTTCGGTTCTGGTTTATAATTGGGCTGTTGATAAATAGGATTGTAACCGTGCATAGTACTCGGATGTTGAATAGGTGGACTAGTACCACCTTGAGTGAATCTATTTATTTCTTCATTTACCGGTAGAATTGATTCAACTTTTGGTGCTTGATAGCTTCGCCCATCTTTTGTTACCGGTGGAGAACTTGGTGGTTTGATATTTTGCATGATTGACAATAAACTTTTGGCTTCTTTTGAGTTTTTACCAAACTTGCCCTCATCACCTCGTCGCATTGTTCTATTGCTAATCGTTACAGCTTGTTGACTAACAGGCCCTCGCATAATTTTAGTTTCAGCCTTATATTCCGTTATACTATCTGTATCAAATTCACTGTCAGATACTTCATTCTGCGTAAGGTTTGGACTGGTAGCCAAGCTTTCAGTATTATCGTATGGACTAATAAATGGGCGGTTATTTGTGAGAACCAATGGCTCAGCAGCTGGGTTAGTTAAAGAATCCGAGACAGTTACTGAAATTTCTGGCACATATGTCGAGTATGTTGAAGGCTGGGAGTAATCAGTTGACGTGTAAGTCATAGGAGGAAACTCTTTCATAATCGCCGCATGCATTATATCTTGAACCATTTGCGGAGCGTTGAGATGATTTGGATCATATTGATTCGTATTCGGTAGTGATGCTCTTTTTTGCTCCAAACGATTGTACCCATTTACTCGTTCCTGTTGCATAACGTTCTCCACACGTGCCGAGTTATGTCGCTGTGGTTGACGATTTTCAAACTTCGCAGAAGCAGTGCTTTGTACTCTATTCTCCGCAACTGATCGACCAGCCCATGGAAGAGTTGGTGATTTGTTAGTTTTAGATACCTGATTTTGATATGATACCTGAGCTGATTGTTTTGGGCTCGGCATACTTCGAGGCTCTGAATAAGATCCGTTTACATTTGGATTCGCGTAAATGTCACTTTTGATGGGTTGAAATTGGGCTAATTCCTTCTCGTTAGCTGTTGGTGAAATAGGTTTAAAAGCCGACATTGGTGCGTGAGAAAACTTGTTCACAACAATTGGTTTTGGAGCCACTATTTTCGGACTTTCAACTGGTTGACTTTCACTCCACGGTGGTACTTTCGCAAATTTCTCGGAATACTTCGGTGAACTTGATACACGAGACTCTTTGACTTGTGCAGTTTCTGCTTTCTTCCAGAAATTCCTTGCAGATGAAGTAACCCCCGTGGGCATTGGAGGTTTACTGCTTATCGCCATTTGGCCCTGCTCAAAGGCGTTTTTGATGTTGCCAAATTTATTGCTCCAATTATGAACCGGGTTACCTGGACTGTTTTTCGAGTTGTTCCACACAACTCCACCACTTGGATTTTGTTTTTGTATAAAAGCTAGGAATTTATGATCATTCTCTGTTTTTGGTTGAAAAGGCGGCACCACACTCTTTGGTGTGTTTTTTACTGTGACCTGAACTGTACCTCGTAAACCTATTGATTTCGTTGAGTTAACTCCATGTTCTTCCGCATCAGAATCTGATTCCATATCATTCATATATTTTAGAGGTTTTGGGATATCGATGGTGTTTGCTCGTTTCATCATCATTTTTTTGTTAATAAAACGACTATTTTTCCCTACTTCAGCGGGCGCTTCCTGCGGTTGATAAGCGCTTGGTCGCATTCCGCTGAAAATAGATTGCCAAACTGGTCCTTGTGCAGAGTGGTGCGTTTTATTGTAGAAATTCTTCTCTTCAACTGTACTTGAAAATTGATTGTCTGTTTGGGTAGAATCATTCACTTCGGCAGGGAGGATTTGAGAGTAGGGCCTTTGAGATGCTTCCGCTGGTGCGGTAGATTGTTCAAAATGATAGGTCTGTCTAGAGGGTTCAGCCTTGGGTTTCTTCTCGCGCAACTGAACTTTATCCTTGTCAATGGCTTCTGGTTTTCCTTCCTTCAAATGGTTTGGAACGAACTGATTAGGTCGGAAAAGCGTAGAAGGTTCTTGAACATCATTTCCGAGAACAGCTCCACACGAACTTTGCTTCTGCACAGGATATTCTGGGGGAGACACAATATTACCACTATCAGGGGTAGTTCGATTTGATATAGACTCCATCATAACCATCTCTTCGATATATCGACGTGCATCAGCCAATTCTTCTCGGCTGACTCCAACAGTGTGCCTGTTGGCCCGATTACGTCGTTTCGCAAATCGTTGATGTCCTCTAGGATATTTTCTATTATCACCATCGGGCGAGGAAAGCTCGTTGTCTCCGTCGGCTGTCTGGCCAGGAGCTGGAGTTGTTGCAGTTATTTTATCTGGAGATATGAGACCTGTTTGAAGTCGAGCAACCAAAGATAAAAGGGCGTTTCTTTTCTTCGCATCCAATTTTAAATCTTTCCCTTCTCGAAGCGATGACTCCAACCTATTCAAAGCAGAAGTGACTTCGTTGATAAGTTCATTTTCACTTTGGTTTTGAATGGAATGCATTTGGAGGGAGTCGCGGAGTCCGGCTGCAATAAATTTCAAATCCTCGCCACTTTCAGTGCCAGAATCTTCGACGTGATGAACTGTAAGTCCAACGGTCTCAACTTTTTTGGACGACATTGCTACTTTTTGTGTTAAGTTTGGTTTTTCACTTGATTTACTACTATTAGACTCTAGATCATTGCCACTGCTATTACTTGAAGTGCCCTTAGCATTGATGTTATTTGACTGACTATTCTGTTTTTGCAGCAAACCTTGCAGTAGCGGTAATATAATCAACTTACTTTGTTCCTTCGCCTCCTGTTCTTTACTCAATTCATCTACATTGACTTCCGTTTTTTCAGCTGAGGTTTCGCTTGAAGTTTCCGGTTTAGCATCTTTTGCGGATTTAGCTGTTTCATCATGTTTTAAAGTTTCAGCTGTTTTAGATGTGGCTGAATTAGTGACTTTTTCTTCCTTGGCACTCTCTTCGTCAGATTCTTCACTATTATCTGCTTTCTCTTCTGACTTTTCTTCTTGCTCGTCTTTCTCGTTTTCTTCTTCTTCTTCCTCTTCCTCTTCCGCTACTTCTTCTTCTTCGTCCTCTTCTTCACCTTCAGCACTACTATCGTCTGTTACTTCTTCAACAACCTCAACTTCTTCATATTCACTTTCAGTATCACTTTCTTCTTCGTTTGCGTCAGTTTCAATTACTACTTTTTTGGTTTTCACTTCAGCTTTACTTTGTTGTTGTTCTGTTTTACGCTCAGCCTTAATTTTTGTTGTGACTTCTGTACATGCTAGTTTAGAAATTAATTAAATGTGTCGAGGAAAAGAAGAAAGAGAAAGAGTGAGTGATTCGAGTATGAAATAAATGAAACAAATAACACATAAATGAAAAAAATTGTGAGGAAATAAATGAATAAATAATTGAGTTAACGAGGTACTTAAAAACATGACAATTGTAGAAAAGTTGTTAAATGAATGTAAAACTTAACATAGAATATTTCGACATGAGTGGTGAGAGATGATTTTGAACGTAGAATGTATTGATTTGTTCATTATATTTCTTAAATAGTTTGGTTTGTTTTCCAATTCTGATTCCAGCTTACGTTTTTTTGGTTATTTTTTTTTCTAGAAACATTCAAAATAACTGATTATTATATACAAGTAACTTTTTACAATCAAATGCCCAAAAAGTCTAATAAACGAGTCCAACCAAGCTTGGCTTAGAATGAAAGGTTTTCCATTAGGGATATAATAGTTTCATATCTTTATATGAACGCACCCTTGAAGTTTTTTAATTAACTGTCAATGTCAAAATGTTAGTTAAAGTCAACATTTTCATGATGGAAAAGTTCACGAACCAGCAACGTTTGGAAATTATTGATAATTATTACCGAAATTCTGAGTCGGTGGTCGCAACTTTAAGAGCGCTTACTCCAATTTTCGGCCGTAATAATCGTCCCACCCATCAGGCTTTGCGTGCTATAGTGGGTAAATTCGACTCCAAATTTTAACTATTGGACGTTCAAATGCATCGTACCGCTTGAAGCGAAGAAAATATCGCAGCCGTAAGTGCATCGATTCAAAATCACCCAAATCAGTCGATTCTACGTCGTTCGCATCGGTCAAACGACACTGTGGCGTATTTTGCGGAAAGATCCTGGCCTACATGATTACAAGATTAAATTGACTCAAGAACTAAAGCCACTTGATCATTCGAAACGCCGAAACTTCTCCAATTGGGCTCTGGCAAAGCTTGAAGAAAATGAAAAATTTCATCGAAAAATCATCTTTAGCGATGAAGCTCATTTGTGGCTCAATGGCTTTGTTAATAAGCAAAATATGCATTATTGGTCACTAACAAACCCATTTCTGCTTATTGAGGTACCGTTGCATCCACAAAACATTACTATTTGGTGCGGTTTTTATGAACGAAAACGACCGTCAATGGAGAGCGCTATGGTGTTCAGTTGGAAGATTATTTGTGGCCAGAATTGAACTAACTTGATATCAACGATATGCGGTTTCAACAAGAGGGTGCCACTAGCCACACAGCACGCCTCACAATCGATTTATTGGAAGGCGAATTTGGTGAATGTGTTCTCTCGAGAAATGGTTTGGTCGAATGGCCGCCCTATTCATGCGATCTTTTTATGGGGCTACAAGTCACTGGTCTATGCCAACAAGCCAGTAACTTCAGACGAGCTCAGAGACAACATCCAACGCGGAATTTTCAACGTTCCGGTCAAAACGTGCGCCAGAGAGATAGAAAATTGGGCCAAAAGAGTCGACCGCTGTAAACGGGCTCGTGGTAGTCATATGACCGAAATCGAATTGAATTCATAAAATGTAATGCTTGCACTACACCCACAATAAATTTGAGTTCAATGTCTCAAATATTTCTGTGTTCTATTAATAGATAAAACTTTTATATCCTTAATGGAAAATCCTTTACAAGGCATTTCTAAATATCTTGGAGTCTTGAATGCCTTCAGATTAACAAGGTGTCGATGATTTAGAAAAATGTGCCGTATATTCTTTTATTAAACTTGTACTGGTATTCGATTTTAACAAGTTGACTGTTATAAACACTGCCTTTTACTAATATATTCAATGTTTCAATAACGCGTAAAGGCCTGCTGATTGATTCCAATTGCAATAGCCGTTCTTGATTGATCTGCATATGATTAAGAACGATAATCAGCAATTTATGCGAATTGCCGATTTTGAATTGTTACTATCGGTTCAGGAGCGATGACAGATGATACGATATGAATGATGATTGTTACTAAGCTTTGCCGTTTTTTGCATAAAATATTATCACTTTTCATTGTGATTACTTTAAATTCTATTGATTATATGGAATGAAAACTAGTTAAGGTCATACTCCTCATCGACGTCGCAGAACTTTCGCAGATTCCAGGCTTTGTTTCTTGCTAACTACTCACTTTGTTCTTCTACGCAATGATTTTCATTCGCCAATTGTCGGTGTAGAGCTGCACATCATTAAAATTTTTTTGAAGATTGCTCTGAACTATTGTAGCTTTTCGGTCTGACGTATAGATGATCAGATCATCAGCAAATGCTACCAATGATGCGTTGGCGAGTTGTTAAAACCAAAGCCGTTCAATAGCTTGCGAATGAATATTGTAAAAAGCTTAGGCGCATTAACTGTTCCCTGCTGTATTCCATTCAAGACAAAGTCGCGCATTGCCGTCAGATTTCCATCAGTTACGACAAATGATTTCCTATACAAGTTATTGCACATCATGATAACAAGATTTCTGTGGAACCTGTCCTGAAGGAGTTCAAAAACTAGTCCATCTAACCACACCGTATCGAAGGCTTTCTCCATATCAATGAGACACGCTGCATCAAATTCTCGGTTGTTTAGCTTCCAACAGATGTCTGAGGTTACTTTCGTTATCACATATATGGTCGAATGCCTGGCACGAAAACCAAATTGGCAATCCGGCATCAGCTCATATTTCTCAATATGGGCGTTTAATGCTTTGTTTGGTATGACTTCAAACACCTTGTTGATGTTAGGCAGCAAGCTGATTGGGTGATAGCTATTAGGGCTCGAAGATTCTTTTTCTTTCTTCAAGATTGAAATTACCATCGCCTCGCTCCACTCATTTGAAAAATATGAATCGCTCAACGTGTTGTTGAACAATATGCAATAATTCCTAATAGCAGACTCAGGCAAATGTTGGAGAGCTATGTTTGGAATACCATCCGTACCACATGATTTCTTGTTTATCCTGCCAAATATGAAATACAAGTCTTCATAGCTGACAAAGTAATCAATAAAATTCAAGCTCGGTATAAGACTAGATGTTAATGATTCATACAAGTAGAAATGAACAGTTGATTCACCGTTCAAGCTTGATTTGAAGGCGGAAACTTTTGCTTCAACGACCTCTGAAAATATTTCATTCCCTCTCTCAGGGTTTGGTAGGTAAACCAGTTCAAAATGAATTCCAATCAGGGCAAGTTTCTATGATTCATCACATATAATCCTGTTTCCATTTCTATCCGGAATCGTATTATCAATTTCGATACCAGCCCTATCGAGAAGATTCATCTCATCACTAGTGACTTCAAGATTCGATACCTTCACTCGAGACTTCTTGCGGAATATGCTATTCACTTTCGCGAAAACGCCGTCTGGGTCCTGTGGGCTAATACCACTCAATTTTTCCGCCTATTGATTGCTGACCTCACTCCTGAAGTATGAACGGATTAAGTTCCGGACATTCTTCAGGTGTAATTTCAACAAAGCCAACGAGGGATGGTTGTAGTCCAAAAATCGTCGATAAATATTGTTGACGCGTGTGTGAAGAAGGTTTTTCAATCTTTTCAACCTTGTGATGGTAGTTGTTTCATGTCCTTCCATATTGTTTCGATGTTTAATCTTTGAAAGTACTTTTTCAATCGTTTCGAACGTCAGCTTCTCTAATTTCGACAAATAGAGATCTATTTCATCGTAAGTTAGATTCCTGTCATTAGGGACCATTGCCAGAGTTTCCATCATCAGAAGGGGGACATTGCTTCTGGTACTCGCGATTAAACTTCTTTTGAAACTTTCCCCAGTCTGTTTTTTTGAAATTCAAACGATGATTTTCATGTTGAACTGGAATGAGGAAGGAATCATCCCTTTTTTGATTGATTTCCATTACGATTGCGTTATGGTCGCTATCGTAAGGAAGCACCTGCAGTTTCCATTGAGGACTATTAAAGCTGAATTCCAGTCTTGCGTCAGCAATGCAGAGGTCCAAGTATGAATTTGTCCTAGAGTATGTTGGGAATTCTGACTCATATAGATTGCATCTGTATTCAATTTGGTTCTTTGTTATCCACGATTTCAGGAATACACCTCTTGGACTATTGGTGGCGTTCAGCCATGATGTATGCTTGGCGTTCAGGTCATCAGCAAGAATATAATAACCATGCAGCCTGTTCAGTTCGAGTATTTCAAACATGGAATTGAGTTTCTCCTTGAGCTTGAGAACAGTTCCACCAGTTGCATAGGCAGAGATAACGAAGAGGTTATCCCCACCTGGCATTGAGATTTTGATAACGGACACTTCAAGAGATTCAAAGCTTTTGAATTCGACTTTTTCAATATTTTGGGAACAATAGGGTCTTGAACCAATATCCCGGTGCTACCTCCCCCATCACTTATAACCCTATCGTTTCTTATGAATTCAAAATCCTTGAATGTCATGGAGTGCCATGAATTGAGGTGGGTTTCAGTGAGAAGCATGTCAGGCTTTTGATTGACAAGGAACTCCAGGAGAGAGTCACATCAGTGTAGACTCACAATGGAGTTGACGTTGATCGAGATGAGACGAATCCTATTCGTGGGAATGTGACTGGATGACAACGCATTTTAACGCTCTAAACGCTGGAAAACAATGTTAATTTTAGAATCTTGTTTATCGATTCTCTCTGATAAGGAATTTAATTGCTGATAAATTTTAAGAAGCAGCTCATTATTGCCACTTGCATTATTAATTTTATTTACATTGTCTGCTGGTCCTCTCGCAGCAAGTCCAAATGATACCCCGGGCTTGACGGAGTTGGTAGGTATCACACTGCGGTGTGCTTGACTTTGTTTTGGTGTAAATTTTACCTTTGAATCTTGATATCGGAGGCATCCTCGATATGATGCTGGATGACCAAAGACACCGCAGTTCACACAGTATAATTTTTCTTTTGGCTCTGCCTGAGCCAATTTGCACTCGCAGGGAGCATGGATATCTTTGCACTTTAGACATCTATATTTCATGGCGCAATTGTCAGCCGAGTGCCCGAATCTTTGGCACCTGTAGCACTGGTTGACCTCACTTTTCCGGAGGCGTTCCCACCTCACCACACGGAAGTTCAAGTACCTTTTTTTTTTGCAGGGCACTTGAACGGCTTTTGCTGGAAATCTGGACTAAGTAACAAGGCAACTTTTTACGCTCGACAATCGATCTCCTTGTTGCAAAGTCTTTAATGGAAATAAATTGCATTTATGGTTCAACTTCTTGGAGCACCTGAAGGAGATCGATTGTGTTCTCTCCGCATTCCAGACCTTCAATAAAAAGGTCTGGTTTCTTTCGCTTTTGGGGGTGTATGTAAAATGCGGAACATGTCCAGAAGTCAACGCAATTTTTGCTGCCTGAAAATCAACCAATGACTTAGTTGTAATTGTCAGTTTATCGGCATTGACTCTTTTGATCTCAATATCTAGGTTATTTTCGGCTGCCAAAAGCCGAACCATATCTTTGCCCGTTTGCCGAAATACATTGATTGGTAGGACTTTTTCTTTCTTTTGATTAATCTTGACGGACGGACCAGCAAACAAAACTTTTGTTTTTTTCTCCCTATTTTTAATTTTTTATATTCTATAAATCCATCATCTGCGTTAGCAGTACAATAATCGGAAGATTTATTACCTGGATCCTCTTCAATACTCATGGTATTTTCTACTCCAGCTAGCGCTGCGTAATAATTCGTGCTGACGTTTGCTCCGCCTGGGCTGAGGACATCCTCTTGATCAGCATCTTGTTTCGGTTTCTTAGATTTCTATCTTCGGTCATTTTTGAATTTACCTGTTTTTCTTTCTTGCTAATTTCTTTTGCTTTGTTGAACGTCAATGTTCCAACGAATGCTTCTAGTGATTTGATCCGAAGTTTAAGCTCTTTATTTTCTTTCTCAACCTTGTCAGCTTTCTCGTTAGCTTTGATTAACTGCTCGATGTGGATGACCGATAAAATTGCAGTTTTTCTTCGTTATTATGGTATCTTCGTTTCAGCTTTTTTTCACCCGTCATCGTTGGCGATGGACACGATCGTTCTGGTTGATGGCTAAAGCCATCGGGCTCCTCCATCTCGTTGCAGCGAGAAAAAAGGAAATGTTCTTAAACCGGGACTTCCCTTGAACGTATTTCCACTTTTGATACTTCTTCAGGAAATAAATTTCAGGTATTCGATAAATGCTCGAACAATTCGACGGTGATGGTTTTCAATTAAAAAAATAATTTTTTTATTTTTATTAATTTTTGTGAAAAATTAATTAATTTTTAAAATTAATGACAGGAGCGAATAAAAACACGTCTACACGCACCGAGTGCTAGACGTAGAATCTGATTAAGTTTACCCCTCTTCTGCTAAGACTACCCATGCTTTAAACCAGTACCACTACAATCAAAGGAGCCTTGCAAATACAAAGCTGATATTCGGAAAATTGTTCAGCTATCACTTACTCCTTGTCTTCCCTCCCTAAGGAAATTATGACATATTGCCAGGTGTCAAATTTCCATATAAATTCAGTTTACTTTTTAAAAGCTAGTGAATGATACATTTATGATTTATTTTCTGTTTGCAATATTCTATGAAAAATGGTGTCGCAATAGCCTAATTCGATATGATTTGCAAGAAAATTTATGCAAATTATTAGATTTGAAATCAATTGCGAATTGTCAATTTATATGGAAAATCATGTAATTTTGAGCTCGGTTTGAAAACAAATCATAAAACGTGCTTAAAACTACTGAGTTTGCTGTGTTTTTAAATTGGTATCAAAAATGTAATGCCAAAACATGGCACATCATCCTAAATTTTTAACTGTTGCAGCGATTATATCTTCCTATAGTGTAGTCAAAATTAATGAGACTTAAAGAAACAATAAGTCGAAAAACTATACGTGAAAGTCGTTGTTAGAAATATTAGAAGCACTCCATTGGATAATTCAGTGGAGTGCACATCGGAGAATTTTTCCTCGGCAGTACGGCTTCAGAGCAGGTCGTTCTACCATTGATGCGATTGCAGAGGTGGTGAACGCGATCCAAAAGGCAGAGGCATATAGTCGCACCAAGCGACGGATCGTCCTGTTGGTGACACTCAACGTCGGGAATGCCTTCAACTCCGCTAGATGGGTGGATATTCTGAATACGCTGGAAAACACTTTTCAAGTTCCAGAATATCTAATGCGGCTTTTGAGGAACTACCTAAAGGACCGACGCCTGCTGTACGACACGACACAGGGCCAACGAAGGATGGAAATTACATCGGGTGTTGCCCAGGGATCTATCCTTGGTCCGGACCTGTGGAACGTGTCTTACGACGGGCTACTGAGACTTGAGATACCAGATGAGTCACGCTTGGTCGGCTATGTGGATGATGTTGTGGCTCTGGTCGCTGGACGCACCGTTGAACAGGCGCAACTTAGGCTAGGTATGCTAATGCGCCGAGTGAGGGACTGGATGACTGCTCGCACGTTCAGTTTAGCACTGGAGAAAACCGAAGTGGTCATCTTGACAAAAAAGAGAATCCCTAGAGTAAGGATGATCAGTATCGGAGACTTATGAATCGAATCGAAGCCATCGGTGAAGTACCTGGGGCTACTGATCGACTGGAAGATGAGTTTCTCTGATCAAATCAGGGCAACGGCTGAGAAGGCTGCATCAGGAGTATCGGCTCTGAGTCGACTTATGGCCAACGTAGAGGGACCCAGCCCATAAAGAATACGCCTCTAAATGAGTGCTGTAGGGTCAGTGCTACTGTACAGAGCAGAAGTATGGGGTAACGCTCTCAGTAAGGAGGTATACCGAAAACGTTTGGCGCAGCTACAGAGAAGAGGAGCACAGAGAATTGCATCTTCGTATCCGACAGTCTCTGATTCGGCGGTGAGAGTTATTGCAGGCGTGATACCTATCGCCCTCCTTGCTAGAGAGCGCCGCGCCATTTACCTGCGCCGAAACGAGGATGCGAGGGAGATGGTTGCCTGCGAGGAGAGGCAGCGCTCGCTCAACGATTGGCAGCAGCCTTGGGTCAATTGCACGAAGGAAAGGTGGACTGCGCGCCTCATCCCGGATGTGAGACCGTGGCTAAATCGAAGGCATGGTGAGACTGACTTCTATCTGACCCAGCTTTTAAGCGGGCATGGGTGTTTTCAGCCTTACCTGCACAAGATTGGTAAGTCACGGTCCCCCGATTGTCGGTTTTGCCCAGGAGAGGAGGACAACGCCTGCCACACATTTTTTGCGTGTACAAAATGGGTCAGGCTGTGAAGGGAACTCTACAGGGAGACGGGAGAGCTCACTCCGGATAATATAGTTGCGGTGATGCTCGGAGCGGTTGACAAATGTAACCAGGTGGCACATTATGCTCGAGCAGTCCTAAAATATAAAAGGGAATCACAGCGGCCGGGGGCACTGGGGCTGGGGGATCGCTTTTCTGGCACTTCCTCTTCCCCTCGCCTCTCCCGCTAGGATAGAGATCCCCCAGCTTGAAGGCGCCCACGGCGTAACAAAACGAGACCTGGCCTGAAGTAATGTGTTAAACGTTTCCAGGCTGGGTTCTCAGGTTGACAGAGGAGGTGTTTAGTGGATAGTCTAGTCGCCTTCTTGCGAGCATGGGAGTCCCACCCTCTGTGCATAAATGGCATTCACCTCCCTACTACAAAAAAAAAAAAAATTCTTTAAATTCATTTTTATGTGACGTTAACGGTTTTAGAAATCAAAAACAGTATTCTATGTGATTATAATATATATAGCATATGTTTTAAATAAATTGCTTAATTGCTACAAATCATACTCACTAAATATCGACGTTTTTAAAAGAAACACAAAGTAGATAAATAGAAGGAAACCTTCAAACAAATTCACACAACTGGCGCGATGACCATGAAATCTTGGAGATTTTGCTGTACCATATGAAAACTTGTTTTAAGTGAAATGGAGCAACTAAAGTAAGAAAATTTATAACACCCGAAGCCACGTAATTGATTTGAGTGAGATGTAAAATCATCTGTATGTACGAATGTCTATCCTGTGAGAAAAAGTAACGATTGATACTATCCTATCTGGAAGTCGTAAAATATGCTTTTAGAATAATTCTATTGCTTAAAAAAAGCGTAAATATTTATACTCTAAAGTATTTATATAACTTCTTTCTGTAAAAAAAAATTTTACGAAATACATTATAATTAACAAATCAATACATCTACCGCATTGAATTAACTTCATTATGCGCTTATGCGACAGTCTAATAAAAATAGAGGTGGACCAATTTTTTAAAAATTAGAACGAACAAAATTTAAAACATTTATTTTCAAAAAACACAAAAAGTCGAGCTTTCACTTTAAAAAATATTCAGACCGACAATTACAACATGAAATTAAATTCATTCGTTTCAATAAAAAGACTGTCACAGCAAGAATTTGAAAATGTTCGATTTAATAATGGAAACAAAAATTAATAATTTTATGGGTTGGATTGTTTTTTCTGTTTTAATTCATAATTTGAGTAGTCATTGGACGAAACAATGATTAAATTAAACAAAAAAAATTAATATTTGAAAAAAATTACTTTTTAACTGTTCATCCTGAAGTGAGTCCGAAAATGGCGCAAAAAATATATAGAAGAGAAATATGGAAAGAAAGTGACACAGACAGCGAATAGATATAAATATATAAAAAGAGAAGAAAGAAAAAAGAAAGAATGTGAGCATTAATGATAAAAATTATAATTAAAAAAATTAAATGCTATCTTGCCTGCCATTTACGTGAGTGACAATACGGTATGGTTTGTATGTAAAATCGACTACTTTTGACACGGAATTGCAATCATCACCACCACCACCACTATCTCTAAACTCTACTATGTATAATCGTTTACTCTATTCCATGTTATGCCCTAAACAATGGTTTTTAATAAAGATTAATTAAAAATTGTGTAAATTTGAATGAAAGAATGAATGTGTGTGTCTGCAGTGAATTCGCTATAGAAGCGTGAAAAGTGTTAGTCGGGCATTACCTTGTTTTTCAGCCATTATTCGACGAATTTGGGCTCGAATCCTCCGACGCTCCTCGTAGTTTGTTGACTGTTCAAGCTATTTCGAGATTGCGTTTATAAATAAATCAAATACGATGCGAAATAAATTACACTGATCAGTGACAAGAAAGCCTTTGGTGGGCATCAACATTTACATTTAATAAATTTAAATTTAGATAAACGCTTTCACCAACGAATCGCGACTGTACAAATCGTAATGCGCGTATTAAGGAAATTCGTAGTCAACTTATCATATGCGTGTGCCAAATTTGGCTGTTTGTTCACTGATCTCAGTGCTAGAACGCAATACTCACCAATTGCTTCAAATATTCTTCGTCCCAAATCTCTTCGATATCACAAGTTTTTCGAGCAACTGGTGATGAAGAGTTTCCTCCTGATGTGATTGTTTTCGTAACACGGGTTGTTCGCACCTGGAACGGAAAAAGATGGAATTTAAAAACTTTTTAATATTTTTCGTTTAGAATGAAATACGAACTTCGAAACATTTAAAGGAGGGTCTACCGAATTAGTTTACAATACGTTTTAACGGTTCGAAATGCGAAGCTAATCTGACTGAATTCGCGTTCCCTGTGGTTGAAACCAAAAGGCCTGCGTGTTTTTGGGTAGCTGACTCTATCCTATGGCCGATAACATTTCAAGAGCGTGTATTCTATTTTAGCCACAGATGAGTGAACGTACCGCACTGACAAAAACGATTCGAAAATTTGCCGCCTTTGTTCATTGTTCAAACTTTCAATTTTGGTGATAGCGAAATATATTCAATTTTCTGGTGAGCACAGTTGTTATTGTTGAAAACGTTTTCTGGTATTTTCAATTTTCAGCAGGTGTTGAATATTTAATTAATTATTGGCAAGTGGCACTGAAGATGAAATGTGTTCAGATACTTAAGCAGCGTAATATTGCGTTCTTCAAATGAGACATTTTTGGAAACCATCAGAAGCTATTACACTAGTGCAGTACTAACCGTAGTATATTTTTGTGTGCTCCACGCCAATATGGTCAATGGTTTAACATTATTAAAGTCTAGCATATCACAATATTTGAATTACAACAAACGACAGAGTATAGACTAACAAGCAATTTTACCATAAAATTATAAGTCAAGTAACATAGGAGACGCTTCTACCTACTATGGTCCTAAAAGTAGGAGCGTTTTAAACTGAATACTGTAGGCACCACTAAAAACGAAAAACGAACGTAGTCCTAGACTATTGAAGACAGATCCCGATAAGGGAGTCGTGGTCGAGACAGTGAAAAGAAAACACGTCAGACGTGCGTGTATTTTTGTTTAAATGTTAATTAAAGAATTATCAAGCTGGAACCTTTCGTTTGTTTTAAAATCAAGTCACTCTACAGTTTTTCAGAAGTGCGAGGCTCCGAACGGGAATCTGTTGTTTTGAGATGTCGCGCTGGACAGAGGGTGTGAAGAACTAAAATTGTGTGTCCTTGGGGCGTTTACAACGGAGAAAAAGGCCACTTTCGTGATTTATCGGACATACAAAATAGCGGACTCAGTGTAAGTGCACCGAAATAAGCCGATCGAGCTGCTTGGAAGATTGTGTTAGTGACGACAGTAGTGGTGAGGAATGGAACAATGACGAAAATGTCAGAGCTGCTACGGCAGGAAAATGATTTATTGCGTAGAAGGAACGAGATAAACGAACCAAATGCGAAAGTCGGAAAAGAACTGTTGTTGCATCCGACTGAACTTGAGGCAATTTTGCCATAGTTCGATCCGAGAAGCGAAGAAAGCTGTAGTGCGCAACAGGGGGTCGCGAAATTAGAAAATTTTAAAGAAGTTTATAACTGGAAAGAGTGCACGATTCTCCATTAAGTCAATTTAACGTTAAAAGGAGCTGCGAAATTGTGGCTCATTTTAAATAAGTATTTCTTGCGGCATTTCCTCTGGTACAAGACG
Organism: Odontomyia ornata; assembly: GCA_963969285.1. Classification (NCBI taxonomy): domain Eukaryota; kingdom Metazoa; phylum Arthropoda; class Insecta; order Diptera; family Stratiomyidae; genus Odontomyia; species Odontomyia ornata. Next base: position 387,000,890 of record OZ017739.1, read on the forward strand.
AAGTGGAAATTCGTTTGACGTTGTCAAATTGGAAAATCAAGCCGGATGAAACATACGATGATTTTGTTTATGTGATGAAAACTTTGGCAGCAAAAGGCAACGTGAGCAAACAAGCGGTTGTAAAATATATCAAAAGGCCTGCAGGACAATGCGGTAGAATAAACTTTGTCGCTCCAACAGTTTGAACGTGTACATGACTTGCTGCAACAGTTGAAATATTATTCGAGCGTTAAAGCGTTGATGAAGCCACAGTAAAATAATGTGAACGTGCAAACTAAATCGGAACGAGACACTTCGCGGAAATTTACAAAAGCATCGTCAACGTCAAAAGCGAAGTGCTTTAATTGCAATATGTTTGGGACGCCGAAAAGAAATTGAGGTACTTGTTACAAATGCGGAAAACCTGATCACGTATCAAAAGATTGCAGAGCTGCAGTTCCAGAAGTACAACTCATAAACGACATAGTCATTCAAGAAGAAGTTCATCCAGGGTTGTTTTTAAATTTTATAATTGAGATTGAAAATTTAATGTCAGGAATGTTTTATGTAATAAATGTGAAATCATTAATTGACACAGGAAGTCCTATAAGCTTAATGAAAAAAAGTGTTTTGCCCCAATTAAATAATTATGAATCTGTAAATATTCCACAGGTGACTGGAATCAATGGAAGCAAGTTAAAAAGCTTGGGTTTACATAAGTCAAACGTCAAAATTATCGGTACGTCTCATTTGACTAAGTTTTATGTTGTCCCGGATCCTACGATGAACCAATGTTCAATATTGGGTCATGATTTTTTACATACGAGTGGAATAAGCCTGAATTTAGATATTCGTAATGGTGGTGAGTGTAATTTGGAAACCGCACTCGAGATTTTTCGTATAGATATAATTACGGAAAATAGTAGTACAGATGAGCTAGTTGTGGATCCCAACATACCAAATGATATCAAAAGTGAGCTGCTTGACAGTTTTCAAAGGAATTATGAGAATTCTGACGATGGCTCGCATGTTGAACCAATCGAATATAAACTGTCCATTAGGGTTATAAACGATAAACCTACATATTCCTCATTCACCAAGGCGATTATCATTTTATAAAAAGGATGAAGTTCAAAGTATACTTGATGAATTACTGAAAAAGAAAGTAATACGTCCATGTTATTCGCCTTATTCAAGTCCAATAGTACTGGTAAAAAATAGTAACAAAGAAATTAGATTATGTGTAGGTTACCGAGCTATTAATTAAATTACTGAAAAGGATAACTATCCCTTACCTCGTATAGAAGCTCTGATAAACGAATTGCGAGATAAAAGATACTTTAGTAGTTTAGATCTCTGGAATGAGTTCCATCACGTAAAAGTAGCTGATAATTCTATTCAATATACAAGCTTCGTAACGCTGATGGGGAAGTTCGAATATATTAAAATGCCATTTGGGTCAAAAAATGCCCCTTCGGCATTTCAACGCTCTGTGCATAAAATATTTAAGGATCTTGTTAATGAGAAGAAACTTCAAATAACATATAAACAGGGTCTGTATAATAAGTAACCGGACTGAGCTTGCACCGCGCCGTCAAAGCGTCTGCCAACCGATATCTGGTGCTGTAGTAGTGGTGGGGGTCTCGATAAAGGGAACTGGGCTGCAGCAGTTGCCTCCAAGCGCTTGGAGAGATAGCATCGAGCGAGAGCGGAGTGCGTGTTCAGTTACGTCGTTGGAGTGAAAATGGAGCGTACGATCGAGCAACGTGTTAGCATCAAATTTTGTGTCAAACTCAAGAAAACGGCAACGGAAACTCTTCAAATGATTCAAAAGGCTTCCGGTGAGGATGCTCTGTCCAGAATTTAAGAGTTTCAGTGGCACAGAAATTCCCGGGAGTGCCGCGATGACGTCCATGACAAAAAGCGCGTCGGTCCTCCATCAACGAGTCACACGGACACAAATGTGCAAAAAGTGCCCGATGTGTTGAACAGTGATCGTCGTCTGAGCATTCGGGCTATCGCAGATGAGGTTGGAATTGATAAGATGACCGTTCACAACATGGGCATGAGGAAGATCTGCGTGAAGCTGGTACCCAAACACCTGACTGATGAGCAAAAGGAGCGTCGTGTTGCTGTCGCTTCGGAAATCCTCGATCGACTGCAAACCGAACCAGAGTTCCTACAGCCCGGATATGGCACCAGTGGACTTTTTTCTGTTCCCCAAGATCAAGAGACACCTTAAGGGGACGCGGTTCGGGACTCTGGAAAACGTTCAACGTGCTACGACGAGGGCTCTAGACAGCATCGAGGTTGCCGACTTCCAGGGAGCGTTCGGGGATTGGAAAATCCGGTATCAGCGTGTTATCGACTCCAATGGGGACTACTTTGAAGATTTCTAAAGAAAAATTGTACATATTTTGCCTATAAAAAATTTCCTGAGGTCAGTCCGGTTACTTATTATTCAGACCCTGCATATGGATGATATTTTAATTGCGACAAGGGATATAGGGGAACACCGCGAAATAATTTCAAAGGTATTCAGACTTCTGAAAGCGAATAATTTGGTATTGAGATTGGATAAATGTAAATTCATGTTTAATGAAATAACTTATCTAGGGTATAATATCTCTGAGAAATTAATTTGTGGAGGATCTTATAAGTTTACCAACGCAAGATTTAGAAGCGATTACATCACAAGCTGTTAAGAAGATAAAGAAACGTAGGATTAGAATGAAAAATATTTTGATAAAAACTGTAAACCACCAAAAATATATGATGTAGGCGATCTAGTTATGACATCAAATGTCGATACTACAGTAGGAGTGAATAAGAAGCTAATTCCCAAATATAGAGGTCCCTATAATGTAAAGAAAGGTTTAGGTAACGATAGGTCCATTTGATACCCCACACGACTACAATTGATAAAAAAAACTTGTTTAAGTGCCAGTTTAGTATTAAGGGGGACCTCCCTTAAAAACTATTGAAATTATTGATAAGAACTCAATTTTCAAGACACGACCACTTTTGATCTTTTGACAAAGCTCAAGCTTTGTTGATTTTATAGTTCCTGAGGAAACGTGCTGTGACGCATGGACAGACGAACAGATAGGAAATTGGTAGATCTTTGTAAAATTAGATTTAACAAAGCCCTAAAAAAATCGTCGATGATGCATTCTACTGAATTAGAAGACTTATAAATTTGAATTAGAAAGATTCAACCGTTGATCTGTCGATTTTATTTTAAACTCTAGCTTTGAAGAAGTTTTTAAAAATTCTTCCTATATATTTTTAAAATTTTTCGTCAGGAGCTTTCGGTTTCCTATCGGACGTGTCCTCAGGTAGCGGATAGAGGGTACCCTAACCTGATAGTTGGCGGGTATGTGGGAAATAAAATACCACTCGTGAACCAAAACCGACTAAGTCGAAGCACTGACAACGCTCCACTTAGTATTTACTTATCATGGAACCAGGACAACAACCTCCGATCGGGTTGGATAAACGGCAACGACTATCGCAAAGTGTGAAGAACTATTCTTTTGGAACTTGGAATGTTAGATCATTGAACAGACCAGGTGCACTGCGACAACTTCTAGATGAAATAAATAAGAAATATAAAATAAACATCCTCGTAATGCCAGAAACTAGATGGTACGTTGAAGACATATTTGACATGCAAATGCACAGCTTGTTTCAAAGTGGAAAACTGCAAGGAAGCCATGAGTTTGGAGTGGCTTTCATTATTGACAGCACATTCAAATAAATTATCACTGACTTCAAGCCTGTTAACAAAAGCCTCTGTGCGACTCGTATCAAGACCAAATTTTTTAATGTTTGGCTGGTCAACTGTCATGCGCTCACAAAAGACAAGGAGGAGGCAATCAAGGACAAATTTTATAGCACCCTGAAACGCACTGTCGATGCATTATCGTCAAATGAAATTAAAATTGTTCTGTGTGACTTCAATGCAAATATCGGAACAACTAGAGGACACAGCCTCCATGCAGAAACCAGTAACAGCAGACAACGGTTGATAGGCTTTGCGACTAGTAGAGGGATCACAGTAAGTTCTACACGCTTTCACACATCGGCACCTCCATAAGAGAATCTAGGCATCCCCAGGCGGATGCACATTCAACCAGATCGACCATATTCTCATACAAAACGAGCCGCCACCAACATTCTCCATACGCTCTCGTTCCGCGGCGCTGTCTGTGATTTGGACCACTACCTTATGAGAGTCAAGTTCCGATAGCGCGTCTACAGGAGCTGTAAAAAGGAGCATCAGTTACTCTGAGGTACCAGATACACAAGCTAAGTGACAGCTCAGTAACGTCCCCATACATGTCAGTGCTGGAAAATCGCATCAACATATCCACGCAGATAGGGTAAAGTGATAACAATATCAAAATCATGTGTAAGACAGTAAGGAATGCAGTAACAGGAGCAGCCAAAGAGGTCTTTGGGCACCAGCCAAAGAAAATTAGGAACGACTAGTACGAAGAAGAATGCAAGGAAGTGATTAAAAAAGGATCCAGGCACACAAAGAATACATTCAGCGACAAACTTGGGACAAAGAAGAACAATATAAAAGCCTTTAACCAGAAGCTAAAAAATGTGCCGAAGAAAGAAACGACTGACCATCAATACTAAGACTCAACAGATAAACGAAAATACAACCCTACATGAAGTCAGATAAGCGTATGCCTCTATCAAACAACTAAGGGACGGCTTCAATCCACAAACAAGTCTTTGCAAAAGTGTACAAGGAGCAATCATAGGCGACCCAGTTGAAACTAAAAACAGGTGGCTGCAGTATTTCCAGAAGCTATTCACAGTGACCTCGACAATAACTGAGGCAAGAGTTTCCAGTCTCACCACCAACCAGAGACGAAATACAGGTAGCCATATGGGACATCAGAAAACACAAGGCCCCTGTAAAAGATGGAGTACCAACAGAACAGCTCCAGAGCGGAGGTCTCCATCGACATAACCTTTTGCCGGGGGACAAATTAAGGTGTAAAAATTATAGAGGCAAATTAAAGCTGAACTATGAAAGTATTATAGAAGAGTATCAGTGAGGCTTTCAAAGTGAGCGGTCTACAATAGACCAAATATTCTCAGCAAAGCAGGTGTTCAAAAAGTACTAGGAATATAACGTCCATGTGCATCAACTCTTTGTAGACTTCAGGCAAGCATACGGCACTGTGCAAAATAATGCTTGACATTGGCGTCTCAACCAAAGTAGTCCGCATGGTCTGAGTCACGATACTAAACACAGACTCCGCGTTCAAGGCAAACGGTGAGCTAATGGACAGCTTGATAATGGAATCAGGCTTAAAACAAGGTGACGGACTTGAACACGTCATCAGCTCCACACAATTGGTACAAAAGTATATGCTGATGATGTCAATATTATAGCGCGGTCAATCTTAGATGCCGAGGGAGCATTTCTGAGCCTAGAATCTGAAGCAAACGAATTGGCCTTAGAGTTAATGAAAATAGAACCAAATTCTTGACTCAAACGAGAAAGAAAACTCCAGTTCGACTAAATCTGACCGTAAGCACCTACAAACTTCAAAGTGTGGATAACTTTGTATAACTTGGAACCAACCTGAATAGAGAGGCGCTAGAAAGGAAGAGATTGGATGCCACATAAACGCTTCGAATAAAACGTATTGCTGCGTACTTTCTATTCTAAGGTGCAGAGTGGTGCACATGCAAAATAAGCTCCGCATTTACAAAACACTAGTCACACCTATGCTGTTATATGGGAGTGAAACATGGACCCTGACGAGCGAATACAAAAAGGCCGTGGACGCATTTGAATGCAAAGTGCTTCGGAAAACCTACGGCCCGGTAAAACAAGGAACAGAGTGGAGACTACGTTCCAACGATGAGTTGTATGAACTATTTGACAATCCAGTTATTTTTTTCTTGCGTTAAGCTACGTAAATTGCAATAGCCGGGCCATGTGGAAGGATCGAAAGAAAATCGACCATCTAAAAGAACATTAACGTGTACAGCACAAAGTAGACGTCCAGTGGGAAGACCAAGGACTCGATGGGATCACATGATAGAAGCTGACAGCAGCTTCTTGTTAGGAGTAAAAAACTGGCAGACAAAGTCACAGAACCGTGATGATTGCAGATGATTAATACTTGAGGCTAACGCCCGGCTTGGACTGTCGCGCCATAGATGAATGGGCCCTTGGTAAACTGTAGTCAGAACAAAAAAGGAGGATGCGGTCAATGGACTAAGACATTGGAGGCGCTTATTGCAGGAAGCAAAGGCCCAAGAGGGGCTGTAGTGCTACAAAGAATTGGTAAATTGAGCAATTAAATACGGTAATAGTGCAAGTGTAGTTTATGTTGAGCATTGACGACTCTAGTAAATGGTTTAAGTGCATGGGTAAAGTTCAAAGATACTAAATTATATATATAGCCAGAGTACCAGTTTCACAGCTTTTGAAATTTTGACGAGTACTCAAATGCTATGCACGGAGGATATTCGAATTAAGAAATAAATCGAAAACGATGATGTGGAGAACTTTGATCAACGAAGAAATGAAATCAGAAAAGTTGCGAAACTTCAGCTTGCGTAGCTGAAGGAAGACAATAAAAGAACTTACAATCTATGACAGACTTGCGGAAAAGTATGTTTTTGGAGATTTCGGGGCTATTAAAAGGACTCTCAGCTTATAACAGGTTTAAAGTTAAGAGTCAAATATTTAGGTGCAAATCTAGTCATGTAAGTAAAGCCGCATAACACATACCGCGTGGGGAAAATCGGGTATTGCGAAGGACCAAAGCAAAAAACAACTTGTGCCGAGTTTATGCAGCCAGCTCTGATCGAGATTCTACACGATGATGACGCCCTATACAACAGACTTAGAGCTGTTGCAGAATGGCAGATATCTAGGAGAAAAATTTGCCATCTTACACCAACTCCATACGATGAGTGATAAATGCTTGAGTCCACCAAATACCGGCCGATAGGACCAATCCAGCCAGAACAGCCGAAAATGATTTTCTTTAAATTGGTTATTGAACCTGATTACATTTTCTATTGCTATTTCATGGGATTCATGCACTTTTAACACATTTATAATGACGCTTACAATCCGTGCGTCTTATAATTCATCCGAAGAATCACCTGAACTAACTCTTGTTGCCGCCAACGAGAATCGAACCAGGGACCTTCGGCTTATGGGATGAGTACTCTAACCACTACACCACGTGGACATATATATATATATATATATATATATATATATATATATATATATATATATATATATATATATATATATATATATATATAGGTATATAAATATATGGAATTTAATGTTTGCGTGGTGCATGAGGTTTTCACCAAGTTTTCAGGAAAGGTGTATTGAGTAAATATGTCGGCTAACGAGCGAAAACAGAATGGTAGCTAGTTTAGACGAAAAATTACGTACGGAGGTTATTTAAACGATGTAATGAAGCTCACAATCAAAAATTCACATTCTAACCGTCTGAGACAAAACGGCGACCACTCAAAGGTAAAAAAACGTGCAAAAGTATATTATTGTATTTGTGGCTAAGCCCTTGAACCGATGGTAATGAAACATAACATTTGCAAAATGGCGGCTAGTCAAAATTAGACATTTTAAAGACTTCTAAAAGTCACAATCTTGATTCGATTTGCATGAAACTCAATGTTTAGGTAAATGATCATCAGAAGGAATGATCTTTATATTTGCGTGATCATCTTTGAGCAAGTTTCAAAATGGCGGTGGTTCAAATATTCAATTTCTTAAGCTTCTTCTAGCCCTCTAGCGGCAGAATTTGATGGAACTTAGAATTTTGAGTTATTGAAATAATTTCTTTCATCATACGAAAAATTATGAAAATCAACCCAGATAAATAAACAATCAAAAATTTAAAACTTAATAGTTTTAAGTTGCAATTTTCAATAAAAGTCGAATATTTTTGTTCTGCCCAAAGTAAAACTCCGATTCGAACGAGAAAACGAGAGACTATAAGATAGATATCTTTGAAAATAATCCAAAATCAAACGTTCAAATTCAAGGCTGCGGCCCACCAAGGTCAGAAAGTAAGCGAAATTTGTTACTATAGCGGCAACTGAAGTATTGAATGTATTTTTATGGAGATGTTTGAAATGGCTTTCATTTGAAGTATTTATTCAATAGAAAATTTTTTCATAAAGAAAGTTTGACTTTCAAACCATCGGCCAATCTAGTTACTATTTGCTTTTTGAAAATAACGATGCCCACGAGAAATTAGACTTTCCGGCTGGTGGTACCAACGGAAATTTTTTAAAACAGAAGCTCACGCATATTGGTATGAAATTCTAACGGTTGGAGTAGAAAGCTTTTCCTACTATAAGCATGACAACAACTCTTATGTCCTGCCAGCTATTAGGAATATACGAAACTCTAAGGCCTTCTGAATATCTATCGTGATCATTTCATTTAGACCTGGGGAATTCAGAATGTACGGCAAATCTGAATTGCATGCTTAAAATGACGGGCGCTGGCCCTGTGTCTTCGTGTAGTGCAAGCAGTAGAAAAAAAGATGTTAACGATTTATCAAGATCTTAAGTGTATCTGTGCTACTTTGAGCCCAACTTTCATGAACTTGTCACAATAGGTATTGTATGTTACTTAGAGGTTTTCAGAGGCAACTGGCCTCATCGGTACCTTCAATGTTTATGCACAATGATTTTCATGAAGGTCTTACAGCCATACAAAAAGTATTTCTGATAAGCCTTTGCTCAGCTTTATAAATTGACCAATAATTTACCATTTTAGCATGGTTAAACTTTATTCTGCATTCTGAAAAATAACTAGAACATATATGCCAAAATACGGACAATGTCTTCCATAAAGAAGGGCATGATAAGCCTATCTTTAAAATAATCAAGCTAGAACTGTAACCATACTAAAAGGTAGTATTGTACAATTTTTGTATAAGACTCTGGTGCTTACAATATACCGGCTAAATTTTTTTTTTTTTTTCCTCTACCTAACCTTCGTTAGGTGTGTATTGGCTATGGCTAATTAGCACAAGCCACTAAATTTTTTCAAGTTTTCGCAAGTAATTTTTATCTGACGTTTCTACATGCGCTAACTAAAACTTAACTACTGTTCCAGCTGATACTCTATTTTATCCCGCTACAAAATTTTTTAATCAAAATTATTTTCATGGAGAGGAAATTAAAATAAATATTTGACATGAAGGGGTTCGCCCTTGAAAACTAGATTGAATCCACCAGCACCCAAACTCCAGAGAAAATATCCGCCCTTGAGACTTTTCTGAATTAGATAAAATGGAAGTAATAAAGTTATATAAGCTGCCTTCATCGGAAAGAAATGAGCCGATATCATGAAAACCAAGCTTCAAGTCATACAAAACTTTTTCAATTAGCATTTCTATTTCTTAACTGTAAAATTGCATAATCTTACTGGAAGCCACACAATAACCTCGCACATGAGCTGATAAACAGAATGATGGAAAGCTACTAATTTAGCTTTTCAAATTATTTCCAAATATATATTATCATTTAAAATTAAAAATTGAAAAAAGTTTCTTTTTCTGAAAAAAAAAAAAGCAAGAATTGTACTTTTATCTTTGAAACTAAATTGACACCTTAGATAAGTTCCATATATTCCTAGGAAAGCTTCAGTTACACTTATCATTACCTCAGATTCAATTCATGATTGCATTTCTCAAAGAATCTAACCACTCAAAATTTTCATCTTCCCGCAAGTTTGACGTAAATAAGCTATAAATAAAAGAATCTTCTTTCTTTGATTTTGTAAGGTGCAAAAATGCGTGATTTTATCATTTTTAAAAATATCAGCTTTTCTCGATATTTTGCCAAAAATTTTCAGATGATTCCTTAGGTGAGACTAAGTCAAGGTTACTAAAATTCATATGTTTATTGGCTTTTCTTGAGAAAAAGTCATGCTGTGAAGTTATACCATGAAATTTTTTAGAAGAAAATTTGAAAAAAATTTTATGATGCAATAAATTTTTTATCTTTTCATTGTTTAAATTTTAACGATTTAAGTGTTCTGTGCCGAGGTATTAATGATATCAACATTTCTATTGTTTACTATCAAAATTTTGTGATATTTATATATATAAAAAGTATATAAAAACGTAAAGAAGTGTTTTTCAAGCGATACAAAGTGCACTAATGGTGTGGGAGGACCATTGATGAATTTGGTTTAACGCCAAAAACTGAAATTTCAAGTTTAAAGTCATCTGTAATTAGATGAATTAAATAGTTGATGCAATAGCAATTAAATAAGTTTTAGTTCTCTTTGATTCATTACGTTATTTTAAGTTCGTGATTGTGATTATGGGTGCCTCAAAGGTAGAATTGATTGGGATGTGGAGACTTCGAGAAATGGGACCAAATTAGTATGAAACACAGGTGCATTTGTAGTAAATGTGAAGATGTTTGTCAGGTCAGATACTTCAATCGAATTCAGTGATAAGATATTTCATTTTACACTCTTTGGTGTTCTAAACATTGAAGATTGGGTTATTTGTCTGGGACATACAGTCTTAGTAACAATTATTTGCATCCACTTCTTGCATATTTACATGAATATTAAAGAATAATTTTTTTTCGGGAAAACATTCTAATTTTATCAATAATTGGGTTTCAGCTTAAGGAGAATCATAAAATTTTGGTAAAATTTGATATTTGAAATATTTCAGAAGGTAAATACATAAAACAGAAATTAAAGTGCGTTCGAAAATAAAGGAGAATTTTATCATATAATTTTTTTTTGTGGCGCCATCTGTGAATGAGATAGTGCGTTGGAAAGTTACATCTCTCCCTGACCCAGTGAAAGTTTGGTGACATTCGGTTCAGTGGAAGCGAAGTTATTGCATCTAAAGTGACAGTATAGTTGTGTGTGCAAAAATGAGTTTCGAACAAAGAGCTAATATCAAATTTTGTTTTTAAAAAAAGAGCTAATATCAAATTTTGTTTTAAAATCGGTAAAACTTTTAACCGAAACATTTGAATTGATGAAAAAAGTTTTTTTCGATGATTGTCTATCTCGTGCCAGAGTTTATGAGTGGTTTACACGTTTCAGAGATGGTCGTGAGGACATAAATGACGATGAACATACGGGCCGCCCAAAATCGGTGATCACCGAAAACTTCATCGAAATTGTGCGTGAATTTATCAAAAATGAGCCGAAATCATCGTTGAAATTCATGGAATCCGAGTTGAATATCTCCAAGACATCGAGTTATCGTATTTTAACTGATCATTTAGGCTTACGAAAGGTCTGTATAGTTTTGTTCCACACAAGTCAAAGTGCGTTCCAAAATAAACAAATCTTTTGTCATAAAAATCCACTCTTGTGACTGATTTTTGACTAACAATCGCATTTTAACCCTCAATCACTCAACGTATTCACCTGATTTGGCTCCCTGTGACTTCTACCTATTCGAGAAATTGCATTTGGCCATGAAAGGAAAACGCTTTGCGTCCGTCGAGGGCATCCAAGAGGCTTGTACCAACATCCTGAAGGACATTTCGGTCAATGTCGTGAAACACTCTTTCAAAAAGCTTTTGGATTACGCAAAACAGTGCATCGAGGCCGAAGGAGACTATTTTGAATAAAAAAATTTGAATTTATCAGAACAAAGCTCCTGTCGTTTTCATTTTAGCTCAGTCTCGTTTGTTTTGGACCGCACCTTGTATGTTACTCGTATTTCGCAAACTTCGGCGCCTAGAAATGCCCAAAGAAGAATCAATATCACAGAACAGCAAATTTTTTTGGATGCTGTTTGTTTTCAGGCTTAAGGGTTTTATGATTGAAACTTTCCTAGCATTAAGAATGTATTAAATTTCTACTTTATGATCCAATTTACAATATTATTTGCATTCGATTAGAATTTGAGTCAAAGTCTTATTAAGTTAAATTCAAAAATGTTCTGAAACATGGCCACAATAGACGAGCTAAATATGGGAAAATCTATATATTGGAACAGCTGCTACAAACAACCTTAAAAATTCGGAAATAATTTGATTCTATTAATATTATTAACATTACTAATGAATTTATCATCAATCGAATGAAAATCGTGGCCTCCTCGTTGACCTTCCTATCAAAATTCGATTCTATTAAAAAATTCTTCAGCGTGATACTGACCATATCACCTTATGGAGAGCTAATACATTCGATCATGATAATTAAATACTCTAACTATCTCTAAGCGAAGGCCCGAAAGGGGCTGTAGTACTACAAAGAAAAAAAAATTCTGCTGTCATTTTGATACTTCGAATATCAGCCGTATTAAAAACCACTCGAGGTTCAGAAAAATCTGAGAATAGTACATTTAACCCATTATCATTTCGAGAGTTGCACTAAATAATAACCAAAATCACAAGATCATTAGACCTTTTTAGCATCTATGACTTTTAAAGGCCTTTAAACGTTCAATTTTCGACCAGCCAACATTTTGATCTACCCTATTTCCAAGTGGAATCAACATCGGTTCAAAGATTTGGCTAAAACTACAATGACAAATTTTTGCACTTTTTAAACTTTGATTGGCTGCCATTTTGTTTCAGATGATTCAACTGCAATAAGCCACTGAGACGAATTTCGTCCAGATCGGGGCTATTATTTGGTATATAACAGAAGTTAGGGGTTTTCGTTTAAAAACCCCGCCATGTTGGTTTCGCTGGGCAGATTTGGCTAGTTAATGGGCATAGTCAAGATTCTTTTTACCGGAGCTCGATTGTGGAGGCCTCTCGTTTTATGTAGACATCGGGCAATGCGAAAGCTTTGAACATGTTGTTGCGAATTCAAGCCGTTGTCGGCATTCTCTTGTTCATCAAACCGAACCGAACATCAAGTTCTGGATTCCTTGGGCACACATTTCCTTTAAAATATTTAAGTATTTTTCCTGCCTTAATTCCTTTTTAGAACTATTTTTAAATTTCCTCTTTTATTTCCATTAGCAAAAAAATCATAATCATCCATCTCCATTAAATAAATTTCAATTTTTTTAAATGTCTTTAACAAAAAACATAACTCTCCAATAGTTAATTCATTCCATAGCAATTGTTGTTTCATTTCATTCATTGCAATTGGACAGCAATCATAAAGTAATCAATACCATCCAATTCCTTTAGGACGCTTGTTCCAGCTCAAGCGTAAGCAACTTGGCTATCATAATGTTATTGATGCGAGCATTTTATCGCATGACTTCAATTGGAACTTGATCGTTCAATCTCTAGAAGGAGAAGGAAATGCCAGCAAATTGTTCGAACACTCACCTTTCTAACATCAACAGTTGCGTAGTGGGGTTAGTAACATACTTGATTTCCAATCTGGGGTTCTACTGAGACCGGAACCATAGCTTTAAGTTCCCTCAGGGGCAAAATCTTTTCAATTTCAGCAAATGCAAATATTTCTGAGTGGATGATGATTTGCGTCTAGCTATACCGATGCTTGATGCTTTCATGTTTATATGCAAATCACCATACATGCAATTGAAAACATTGCATTTGGCGAACGTTTTGAAAGGTTAATAGAGGGATCGGGATTGAAGCACGGTGAACACCAAAGACATTCAATTTTAATGGCAGTGGATGATTGAGAGGACAAAGGGTTGCGGGATTGGATTCTGGCGGTTGGGTTCAGTCTGATGGTGGCTAGAGTCTGAGCTAGTCAGTGAGGAATTAAAAGTGAATGACTAAGCGCGGAACGTTTTGTGGAGTGAGTTTGGGGAAATTAACGAAATTTCGCAGTGAAAGTTTGAGTTAATTGGGATATCTTCGAAAATGTTTGACTCAAGCGCGCAAGAAAAAGACTAATACTTCTACCTATTTTTCCGCGTCTTATAAAGTTGATATAGTGTATGAATTTAAGTCGGTAAACGACCAAAAGTAGGCTGATGTTCTGACCTAAGGTAAATGACAAACAGTGAAAAATTTCATGAATTTCCATGAATGAGGTCTAAATACAATAACAAAACAAACCCACATGAACGTCGTGACCAAATAATCATAAAGAACACTTATTAATTATCATAGTATAATTAAGTTAAAATGAAATTAATTTTTGAGAAATGAATTGCATATTTGAACTAAGAAAAAATTAAATGATCTGTGGTGCATTTCGAAATGGTAATTTTAACCTGAGCATTGGGAAAAAGTGAAAAAAACTACAAGCTACTAGTTTTTTAAAGTAAGCACATTTATCAGCAACTGTTAAAATGCATGTGGTGGGCCAGCATGGGTAAGAGAATACCCCGGCAGAACCTTCAACACGAATGAGCGCTAGCCAGCCTTAGATGCCAGCCTGGGTCAAGTATCCCTCTGCCACTTTCTAACATAATGTCTGCGACTCAGTGGCTACTTAGGTTGTGATGATATTGGGAAACCAAATTCGTACTACCACAAACACCATCATAAAAAAAAGTGAAAATATAGGGCTATCCATTTTACGCTTGGGAAAGTGAAGCTAAAGAAAACACATAAAATATTCAGATAGAAACAAAATTTTTAATTTAATTTAAGGATTGAACCTCGCCATTACACATGAAACATAACATCATTCATATGTCCAACACGGGTCGTTTTATAGGCCTCAATCCTTTTGAGGTAATTTTCAATGACTTTTTGGTACATTTCCGGCAATATCTCGGCCATAACTTCACGAACATTGGTTTTCAATTGCTCAAGATTTTGAGGATTGTCCGCGCAAATACGATCTTTTGCATAGCCCCATAAAAAGAAATCCAAAGGTGTTAGGTCGCAGGATCTTGCGGGCCAATTGACATCACTCAATCTCGAAATTACGCGTCCTGGAAATTTCTCTTGCAAAAGCGCTCAATTAGCCTGTGTTGTGTGGCTTGTGGCTCCGTCCTGTTGGAACCACATGTTCTCCAGATCATTATCTTCAATTTCTTTCCAAAAATAATCGGTTAAGATCCGTCCATAGCGGTCAGAATTGACTGTAATGACTCTTCCTTGATCGTTTTCGAAAAATACGGGCCAATAAAACTATCAGACCATAATGCACACCAAACTGTCACTTTTCCTGGATGCAAAGGCCTTTCTGTGATCACCTGAGGATTTTGAGAGCCCCAAATGCGGCAATTCTGTTTATTTACGTAACCACTGAGCGAAAAATGAGCCTCATCACTAAAGAACATTTTGTTCGAAAAATCGTTATCAATGGCTTGTTGTTCAATCACCCAATTCGCATACATTCTGCGTTGTGTATGGTCTTGAGGGTTAAGTTCTTGAGTGAGTTGGATTTTGTACGGATGGAGATGCAAATCCAAATGCAAATTCCGCCACAATGAGCCGTAAAACAAGCCCAAATGTTGAGCACGTCGAGAAATCGACAAATTCGGGTCTTCCTCCACACTTTGAGCAACGACAGCGATATTTTCAGCAGACCGAATGTTGCGATGATGCACAGGCCTTGCAATATCAATAACCGATCCAGTCTCTTCAAATTTTCTCACTGTGTTCGAAATCGTTTGCTGTGTAGGTCGATTATGTCGACCGTAATCGGTTCGTAAAGCCCTAAATGTTGATACAGCAGAATCACCATTTCGATAATGAAATTTAATAATCTTAACGCGTTCTTCGGCTACTAAACGATCCATATTTCTAAATGGCAAACCTTCAACTAACAAAAAACACGCTTTGGATGACATTTAATTCTGACAGATGTCAAATGGCAGGGTTATACTTTCCTACCACGAAATGGATAACTCTGTATAAAGGCGCGAAGAAAAGGAGTTCTGAAAGATCGACTCGGGTCTTTGATTGCGCAGCTCACAGAGCCGGTAAGCCAGCTTACCTAATTAAAGATAAAGTTCAAGGCATTAGATGAACATACATTAAAGCAAGAGCTGAGCTGCATACTGATAGGTTAGTTCAGAAGTCAAATTCAACAGATGTAGCAACACAGCTCTCTCCAAAGCTGGTTATTGATAGTAAAAATGATGTCATGATGCAAAGCGTTATATAATTAGCAGCGCAAGATATTGAGTAAAACAGTAGTTTAACCAAGCAAGTGCAAGTATACGCCAAAAAGTAGGAAAACATGACCCTAAAACTCAGAACGAGGAGATTTTAAAACAACGCGATAAACATACCGAGCAGGCTAATATCTACTCACAGGCCATCTTCGAAGAGCAAATGAATATGGCAATAGTTACTGGCCAGCAAAAGACTCTATAAAGGTAAGTGTGGCAATCAAACAAATATATGGGAGCTACAGAATGCATTAGTTTAAGTCGAGCTATACAGCAGTTCATGGAGCTTGCTACAAATTGTTTTAAAATTAGTAGTATATTTACAGTTGCTACGCAAACAGCTGGTCTTCATCCCAAAGACAATCAAGCCTCCAAATGAACCATCATCACATCAGCTAAACTGCCATCTTAACACAGCGATGTAGTAAATCTAACATAAGCAGTCGGGCAACCTAATGGTGATCAGAAGTGGCTGCTCCTGACGAGAAAAGCTAGTAACCCCATCGAAACTACTTAGTTTGTTTTCATAGGTTATAGTCAACTACATCCGTCAAGTTTTCATCATTTAGACAGGGATAAGTAGTTCACTTCAGCCTCTTTAACGTCTTTAGGTTTGACATTCTCCTTGTAATGCAACGACCTTCTTCAGAGAAATTAATGGTTGCTTTTTGTACAATGTGTGCCGTTCACCTCCAGCCTCCGTGTCTGCTAACTTTAGCGAGATGAAAATTTTGAATTACTGTAGAGTAGCTTAATTGACACACCATAGAAAATCTCTAAAGATAATAAAAATTGATCGGGATGTTTTGTAGAACAAAGTATGCGTGATGAATGTTTTGTGTGTGTCCACGAATTTTTGATACATTTTGGCTTCCCCTGGACCCCCGAATTCATCAAATGATTTTTTTATTTCAGATTCTAAAAGTTCTAATCAAGACCTTTTATTTGATACATTTTAAGGGCTAATTCGTTACCAGGGGGGATAAACATTTAAACCACTTTTAAATTTTTGGGAAGGCCTTAAATTTTGAGAGGCTATCACTTCTGACCTTTTTACAAAGTTTGAGCATTCTAACTTCTATAGTTTCTTAGGAAACTAGCTGTAACGTACGGACAGACGGCCAGACAGGTCGCGAAACTAGTGGGTCTTTGTAAAAAAATGTTTATAAAGACCTGAAAAGTCAAGCTAGTCAGCTGAGCTCGGTCTTCTTTATAGCTCGCTGATCCTTGTGCCGGAACATCGGCACCCGTGCCCAGCGTGGACTCAAATACTCCAATCAACTACAATGGCGCCCAACTTGGGGCCCGAAGTGGGAAACAAGACAATTCTCCTTCGAGTTCTCACATTTTTAATTTTGATGTCAGCAGGATATTCGAATCAATTTTAATTGTTGCCGTCACTCTTTGATATTAGCATAGCATTCTTTGGACAGTTCAGAAAAGTAAAGATAGAGTAACCGATAAACTTTCCTCTGGTTTGTGATACTGAGGTCTTTAAATTCTTCGTTCTTGGTAGCTAGGCCGCCTAAACATGCCACTAATCTTATTGAACATTACATCCTTGAATGTTGCCAGAGGAAAGGTTTGCTAATTTTTATACAATTTGAAGTCGGACGGTTCTAATTTCGAATAAAAGCTTGGGGCTTGGATTTTCAAATACACTATTCGGAATTGCATCAGCTTGGTTGTGGCTAATCTTATGCCAGGCAATGGTAAAATCTGCATCGCGAATTCATTCTGAATAACTTCTGAATTAATTTTTTTATGATTGGTCAGTAGTTTGTATTAGCACACTTTGGAAGAGGAAAGGACCTTCTATTAAGAGAGAAACGCCTGCACTACTTAGTTTGTTTTACTACGAGTAGGTTATAGTCATTATGTTAGGCAGGGATAAGTGGTTCACTTTAGCCACTTCAACTTTGACATTCCCATTAAAATGTAACGCCCTTCTTCAGGGAAAGTAATGATTGTTTTTTTTACGTTTTCGCTTATCTCCAGCTTCTGTGTCTGCTAACTTTAGAGTGGTGAAAATTTTGAATTACTGTAAAGCAGCTTAAGAAAATCTCTAAAGATAGTAAAAATTGACAGGAATGTCTTATAGAACAGAGTACGTATCATAAATGTTTTACAGACCAGCTTCTTAGTGCGACAAAGAATTTGGCATAGATGATCCCAAAAATAGCTAGTTGACAAGCACGTGTCTGCAGTCGTAAAGCCAAGTTAGTCAGCTGAGCTCGGTGTTCTTTATAGCTTGGTCAACCTTGTCCCAGAACACTGGCACTCATGCCCTGTATGCACTTTAATACTCCAATTTACTACAACGGTTAAAATTTTAGAGTATATTATATAACGGGCTAAACGCCCGATTAAGGTAGATACACTACAATTTGAACGGTTGTCATAAAAAATAAATTTAATTCTGCGTAGTAGAGCCGACTTGTTGATGTACTATTACGAAAGCACCTAGATGTTTAGTGCGTATTATTTACCAATTATTTCGCTGAGAGAGCATTTTAGTACAAGGCAAATGAGGCAATGAAGACATCCCCTTTTATACCAGAAGTTTCACATGGATCCGTTCTAGAGTCTTTACCTTAGAAGGTAGTGTGCCAAGAAGTATACAAGTGACCATTACACATTTTGTAGATGTCATTGGAATAGTCGCAACTGGAGGCCACCCTGATGATGTGTTAATTTATGCTAGTGAAACCGGAGTGCAAGGCGATGGAAGAAGATGCCAAAGTATGTGAAGTTTTACTGTCCAAGATTTATCAAATGTAGACAAAACTGGATGAATGGGAGATGCTAAGCTCGGAAACGGCATAGTTTGCAGGACAGCTTGCAAAACAGTGGATTCACCAAGGGATCGACTTCGCAGAAATGAGAAGGAAACGCAAAATATAGCACAACAAAGCCATAAGCAAATCATGCAGGAATAATAGCTGAAGATAGCTGAACATGGTGAGTAGCAGAATACTAATGCATGTCCATTTGTGAGGAGAGAAGGTGTGGAATAGATTTTATTCGGTTAGAGCCCAATACTACCAAAAGTGCTCTGCAGCTATTTTGGCTTTGGGGTGCAAAGGAACTTCCTCTGCCGCAAAAGAAATATGTACTTATATATACTCTCTTTGGTTGTTTCATCGAGCAGGGAGTGCCAGCTAAGGTCATTTTACTTACTTCTTATAGAAGTTTGAAACTCCAGTCAACGTTTTAACAAGCTAATGGAACCTATCAAGCAGATAAATTACGAATGGGTTTTCTGCCAAAGTTTAGAACTGAAGTCATCATTTGGTCATAGTTCCAAAAATATAGGAATATGTAGTGGAAGGTCCCCTGAACAATATTTAATAAAGCTTTTTAAGTTCAATTTTTCAGTTTTTAGTAAATATCTCAAAAGGATGCATCAGAGAGGAAAATTATTAAGGACCAAATGTAAAATTTTTTTAGATTCTTGGCAATGTAGCAAAGTCTTATTTTTTACATTGTTTTGAGTCTCAAAGGTATTTTTTAGTTTTGGACGCACTGTAAATTTTATTGTCCACAAGATTAAAGCTGGCCTATTTTCACTTATTCTTTTGTGCCATCTTGTGAAGATTTACGAAATTGCAAAATTTAGGGGCTCATAGGACCTTGCATTTAGCTTTTTGAGCATATCTTAGAAGCAGTGCATTGCTGGAACTCAATAAGCCTTTTAAATTTCCTGCAAAACGATTTCTCACACTTACTCTTTTATTAGAAATAAAGGTGTCAAATTTGGAAAAAAATTGTCCAAAGCTTGTTATAGGCCCAAAGGATCCTATTAGCAGTTTTTTATGGATTTTTTTAAAACCAATAACCTCTAGAAATTTTTATTTTTCATTTGATCAGAACCGAAATTAGTGCTATGCCTTCAGGGAATGCTTGGTAGGTATACCAGTAAAAAATGAGGAGAGAATAAATAACAAAAAGGATTGAGGGATGTATGAAAAAGTTGTGTGATGACCACATGCATGAGCTATCAGCATAATTGATCATTTAACTCCAATTCGAGCCTTCGCCTTATGTAGTAGTCATCTCCAATCGGCGCGGTTCTGCGACCTCGGAGATCCCATGCAGAGATTCTGCTGTCAGCATCGGTTTAATCTTCTCATTGTTTCTTCGGTTTCCCAACTGGAGGTTTTCTTTGAACTTTACCGTTCAACCTCCGTCTGGGGAGCCTGTGCTCTTCCATTCTTTCCACATGTCTTGTCCATTTTAGCATGAGCAATGAGGAGCATCAATTCTAAAGTTTCTTTATCAATCCAATTTATCGGTTCTGCAAAAATAGTAACTGCTGCAAGTTGGTAAAGGAGTGTCGGAGCTCAACTTAATATTGTTTGTCCGGGCTAAATGCAATTAATGGAATACTGAAGTGATAAGAATTATCCAATACTAGTTCTATGGTCAGACTTACTTTCTTCTTTTTTCTCTATTATTTTTTTTTTAAAGAACTCAATTCAATACACCTTGTATTTCCGTTTAAAGACTAAATTTTAATAGGTTGTTTATTTTTTCCACGTTTACCTGATCATATAAGAACATAGTCCTAAAATGATGTCTTTTGTAGCTGTTGTGGCTATGTTAGCTTTGAATACATGAACTTATTAATAAATAGCTTCGTTCTTCTTGAACAATTAACTTCAAAACCAAAGAATTAACAAATTGATTTTTTAATTCAGCATTGAATGTAAGTGGTCTAGAGAAACCAATGGTATCTGCATTGCACCGCATGAAAATTCCAATGAGTTAAGAATGTCCTCGAAAAAAATGCAAGTAAGAAGATCAGATCAGCGGGAGAAGGACTGCCACCAAATGCATTTTAAGGGCTGTTTTACTGAGATAAGAAACCCTGTTGAAATCACGCCTTGTGTCTGTCTATCTGTACACGTCAGCAGTTTTTCTGCAAAACTGTAAAAGTTACTAAAGTTCAAAGTTTATAAAAAAAAAGCGCAGACATTTATAAAGAGTTCTCCTCATAAATTGCGGCGAACTATAAATAAAATTTTTGGTATTTAAGTGATGAACCACATGCATGGTTTTATAGAAATCTTTCCTTCCTCGTAAAATAAATCTCAGAATTAAATAATAAGTATATTTTGAGGTGGTAGCTTCGGAAGAACAAAGATAAAAAAAACTTTAAATCATGTGACGAGTGTGAAAGCTAGAGAAGTTATACAGAGAGTACATAAGGCAGAAAAGGTATATGACGGTGATGAAAAGGGAAGGAGAAGGATAAAGATTGACAATGAACCTTAAAAGTGGATTTAGTTATAGCCTTATTTTACAACAGCAAGATAGATTATGTTGCAACTACAGAAATGACGGTGACGAAATTTTTTAGCGAAAATTAGAAAATTTTGAAATTATTTCTACAATTAACCATTTCAAATACACTCACAGGCACAATTAACCGCCCACCCTGTAATTTTTATAGTTTTCCAAAACTATCAAATCTTACACAAATTTGATGAATGGTATGTTGAAAGCTACTTTCGATACATTATTTTTGATTAATTAAGTTTATTTTTTGTCTCCGGCTTCAAATTTAATAACGGGTGTTACCACCTCGGGCTCTAATGACTTCTTGAAGCCTGTTTGGAAGACCATCCATTAAATCCTGAATGTCCGACTAAGGGATACTTTGCCACTCCGCTAAAACTGCGGTCTTGAGCTCTCCTAGGCCAATAGGCACTAGTACTCTTGCCCGAGCACATCTTTTGAGGTTGTTCCAAAGGAGTTCAATAGGATTGAGATCGGGACTACGCGCTGACCATGACAAAGTTTGAATTCCGACTTCATTAAGGTATTGTGTCACAGATCTAGCGACATAGCAACGTGCATTATCATGCGTTAGCCTGTTATATTCTCCAATAAATGGAGCAAACGGTACGACATGGTTTTAGAGAACTTCTTCCATGTACCTCTGAGCGTTCACACGGCCTCCATCAAAGACGACAAGATCGGTACAGGCCCCATAAGAGATGCCTCCCCAAATTATTATTGATTCGCCCTGATAACCCACTGTTTCGGCTATAGCGCAGGGAGCAAACCTCGAATTTTAACGTCTGTAGCGCGCTGATGCCCTTCTGGACCACATAAGGCTATTCTGCTTTCATCTGAAAACAGTAAGTTCTTCCACTGCTCCATAGTCCAATCATAATATTCTCGCGCAAAACCAAGTCTAGTTCTACGGTGCTGTGGGAGAAGTTGTGGGGCACGAGCCGCATGA
Organism: Odontomyia ornata; assembly: GCA_963969285.1. Lineage (NCBI taxonomy): Eukaryota > Metazoa > Arthropoda > Insecta > Diptera > Stratiomyidae > Odontomyia > Odontomyia ornata. The sequence goes on from OZ017739.1 coordinate 387,023,159, forward strand.
AAAGCCCTTAAATCACTTTCACCCAGTCTTCTTCTAATCGTACGTTTACTTACACTAACATTTCTGACCTCAAAGAGATGCGTACGAATTTTAGTAGCAGTGCAAAAGCAATTTCTCAACACGTTGCTGATGATAAAACGGTCGTCTTGGGTGGAAGTCCAACGATGTCTGACTTGACCTGGCCTCCGACATTCCGTATTGTGGTTTGAGGTACAATGGGCATTCGGGCGATGTGACGTTGACTGTATCCAGCATCAGCTAAAGTCATAGCCCTAGCTGTACAAATCGCATCTAACGGCATTTTTATTATTTCAAACACTAAGCACAATCTTAAAGAAACAAATTAAACAACTTTTACACTTTCGGTGAAAATAGAACAAGAAATGTTATCTCGCCAACGTCACGGTAATAAGGTCAAAAAATCACTTATTCGTACAAAACCTACTGTGATACAAATTCCAAAACCAACACTGTTGTTTATTTTTCTTCCCAATTATCCACTCAATGCAAAACAAAGCCTGAGAAAAGCTATACTTAATGCAAACAACCAGGGTGACAAAAAGTGTAAGCGGGCGGTTAGTTGTGCCTGTGAGTGTATATGACAGTGTTGTTTGATTGAGAAGCAACCGTCTTGCCTATCGTACAATTTTGAGAAAAATTAGAAATCAAATCTGAACTACAAAATAAAAGTATTTTGTGTTTGGAACGGATCTATTGTATTAACACAAATGAATTTGTATAAATTTGGTCAAAAATTTAGGTTTTCAAAATATCAAGAATTTTGATAATTGGTGAAAATAAACTTTCCTACAAAAAACAAAAATAAATAGATTCTAAAGTTTGCAGTTTATTCTTCATGCAATCGATAAAGGTGGTATCGGTATTTTATTGTTGTTTTTGAAATGATATAATTCACGATTCTAAATAATTTATAAATATTTCTTTCTTTATTACAATAAAATCCCATATTTATGTACTGAACTATTTATCTGAATTGTTTGTTACATCAAGATAAGTGTATTGATGTAAAAAGAGAGGAGTAGGCATGGGTATGCTCCCTACAGAGGAACTTTATACTAACCATTATCTTCGTTAAAAAAATTTCAAGTGTCATCGCTCTCTCTCTCTCTCTCTCACTTTCTCTCTCTCTCTATGGGGAGATGTCAAAAAATGCAAGGGAAGTCGGTTTTTAATCCGTTAGAGTAAAACTATTGTGACACACAAATGAACGTAGAGATCACGGGCACATAGGCAAGCAGACAGTTCGTAATTTTTATGGGGGCTTGTAAGTACAACATAGTAAAACTAAATGGTCTTTTGTGTGGTATTTCATTCCCTGAGATAATAACTAACTCTTTATCTTTTCTCTTCTTTACTGGTGGTTTTTCACGAGTGGAAACTTCATCACGAACTGATCAATTAAAATTACTGAGCCCTGGTTGGCCTCAGATGCTCTTTTGATCAAACCCCGTTGGGGACATGGTAAGAAACAAAATGAGCCGTTGCCTTCGTAGGAGTTTTTTTAAAGCCATTTCGTGCTCTATTGGCTTCGCCGTTTGGATGCTTATCTATTATATCAGCTTTATTAAATTTTATTGGTACATTTAAGGTCCATCTATAGATATTTTCAAGGAGTTTTTTCACACATAAAAATAACCTAACAATTGTCTTGACAGTCACGTTTCAAATCAAATTTTAAACCGAGTTTCGGTCTGAACTTTTGTGCGATTGACTACTATTGGTTAGCGAGTTATATAAATTTCCAAGCCGAATGAATGAAGTATGATTTAGATACCCAATTGGGCATCTAATAAACATAATGAAAACTTCTCTTTGTCTATAATATTAAACAAAAATTTTGAACAAATAAGTCCCTAACACACTCGAATAGGCAATCAGTTTCCATTGACGTTTATATATAAATATTCTTTATGGCGACTCCGTGTCTGCTCAAAACAACTTTTTCGGAGAACACCAACCAAGACGTAATACAAATTTCTAGAAACATAATTTATTTTAAAAAGGAAAATAACCAAAATCACCACACCAGAAGTAACATGTGTTTTACAATTTCTTATTAATGATTCCGTGCGCCAATTTTTCGCAAAACAATTTCGAACAAATTTAATTTGGACATAATTTTCTTAATGGAAACATGTGGTACTACTAGTATGATAAATAGACCTATTCCATGCTAGACCATCATCGAGCAAATTACACCAAGATAATCTGGCAAGCCTAGTGTGAGGCAAGCGACCTGAACGTATGTCTCAGCAAAAATATATGGGAAACGTGGTATGAATTGCGGCGCATGTGATCAGTTGGTGCCAACTTTGTTTCAAGATTGTTTTGTGTTGGACAGGGAGTTCAACGCGAACCTATTTTGGTCACGAATGGAAGAACACATGGTGAGGTAGAGAACACTCGCGGGTCCATGTTCTACCCGGTGCTTTTTCTATCTTCTGCTAGCGTAGCTTTCATGCTGCTGCGCTATAGCACCTCCATTTTGCGTGTCATTCAACGTGAAAAACTCGCGAAGAAGAGCTTTTCCCGGAAAATGTTCTCTTTGAACGCAAAAAGATTTTAAATACAAATCTATTATCGTCTGTTGACTTTAAAAATCAAGTATTTATGCATCATGTTGCGCTTTCTTGAATTGAGGTTTGCGCTGATTTCTTTAAAGATGAGAATATTAGTTCAGTTCGTTTTGGGGAAAAATCGACAACTAGATAGGTGCAAGAAATTTGTTACGCGTTCTCGAATGGAATGGATAATTTTAGAAATTTTTGCGGAAAATTTTGTGGTTATAAATTTTCGACAAGAATTTGTGTCAACATTACTTAGATTTGTAGGAATCTAAGATAGGTCTTCAGACCTTGAATTTATTTATAATTACCGATGATTGTTTTGAAAGTGTGTTTTACATAAATGCGATGATTGACACGCCAAATTGTTATTATATTTTAAAATTAGTGTCAAAAGTGTGGTAAGTGCTCAGAATGGCATTTGAAATCTTAAGCTTTCTTGTGAACAAAGAAATCTGATAGTACTTTCAAGGGGTTACCACTGATTAGGTTAAGGCTACTTGAGGCCAACTGATGGTTTGGGCAAATTTGCACGAAAAGTAGAGCAACCCGAGAAGGTGGAGAGATAAGTATACTGACAAGATCATTGAAACATTTGGCGGTATTGATACGCAACTCTGATACAAAGCTGCTTAATTAAGTCTTGACTAACTTAGTGATCCTTATTTCACCCGGGGGTCACCTTAAACCCAAATGTAAATTATTTAACCCTTTTTATGGTATTTAGAAGTCGGGTTTTTAAAAGCAATTTCATTTTTTAGACTGGAGTGTCCTTTAGTGTGGATGCATAAGACCCTATTGCAAACTTTTGTATACCATATTACAAACGTTTCTTCATAATTACAAAAATTAATTAAAAACTCATTTATCAGAGAGGGCAAATTAATCTGAAAGCATGAATTAAATTTTAAAAAGTTTTATGAATTTAATTCGTTGCACGCAGTCTCGTTAACATAATCGCAAATCATCACGGTCCGTTAATTTAGCTTTTGTCATGCTTAACCATGTGTAGATATTATCTTTCGTTGACCATATGCAAAACAACAATAGAGAGATGCGAATGAAAGATACTCGTATGCATTAAAAAAACTAGTTTAAACGATGATAAGTAATTATCATGTGAAGAAAGTGGAAAAATTAGCATAAATTTGCGATCTTATTGATAATTTGATGTTAGTATAAATTCAAAGCATTTGCTTGTAGCTATAACTGTTGATAGATACTATAGAATAAGATAATTAGTATTTTCATTGCAATTCTTGCTATTTATAATGCATGTATTAAGAGAAAAATATTAAAATTAAAATCAAGTGTTGATTTATTAGATATGTTTGAAAAAAAAATACGGGAACTAGAAATGAACAAGAAAAAGTACCAGGAGAGTACTGCTGCCAGGCGGGTTTTGTAAATTAATTCCAAAATCAAACAACGTTGTCTGAATATCAAAGCTTGCATTGAGTGTAAAAACTGTACGTACGACCAAAAATTTTCAATAAAAAGCAATATATCACCAAAACGTTATAATTCTTTCAAAAATTAATTGCAAAATATAAGAATCTTAAGACTAGCAAATAAAAATATACTTAAAAAATAAAAGCTCAAAAATTGAAAGGTGGAGAAAGGTTCCTTGAAGCACTAAGCCTCCGTCTACGATGCGCAAAAAGTCTTCGTACGATCATTCCTCTGGAATATTCAATATTACCAAATTATATCAAAAAATAAGAATTTAGTTTTATAATTCATAATATTTGGTAGGATACCTTTTTGCTTTAATAATAGCCTGCAGTCTTTTCGGCATTATTTGAATTAGGTTACTGGTCATATCATTGGATATTAAACTATTCTTCTAGTAGCGCTGATTCCAGGGCTGCCATGCTTGTCAGATTCCTTTTTCGAACCTGCTTGTGTAAAACATCCCAAAAATGCTCTATAGGATTAATATCCGGAGATTGTGGAGGTGTCCGCAATACTCGGGTTGTATTATATGAGAGCCAAAGCCGAGTATTCTCCGCAGTATGCTTTGGGTTGTTATCATGCATGAAGATAAAATTTTTCAACATAATTTGGATCCAAATTATCCTTCAGGATCCACTATACCCTCAATGAATACTAAAGTTCTTACCCCAAAAGCACTCATGCGCCCCCAGACTAAAAGAAAGCCTCCGCCATGTTTCACATAGATTTTCATTCTGCACTTTCCTCCACACCATACATTTTCGGTCGGAGTTGAAAAGATTGAACTTGATCTTTTCGGTAAATATCACTCGTTCCCAGAATTCGATTGGATCTTTTTTGTACATTATATCAAATTCCTCGCATTTCTTTCGATTGAGCTCACTAACAAAATATTTCCGCCTAGCTGTACGACTAGGGTTACTATCTGACTGGATAAATCCGGTCGTGACCAGATTTTGAAAACTTAGACCGAAGTCTGCCCGGATTTTGTCCAAGACCAGATTTTTAGTCATGCCTCCCAGTCAATTGCATTTAATATTTTACTGAATTATCATAAACAAAATAATTTTTTATCATTCAAAGTATCTCGCCAAATTATGAAATTAATAAAAAATGTATCACGACAAAAATATTGGACTAGAATGTTTTATGTCATTGTTTTCTGGCGTATGGCTATTACTCCAGCTATTGCTGCATACGAGCAGTGCATTCAGAAGTGAGATAGATCTATCGCGTATGTGTATTTTAATTTGTTCTTTTGCGTTACGGCTACGTTCACGAGTTACGTTGATGAACATTATACATAGCAATGGGGCCTCTTCAATTAAAAAACGCTGTAAATTCACAGATCTACTAAAGGCAAAATACTCGTCGTTTAGAGAAGGAAGAAACGAGCAAGAAGTCAAGTGTACTATTTGTGATTCATTTGTGCTGCTGACATCGAAAAACTTATACATGCCGAAAAACACAAAAGGCAGGCGCGAATAAGTACATCAACAAGTAAGTTGAATAGTTTTGTTTGTAAGCAAGCAAGGTAATGAAGGAAGCGCAGTTGATGCCACACTCACATTTCACGTGGTTAAAGGCCATCAATCATACAAAAGCATGGACTGCACTTCGTTGTTATTAAGGAAACTATTTTCTGATTCCAAATTGGCTAGAAACTTAGCTTGTGCGAGGACAAAATCTGAGGCAATTGTTACCAATGTCATTGCACCTTATGCTGTTGCAATTCTTCTACAGAGTCTACAAGATATTTCATTTTTGGGGTTGACAACAGATGCCCGCAATCATAACGCTGACAAAATATTTCCCGTCGTTATTCAGTATTTTGATTGGAGGATCGGGATGCAAAGTAAATTGGAAAATGAAACATCGATAACCATTGCTAATCATTTACTGACTACTCTCGAAAAGTATGATTTAAAAAATAAGTGCGTCTCTTTCACCGGTGACAATGCAATTGTGAATTTTGGAGGAGTTGCAGGAAACCTAGGTTGTAATCTCTCATTTAAATCAGAACTTGGATCAAGAGATTGTTGGTGTTGGTTGTCCAGCTCATATTCTTCATAATCCAATACGCCATGCTACAGATCTGTAGGAATTCAACGTTGAATCTTTGGTGACGAAAATTTTTAATCACTTTTCGGTGTATACTGTACGAACAGAAACTCTGAAAGACCTATGGAGCTTTATTAAGATTAGTTATGAAAAATTACTGTATCATAGTAAAACGAGGTGGCTAAGCCTTTTTTCAGCAATCGAAAGGATTCTCAAATTATACGATGCCTTAAAAGAATTCTTTTTGACAACAGAAACGCCCCCAGTTCTGGTCAGGAAGCTTTTTCAGAGCAATACCAGCGAACTGTATTTTTACTATCTTTATTCGTTGATGGCTATATTTAATTCAAGAATACCGTCACTGGAAAAGGAGAAACACTCAATTGTTAAAGTGCTTTCTACTTTAAAAGGAACGACAGAGTCACTGAGTCAAAGAATCGAATATAACTTCGTTCCCTTAAAGATATGAGATCTCTTTGAAAAAAAAAATAAAATTAACGAAGACGAGTGCCACAAAACAAATACTAAAATTAAACTCATGCATCAAGAAAGCATAAATTACATAAATATTAGGATAAAACCTTTGGAGTCATTTAAATGCTTTGAATGGCTGCTATTTAGGAAAAATCAGGAGCTACAATTCGATAGTATTACAGATTGTATTACATTTTTGAGAGACAAAGGCATCAGTATTGACGATATTAAACTCTTTGAAGAATTCTGCTTATTAAAATATTTTCTTAACAATAGCCAAAGTGATTTTTATGATGAGTTACCTGTAAAACAGTGGGACATTTTCTTCAATGAGTGCAATGACAAAAGCTGTTTTACAGAATTGCTAAAAATTGCTCAATACTTTTTTGTATTATTCCACACAACGCAAATGTGGAGCAAATTTTTTCACTTATGACTTTGCAGTGGGCAAAGGAGACGAACATATTGTCAGTTGAGTCAATCAAAGCAATATTATTAACACAATATAACTCCAAAGACATAACTTGCGCCGAATTTCACAGTGAAATTTCCTTAAAATCAAACTTTCTGAAAGCTGTTAGTAGTAGGCGAAAATGTAGTGTTCAAAGAGTTAAATAAATGGTAATGAAATTTACTTATAATGCACTTAGTTTTAGTATCAGCTGAAGGCCGGACATTTTTACAAGAATCAGGACTTTTTACTGCAAGCAACCAGCTTTTCAATTTTGACCCCTGGAAACCCTATGTATGACCATTATAACCAGCCGATTGCAAGACATTCCTTACTGTACTTGCCGATACTTCGACGACTGATATCTCTAGTAGCTGAGGTGAAATTTGTGTCGCATCACTGATTGATTTTTAATTTCGAACGGGGCGTAGATTCTTAGGCTTAAAGTAACTGTGTGGTATACCAAAAATTCATAACATTCTTACGGTTTCATGGAATATTGCTTTCATTGAAAATTATTTAACGTATGTACACTTTTTACACTCACTGTAACTTATATATATAAATTCCATGAACTGAGCTCAAAAAACTAATAAATGGTTATTATTTCTTTTTATTTTCAGTATGTTGATCTCAATGTTTGAGTAGTCATGATAACATACGAGTATCAATGTTACAAAATATTACTAAAATTCTCATCAAAATCCCTACACATCGGTAGTGTTTGGGTTCTTTGCGAACGTGTATTTACACAGTATCACGTGTAATTGTTATTGCAATTGATTAAAAAAAAATTTCGTACACCTCCCCTCATCTTGCACCCCCTCTAAGCAAATTCTTCAAGTTTAAGATCTGTTTCGACAAGTTCTTATCAAAACCTTTCATTTGATACCCATATTAGCTACCTTTGGTAAAAAAAATTTGTTCAGGGTCACCCCCTATATGGGGAGATACGCCTTTACCACCATAAAATATTTTTTTTAAACTGCAACCTTTGAGAGCACTCTACTTTTGACCTACGTACAAAATTTCATCATTCTAGCTTATGTAGATTGTGAGAAAACTTGCTGTAACGCACGGACAGACGGAAAAACAGGTCGCGATTTTATTAGCGTATTGCAAATTTTTTTTACGATTCCATTGAGGATATATTAAATTTATCTATCAATAAAAAAACAAAATATTTTGGATATTGAGTTCAAATTTATTTTGAGTGTAGTGCAAGCATTAAATTTTATGACTGAAATTCGATTCCGGTCATATAACCACCACTAGCCCGTTTACAGCGATCGATTCTTTAGATCCAATTTTCCACCCCTCTGGCATACATTTCGACCGAAATTTTGGCAATTCGCGTTGGATATTGTCTTTAAGCTCGTCTAAAGTTGCTGGCTTGTTGACGTAAACCAATTATTTGATGTAGCTCCATAAAAATAAATCCAATGGCGTTAGGTCACACGAACGAGGCGGCCATTCGACCGGACCATTTCTCGAAATAATATGTTCACCAAATTTGCCTTTCAATAAATCGATTTTGAGGCATGCTGTGTGGCTAATGGCACCGTATTGTTGAAACTACATATCGTTAAAATCAAGTCCATCCAGTTCTGGCCACAAATGATCTGCCAACACAACACGATAGCGCTCTCCATTGACGGTAACATGATAGTTAATCCAGGAAAAAATACGGCTCAATCACATCTCCGGCGTGAAAACTGCATCAAACAGTAATTTCATGCAGATGCAACGGTGTCTTCAGAAGCATGTATAGGTTTATTGCTGACCAATAACACATATTTTGCTTATTAATAAAGCCATTGAGCCACAAATGAGCTTCATCGCTGAAGATGATTTTTCGATGAAATCCTTCATTTTCTTCTAGCTTTGCCAGACCCCAATTGGAGAAGTTTTGGCATTGTTACCATGCAAGGCAAGATCTTTTTTTAAAATACGCCAGTGTCGTTTAAGCGATGCCCAATTCTTGAGAGCGCCGTGAAATTGACTGACATGGCTCATTTTGAATCGATGCAGTTTTGGCTGCGATTTTTCCTTCGGTTTGAGCGGTACGACGTCTTTTTGGCACAAAAACGTTCAATTGTGAAGTTTGGCCACGAACTTATCCACTATAATATGCGCAGCCTGTCGGGTGGGACGATTATTACGACCGGAAATTGGAGTAAACGCTCTTAAAGTTGCGACTATTTACTCAGAATTTGGGTATTAATTTTTAATTATCTCCAAACGTTGCTGGTTCATAAAGAGACTTTAACTAACGTTTTCACATTGGAAGTTCATTAAAAAGTATAAGAGTGCTATTACAAATTTCCTAGCTGCCCCACCGTTATATTGAGGCTACTCCGGCGGAGGCTCCACCGACCCAAACTAACACACCCGAAGACGGGCGTAGGCGCCACTCGTTCGATTCTCCAAGACTCTCAAGGGGTCGTCCGAACGAGAAGATGACCGTCCGGAGCGAAATTGATACTTATACGAGCTTTGGGGCTCGCCGTCACTTAGCCGTGAAGATCACCTTGACAAAGACACTCTGCCACGCAGAACGAGTTAAGGTGTTTCACCGCCACATAAAACTCGTAGTTTGTCACAACAGAGCAACCGAAATTACCTAGAGCTACACTAACTTTCAATGCACCTTCCGAACACTACCACCTCACTCAACCTCTCCAGGTCTTCCTGCCTGGTCAACGTCCCGGGAAAAGAATTTCCAAGGCACACCTTTCACGGCTGAAAAGGAAAGTTTATATGACGAATTGTAGCGAGGAAAGAAAAATCGTCAATTATCTTATTCGACTTGGGTAATACTCTATACTTTATTAAAAATTCGACCAATATAAGATAAAATTAAAGCCACTTATATATATTCCCTACTCTACTAAGGGGCCCCTCTCTTCTGTTATCATGATTTTTGCCACAGTTGTCTCGTCCCAATTTAATGTTCCAGTATCCAAGATTCGTCTCCAATTTAATGTTCCGGTATCCAAGAATTCCGGAATCCAGGGTGCGTCTCCAATTCCTCGTCAAAAAATGTTGTCGCTGATAAACGTTCTGTGATATATCCGCCGGTTGCTCGAAAAACTCCCAAAAGAAAAAGAAAGCACGCCAATCTTTCCGGGCTTAAATAACCTCCGGGTTAACGTTAAAGCACTCCAAAACATGACTTTCCCATGTTTTGGAGTGCTTTTTTTCCGTCGGGTCGAGTAATTCCCCTCGCTTGATTTCACTCATACCAAGTTCCACTCGGTGGCGATCCTAGTAGGAATTAAGTGTATTACGTGCGGTCAGTAATGTTTATTTACATCGCGACGCCAGATGAGGATTTCGCAATAATCCTGCTTTTCCCATTTTCCTTTGAGCCGGCGCCAGTATTTCTTAGTTTTTTGCATCCCCGCCGGTAGTTTAATTGCCTTGCCATCGCGTGGAGTGTCGTGTGTGTATATTTATCCAGCAATTTCAACTAATTGCTGTTGTCGAATCTCTCCTCGGGAACGTCACAATATCCTTCATTTAGATTTCCGTGGTGGAATATAGTGAATTTGGTGCGAATAAGTGAATAGTACGCTTCGGCACGATGTTGACAGCCAGTTCGGAGAGGAGGTAAGAAATTCGACAGTTGTATCCGTGTAGTTTAGCGGATTTAGCAGCTTCCTCTCGTTTCAGCTTGGCGTAATCGGCGGTAATTTGAGGGTGTGCCAAAGTGAGTTTTCTTTGATATTTTGAAGCTCATTCATAGCCTCTGGTTTGGCTTAAAACTCATCACGAAGCTTTACCAGTTTTTTGTGTGGGCGTCACGTAGTTCAGCTATTTGATATCAAGCATTGCGCGTAACGCTTCAGCATTAATTGTTGAAATATGCTCAGCTGTTTTCAGTTTCGCACATTCTTCCCAAAGACCATCGATTTGTTCTTCAAGAGTTCGCTTCTTGTTCTCGCACTCTTGCATTAATTCCTACAATGACTTCATTTTTGCTTCATGTTGTGAGCTCAACAAACGGCATTCGGCTAAGTCCTTTCCATATTCAGAAACGTATTTATTTGTACCTGTTTGTAACGCCTCCAGATTGTGACATCATGTGCGATATTTTTAGCTTCCGATTTAATTTTGCTACTCGAGCCGCAGTGAATTAAGTTTGTGTCCTTGGCCAGAAGCTCAGTGGCTGCACACCTTATAGGAATGTCGGGTTTGACGACAGCCTCACGTTTAAATCTGCACTCAAAATCGTTTCCCCTGTAAATATCGACAAGCACTCAGGTTTAAATTTGAATTGGTCGAACTATATACTGCATCAAAATTCATTGGGAGTCTATGTCTATGTGTTTCATACAGGCAGTATGAAATCTTGATATGAGGAAATTGTGTGAATGCCCGCAGATTATCGCGCATATCACAAACACATCTTGTCGTATGACGGGAGCAACGATTCAAATTCGGATTTCCTCCCAGCATTGCATGTTATTTTGTTTGCGACGCAGTTTTGATTGCTTCGAGGGGTTATATCTTTTATGCTGCCGCATATGTTGATTGGATGACGAAAGTTTCCGCTTCCGTCTGACCTAGTCGTAGTGCCGGGAATTTGCGTTTCGTTTCGAGCTCGCGTTGGTTCTTGATGCTTACGGCACTTATTACTGCTTCCATTGTCCATAATGTGGCGTGTTAATCGGAAGCGACCTCGCTACTTTAGTTTAATTAAATGAAGTTAAAAGGCCATAAATATGTGGCTCCCTTTCCTTAATCAAACAAGTAGTCATTTTATGAATGAAAATTTGATTTATTTGCTGTTGGTTACATTATTAGGTTATCAAAAAAAAGTTAATAAAGTGCGGCTCGGTATTGCGTAGGTTTAACTCTTACGAAATCACACATGGTAGTGTTCGGGGTGAGCAACACTATGGAATCTCAATGTTAACCCATGACAGTGCGTTCATATAAAGATGCAAAATTGTTATGCCCCTAATGGAAAATCCTATATTTTCGCCAAAATATTGGCTATTTGGTCCGATTTAAGCTCAGGGAAATCGAATGACGATAAAAGATATTTACCATTGAAACAAAACAATTTTCGAACTCACATGGATTTTTTGGCAAAACTGATAAACGCATATGTTAATTTCCATTATTTAGATTGCATAAGAGAGATAAAATATAAGACTCAAACTTATCCGAACAAAAATGAAAGACTCTGCAGATATGATTAGTTATAAATAGTGCTTTGCACTAATTCCTTAATTTTTCGATCAGAAACAAACTAATAAACTATTGGTTGATATAAATTAGATAATATAATTTAAGATGGCTCAGAGCAATTTCTTAGGAGAAAATTCCAAGTATGTTTTTTGCGATTCAATATTTGACCTCCAGATATTGTAGGAAAAATTTTCAAAGTTCACATAAGAAATAATAAAAATTGCATAACTAAAATCGAATCGCGGGAAAGTAATTTCTTAAGAAAAATGTGGATTTTTAGGTTGATGCGATGAAGATGACAATTTTTTTGCGAAAAAACCTTGTAACATAAGGAATGTAATTTCTGAAATTCAATTCCCAAATGGTATCACTTTCGACCGAAAAGTATTTGATATTCTTTCCCTTTTTAATTGGGGGGTGAATATTACCTTGATTTCAATATTTCGTGTGGCTCAAAGTACTCAATTATGTATGGGTTTTCAGATAATTTTCTCGTTTAGCGTAGAAAATTAATTGCGTTTAAGTAAGGGGTGGTCCAATCATAATGTACGATGTGAATTGTGAGTCACACCTTAAAGTCAAGTTTTTCGGCCAACTTAATTTGACATTTCTTTGTTTCAGTGTTTGAAAAATTCAACCATTGAGAGGTACACAATTGAGCAGCGCGTTAAGGTTGTTGAAGCTTTTTACGAAAAAAGGTATTCAAATCAAAATGCATTTCGTGCACTTCGTGATTTTTTGGTCAGCATAATCAACCAAATGTGTCCACAATCAGGAGAATTGTGCAAAAATTTCAGCAAACCGCTCACCCAGTTCGTTTTGCGGAAAACATTGCCGTGTTTCGCGATAGTGTGGTAGAAGAGCCGTCAACCTCAACTAGTCGTCGTGCCCAACAATTGAACATCTCACGAATATCACTGATGCGAATTTTGAATAAAGATTTGAATTTATACGCTTACAAGGTTCAATTCACTCAAGAGCTGAAGCCTACTGACCATTTCAAGCGTCGGCAATACGCCGAATGGTTGGTTGAACAGATAGAAGGGAATGGTGACTTTACAAAGAAAATCATCTTCAGCGACGAGGCACACTTTCACCTGAGTGGGTTTGTTAACAACCAGAATTACCGCATTTGGGCGAATGAGAATCCACGAGTGATTATTTGAAAGCCTATATATCCACAAAGAGTGGCTTTTTCGTGCGGTTTATGGGCTGACGGCGTCATCGGGCCGCACTTCAACAATGAAGACGGCCAAGTAGTTGCCGTGGATGGTGTTCGCTATTGCGAGATAGTAACGGACTTCTTGTGGCCAGAATTTGAGGTTATGGAACTGAACGATATGCGGTTCTAAGAGGACGGTTCCACTTGCCACACTTGCTTAGGCAAGCCGCTTCACTGCCTAAACTAGAAACTATTTAGGCAAGCCCCATTACAGCCTAAATTAGGAGCTGTTTAGTCAAGCCCTACCACTACCTAATTTATGCAGTGATGCGGTAATGCGTTAAGTGCGGCATTAGCGCCAAATGCGGAATCCGCATGAAGCCCTAATGCCTAATTAAGGCCTAATGACTGCCTAAATTAAATTTCTACTCGGGAATGCCTGTAAGAAATTTAAACAATTTATTCATTTCAACGACAACTCGAAAATTGTTCCGCGCGTACGTAGATCACGGCTGCCTGTTTAAATCAGGCTAATTTTGATAAAACCAAATATGATAAAAAGAAATACCTCAACGTACATGAGCAAATTGGTTCCACGAAAGTAAGTCACAAGCTGAAGAGATACAATTTAAAGAAACCCCATAAGTGGGGCTATAAAATTTATGTTCTGAGTGGCGTGAGCAGGTTTGCACATAAATTTAAACCAGATACAGGAAGAGAGAACGTAATTGTGCCTTATAAGTCGAACCTGGGAGCTGCATTAAATTTTGTTGTTAGGCTAACTTCTGAAGTACCACGCAATCAAAACGACCGCCTATATTTTGATAATTATTTTACATCCCCGCTTCTCCATTCGAAGGAAACCTTTACGTGATGCAAACTACCTACAGAAAAATAAATCCCCAAAAAAGGAGGTGGCTACTCGGTGAAGTTGACTGTTGATGGAAAATATATATCTATAATGGCATTGAAGAACAATAAAATAGTCACATTTGCATCCAGTTTTGTGGGTAAACTACCCAAGTTACAAGTATGTGGACACGATAAGAGTCTCAAGACATATGTGACTGTGATAGATTAAACGTGGTGGGAGAATACAACCGTCATATAGGCAGTGTTGATCTTATTGGCCGAGGTCAGATGCTTCAGTTTGTTGCCGGCTTCAAACAGGTAAATCTTAAAAAAAAGCAGTTACCATAAAACTAAACAGTGGTAACTTTTTCGAACTTCGTCCAAACCCGCTGGAGGAAACTATCAAACGAGTTAAGAGGACGATCAAAAGCCGCGAGTTACTAATCAGTGAACTGACGAAAGTGAGAGTAACGAACCCAATTCTACCAAGGATCAAATGCTTACCCAAGATTCACAAGGAGGGAGATGACATGCGAGAAATAATATCCGCTGTGAACGTTCCAACGCAAAAACTAGCAAGATGGCTATTGGAGGAATCCAAAAATATGCAACGGATTAAGAGCAACTCCGTCAAAAACACTAAAAAATTCACGGAAAAGCTGTTAAGGTATAGCCCGCCAACAGAAGACGACGTGATGGTATCGTTTGACATGAAAGTTTTCTTTCCCAGTATACCAGTGATGGAACTGGCTACATCGAAGAGTGGTTACTAAAACAGGACAATTCTATGGCATGGAAGACGAAAACAAGACAGTATCTCCAGTTATCGAAGCGGGGTATGATAGAGAACTACTTTACGTCCCACGGTAAATTCTGCAAAACTAAAGGAGGAGCAGCTATGGGAAATCCACTATCACCGTTTTTTAGTAAAATGTTTATTGCACGACTGGAGGATGGACTCAAAACGGAGAACCAATTACCGAGATGCTGGATCAGGTATATGGATGATATTTTGCTTACGTCAAGAAAGGAGACCTGCAACAAATATTGATGGTACTGAACAATGCGCACAAAAATATCAATTTCACGATAGAGTAGGAAAGGGATGGAAAATTGGCTTTCCTGGGCACATTGGTATCAAGAACGAGTGGCGACATCAGTTTTTAAAATCCACAGTAAGGCAACACATACACAACGGACGATTGTGAACACATCTAACCACCCGCAACAAGTGAAAGTTTCACCTTATTGAGCCATGATTCACCAAATATATGATCTACCACTCAATACGGCAGTCAGGGAAAAGGAAATGCAATATATTCAAGCCCCCAACGATCAAGAGAATTGCGGACAAAATCAGAAAAACTCGGCAAAAGAAAGAACGGTCAACACTCCTTAACCCGGATCCTGAAAAGGTGTACTGAAAGGAAGTTACCTACAACGAAGGTGTCACAGATTAATTAAAAAGGAGGCTAAAACATCCTGAGTTCATACGAATAATCGAATCAAGTAGCAAAAGTAACTGTGAATACATCTACAGCTCTACCGACGTAAGAGGGTGAAGGCGAATCTTCCGCGCCTGATAACGGAATCGACGTAATAACCATCCCGCCGGAATGGAGGTTGGGCGACGGGCTAACTTCCCGTCCCTTGAAAACCTTTAATTATTTCGAAACCTGCTGATAGGCCTTGGAATGGATTGGACTCACGGCAACAACCTTGCAAACGAAAAAAGAACTATGGCATTGGATCCTGAAATGTCAGATCACTCAATTACCCTGGCGCTGTTAAGGACCTTTTACAACAGGCCAGTCAATATCAATTAAAAATACTGGCAATCCAGGAAACAAATTGGACTGGAATCAACATTTAAGACATGAGATCGCACACAATATTTAAAATTGAGAAGCCTGCTGGAAAACGAGAATTCGGAGTGGCCTTCATTGTGAATAGGGAGTTCAAATCGCACGTTATTGAGTTCAAGGCGGTCAATGAACGGTTGTGTGCGATCCGTATAAAAGCGAAATTCTCCAAAACCTGGCTGATTAATGTTCATGCCCCGACCGAAGAAAAGGACGAAGAAACGAAGGACTCATTTTACAATCACCTGGAAAGACTGGTCGACTCATTGCCCACAAACGACACAAAAATAATTCTGGATGATTTCAACGCTAAGGTTGACAATGGGCTTTTTCATCGGGGAATGACTGGAGGATATAGCCTCCACGACGAAACAAATGACAAAGGCCAGCGCCTGATTGACTTTGTATGTAGCAGAAATCTAGTTATACGTTCGATTTGCTTCCCACATCGACGCATTCATAAAATTACCTGGGTATCACCGGATGGCTACACACAAAACCAGATCGATCATGTTCTGATCCAACAACGTTGGGCCTCGAGCATAATTGACGCTCGTACGTACCGAGGGGCCAATTGTAACTCAGATCATTACTTGATCAAATTAACCTATCGATGTCGTATGTCAAAGGCATATTCAGCGAAGACTAGCCCGCTACAAAGATTTGATATCGAAAGGCTCCAAACGGCGTCTAAGTCAAGCATTTCATGGATACCCTCGACAACCAGCTGGCTCCCATCTTATCAGACGCATCATTAAAGACGAGCAACGAGCTCTGGATGGAAATGAAAGCAGCTATCAGGACCGTGGCAGAACAGACGATCGGACATCAAGGACGGCGCACGAGGAATGATTGGTTCCATGATGAGTGCCAGAATGCGTTAGATAAAAAGAATCAGGCGTACAAAGAATACGTAGGTAGGAAAACCAGGACGAAGAGAGAAAACTATGAAAATCTCAGATGAGTGGCGAATAAGATAATTAGGATTAAAAAAAGAAAATACTATGACGACCAATTGAGAAGTAAAAATATAAGTTTAGCGAGCAATAACACAAGACAAGGATACAAAATAGTGAAAAGCCTGAAACGTAGTTATCTGCCCAAAACCACACCCAGTCGTGATGACAGCGGCAATATAATCGCTGATGAAATCAAAATTAAGGAGATATGGGCATCATATTTCAAGAACCTCCTTAATCCTCCGCACAGCTCCAGAGCATCGGAGCCAATAGATGTCTGCGGAGAGCTTCCATTGGCTCCATCAATTCTGGATGAATTTTGTTCCATCACCAAAGCCGAAAAGAATAATAAAGCGCCGGGCATCGATGAGATTCCAGTGGAGCTCATCAAATATGGTGGTGGTAGTGTTCACCAAGATATTCACAAACTCATTCAGTACATTTTGCGACAAGAACATATGCCGAAAGAGTTTACATTTCCTATCCACAAAAAAGGTGAAAAGCTACATTCCGAAAATTATAGAGGCATATCACTACTTTATACGGCGTACAAAATATTTTCTAAAACATGAGAAAATAAAATCGGATCATACGCCAACAGTTTTATTGGGGAGTATCAAAGTGGTTTTCGGGCAGGTAGATCAACAACAGACCAATTGTTCACAGTCAAGCAGGTACGTGAGAAATGCTGGCAGTTCAACATAGACGTACACCAAATTTTCGTTGACTTTACGCAAGCATACGACAGTATTGATCGTAACGTACTGTACCAAATAATGCTTGGTTTTGGCATCCCAGCCAAATTAGTCCGTCATATCAAAATGACAATGACGTCGACAACCTCCCAAGTCCGCATCAATAATCAACTCACCGATGCCTTTGACACAACTATCGGACTAAAGCAGGGAGATGGGCTGGCCCCATTGCTATTCAATTTGGCTCTGGAGTACGTCACAAGGAAGCTACCTGTCGATATGCGAGGTAAATTACTATACAAGTCGAGCCAAATGGCAGCCTATGCGGATGACATCAACATTTTGTCACGGTCATTAAAAACTGCCAAAGAACTCTTCCTGAAACTCGACAGCGAAGCAAAACTAGTAGAGCTACAAATCAACGAAAATAAAACAAAGTTAATGACGCAGTCGAGGAAAAATACCTCAAATACACAAAATATCACACTTGGAGAATACAGTATCGAGAATGTTAGCGAATTGGTGTATTCAGGCGTCAAAATAATGAAAACGGGCACTGAAAGAGACGAAATACGCCGAAGAATACAGCTCACAAATAAAATATTCTATTCAGTACTGACGATCTTGAAGACCAGCTGCATACACAGGAAAACAAAGCTCCAAGTAAACAAATCTGTGATAAGACCTGTGTTATGCTATGGGTGTGAAACATGGACCCTAACCCAAGCACCCGCAAATATATTGAACGCCTTTGAGCGACGGGTCCTGAGGCGAATAATCGTAGCGAAGCTAGACGGGGATCAATGGTGAATTCGATACAACCATGAGCTGTATGAAATTTTTGACGAGCCGGAGGTCTCAAGGATTTTGAAAGTGCGGAAGCTGCAATGGGCTGGACACATGATCCGTATGGACGAACAACGGATACCCAAGAAGGTATTTGTTGGGAGAACTGAAGGCCAGCGGCCAGTGGGGAAACTGAGAAAATGCTGGTCTGACTCGGTCGACGAAGACAGTTCATCGCTGCTCGGATTTCGGAATTGGAAGCCGCGGTCAACGGACCGAGACAGTTGGAGGCGCTGTTTGCAGGAAGTGAAGGCCCGAAGGGGGCTGTAGTGCTAAGAAGAAGAAACAAAAATCAGCTGGAAAACATCTTCGTTTCAACTAAGGATAAACGGCAACCACACGAGAAATCAGGCATCTACCGGATCAAATGCCCCGACTATCACGAAGTTCACATTGGACAAACAAGAAGTTAATCAACAACAGGGTGCGAGAACATTTAAGCGAAGCAAGTGCAGCGAGGAAAAAAGGAAAGACGAATAACTTTAGATCAGCAGTAGCGAAGAATATTATAACTCAAGGACAAGAAATCACAGTGGATGGTGCAACACCGAAACGAGAAGCAAGAGATGCGAGAGAACTAGATTCAATGGAAAGTCTCGCCAATTCAAGAGAAAAAGCCGTGCTAATGAACAACGACGCAGGTAATTGTAAATCCTGGTTCTTCAAGCTAATAAGTTAAGTAATTTTCAACTGTAACAAAAGGAATTCGAATAAAGTAAATTTTAATTATCCTCTTTAGGAAACATCCCTCAATGTAATTAAGGACTTAGTATATAAGTAGGATTTTTAAGGTTAAGTGAAACAGTCGCTGAAGAAGATCGAATGATAACGGTCGAAAATCGATTACGGAAATAAAATTAAACACGCATTAAAAGGATGGTTTTATTCTTTTTTTATTTTTCAGAACTATTTTGCGAAAATGAAATCGACTACGAACAGGTAAATCTAGTTATTCGTTGGGAGAACTGAAGGCCGGAGGCCAGTGTGGAAACCGAGGAAACGCTGGTCTGACTCGGTCGACGAAGACAGTTCATCGATGCTCGGATTTCGGAATTGGAAGATGCGGTCAACGGACCGAGACAGTTGGAAGCGTTGTTTGCAAGAAGCGAAGGCCCGAAAGGGGCTGTAGTGCTAAGTAGAAGAAATTTAGTTTTTTTTAGACGAGAAAGCCGCGACGCAGGGAAGAAGAAAATAGGATGCATGAGTCCTGAAAATTTTCTAACGACCTAGCCGCACGCACTGCAACTAACGCGTAACTATCTGTTACGCCTTAGAAAATTTCCTAAGCCTCAAGACAATCATTCATCTATCGATAGCTCAAGAGGTAAGATCTCGCATGAGAGACTGGATATGCGTTCTTGGTCTCAGGATGAAAATGGTCAGGACCGACATCTCATATATCTTACTCGTGTTCACTTGTCGATGGCTACCAATGAAATGGACTCAGTGATGCACATGGATTAAAAAAATGTGTATCGTATACAAAGTGAGCATGGGTGCAATATTGGACCATGTAACATAGACCTCAGACAGGGTTCAGATGCTGAAATATGTCGCAATCTTGTTTACGACTACGTTTGAGCTGGTTCATTGACAGTATGATGGGTAGATGTAAAATAAAACTACGAAGCAAGAGATGGTAGGTTCACATGTTTTATCATTTCTTGGACCTGGCCATGCCCAATACCTAGTGACTATACAGTCGGGCTAGTAAGACCAACAAAACGGATGAGCCACTGCTGGCATCTACTGACTTTCGTGAACCGATTGGCATGGTGCTCTGCAGAAGGGGAATAAAATTAAACGTAGAACGTCGAAGCATTAAACTGGACATACAGGCCAAGGAACGCAAAGGTCCAGCTCAAATTGGTCACTGGCCAGGTTGGTCACTGGCCAGTATGGGTCGAAAAAAGGATCCGCTGTAAGCTCCCTAAATGCACAGGCAAATCAGATACCATTTGTCAAAAGTGTGGACTTGCTTTATGCAACAATAAATAAAATAATTATTTTAAAGTATTCCATACTTCGTAAGTAAACACATTGCTGCAAGATTGTGGCACATCTTTTTTGATTTTCTGAGATACTAAATATGTTTTGTTAAACTGAAAGGTAAGTGTTTATTTTTTATTTTCCAAATTATATCCTTTGTTGTTGCTTTTCGTTAAAAAAATGTTACTGAGTTATAAATGGTTAAAGACGAAAGATCAAGATTTGTAAACCGAGTCTTATAAGATATGAATACCGAATGGACCCTTAGAAATTCATGGAAAAATTAATTAGGAGCGCCAATTCTTTGTGATTCGACCAACAAAGGACATCATTGGACTGATTTATCTTAAAATCTTCTCACGATTCCATGATTAACTATTTCCTTTCTGCAGTAGTTAGACACTTGGTTGAATTCTACTATTTCAAATAAATATTAATTCTGATTACTTTTGAGCCGAAGAGAATCTAATTGAAAAGAAGGTTTTTTACAATTTAAAATATCATTGTGAACTTGAGACCGAAAAAAAATGGAAAATTTTTCTATTTCAAATAATTTGGATTGCATTTCATATATAAACCGATTAAAAATTACGGCTTTTACAACAATCATAAAATATCTATTCTAGGCCTAGCAAAGCTAATCCTAAGTTAAAGCATGACGATAAACTTCAAGCATCATTAATCGATTTCTAATCAGTAAATTGCCATCACTTTAAAATCACCCAAAAATAGATTCGCTCCTCTAATAGAGCGCTAGCCATAGATTTTAAATTCGAACATATGCGCCCATATGTACTCGTATGAGTCTACGTATATGCGCGGAAAAGAAAGGCATTTCATCTTGGTCTTCATCTTGGGTATTGCGTAAATTTAGAACTGTTGTAAACATCTTTGGTGGAAAATTGGGGCCTCGTTTCACAATTATTCTAATTTACTCACCACTAGATCTGTGTGGAAATTGCTTTCACTGGTTCCCGCCCGGCGAAATTCACAACAGTCCAACGATTAGAATTCCAAGAATGAAGTTGCTGAGTCCTTGAAGAATATCCAATAAAATATCGATGCCTCCAATTTCAACAACGATAATTATTTTGTCGAATTGAGTATCAAAAATTTGATCTATTTCTGTCGTTGATTCTTTCGAGGCGGAGTTCAAGTACTTTCATATAATTAGGGTGGGATAGGTGCTACAGTTGAACGTTGAGAACCAAGTAGGGAAGTGAAAATTTGGCACGGCACAAAATTAAATTCTTGTTGAAAATTTCACTTTTTTGTCACATTATATTTTAAACAGTTTTTCATTTTATTGACTTTGTCCAGCGTTTAAAGTTCACTGCACAATTTTATATTGAAATAATAAAATTGATTAACACTTAATTACTTTAATTACACTGGGATGGAACATAAAGTTTCTTCTGTTACATTTAAATTAATTTTTTGAATATTTTCAAATCTTAAAATTAAAGTCCACTGGTTCCCCAAAAGGTTACTTTTGTACAGAGGAAGAATTTGATGGTATGAGGCAGTATATTTGGCCGTGGTCGATGCTGCACTAAATTTAATCTGCTTAACTGTGTACGATTTTCTCACGTATTTTGCCGCCAGCATGAGCACCGTCGGTAATTATCTCTTTGGCGATGAAGTAATTAAGCTTAAACTTAAAGCACGAATAAAAGATTTTCTCTTAAAACAAAAATTTCTTCGCGTCAGTCCCATCTGAGCAAGCATGCGTGATAAGGTTTTCTCAATAATTTAATTATATGTGAAGATAACTCTCAGAGCGAGATTTTCGGCGTGTTTTGCAAGATTGTGGCGATTTTACTTGTGTTATTTATAAGTTTTGTGTATTCAACAAAAGGATTTCCTTAATTGGTGTTTATTATTTATTTTTGCTTGGACTTTGGTCTGTGTGTGATTGAAGTTAACAATTGTGGATAGCAGCTGGACATTTTCCAATTAATCAAAAGTTGAAATTTGTTTTTGAACTTAACTGTGGGGGAGGCTTTTATAATTAATGGGTTCTAAAATACATCTCAAATAAAGAGTTTCCCTGGTTGAAAATTGAACAAGGAACATTCACTTTGTGATTTTATGGATGACAATGGACTTTATTCGAAACTTACAGAAAAAATAGACTTGGTTGAATGAAATTAAAAAGAATTATTTCTGTCCGATCTTTTTAACCGAATTCTTTTCAAAAAAGAATGATAGTAGATACTGAAAATTAAATTTTTATAGAATAAAATTTGATTCATTTTTCAACATAATTTCCTGACAAGTCAATGCACTTACACTATTTATTCTTTAGGGCACCGTTTCCGTTTGAAAAAAAAAACAACTTTAAATTGACTCTCCCAAAATGCTTCATCTGCTCGCTATTGTCATCAAAATTCTTGCCCTTGAGCCGCTCCTTAAGTCGGTGAAAGAGTTAAACATCCCTCAGAGCCAGATCTAGTGAATTGGGTGCTGCTTGAATTGTGCGTTATTCTGGTGAAACAGAACGTAAGCTCGCAGTTTGACTCGCTTTTTTGGATTTTGTAAAATATCTCCATCTGTCACAGTAGTTTTTCTCGGAAACTATATAAGCTACAGTGTAATACATGCAATACCTGCAAATATATTGAGCCTTAATATTCTGCAATAATTATGGCCGTCATGCACTTCCGAAAAGGCTCAATAAATTTGCATGCATTGAACGCACCCGGGATGGGTGACGGAACACTTCAAAAACGAATCAATCATTTTGTCATTGCATGGACAAAGAATTGCTTTCTTCAAATTGGCTCAAATGCTCTGCGAGTTTTGCATCATGACAAGCATCAACTGACAAGTGGATCATATCATGTTTGACAATTCGTAATGAGAAGTCAAAACATCAAATAATTTCATCAACATTTTGTGAGATTTTGTTAATTTTAAAGTTTTTACATATTGATTGTATTATTCTTTATAGGTTTACAACGCTTTTGAATATTATACAGCACGAACTGTAATTTTGGGTGAAGATCTTTCATGATTATGCTTGTTAATTTCAGTAAAAATTGCTTTGCACAACGATGTAGCTGACTGTCAGTTGCCTGCTAGTATGAATCATCGAATATGGCAGTTGGACCTGATTAGAGCAGGCAATGGACAAAGCGAGCAAGCGACTTTTTTGAACATGGACTATCATCCAACCACGTCATCTGTGTTATCACAAATTTTCGCAGAACCGAAGAATAAGAAAGCACCGCGCTAACATCGCATGTTCCCTTTTATTGTGCGAGATAAGTGCGCAGGAGTTGCGTCTCGTTTGAAAAGTGCGCTTTTGGAATTTATGCAATAAATTCAGAATTTGTTTGCGAAACAACGAAGTCCCCGAGGCTGAGTGGAAGTGAACGTCATCGGAGTTGTCAAGGCCTTTTCAAACATGTGCTACCATATGCAACGTATAATCATTCGTAATCGTCAAAATATAAATAAGAGTTATCTTTCATTTCTGATGTTCACCGACTGAGTGACAGTGGCCGATAGCGAATGTGATTTTACCGTGGAAAATACAATGCCCGGTTCAGTTGCTGCTATTCATCCACCACCAATCCGTCGCCTCCCATTCATGGTTCGCGATTCCATTCCAATTATCGTCAAATTGGAATTGAAGAAAGACAAAAAATGTAGGAGTGTGCGTAAAATCTTGCCACAACATTGTTCTCATTGCGAAGGAACAGCAAATCCTCGGGAAATCTCATGGTGGATGACAGCTCATGAATGCGACGACGAAATCTGCATAGGTTTTCCTCTATCAAGTGTCACGCGAAGAACGTCCTGTAAGTCTCAAGAACTATGGCAACGACATATCCTTCTTCTTCTTCTTGGCACGAAAGCGCCTTTCGGGCCTTCGCTTCCTGCAAATATCGCCTCCAACTGTCTCGTTTCATTGACCGCGTCCTCCAATTCTGAAATCCGAGGAGCGATGAACTGTCTTCATCGACCGAGTCAGACCAGCGTTGCCTCGATTTCCCCACTGGTCTCCGGTCTCCCAACGAATACCTTTTTGGGTATCCGTTGTTCGTCCATACGATTCACGTGAGAGCAGGAGGGAACGCCTTGTTTCCCCAAACCATAGCTTCCATGATCCTACATCCCAAAACCCCCAATTAAATGGTAGTAAATACTCTCGGGGTGCACATTGGGTTTACTGGTTTTCCAATAATGTTACATTAAATGCAGAGAAATGCTCATAACTGTAAATACATCTACAGCTCTGCTAATAAATCTACTTATACCTCCTTTGTGAGGACGTAAGAGGGTGAAGGCGAATCTTCCGCGCCTGATAACGGAATCAAGGTAATAGCCATGCCGCCGGAATGGAGGTTGGGCGACTGGTTAACTTCCCGTCACTGGAAAACGTTTAAATGTTTCAAAACCTGCAGATGGGCCTCGGAATGGATCGAACTCACAACAACGACCTCGCAAACAAAATAAGGACTGTGGCATTGGATCCTGGAATGTCAGATCACTCAATTACCCTGGCGCTGTTAAAGACCTTTTACAACAGGCCAGTCAATATCAATTAAAAATACTGGCAGTCCAGGAAACGGATTGGACTGGAAACGACATTCAAGACATGAGATTGCACACAATATTCAAAAGTGGGAAGCCTTCTGGAAAACGAGAATTCGGAGTGGCCTTCATTGTGGATACGGAGTTAAAATCGCACGTTATTGATTTTAAGGCAATAAACGAAAGGTTGTGTAAGATCCGTAGCAAAGCGAAATTCTGTAAAAATCTCGCTGATTAATGTTTACGCCCGGACCGAAAAAAGGTCGAAGAAACGAAGGGAACGTTCTACAATCACCTGGAAAGACTCATTGTCTACAAACGACACAAAAATAATTCTGGATGATTTCAACGCTAAGAATGGCAATGTGCTATCTCATCGGGGAATGATTGGAGGATATCACCTCCGCAATGAAACAACTGACAACGGTCAGCGCCTGATTGAATTTGCATGTAGCAGAAATCTAGTCATACGTTCGACTTGCCTCCTACGTCGACGCATTCATAAAATGTCCTGGGTATCACTGGATGGCAACACACAAAACCAGATCGAACATGTTTTGATCCAACAACGTTGGGTCTCGAGCATACTAGACGTCCGTACACAGAGGAGCCAAATGTAACTCAGATCATTACTTGATCAAATTAACGTATCGATGTCGTATGTCATAGGCATATTCAGCAAAGACCAGCCCTCTACAAACATTTGACATCGGAAGGCTCTAAATGGCGTCTGTAGGCAAAAATTTCACGGAGACCCTCGGCAACCAGCTGGCTCCCATCCTGTCAGACGCATCGCTAAAGACAAGCAACGAGCTCTGGATACAAGTGAAAGCGGCTACTAAGATCATGGCAGAACAGACGATCGGACAACAAGCCCGGTGCAAGAGAAACGAATGGTTCGATGATGAGTTCCAAAATGTGTTAGATAAAAAGGATCAGGCATACAAGGATTACATAGGCATGAAAACCAGGACGAAGAGAGAACACTATGAAAATCTCAGAAGAGTAGCGAATAAGAAAATTAGAGCTAAGAAAAGAAAATACCATGACGACCAATTGAAAAGTCTCAATGTAAGTCTACCGAGCAACAACACAGGACAAGCATACAAAGTAGTCGTTATGATCAAGGAAAGATGGGCATCATATTTCAAGGACTTCCTTAATCCTCCGCACAGCTCCATAACATCGGAGCCTATAGATGTCTACTTAGAGTTTACATTGACCCCACCAACTCTGGATGAAGTTTGTTCCACCATCAAAACCCAAAAGGATTCTAAAACGCCGGGCACTGATGAGATTCCAGTAGAGCTCATCAAATATGGTGGCAGTAGTGTTCATCAAGCTATTCACAAAGTCATCCTGCACATTTGGCAACAAGAACATATGCCGAAAGAGTGGAGCCAATCAATTATATTCCCTATCCAAAAAAAAGGTGGCAAGCAACAGAGCGAAAATTATAGAGGCATAACACTACTTTGTACGGCGTATAAAGTATTTTCTAAAATCTTAGAAAATAAAGTCGGATCATATGCCAATGGTATGGTTGGGGAGTATTAAGGTGGTTTTAAAGCAAGTAGATCAACAATAGACCAATTGTTCACAGTTAAGCAGGTACTTGAAAAATGCTGGGAGCTCAACATAGACGTATATCGAACATTCGTTGACTTTACGCAAGCATAAGACAGTATTAATCGTAACATACTGTACCAAATAATGCTTTGCTTTGGCATTCCAGCCAAATTAGTCCATCTTACCAAAATGGCAATGACGTCGATGACCTCCCAGCCCTGCATCAATAACTAATTCCCCGATGCCTTCGACACCAATATTGGATTAAGACAGGGAGATGGGCTGGCCCCATTGCTATTCAATTTGGCTCTAGAGTACGTCATAAGGAAGCTACGTGTCGATACGCGAGGTACATTACTAAACAAGTCAAGCCAAGTAGTACCCTAAGCGGACATCAACATTTTGTCATGGCCATTAACAAATCCCAGAGTACTCTTCCTGAAACTCGACAGCGAAGCAATGAAAATAAAATAAAGCTCATGACGCAGTCGAAGAAAAATACCTCAAGCGCACAAAATATTGCACGTGGTGAATACAGTATCAAAAATGTGAGAAAATTTGTTTAATTAGGTGCCAAAATAACGAGACCCAGTAATGAAAGAGACGAAATACCCCAAAGAATACAGCTCGCAAATAAAATATTTTATTCAGTTTTGACAACTTTCAAGAATAGCTGCATACACAGGACAACAAAGCTCCAAGTATACAAGTCTGTGATAGACCTGTGTTATGCTATGGGTGTGAAACATGGACCCTAACTCAAGCATCCGCAAATATATTGAACGCCTTTGAGCGACGGGCCCTGAGGCGAATAATCGGAGTGAAGCTAGACGGGGACCAATGGCAAATCCGATACAGCCATGAGCTGTATGAAATTTTCGACGAACCGAGGATTTCAACGATTGTAAGACTGCGGAAGCTGCAATGGGCTGGACAAATGAATCGTATGGACGAACAACGGATAACCAAGAAGGTATTCGTTGGGAGAACTGAAGGCCGGAGACCAGTGGAGAAACCGAGGAAACGCTGGGGTGACTCGGTCGACGAAGACACTTCATCGCTGCTCGGATTTCGGAATTGGAGCACGCGGTCAATGGACCGAGACAGTTGGAGGCGCTGTTTGCAGGAAGTGAAGGCCCGAGAGGGGCTGTAGTGCTAAGAAGAAGAAGAAGAACTCAGGCAAATGTCGGGGAACTATATTTGTAACACCGTCAGTACCACATGATTTCTTATTGTTTATCCTACCAAATATGAAACACGAGTCTTCATAGCTCACAAAATAATCAATAAGATTCAAGCTCAGTATGAGGTCAGATGTTAATGTTTCATTGATGTGAAGAATTGGTTCACCGTTCAGGCTTGATTTGGAGTCGGAAACTCTTGTTTCAACGACCTCTGAAAATATTTGATTTCCTCTCCCAGGGTTTGGCAGATGAGCCAATTCAAAATGTGTTCCAATCAAGGCAAGTTTATGCACTCCCTCACATATAAGCCTGTTTCCATTTCTATCCGGAGTCGTACTATCAATTTCGATACCAGCCCTATCGGAAAGATTTATCTCATCACTAGCAACTCCAAGATATTCACTTTCATGAAAAGGCTATCAGGGTCCAGTGGACTAATACCTCTGTTTTTCCACCGATTAATTGCTGACCTTACTCCTGATGTACGAACGGATTAAGGTCCGGACATTCTTCAGGTGTAATTTCAGCAAATTCTACGAGGGATGGTTGTAGTCCAAAAATCGTCGATATATATTGTTGACGCGTGTGAGAAGAAGGGTTTTTCAATCTTTTCAACCTTACGATGGTTCGTGTTTCATATACTTCCATATTCTTTCGATGTTTTATCTTGGGGATCAGCTTCTCTAATTTCGACAAATAGACATCTATTTCATGTTAGTTAGATTTCTGTTATTAGGAACCATTGACCAAGCGTTGCCATCATCAGCAGGAGGACATTGCTTCTGGTACTCTCGGTTAAACTTCTTTTGAAACTTTCCCCAATCCGTTTTTTTGAAATCCAATCGATGATTTTCATCTTGCACTGGAATGAGGAAGACATCATCCCTTTAATGATTGATTTCCTTTACGATTGCATTATGGTTGAGGACTATTAAAGCTGAATTCAATTCTTGCGTCAGCAATGCAGAGGTCCAAATATGAATTTGTCCTAGGGTATGTCGGGAACTTCGACCCATATAGGTTGGAGCTCTATTCAATTTGGTTCTCTGTTATCCACGATTTTAGGAATACACCTCTTGGATTATTTGTTGGCGTTTAGCCATGATGTATGCTTGGCGTTCAGGTCACCAGCAAAAATATAATAACTATGCAGCCTGTTCAATTCGAGTATTTCAAACAAGGAATTGAGCTCCTCCTTGAGCTTGAGAACACTTCCACTAGTTGCATAGGCAGAGATAACAAAGAGGTTATCCCCACCTGGCAGTGAGATTTTGATAACGGACACTTCCAAAAAATGCAAAGCTTTTGAATTCGATTTTTTCAAAATTTTGGAAACAATAGGGTCTTCGAACCAATATCCCCGTGCCGCCTCCCCCATCACGTGTTACCCTATCGTTTGTTACGAATGCGAAATCTTTGAATGCCATGGAGTGCCATGAATCGAAGCGGGTTTCAGTGCGAAGTATGATGTCAGGCTGTTGCTTAACAACAAATTCAAGGAGATAGGCACGTCCATGTATAGCAACAATAGAGTTGTTGTTGATCGATATGAGGCGAAGCCTATCCATGGGATTACAAAGACCTAAACGCTGAAAAACAAAGTTAATTTTTGAATGGTGTTTGTCGATTCTCTCCGATAAAGAATTAAGTTGCTGGTAAATTTTCAGAAGCAGCTCATTATTGCCACTTACATTATTTACATTATTTCCAGCAGTTTCTGCTGGTCCTCTAGCGGCGAGTGCAAATGATACTCCGGGCTTGACGAAGTTGGGACATATGGCACTGGGGTGTGCTTGTGTTTGCTTTGGAGCAAATTTAACTTTTGCATCTGGATATCGGGAGCATCCTCGATGTGATGCTGGATGACCAAAAACACCGCAGTTACATAGTGTGATTTTTCTTTAGGCTCCGCCTAAGCCAATTTGCACTCACCGGGAGCATGAACGTCTTTGCATTTTCACTGATAGTGCATGGCATATTTGGCAGCCGAATGACCAAATCCTTGACACCGGTAACACTAGTTGACTTTTCTTTTCTGAAGGCGTTCCCAACTCACCACTCTGAAATTCAAGTACTTAATTTGTTGAAGGGCACTAAGACTGCTCTTATCTGTCATTTGTACCAGATAAAGTGGTAAATTCTTCCTTTCTATGGTCAACCTTCTTGTCGCAGAAGCTTTGACGGAAACCAATTCTATTTCAGGTGCAGCTCCTTTGAGCACCAGAAAAAGATCGACCGTATCTTCTCCGCAGTCCAAACTCTTCAACAAAAAGGTCTGATTCTTCTCACTTTTTGGGGTATAGGTGAAATGTGGAATTTGCCAGGAATTTAGCGCATCTTTGGCTGACTTGAAATCAACCAGTGGTTTTGCACTGATAGTTAATTTTTCGGCATTAACTCTTTTGATCTCAAAATTGGTTAGTTTATTTTCGTTATCCGTATCTTTTCCACTTTGTCCCAACACTTTGATTTGCGGAACTTTTTCTGCCTATTTGGAAGCCTTTTCAGAGGAACCAGCAGAACTGCGAGCTAGTTTCTTCTCGTTATTTTTATTTTTTTTAAATTTAAATCGTGATCTTGGTTAGAATTACCTTCGATGTTTTCTTCAATTTCCATTTCTTCGGTTAATCCCTCCAGCGCTACAAAATAGTTTTGACTCTCGTTGGTGCCACCAGCACTTAGAGTTTCTTCTGGATTTGCTTGTTTTGCCCTTTTCTTCGCCTTTTTTATCTGTTGCGTTTGATTTAACGGCTGCATCTTGTGAAGCTTGATCCCTTTCTTGAATAGATCTTTGAGGAACTGTATCTCTAGCCTAAGTTCATCATTTTCTTTTTGAAGTATAGTCATTTGTTAATTGTCCGCGATTATTTGCAGCTTGCTTCCTCCATCTGCGGAATTTTCTCTTGGTGATTATCGCCAGTTTCATATCCGTCGTTTCCCCAGGTTGCTTCAACGGTGGGAAGCTGTCGGGCTCCTCCATACCAGCGGCCCTGAAGTTTTCTTGGGTTCCTTGATTTTTTTTACTAATCGAAGTAAAATCATATTCGATAGAAATTTCCTGAGTCGATAACTTCGACAATATGAGCTTTTCCCGATAAAAATTAACTTCAGACTGACGTTTTTTAAAAAATTAATTTAATTTTCGGAATTTAGAAGACGTCCATACGCAAAGACTGCTACGACCCATCGTTGGATGGATAGAGATGTATTTTTTTCTGTTACCATAAGAACGCAATTCGACGGTGTCACTGTCAACAATGTAGTGCGAATTTCATAAGCAATACAAATTCTTAAGCGCATATTATCATGTGAATATTCCATTGCTCATCACATGTCGCCACGCTTTCTTTTCTCGTGCTTACGGTTCAAACGTGTTCGCTTCTTAGAACGTAAGCTAATGCATTTTTCTCTTTTTCAGACTATTAGCTAATTCCTATTATTTATCATCCCATTCTAGACGTACTTAGATGAACTTTCGTTTTTAAAACAGGAAAAACAAAACGCAATTACCAACAAATCGCTTCGCCAATATGTTACCACGTACCGAATACGATTGACCTTATCTTGGGCGACATTGAATCTACCAGAAGACGATTTTATTCAATTTCTGCCTCTTTATTAGAAGACTAAAGCCGCGTGGAATGATTCACTAGAAGCCACGAATAGATATAACACTTAGATATGTGAAGAAATTATTTTTAGTTTAAACGAAATCAATTTAATGAATTTTGTCATTGGCTGAAGATATAGGAAACAACAGAGGCGAGGAGGGGATGGTGCTTAAGTAAATGAATAATTATTTACATTAGATATAGAGTAAATGATTAATTATTTGCATTCGATGTAGTGGAATGAATTTATTCGAAGCAGGAAGCTTCTGGGTGATTAATATAGAATTTGTTTTCTTTTCGCTATTCGTAAGAGCTTGAAAAAAAAATCAAGTTTCATAGATCATTGCAGAAATTCCTTGGTCTTAGCATTGAAATCATTTCTAAACATTCATTGACTGGAAAGTGTTTTCCCCATTAAATTTTTTTCTGGTTTCAATTCAAACAAAAAAGTCTACACACGTTTCTAGATCCGATAGAAGTTAAAATGGGTGCGTGGGAAAAATATCTCAGGCAATAAATACATTTTCAATCCTTAAATCACCCTTGAAAATTTAAATTAAGCGCAGACGTTGGTTTTTCTCGTGAATCGCGAAAATGCGTGGACGTTCTAGGTTTTACGTCATAAATTTTTTTTCGTGTCTCGCCAGCTGACACTTGAAATCAATTCAAAACGTGTAAGCGATGATAAATGTGTGTTTTGCATTTGTTTATTTTGGTTCTACTTTTTCATGTCAATTTAAATTGTGTGTTACTTACCTCGTGTTTACCGGGACTTTCAACAATCGTTCTGGTTACAACCCCTTTTGGCACCATTGATTCGACTCCACTCATTAGAACGCTCGCGCCCAAAAATTTATTGAGCAGCGATCGTGCCTCCCTATCTTCAGGCGTGTCGCCATCTTCGGCTACTGAAATTAAAAATTAAAGAAAATATTAAGTTAATGGAGTCAGTAATATGAGAACTTTTTAAATTTAATTTAAATTCATGATTTATAATTCCACTAAAATTGCTCAAAATATATAAGCATAATTGTATCTATTTGTACTGGAGTCCTTGACAATTTGTGTAGTAGTACAGGAGAGATTTGAAATTAAATAAGCTGGGTAGGTAGGAAAATGCTCATACCAGACGGGCTTTGTAGCCAATCCAGAGCCCAAAATAAATTCCTAATGACCTCAATTTAATTTCAATTGAATAACATACATATTAATTGTTCAAGCCATAGAGATACTGGAGAGGCACAAGCGGCTCCAGCTAAGGCCCAAATTGATGTCAGGCGTCACTCACGCAATTATTTCCTCTTCTTTGAATACTAAAAATAAATTTGAAATAGATTCGAACTCGTTTCGTACCTATTGATAATTTTCACAAATACATTTAAATATTCCGTAGAAACAGCAATAAAAACCATACCATAGGATTACAAGAGATAATTAAAATCAAAATTTAATTAAATCTATTTGCAAAAAACATTTTTCTGAAAAATTCACTAATTACGTTCCAAATTGATGCAAGTTCGAAACAGGATGATAAATGATAATTGCATTTATAGAGCTACATCATTCTGTAGTAATCGAGCAGGCGCACAAGCAAACTGCTCAAAAACCTTCCTATCTCCTGTTCAAAATTTTATGGTAGAGTTAGAAAAAATATTTAACTATTTACATTCATAGTCGTAATGGGTAAAATAATTTTCTTTCTTATTATCATTATTAAATTTAGTTTTATATCAATTTTCCTTTTTATTAAATTTAAAGGTTTCCCTCTAATTATATTCGTTATGAGATACAACTTTTATTACTATTTCAAATCCTCTTCATTTGTCTTTACTTTGGTTAAATTTTGTTTTTAAAAATTTTAAGTTCGCCACATAAAATTTAGACTATGGGAACGCTGATCTAGTACACCCCAATGGTGTATTACATTGGCGAAGACAATCGAATTCAGCTGATGCGATTTACCATGTACACGGTAATGAACAAGAGAGAGAGAGAGAGATTTTGGACGGATCGAGAAGTCTCTTATGCACCTTCACAACGGTCACTTCGTGACGCTGAAAAGAAAAACAAGTCGACGGAAGACACGAGAATGGGGAAAAGAGTGGGCGAGGGAATGATCTGGGATGGCGAACATCGGGGGAGTGTAATGGTGATCGAGAAGAGTTCGATGAAGTGATTTGTTTGTTCGCATTTTTTTTACGTAAAACGTCAAATGCCCCGCCATATCGTGAATGTAAAATTGCAATTATTAAAGACTGCAGAAAAACAGTTTAGTGTCCGCGCGATTTAAAAACGAACACGACTCTTGAGAAACGCAATATCAGTTTTTTGTTCCCCGTAAATGCGCAACTTTCCTTAGCTGGTGAAATTATTTATTGTGTGGGTGAGTGTGGTTTAGGAAAAACCAGTATAATTGAATGAGAAGGCATTGGCTGAAGTGCAGAATGTGTTGACTTACGGTTGCATTAATTTGAAGCTTGCCACTGAAATAAATCGTCTTGCAAGAGGATACTTTTGCTTTCCATGCATTCCCTAAACTTATCAGCACATCGAAATGACAACACCTCCATGATCGGGAGACGATTTATTGGGTGGATGGTGAAGTGCAAAAAGATACGGACTGGATTTGGGAATGGAAGGGCCGACCCGATCAGCAACCACCAAAAGATCGGAAATTCGAACATCCCCGAATGCAAAAATTCGCAATTTTTCAGACTACTATTATATTCACTATTATCAACTAATGTACTGTCATTGCTTGTTGAAGCTGGACAAGATTATGACTTAGTAAACGAGGAGATTTTTGAATGTGATGAAACTCCACTTAAGGATGAAGAAATATGGCATCGTCGTATAACTAAATTATGAATTGGTCCCTTCACTTCTTTATATGCTAATGAAAGTGTTTTAAGATGCGATATTCATTAGATACTGCTGCCTATCTATGCGGAAGCGAATCCAATTTTGTAAATTTAAATCGAAATTGTCGTAATAAAACTTCTTTAGATGGAATATATTTGGAGTTAAAGTAAAATGGGGATTTGATCTTGAATTGACTGATAAGTGAGAATATCTGAAATATCACTAAATTTACTGTATAAACCGCTCGCTAAATTATGGGTTGATGTATTTATAATTGCATTATATTCGGTTGTCGTAGAAAGCTTACAGCTGTAAAATTACCGTTTCGATACTCACTAAATGTTTTTTGGAACTTAATTTTTAGGCGAAAGTGCGTAAAAACGGGGGGGGGGTGGGGGGGGGGGTCCTAGAACTATTAATCTTGCGTACGGTGTTTTTTTGTTTCTAGTGAATTATTTTTGTTATATAAAATTACGTCATTATAATCATATAACTAATGGTAAGGTAGAAAAAATTGGAAAAACGGGAAGAAAATCTAATCATAGACGAATCGAATTGCCATTCTTTTTTTTCTTTTTTTCGACTATTTTGGACTAAATTTACAGTCAATTTCGGCATAACTTAAAAATAAAGAAAAAAGATTCCCATTTACTCGTACATCAGGAAGGCAAAATTCCTGGATGAAATAATAATGAAGAGATCATGTTACATTATCCTGAGAATATCAAGTGCTATACAGTGGATTTTTCAACATTTAGCTAAAATTATTTCTCCTAGTCGTTTTGACAATATGAAATTTATAGTAAATTATTTTGTTTATTTGGTATCTGCAGGCTAATTCTCTTTTTTCTTTAAAATCCGAAAGGAAATATATAAAATTTATTTATGTCTACTCATTTTATCGATATTTCTAGACAGAATAGGGGACACCACCTCCATCTGGATGCCCCACTCTTATTCTACGTCTAGCACTCGTTGCGTGTAGACGTGTTGTTAATCGCTCCTGTCATTAATTTTAAAACTTAATTAATTTTTCACAAAAGTCAGTTTACCAATTGAATTAATTTTTTACGAGCCAGTCAAAAGCATATTTTGATTTTATTGGGAAAGCATTTATCGTCAAAGGTATCGACCCACGGAATTAATATATCGAAAAAAGGAAACAAGCCGAAGACTAACTCGGGACTGTCGTATGGAGGAGCCCGACGGCTTCCCTCCGTTGGGGGGCCCCGGGGAGAATAACAAGGCGAAATTGGCGGCAAGCGTTAATAAGCGAAGACACACGAGCACCCAGGACTCCGCAGGTGGTGGGCGTAAGACTCAAGTAATCGAAGATAAGCAAGAAGTGAGTCGACTTCAAGCTGAAATCCAAGAATTAAAACTAAGACTGAAAACGTACGAAGATATACGACAAATCAATACGCAAGCTAAGCAGAAGGAAACTGTTAACCAAGATATCCCAGAAGAAGTATTAAGTGCTGGAGGCACTAACGACAGCTAGAATTACTGTGCAGCGCTGGACGGACTACAACAAGAAATGGAGGTTGATGAAAATAATAGAGGTAATGTTAGTCAAGATAATGATAATTTTATACTTTATTTGAAAAATAAAAATAATGAGAAGAAACAACCCGTAGTTCTGCTGGTCCTCCTTTAAAGGTAGCCAAGAATACAGAGAAAGTTCCGCCAATTAAGGTCTTCGGTCAAAGCGGAAAGGACATGGTTCGGCTATTGGTAGCCGAAAACAAATTAACAAATTTCGAGATTAAACGAATCAATTCCGAGAAGTTATCTATTGGAATGAAATCACTGGTTGATTTCAAATTCTGGGGAGGTTTCGGACTTCACATATACCCCCAAAAGCGAGAAAAACCAGACGTTCCTCTTGAAGGGCTTGGACTGCGGAGAAGATACCGTCGATCTTCTTCAGGTGCTCAAGGAAGCGGCACCACAAATCGAATTTATCTCCGTTAAAACATTCGTGACAAGAGAGTCGACGGTAGAAAAACAAAAAATTACCACTTTATTTAGTGCAGATACCAAATAAGAGCAGTCCAAGTGCTCTCCAACAAATCAGATACTTAAACTTCGTGGTGAGGTGGTAACGCCACCAGCTATCGCTGTCAACGATTTGGGCATTTGGCTGCCAACTGCGCCATGCAGGACGTGCATGCTCCCGGTGAGTGCAAATTGGCTCAGACGGAGCCAAAAGAGAAATTATACTGTGTTAACTGCGGTGTTTTTGGTCACCCGGCATCATATCGAGGATGCCCCCGCTATCAAGATGCGAGAGTTAAATTTGTACCAAAGCAAACACAACTACACCGCAGTGTCTAAGCTCCGAAATTCGTTGTCTGGAGTATCATTTGCACAAGCCGCTAGTGGACCAGCAGAAACTGCGTTAAATAGTGTAAATAATATAAGTGGCAATAATGAGCTGCTTCTCAAAATTTTACAACAATCCATAAGCAAGATACGAAAATTAATCTTGTTTTTCATCGTTTAGGGGTTTCAAATGCCTCAAAATAATTTGTCATCCAGTCACATTCCCATGGATAGGATTCATCTCATCTCGATCAACGTCAACTCCATTGTTACTATACATCGGCGTGATTATATCTTTGAATTCATTGCTAAGCAAAAGCCTGACATCATGCTTCGCACCGAAACCCATTTCACTTCATGGCAATCCATGACATTTAAGGATTTTGAATTCGTAAGAAACGATAGGGTAATAGGTGATGGGGAAGTGGCACAGCGATATTGGTTCGAAGACCCTATTGTTTCCAAAATTTTGAAAAAGTTGAATTCAAAAGCTTTAAATCTAGAAGTGCCCGTTATCAAAATCTCACTGCCAGATGGGGATAACCTCTTCGTTACCTCTCCCTATGCAACTGGTGGAACTATTCTCAAGCTCAAGGAGGAGCTCAATTCTTTGTTTGAAATACTCGAATTGAACAGGCTGCATAGTTATTATATTCTTGCTGGTGACCTGAACGCACAGCATACATCATGGCTGAAGGCCAGCAATCATCCAAGAGGTGTATACCTGAAATCGTGGATAACAGAGAACCACATTGAATACAGGTGCACTCTATATGGGTTGGAGTTCCCAACATACCCTAGAACAAATTCATATTTGGACCTCTGCATCGCTGATGCAAGACTTCAATTCAGCTTTAATAGTCCTCAACGGAAACTGCAGGTGCTTCCTTATGATAGCGACCATATCGCAATCGTAATGGAAATCAATCATCAAAGGGATGATTTCTTCCTCATTCCAGCTCAACATGAAAATCATCGGTTGAATTTCAAAAAAACAGACTGGGGAAAGTTTCAAAAGAAGTTTAATCGGAAGTGCCAGAAGCAATGTCCCCCTCCTGATGGTGGCAACTCTTGCTCAATGGTTCCTAATGACAGGAATCTAACTAACGACGAAATAGATGTCTATTTGTCGAAGTTAGAGAAGCTGACGAGGGAAACGATTGAGAAAGTCGTTCCCAAGATTAAATATCGAAACAATATAGAAGGATGTGAAACACCAACCATCGCAAGGTTGAAAAGATTGAAAAGCCTTCCTCTCACACGCGTCAACAATATATATCGACGATTTTTGGACCACAACCATCTCTCTTTAGCTTCGTTGCAATCACACCTGAAGAATGTCCGGAACTTAATCCTGTCATACTTCAGGAGTGAGGTCAGCAATCAATGGGCGGAAAATTGAGGGGTATTAGCCCACAGGACCCAGACGGCGTGTTTGCGAAAGTGAATAGCATATTCCGCAAGAAGTCTCGAGTGAAGGTATCGAATCTTGAAGTCACTAGTGATGAGATGAATCTTCTCGATAGGCCTGGTATCGACATTGATAGTACGACTCCGGATAGAAACGGAAACAGGATTATTTGTGAAGGGTTGGATAAACTTGCCCTGATTGGAACACATTTTGAATTGGTTCATCTACCAAACCCTGAGAGAGGAAATTAAATATTTTCACAGGTCGTTGAAGCAAAACTTTCCGACTTCAAATTAAGTCTGAACGGCCAATTAATTCTTCATTTCAATGAAACATTAACATCTGACTTCATACCGAGCTTGAATCTTATTGATTATTTTGTCAGCTATGAAGACTTGTGTTTCATATTTTGCAGGGTAAACAACAAGAAATCATATGGTACTGATGGTATCCCAAATGTAGTTCTCCGACATTTGCCTGAGGTTGGTATTAGAAATTATTGCATATTGTTTAGTCTCGCCAACGCGATCGTTGGTAGCTTTTGCTGATGATCTGGTCATCTATATGGCAGACCAAAAAGCTACAATAGTTCAGAGAAATGTCCAAAAAATGTTCAATGATGTACAGCTGTACTCTGACAATTGGCGAATGAAAATCAATGCGCAGAAGCGTGAAACAATCTTGTTTCGGACAACGCTGCAGGGGGTCAGTCAAGACCTGAAACGTAATTGGAAAGATGTCCACATTATGGCTGGCGAGGGTAGTTCAGAACGATTCCCACATAAATCCTGTGTTCGATACCTCGGTGTTTATCTCGATCAGTATCTGTACTATACTGAACATGTGAAAATCATGCTCAGTAAGGCAGTAAAAGTAGTCATGGCCATACGAAGACTCTTTCATTCCAAATACATTGATCAAAAGGTCAAAATTATCTGTTACAAGACCCTGGTTAGACCAGTTTTGACATATGGATGTCAGATCTGGTACAACCAGAGTGCTAGTACTATGGAAAAATTAAGAGTTTTCGAAAGGAAATATCCGTGCATGTACTGGTTTGTACAGAAAGCCTGAGATGGATTGGAAACATTATATATCGAATAGAAGAATTTATCAAACTGCTGAAGTGACAAGAGTCGATATCTTTACATTGAAACTTCTTCAGAATCATATCGCAAGATCTGTGAGTGAAAACCCTTGGATTTCACAGCCGTTCCACCCTACAGACGGACGGGTATATTGCGACTTGCCTCGCTACTGGCTTCCTTCCTCTAGAAGCATTCGTATATTTGGACATGAATCGATATGTTTTTGATTCTGACGGCGTCCCAGTCATATATCACATATATCGACGGGCCACCGATAAGAAGATAAAATATCCTCCAAGTTTGAGTTCACGAGACCAACAATTCCAATGGAGATACTCATTTGCTAGATTCGTTGAAGCTGATCGAGCTGAGACGGGGCAATCTAGGTATTGGTGGCTGAATGACAATGTCTAAATTATTCGTGTTTATTTCCAGTTTTTGTGTTTTTCGGTACTTAGTATTTGAGTTTCAGCTCATTTTTGCTACATTTAGTATTATTATTTATTTTTGTTAAAAATTAGGAATATGTTAGGTATATGTTATGTTTATTATATTAGGTTTAGAGATAAGATTAAACGCGTAGGTTAGGAATATTGGGATAGAATTTTTTAAGTATAAGATCACGTTTTTGATTGAATTTTATTAAAATTAAGTTAAAACATATTAGGTGTAGGATCAAAGTTCACTATTGTGTTAAGATTATAAATAATTTTAGGATAGTGTTGGTTGGTTTTTTCTCCTTTTTCCAATTGATTTTTAAAATTGTAATAATTTCAATTAATTGAATTTGCTAGAGTTTTTTTGAAGAAATATGTTTAATGATAACGTATAAATTTAGAGAGCCATTTGGGCCATTAAGTTTTTGTATGTTTATTGTTTGGAATTTGCTTTATGTTCTCTGAAAATTTATACCGATTAGTATTGAATAAAGCGCTTTTGACTTCGACTTTGGAAGAACGTGAATTTTTGAATGAAATGCTTTTTTATTCAATATAATCTCCCTCAACTTGAAACACACTTATTCAGTAATCCTCAAAAAATTGTACACCATCTTTTTAATGATTTTTTGGAAGTTCTGTAAAATACTGTTCCACGGCTGCAATAGCATCTTCATTCGACGAAAAACGCTTTCCATTAAGAAATTGTTTGAAATTCCTAAAGAGGTAATAATCGAAGTGAGCCAAATCTGGGAATATGGTGGGCGCTCAGGCAATTCGTACTTTGATTCTTTCAATTTAGCCATCGTCAAAGCGCTTGTATGAAGACGTGAATTGCCTTGATACAAAATAATTTTTTTTTTCAGTAAGCTAGATCCTTTCCACGAACTTTTTTATCTAGCTGGGCAAAAAGGTTGCAGTTATACTCAGAGTTAATTGTATTACTTTTTCCAAGATAATCAATCTACGAAATCCCTTTTGAATCCCAAAAAACTGATAACATAATCTTTTTTGCCGATCGTTTTGACCACCTGCTTAGAAGCTGAGCAATCAGGACGTCCACTACGTGCTTCATCTTCAATGCTTGTGCGACCATGCTTATGTTCAAAAATCCATCAATGTACAGTTGAAAATGGAGCAGATTCCTTTAACACTATCACCATTTTTATAACTATGAATTTCTGTTGCTGATAAACCTTCCAAAGCAAAAAATGTTATCACAGCATGATATTCAGTTTTATCCATTGTTTGAAAAACCACTGACACTATAACTTCAAATGGCTTGTAAACAAAGAATCCATTGGCAGATAAAAATAAACTTTTGTGTGTGTTCATATAGAAAATAAAATATTAAAATGGCGTATAAATTTCGATTCCTGTACTGGTTAATTATGTCACTTTCAAAACTTTTCAACTAACCTGTGTATCTAAGATGGTCGGTCGATTATTTGGGATTTTTATGCATTATGGGCTGTTATTGGGCTACTATTAAAACGATAGTCAATCAAACAACCGCAAGAATAGCAGTCAAAACGTAAAAGCGAATATTCGGCAGTTTATTATAATCTTGTCGTTACTTTTGTATTTGCACTAAGAAGGTATAAGCTTATCCATCCATAAAAGGTTTCACTGTTTGTACTGAAATTCATTTAATGTTAATCTTACCATTGTCAGCATTTCGCATTCTATCCAGCACATCTTCGACACCGGTGACTTTTTCCCCGTTACTATTTAAAAATGTTTTAGTGGTTTTTGTTACTCGTCGTTGTTCCGCTTCGCTGTCACTTTCTGTGTAAGCTTGTGATCGTGATTGTTTGCGTGTTGTATGAATTTCAATGTTGCATTCTTCAACAGGATCATCATTTTCTGAAAATGGAAAAATGTTTTAGGTACTTACATATGTAACTTAAATAGTAGCTTGGCAAAAAGTTTTTGATGTCCATTAAAAGCTTGATTAGGATATGAATAACGCTCTTTTATTGTTCCTCACGGCCTTGAATTGCAAGGATATTAATAAAATAATTTTAGGACTAGAAAATGTCTTGTATATTGCAAGATTCGGCCACAGCATTTTAAAACATCAATCCCTTTCAACCAAGATTTTTGAAAAAAAAAAAACAAATTATTACCGGTGCTACTGTAATTTTGTGTCCTTAAAATTAATCCAGCTTTTGGGTATGAGCCACTGGTATTTTTCTCCGTAATTGAAGTTGTTGAACCTTTTTTCGTGAATTTTTCGCTCATTTCCTTAACTGATCCCTTCCGCACCATTTTCACTTCTTTCTTCGTTGTCTTTCCATCCGTAATTGCAGGCAATTCCGGGGACTGGGGAATATCAATCAAGCATAATGGAATAAAAAAGAGTTTTATTATCTCACACCATTGATATAATTTTTTTCCATTACTACTTTAAAATAAAAATATAATATGTTTCGTAAATACATTGACACGACATTAGTATATAATTTTGGTTAAACATATTTTCTTTTCAATTTTCGTTTTATTATTATAAAACACTATTAAAGACTTTTAGTTTATCTTCAATAATTTCGCTATTTTTCTTACAATTATCTTGAAACTGTTTTTGCTTTTTGATTTCTATTTTAAATAAAATAAATCTAATGAAATTTCCACATAGTATTATATTCATTTAGTGTACTAACCGTTATTTCTTTTTGTTTGCCAATTTTTTGAACACGTGTTACACTCGTCAAGCCATCCTTTGAGGTACGTTCTTTTGTTATGACACCACTTGTAGGTTTTGTATCGATTAATTGTTCGTAATCTGTGATATCGTCAGGATTGTTTGAGTAGACAGTGACTTTTCGTTCACCAACCGGTGGGGCTCCATTTTCAGAATAATAACTTTCGGTTACAATGCTTCCAGTTACTGCAAATGAACGAATTT
This sequence comes from Odontomyia ornata, assembly GCA_963969285.1. Taxonomy (NCBI): domain Eukaryota; kingdom Metazoa; phylum Arthropoda; class Insecta; order Diptera; family Stratiomyidae; genus Odontomyia; species Odontomyia ornata. The sequence goes on from OZ017739.1 coordinate 387,065,686, forward strand.
TGAAATAATGCTGAGTCAAATTTCGAAGGGTTACAAGGAAAAACATCAGAAAAATCGTGAGGAAAATATTCGAAAATAAGGCTTGCACACAATGTTTGCGGCTCTTTTTGAAGGAACAGCTATGAAAACCATAGGTCTGACAATCGTTTTGATGCGAGAAAACTTTGATAATGGTGGTGAAATGAAACTTTTTATATTTTCAAAATAATGTGTTTAATTTAGACATTTTATTCAGTTGTGATTTCAATATCATTCTATTATGTTTTGTTTTGCCATGATTGGCAACATTGTAAGAGACAGATGTCACTAGCTGTTCCTTTTAGTGGCGACACTCGAGCGATCTCAGCGACTTCAATCGTTTAGTGGATATAATGAATTTCACAACTTATGTCAATCAAAACGATCACTTGAACTGCAACCTCCATACAGTTAAAAACGCGTAATCATTTAACTTTCGACATGTAAATTTCAGTTCATATTTTTATTTGCTAATAAACTTATTATATATTTTTTAACTTGTTCTTTCCGTCTCGTATGGGGAACGCGCATCGCATTTAGCTAAACCCCACAGTGGTGGCCCTGAACGCGCGAAAGAGGAAAAAGACAAGGTAAGTTGTAGTGACAATAGGAAGTGCCTAGTGACGCCAAACAGAAATAGTAACGCCATCTTTAATACAACAATGTCTTTGCCTCCTGATACACCGAAACGGGTAGGAGAAAGCCTGGCGCGATCTGAAATCTACATGCGTTCCATGAACAAAGTTACAATTCCACCATTTGAAATTTCCCATGTGGTGTTGGATAAAGCTAAATTTCGATATGTCATAGTGAACTTGGATGCTTGGGTTTTGCAAGCAGTTCCGGATACCGCTATTAATCTGCCCGAGCATGGAAAATATGACGCGACATTGGACATTGGAGAAGAAAACCCGTCTCTTTTCTTACAAAAACTACGAAGTTTAGCCGGTGACCAATTTAACGACGCGGTTTTAAGGACAATGTTCCTTGAATAGATGCCAGAGCACGTTCAGGCAGCGAGGTAACGGATATTGCTAAAATAGTGGCGCAGGCCGATAAAATAATGGAAATTTCGCGTCCATCAATATCGGCCAAATCAACAACCGCATCAAATTAAAAAACTGCGATACAAATGGAAACATTACAAAGGTTGTCTCACGAAATTCAGCATCTACGGCGTGGACGTTCACCGTCAAGATTTAAATTTAGATCATCTTCGCGAAACAAAAATTTCGAGAAAAGTGGTATGTGTTTTTACCACCCCAGGTTTGGTGAGCGAGCAAGAAAATGTCGTGCGCCTTGCATCAAATTGGAACAGCAAAAATATCAGTCATATCCCGATCTTCGTGCAACAGCAACATTCCACCGATTTGAAACTCTACGCCGCTAGCTGCTCAGTTATAAAAACCTACGGATCAAGAGTCGTGACTGTGAAAGTAGGACTCAGGCGCAAATTTACCTGGGCTTTTGTAGAAGCTGACGTCACACAAGCAATCCTAGGAGCCGATTTTTTTGCATCATCGCGGCCTGATAATCGACTTAAAAGCTAGAAAGCTAGTGGATAAAAATACAAATCTAAAGATTTTTGCATCAATAGCCACAATGAAAGCGCCAGCAATCCACACGTATGACATAACTGATGAATATTATCAACTTTTGCCAGAGTATGACCAAATAACACGGCTTAATGTACAAAAAGCTGCGCCGCGTTCAATCCAGCACCGCATTATAAGACAAGGTTCACCGGTCGCAGAATGTGCTTGAAGGCTATCTGGGGAGAAGCCTAAAGCTGCAAGAAAGGAGTTTGATTTTATGTTGGAAAGGAACATCTGCCAACCATCTGACAGTGAATGGGCCTCGCCCATACATCTAGTCCGGAAATAAACAGGCAAATGTCTGAATAGTATCACCATCCCTGACCGATACCATATTCCCCATTTGAGTGATTGGACCGACCGCAAAAGCGATATAGCGTATACAACCGCGAACTTCTTGCGGTGTATCCAGCAGATAAATTTTTTCGTAATTTCATGGAAGGCCGTAACTGAACAATTTTTACCGAGCATAAGCCGCTTACGTATGCATTTCTACAAAAATCCGACAAAGCTTCACCTCGTCAACTGCGACAATTAGATTTCATAGGATAATATACAACAAAATTGTTGCATGTTAAGGGCAAAAATAACATCGTGGCCGATATGCTATCGCGTATCGAAGAAATAATTATCCCATCGACAATAGCTTTGCAAGAGCTCGCAGATCAGCAAGCTACTGACGAAGAACTGCAGCGACTAACCCTCGTGCAGATTGGAACTTGTGTAACGCCTGTCTACTGTGACGTATCTACAGGTGCTACTCGTATCTTCATTCCAAGAATGATGCGCAGGAAAATTTATGAGTTACTCCACCTGTTGTCACATTCCAGTGGAAGAGCGACAAAACGGATAATCAGCAAAAAGTACGTGTGGCCTAGAATACATAAGGACATTCAAGTGTGGGCAAGAAATTGTCTGGAATGTCAAAGAAGTAAAGTTGGGTGGCACGTCAAAAATGTTCCTGAGTCCATTCCAATTCCTTCGAACCGTTTCCAACATGTACATTTGGACATAATCGTGATGCCGCCATCAAAGGGTTTTAGGTATTGCCTTACAATGGTTGATCGGTTTACGCGTTGGCCCGAGGCAATACCGATCATTGATTGAGCGCTGATACAGTTGCAACTACATTCTTTCAGCAATGGATCTCGAGATTTGGATCACCAGAAACAGTAACAACAGACCGAGGTTCTCAACTGGAATCACAACTTTTCGATTCATTTATAAAATTGATTGGTTGCACCAGGAACAGGAAAACTGCATATCATCCGGCATCCAATGGATTAATTGAACGATAGCATCGGTCTTTAAAAGCATCGATCATTTGTCGTCAGCATAGAGAATGGGTTGATGTTCTTCCATTCGTCCTTTTAGGATTGAGGACCTGTTTCAAACCTGATATTAAATCAACAGCTGCCGAACTTGTTTATGGGACAGCATTGCATATTCCTGGTGAAATTTTTTTCGGCGGCCTTGATGAACCTCCATTTGATCCGGCAATATTCACGAGAAAACTCAATTTTTTAATGAAAGAAATCATGCCGACTCCTACAATTGACCATAGCCATCCAAAAGCTTTTGTCTTCAAGGATCTGGAAACTTGTGGCCACGTTTTGGTTCAAGTTGATTTGACTTAAACTCCATGCCAACAACCTTACGATGGCCCTTTTGAAGTAGAAGACAAACGGTCTGATCGGGGTTTTCGCATTAAGAGGAATGGAAAGTCGGAAACAATTTCCAAAGAAAGAATTAGGCCGGCATATGTTGAAAGATATACAATTGCTACCGAAAATGAGGAATCGGCAGCATCCACACCAACAGCAACATCATTTGCAAATACCTCCTAACCGATTCGAACATATTCACGTATAAAAAATGTCAGATACACAACTCAGCAAACTCCTAAACAGGCTTCGTCTGACTGTCAAAAATCAAGTTCGCTAAGTTACTTGGGAGAGAATATTGTGGCGACACTCGAGTGATCGCAGCGCATCTATTGGTGAGAGGTAGCGACTTCAATCATTTAGTGGGTATAATGAATTTCACAACTCCTGTCATTCAAAACGTTCACTTGAATTGTAACCTCCGTGAATTAAAAACGCGTAATCATGTAACTTTCGACATGTTAATTTCAGTTCATATTTTTGTTTGCTAATAAAGTTATTATTTATTTTTTAACTTGTTCCTTCCTTCCTGAATGGAGAACGCGCATCGCATTTAGCTAAACCCCACATTGGCTAGTTGTGGCTAGTTCAATGTAAAGTACCTAGCTAAGTTTAAATAAAAGTGACCTGTATTTTCTTTGAAATAACTTCTTTAATTCAACATCTCCTCAATTCACACTTCACGGAACAACCACAATCTCTCAACAGGTTATGGGCCCAGTGTCGCGTGTGGGAACTGAGTGAAAAATTGTGAGTAGACTGAACAAAGAACTTGACGCCACGTGAGTGGTATCAGGTATCACTTGTGGTAGTTCAATTAGACGGGCGCGGGAAAATCATGATTGGAAAACGGTTCGTGCAACTCAGGAGCCATGGACATTCTTAACCAATTTCAGTTGCAGACGTTTAACGGGGAAAACTTCCAGCTATAGAAGTACCAGCTGGAAATAATATATTGGCCAGAATCAGGTATGGAAACATTGATAGACGGAACAACGGTGCGTCCAGCAGCAACAGAAGAGGCAGGGTGGACAGCCTGGAACACTTTAAATGCAAAGTGTAAATTGTAATTGTACTCAAGAACGGCCACACCAGCCGTTGTTGATAATTACTTTTACTTAGTACACAGATAAAAAAACAACTTGTTCACTTTGTTGGCGTACGTAGGAATACATTTATTATTATTTATACATGAACTTAAATACAAAATATTTGATGATTCAAAATGCTTGCAATAATCGAAGTAAATGTCCATTCAAGAAAATTGCATTTTATACAAAAACCCATTTCAATTATTGAAGTCAATAAAACATTAATGAAAATGCATACTATACAAAAAACTTTTTTATGCTGTAGTTAATGTCCATTCAGAGTGCAAACATTTTTGCTTACAAGTTCAGGTAGGCAAAATCGCGGCTGAAAATGGGTCAATATGTTGGGGCACCACCAGAAAGCACAATGTTGAATCTTTCATTAAGCGACACGTTTTCTTCTGATGCAATTGATATGGACTCCTGCAATTTCTTTGAATTCTAATAGACCAACTTGTCTTTTATCTTTCGGTATGTGGCTTAATAGCTCTGGGTTGTTGCTAGCCCATCTTCTGAGGTTGAAGTTACTTCTATTTAGTAGAGTGGTCATCCCCTGCTGAAGGGAAATCGCTTCTTGTTTGGTGTGGGCGCCTGTTAACATATCGTCAACATAAAAACCGTTCTTTAATATCAACGAAGCAATCGGATAATTCCTTTCTTCATCCTGTACTAGCTGCATTAATGTTCTGACTGCTAGAAATGTGGCACATGCCGTGCCATACGTAACTGTATTGAGTTGATATTCCGCTATCGTACCTTGGGGATGCCTCCTCCAGAGAATCCTTTGGTAGTCTCGGTCATCTCGATGCATTTGAATTTGCCGAAACGTTTTTTCGATGTCTGCGGTATAAACGTACGGGTATTTTCGCCATCTGAGCAATATCTCGGCCAAGTTTTGCTGAAGCCTTGCTCCAATGCGCAACTTATCGTTCAGACTAGGGCCATGGAGTGCCTTCGCAGACGCGTCGAATACTACTCTGATTTTCGTCGTGGTACTGCTCTCCTTGATTACCGCATGATGTGGTAAAAGTAAACATCCTTACTGTCGCCGATGTATGGAGTCACGCATGTTATATGTCTGAGTTCTAGGTACTCTTCGAGGAAGGTGTTGTACTCCGCAGCGTTTTTTCTCAATTTGCCGGTATCTTAGGAGAGTTCTGGTCCTTGATTCACCCAGGGAGTTTTGTGGTTGATCTTCTTTAAAAGGAAGACGAACTATGTATCTGCCATCATCGTCTGTACTGTAAGTGCTCTGAAAATGATTTTCACACTCCGTGTTAGTATCTCTTTGCTCATTCTGGTTTTGTTCGCCATCAATCTCAAAAAACTTTTCTATTTTTCTGTGAAATTCAACCATAGGCACTAAGAACGTTATCTTTTTTGTTTCAGAAGGATTTCTACCAGTCTTCCCTGAAAGTATCCAGCCAAATTTTGTTTTTTGGGCCAGTAACGGTTTGCCTTTTATCAAGCAATCCTCTACTATTTCCTCAAAAACGTTTGTACCAATTATCATGTCGATGGCTCCTGGCAAATGAAATTGGCGATATGCCAGACTTAATGCCTTCAGACTGCGTGGTAAACTCAAAATTACCCTTCGATCAGGAAGCATCGTTGTTAGCCTGGGCATGATTAAAGCCTCGACTGAAACTCTGAAGTCCGAGGGGAATCTGGGTGTTATTGTAACGATATCCTCTTTCGGACAGTTTTGGCTTTAACTCCTCCAATACCTGTAATCCCTGCCAAAATGCTTTCTGAGGGCAGGCCGAGCTGCTTTGCAGCTTTCGATGATACAAACGATGTTTGAGACTTAGGGTCAACTAAAACTCGCAGTGGAATTTGTTGACCGGAACATGATTCTGCTTTTACTATTGCAGTGGCAAGAAGAACGGTGTTTGTTACGCTCGAGGCACTTGTGTTCATTGCGGCCTTGGTGTCGCTGGTGGCAATGTTCGAAGTGACAGTCTTACGATCAGTGGTTGAGTAATGCAACATGGTATGGTGTGGTTTCTTGTATTCAAATCACGTATTTTTGCTCTTGCATTTAAAACTCGATTCGTGTGCTAGGCAGTTCTTGCTCAGATTGTTATCAGCAACAAATTGATTTCGGTCATCGACGCTTAATTTTTTAAATCCATCGCAGTGGTGAATGGCAAGATTGCTTTGATTGCAAAACTTGCACTGGTATGTACATGTTTTACTTGCAGCTCTCTTGTCCGATTTATAAGGTTTCTGTTGCAATAACACGAATGCTTTCTTTTGTGTCGTTTGCCGTTGTACTTGTGGGCTTTTCAAACTCGTTAGGACCATGTGCCTCCTCATCAGAAAGTCGTGAACTTGCTTCAAGCTCGGCATCTCTCGGGTATTGTTCACATTTTCTTCGAATAGACTTTCTGCGTCTAGCTTTCTCATAACGATTCTAACCATTATCGGCTCCCAATGTTCTGTGTTATAATCTGGACTTTTTAATGCCACTAAACAATTACGAAACGTGTCGTGCAAAGCCAGAAGCGATGTGGGACACATGTGCACAACTTTTTCGGTATCCAGAATGGTATCTATGTATGTTGTTACCATCTGTCGGTTGTTCGAGAAGCGCTCTTGCAGTATCGTTAGAGTAGTTTCGTAGTTGGCTGCACTTAGCTGTAAATGCGAGACCGCGCTTCTTGCGTCTCCCTCCAGATACGAGAGAAGGTACTGCATTTTTTGCGTAGCCCCGATAGTGTTATTATTGTGGATAATGCTTTTGTAAAGCTCAATAAATGTTTTCCACTGCTGGTAGTTACCGTTGAATTTGGGTATCATTCTAGGCGCTAAATTGGGATGATGACGGCCATAGCTTGTAGAGATGTCCATGTAAGGTGGCCAGTTTGATGGTGCTATGACAGTAGGTGCAGCATAACTTCCCGCTGTTGTCCCGATTGGATCATTGGTGATGAAGCCACATTTTGATGCTGCATTACCGCTTGTTGACCTTCAATGAGCATATCCTTCAGTTCTCTATACAACTTTTCCGTTGTAGCAAATATTTTTTGCTCAAAGTATGGATGGTCATCTTGTGAGGCGCTCATTAGCTTTTCATTGTTATTTCGACACTCGTGCCAGAGTTTTTCGGCGTCACTAAGCCGCTTGCAAAAATACTCTTCCGTTTTTCTTGAGCTTGAGTCCTTCTTAAAGTTCCTGGCTGAGTTTTGCAACGCTTCAGCGATGTATTTTTGTTCCAAAACGATAGTCGCAGTGTCCATCATGTACTTGATGACGTAAAATTATCCTCAGGGCTTATACCAAAAATAAGCCACTTCAGCCTTTGTTGGCAGTCCTGGTACAAGCTGGATCCATGAAATACCGAGTTATCAAAATCAGCCACACCAGCCGCTGTTGATATAATTCGGAGTAAATTGCTCGACCGACCAAATATAAATTGTAATTGTACTCAAGAACGGCCAGACCAGCCGTTGTTGATAATTACTTTTACTTAGTACTCAGATAAAAAAACAACTTGTTCACTTTGTTGGCGTACGAAGGAATACATTTATTATTATTTACACATGAACTCAAATACAAAATATTTGATGACTAAAAATGCTTGCAATAATTGAAGTCAATGTCTATTAAAGAAAATTGCACTCTATACAATAATACATTTCAATTATTGAAGTCAAAAAACTTTTTTATGCTGTAGTTAATGTCCATTCAGAGTGCAAACACTTTTACTTACAAGTTCAGGTAGGCAAATTCGCGGCTGAAAGTGGGTCAATTATATTGATAGGAGGAATGACCGGGTGAATGGACATTGACTACTGTTGCGAACTCTGTTCAGTTGTTAATGTTAATCTCGTCAGGAATGGAATCCAAGCAACTTCAGACAGTTATAACATGTGATCCGGTAGCAGCAATGGGGCTCGTCTCAAAACGATTCATGAACAGAGATAATTAATGAATAAAGTCGCCTTGAAGCAATAATTTTTCAGTTACAGTCTGTCATAAACAGGCTCGATTGTGCAAGTTGAAGAACCGGCACAGGTGCTAGCAAATGTTGATGAATCGGTAGAAGATGTCGACAAGATGGCAAAATTGCTAGGAGAGTTGCCAGATAAATACAATGCATTTGTGACAGCTTGGGGTTCATACGATGAATTGAAACAGATATTTGATAATTTACCAGCACATTTGTTGAAAGAAGAACAAAGGCTAACACAATCTGAAGATATGGCAACAGCGTTTGCAGCTGTGAACATCAAAGGTAAACAAAGAGCATCAGCGTCGGCAACATTAAAGAAGAGCGAGAAGAAAAGTGAATCGCGTAACAAATAACATATCGTATTTTTACTGCAAGAAGAAAGAAATGTAGAGCATGGTTAGCAAAATAAAATTAGTAATAACACTTTTCAAACGACTTATATTAATTTTTTGTGAGAAGCCGTCGGGCCTTGCTTTGTTGTGTAAGCAGATGCGTTTCGACCACTTTGTCATTTTCAGTGTCTGACACTGAGGATGACCCAAAAAAGTTGAAACGCGTCTGCTAACACAAAAAAGCAAGGCCCGATGGCTTTTCAAGAAAAAAGAAAATTGGCCTGCGGATACCAAATAAATAAAATCATTGATTTATATCAAATTTAATATAAAGTTCGATTTAATTTTCGGGTTGTTTGCAAACAAGGCTCAAAATGAAGAATGTTACAATAATCAATTTTTAAGGTTTTCGGACTTCTCTATAGTGGGAGAAATTGGAAGTATTTTTTTATAACAGTTAATGCTAGGTTGTTATTTATCGAAATTTTATACCTACGAGTAATTTGCTTTCACGGCTGATGATGCCAACGGGCGTTTTTGAAATGTTTTGCCATTATTTTTCGGCGGTATTCAAGTTTCAGTCTGATAGCCTTCTATAGATAGTTAAACTCAAGAATTTTTCACTGACCCCAGCAAAAAGGACGAAGCATATCGCATATAGAAACATTTTTGATTAAATAGGCGATAAGCACTAATGGCTGTAGGATTGGAAAAAACTAGTCCAACTTCACCCAAAATCTCGCATGGACATTTTCCCAAGTGATTTACCACAGAGGTTACCTATATGAGTAGTGGGCTCAGACCCTGATTTTATATTTTGAGTATTTAGTTAATATTTTAAAACCGTCAATATGCAAATCAACACCTTAAATATTTATCAAATTTTCGGGCTTGAAATTGACGGTTTTCTAGGTTAAGAGTTCTGACAATAGGCTTATACGTTGCCATCTTACTCAGACCCATAAGGAAATCAATTAACGTACCTGACGTCACTTCCCGTACCGGAAACAGATGATCTGTAGCTTTAAATTTCGATAAACAGCTACTTTTGAACTTGTCAAATATGACAATTTTCAGATGAAATTTAGCCGAAATGATACAAACGGGATCGAAATACCTATATTTGCGCACTAATGTCTTCGACGTCTCATATTTAAAATAAATCGTTGACATAGTACTGATAAAATTTCAAACTAGTCACATGTACTGTCAAAAATCTTTAAAAAATTTGTTTGATGTAAACAGCTCTAGATGGCGCTGATTAGGCTACTCGAAGAGGTTAGTTCGCGACGTGACGCGGTGTTTCCGTTTTCGGGCCTGAGTAAGAAGGCAACGGCTTATACCAAGATTAGTGATAGAAAGGTATCCTAGCCGACTGATATTGTTTAGTCAATACTGATAACGCAGTGTTGATATCCAAAAGTCCCGTCAAATTCTTTAACTTGACAATTCACTCGCTATAAAAATTCACAGCCTTAAATAGAGTAACCCTGTTTGAATCTTTACAAAAATATTTGATGATCAGCTTCCAGAAAAACTTGGCATTAAAAATGAACGAATACAAGGTAACGTTTTGTAACGGTATTATAAACATTTTTCAGAACCCTAAAGAATTTTGTAACAAAAGTCTAGAATAGCTATTTGTTGCAGTTACCTTCATAAAATCTGTAAATAAGTAAAACTAACCAAACACTTACTTTTAGTTGTTTCACCAGACTGCTGAGGTTTCTTCTTGAGTGCCCGAATACCAAAAAGCGGCTTTCCATCCTCATCGGTTGGTCCGATTCCATAGCTTGAAGTTATACAATCCGCGTCATCTTTAGTAACAATTTGTCGTTGTGTTTTCGATGTAGTTGTACGCTTCACCGTTGTCCTATCCTTTTCGCTTGGTTTCTTCAGAATATTTTTGGTAGCCCAAATAGGTTTTTCTTCTTGTTGCGTAGTCGACTTCTTACCAACGGGCTTATCACCCAACCGCCGCACCTCAGTCGTTGTTGTTGTAGTTCGAACCTTTCCTACAGGACTCGTGCTGCGTTCGCGCACTGTTGATTTCTTCTCATGATGCGTTATATGGCGAGACTCGGACTCAATTAATTGATTTGTTGCAGATTTGGGATCCTTGGTACCATGGGGTGACCTTTTAAGGGAACTGACTCGTCCATCAGGACTAGTTTCAGTTCGTCGAACAACATGTGTTTCAGTTTTTCTCACTGGAGAATGATCGGAGCTTTTCCGTACTGTCGTTTTCGTTGTCGTGGTGATTGTTGTATTTTTTTTAAGTGTTCCTTCTTCAATCATTTTTCGAACAATGCGTATCTGAGTTCGAATCCTTCGACGCTGCTCGTAGCCAACAACAGTCTCAAGCATCTTTTCAAGAAGCTCTAAGTCAAAGATCTCTTCTATGTTTTGAGTTTCGCTACTGCTGCTTTTTCTGCGCACACTTGAGTCATGCACGTCCGTTCTTTTGAGTTCGACACCAAACTTTGCCGAGCGCGGAGAGGGCTCATTATACAAGGAGTCATGAGAGGTTCTCTTCGAATGAGTTTTGTTTATTTCAACTGAGTCTCGCCGATGCTCCATTGAACTGATAGTATGATCCATGTAAGATGGCAGATTACTGGTTGGAGCAGATTCGTCTGGTTCCTCATGAGAAGGAGCTCTGTGCGAATCAGAGGGCTCATACTGTTGAGGATATCTGTTAATTTCCGTAGAATCCCGGCGGTGCTCAAGGGAGCTAACTGTGGGCTCCATGTATGAAGGAAGGTGCCCCGTGTGTTTGCCTGTGGCATGAATCCTAAGAGGCGACGAATCACTTGGCCTTCGAGTAACAGTAGATTTAGTTTGATCCACACGCGTTGTAGTTGTAGTTGACAATGACGTTGTCTCATCTGGTCGACGAGAATATTTCCTAGGGCTTGAATCTGTTTGTGTGTTCTTCGATGGTTCTGACACTGGATACCGTGTGGTCTTTCCTGGTTGACTTCTTGTTGGAGAAGGCTCTTTACTTCTGATTGGAGATGATCTATCACGTTCAGGAGAGTAATATTCACAACGCCTAGATGGTGACCTTCTATCGGAGCGAGTTGTTGTTGTTGTCGTTTCTGTAACTTCTTCAATGAACTCATCATCCTCAGACTCTCTGTTTGGTCGTTTACTTCTGGAAGGATACTTTTCATTAAGCTCTTGTGGATGCTTCCTAGGGCTGCTTTCATTCAAATATTTTGCATCTGGTTTTCTCAAATGACTGGGCTGTTTTTCTGGCCTAGAGGAATAAGGCGTTGGTGTATCTTCCTTTCGAGCAGGGGCTTTAGGTGATGCCGACTTAGTTATTATGTGGCTTTCATATATGTTTTTCCTAGACGACACTGAATTGGATGATACATCCGAAATCTTGTGAGTTGGTCGAGGAGAATGCTCGATAGGTTCATTTTCAGATTCACCAGGACTTCGGGAACGAGACCTTTCTCGCTTTATAATTTCTTCTGTTTCATCATCGAAAGGCTTATGTACACCAATATCTTCTAACTTGACCTCACTGGGGTTTCGTCTGTGTTCCCAAACCGATGGTCGGGTCAATATATCTCGTTGCTTTGGTTTCGTAGTGTCGTTATTTTCGAAAACTGACTTGGCCTTTTTGACCACTTCCGTACTTTTTGGCAGAACTGGTTTGGTTGAAATCGGCTTTTTATTATTAGAGGGTCGATCAGGTTGGTAACGATCTTTAATGCTAATCCTTGTTGGAAGTTTTTCATCTAACGGATCTCTCCTCCGAATAGGCTCGACCGGCTCCGCATCTGGACTATCTTCTTGATCGCTATCTTCAAGGAATTCATCTTTTTTCGACACTTGTCTTTCAATGTTAGCAACAAGTTTGGGAGAGCGCTGAGGTGCGTCCTCTGCTAACTTTTCAATGGTCGTAGTAAATTTCGTTACTTTTTCGGATACGCTTAGGACGCTTTCATCATTCTTCAGCTCGTCATCAATGTCATCCAAGTCAGGCCGTTGAGGCCGCTGAGTTGTACTACTAGGTCTTGTCGGCTTTGTCACTTTTTCTGCAGTTGTAAGGAATTTGCTCACCTTTTCATTTACGCTCAACAAACAGTCATCCGGTTCAGTATCACTAGGCCGAGGATCACGTGAAAACGGTGCTGAAGGCTTTGGTTTTTTGACTTCTTCAGCAGTGGAAATAAATTTGGCAACTTTATCGTGGACAGTCAAGCGATGATCATCTGTGTCCGTCTCTGTCTCGGTAGTGGATGGCTGTGACCTTGGCTGGGCATAATCTGGTGAGCTTTGTCGACCTTTCACTATTTTGGTTACGGATGTCACCCTCTCATCATGTTCTTCATCTTGCCTTCTTCGTACTGACGATCTCCTTTCGACTCTTTCGTCTTGCTCCCTTACCTCACTGATATGACACCGAACATAATCATTTGAATCTTCCTCGAAAATTGGAATGTCTTTGATCTTAGGCCTACGTCGGGTCCCATCTTCTGGCTCTTGAACCGTATCAGGATACCTTGGAATACCAGTGTCCTCTCCGGGGCGCACAGGTGTCGGAACAATTCTATTTGGAGATGGTTCTCGTGAACTCTTTGCTTGTTGTATGTCAATAATCACATTTTCCATATCCTCGCTGTTCATGAGGTTATCGGTTCCTGTTATAGTAATGGTCTTAGTAGCTACGCACTTTATCGGACGTTTTTTGTCAAGTGACTTCCTACGAGGTGAATCTCTCCCCAAGGGTGAATCAATTTCTGGTGTCGGGCGTTGAGATTTCGTTTTGATTAAGTTCTCACTTGTCGACCTTATCATTTTATCCTTTTCTACGTGGGTAGTACGATATACTGGAGCGGAGTCTTTGCGGTCCGTAAATGGATATTTCTTGCCTGGGTATCTCTTCTCTGGTATATTTTTAGCTGTAGTCGTAGTAGCTTCTATAACAGTTGTTACATCTTCAGCATCGCTATTAACATCAGAATCTTGTTCCTCAGGTTCGGATTCGACTTCCTCACTTTCTTCCTCTGGACGTTTGCGAATATGAATTTTTTCTTGCACTCTTGAATCTTCAGTAGAAATTACTTTCCGTTTTGTTGATACCAATTTTTCCTCGGTTCTCTGCGTATGGGCAACGCGCGGTACAGTGGATTTAGGCGTCTTAACCGTCGTAGTATCCTCACGAGGGCTTTTTGTTGTTTGTGCGGGTGTCGAATATGGCGTTTTGGGTGATTTTTTGACAGCAATGCTACTAGGTTTCCGTTCAACAGGTGGCGACAAGTGGATTTTCGCAGTAGTTACATGGTTTGGACGAGATTGGGGCTCAACTGTTTCGGGTTTTCCTTTTGGTGTTTCTTTTGTTGTTGTTTCTGTTACTATTGTTACAGTTTCGACGTATTTTGATCTAGGTGATGGGCTACGACTGGACACGCGACCAGGAGTTTGATTAATTGGAGTTTTATCGGGTTTCGTTTGATTGGGAATACGTTCAGTGAATTTTCTGCTGGGACTTTGACTGGTAGGGCGACGGGATGGAATCCTATCTGATGTATCTCTAGGTAATTGCCTCACCGGACTTCTTTCGGGGGAAGGGGAGTACCTTCGCGATGTCTCACTCTCAGGAGCACGACGCGTAGGAGATTTTTCAGGAGTATGACGGAGCGAAGCCTTCTCAGGAGAACGGTAAGTGGCAGATTTCTCGCGAGCATAACGTGTGGGAGATTTCTCAGGAGCACGACGTGTGGGAGACATCTCAGGAGAACGAGGAGTAGAAGATTTTTCGGGAGCATAACGTACGGGAGTTTTCTCAGGTGCATGACGTGTAGGCGATTTGCGAACCGGAGATCTGCTGTCTGGTGAAGTTCTGGAGGGACTAGTTCCTTGCGAACGATTAGTTACAGTTCGCGTCGTTGTCGTGATCACAATTTCTCCATTTTCACAGTATTTGTCATCTGGGTACGGTTCGTGTCGTCTTGGTTTCTGAACAGGCGAAGTGTCACGGACCAGCTTTTGTGGTGATGGTCTTCTTTCTGTTGGCACTTTGTTTGTTCTAGTTGGACTTGTTCCGGGTCTTCGAGTTGGGCTTTTATCAGACGGCTTTCTTCTCGATGGAGACTCCGTGGGAATCCTTTCTGTCTTAGTGGTAGATTGAGGAACTGGTTTTGAGGTGGTTTCAGGGTAGGTTGGTTTGTCATTTGGGCGAGATGGAGTCCGTGTTGGAGCAGATTTTGGTTCACGAGTAGGACTTCTCTCGTCATCAGGTCTTTGGGGTTTCGATGGCTTCCTTGATGACAAAGTAGGAGTTGTATCTGACCCAGGTCTACGAGTAGGACTTTGAGCTGGTGATGTCATGCCATATTGTCTTGAAGGACTACTATCTGGTGAGCGCGTAGTTGGTTGTCTGTTAGGCTTCTTTCTATCTGGGCTTGTTTCTGGAGTTACCTTTCTTGGTGCGCCCTTAGGTCTCCTTTGTTTCTCAGGATGGATTTTCTCAGGAGATGGTTCACGCGGATGTTTGTATGATTTAGTAACACTTTCAGTATGCGTAACTGACGTTTTCTGAGGTTGTCTTCTATCTGGACTTAATCTCCTCGGTGAACCCTCAGGGCTTTTTTGTCTCTCGGGATGAATTTTTGCAGGAGAGGATCTTCTAACAGTTTCTGTAATTTCTTCTATTTCATATGTGTTTGCATCATCGGGAGAGATTTCATCTTGGCTCCCAGGATAGTATTCCTGCGAAGGTTTGTCGTGAGGCTTTTCAGGCTTTTCAGCCTTTTTAACTGCCTGCTGTTGACGAGGCGTTACTTTTGATGGAATATCCGGTTGAGATGAGGTTGGCTTTTTAGGAGAGCGATTTCGTTGATCAACAATCTGTTCGGTCGTTATAAAATCAGTAACTCCGCGTGTAGAGGATTTTCTAGTGGTCGTGGTTTCACTTGTATCTGTTGTATGCACCTGGCGGTCCATACCCAAAATTTTCCGGCATCTTTCTTCGTATGTTTCACTTCTAGTTGACTGAGGATGTTTCTTCGGTGTTTTAGTGTCATCGGGATGCTTGCGGCTTTCTTCATCACTAGGATGAGGTTCGATGAGATAGAAAGGCTCTCTAGGTTTTTCTTCATCGGTCAAGTCAATCAATTGCGTATCGGGTGACCGAGTACGAGGAATATCAGAAATTGCCGGTTCGTACGATTCATCAGTGTCAGATGGTTGTATAAACGGTCCAATTTTAGGTTCACCGTTAGGGAACCGTTCCCGTAGTGCATCTTTCGGTAATTTCGCTCGTTCAGGTGACGGTGAGTGGTGTCGTGGAACATTTTGGTACGTAGGCTCATTTCTAGGATACGTTGAGTCATCTGGTTGTCGCCTTGTTGGGTATTCTTTAGGTGCATCACTTCCAGGGGCATCTTCTATCGAATAAATTGGTTCTTCCGTTTCGTTGTCTTTGGGACGTTGACTTTCGTATTGAGGATGATATCGATCTGGTGATGGAGAAGGAGCTTTTTTATTTTTTCGCTTGAATGTGGAGTCATCTACGATAACTGTTGTTTCTCTATTCTCAATGGTTTCAACGTCTCTTTTTTCGGTTTTGATGAACTCGTCAGTTTTGACTTTACGGTTGGTGGTAAGGATTGAACCATCAGGCTCTGGTATACCTTTCTGATAGACTAGATCACTAACTGAACTGGTAGGAGAACTAGAACGTGGTGACTCGGGTTCAAATCCTTCATCATCTGATCCATGTGGATACTTTTCAGTTGGCCGTTTAGGACCTCGGCTTGAAGGCTTTTCTTCACGTAAAGTAGCATTGTTTATTTGAATAGTCTTGGTGAATTTGGTGCTTGTGCGTGGAGCATTGTCCGAGGGGATTCCAGCAGCAGGTCGGTTTGGCGCATCATTTCGTTTTGGTTCACGGGGAGATTTTCCTGTTGGCTGACTTGGTGAGGTGCGACTGGGCTGCTGTGGTGTCGACGAACGCTCTGGTGATGACCGCGGTGATTTCGGGGCTGAAAATAACACAACAAATTAGATTCATATTCACCACAGAGTTCGCATGGGTAGTAAAAAGGATTTTGTAAATGCAATAATGAATTCATCGATTATCCTCAGGGATATATAATAAATGTGTAAATGAATATTGTTATGCGTGGAAGCGATACGCTTCTACTGTCTGTTAAAAGGTTACGTTTAGCGAAAAGTTTCGTGTAGACCATGATCAATGAATTATGAAAGTTTTCTGAAGCGATTAGTTATACTCGTCTCGCTCTGATTAGTTTCCATGCACTAGAAGCTTTAAATTTACTGTAGCTACCTTTTGGAGTATCAGGGTGGGAGGTTTTCAGAAGTTGTTGGGGACTTCGTCTTGGCTCCTTGCTTGTTTTTGTAAACTCACTTTGAGTTGTACGTTTGATATTAGCTACAACTGTAGATTTAGGAGCAGATTTTACGGTTTCCGGTTTCGAAGATTGGCGGGGTTTGCCGATTACTGGAGATGGAGTTTGTTTTTGAGGTTGACGTTTAACATTGGGTACACTGGTTGGGACCTGACTTGTTCTAGTATTTGCTGTGGTACGAGTGACGACAGTTCGACTCTTAGGGGTTGTGTCGTGTTTTGGGGTGATCTGAGCTGGTTTTGATTTTGTTGGGAGAGATGGTTGTGTAGGGGTTTTCTTCTCACCTGGGTATTCCTCAATTTGCTTCACGATCGTAGTTATGTGATGGGTGCTGTCCTTACGAGTTGTGGTAGAATTGACAGTTTCATTTGAGCGATGTACATCTGGGCGTTTGGTTGATCGAGGTTGATCAGGTTGGTCCGATGGTCTAGACGGGGCTT
This sequence comes from Odontomyia ornata, assembly GCA_963969285.1. NCBI lineage: Eukaryota > Metazoa > Arthropoda > Insecta > Diptera > Stratiomyidae > Odontomyia > Odontomyia ornata. Next base: position 387,083,174 of record OZ017739.1, read on the forward strand.
GTGGTGATGTTTCAGACTCAATTGGTTGCCTTGAGTCTTGTGGTTCTGTTCGCCTTGTTGGCTGCTCTTTGATTTTCGCAGGTTGCTCTTTGGTAGATTTGCCTTTTGGGGTTGGCATTTCTGCAGGCTTCTTTGGCGACCGATCTTTTGGAATATTGGTCTTCCCTTTCGTTACGGTGCTTGTACTGATCCTACTTGATTCAGAGTATGTAATGCTATCTCGCGAGGGACTACGCTGTTGTCTGCGGTCACGTGGAGACCGTTTATCGGACGGTGAGCTGCGTACAGAAGTTGTACTCGTGCGTAGTGACTTCACACTACCGCGGTCCGATGGCGAGACACAACGTAATGATCTTGCAAATGTATCATGAGCTGCATCCACTTCTACACTGATCTTATTCGTGATGTATGTGTTATTAGTGCGGACAGTATCTGTGCTGACTCTGCTTTCTTCACTCGGTCTACGTATGTATTGTCGGCGATCTTGGTCTCTCGGAGTAGGATAATCATTTGGTCCACGTGGCTCATATTGGAATTCTTGAGGATACATATCCCTAGGGACCGATGATCTGGGTTCGTTTCGTGGGGATTCACGAGAAGGTTGGTATGAAGAGGTATCATCAGGCCGTTTCGCAGTGTATGATGGTTTGCCAGCAGCTGGAGCAGGAAAGCTGTCATAAGGTTGTTTAGGAGTATATGATGGTTTGCCAGCAGGATATTGTTCCTTATCATTTGGATGATCGTTACTTGGTCTCTTCGGCGAAGGTTCCTGAGAAGGAGCACGATAAGGCTCATCACGCTGTGTAGGTGTGTAGCTTGGCTTTCCTGCGGCTGGAGTGGGCTGAGTTGTATAGCTGGGTTTCCCTGCCGCAGGAGTAGGTTCAAATTCATCAGGTTGTGTTGATCGAGTAATGGGGATATATCTCTCGTTTGGTGTCGGTTGGGGTTGGCTTTTAGGATATTCCGGTTTCCGATCGTCAGAACGATATGTTCGGGTTTCTGTAGTCGTTGTAATCGTCTCTCTTTCCTGGGATTTCGGAATACGATTGTTGGGGTAAGGGCGATTATCGTCACTTGGCTCACGAGGAGTTTTATAAGGTTGGCGGCCATCCGGCATTGAAGGGCGACTTAGAGGAATTTCATATTCTCCTGGCCTGGATTGTTTATCTCGAGGATAATTTGGCTCCCCATCCATCGGTTGTTGTGAGCGAGTTGTAGTTGTTGTTATAGTTGTCGTTACTTCACGCTCTCGAGGTTTGGTAGGGCTTTTACCGCCGGGTCTCGTTGGTGAATAAGGTTCGCGACTATGCGGCTCATAATCATGAGAAACTGGAATTTCACGGTCTTGTGGAGAGTAACCTCTATCTCTAGGAGAATCATATGATTGTGGAGTTGAATAATCTGGCTCCTGTTGTGGGCTTGATTTGATTCTTTCTACGTGAACTTCTCGAACTTCCTTTGACGTTTTCTGTGTTTCTTGCACTGATTTTGTATAGGATGGCTTTCCTGCAGGAGGCTGAGTATTATACGATGGTTTACCAGCAGCTGGAGTTGATTGAGGTTCTTTTGTGTATGGACTAGGTTGCCGCTCATCTGGACGTGAGCGTGGGCTATCAGGTACCTTACTCCTAGGGTATCCAGATGTGTCAATAGGAATTTCAAATTCTTCAGGCTGTTGAGAAGGTCTTCCTGAATATGGTGGAGAACAAGAATCTCGAGAAGGGGTTGTCCTTTCTGGAGTCGCAGATGGTCCTCTTGAGGGAGAAGGTTTTTGAGTGTTATACGATGGTTTACCTGCCGCAGGAAGAAATTGCTTGATATCTTCAGTGACCGTGGTAGTTTCACGGCTCGTGGTCGTTCTATCAATGCGTTGTGATGGGTGAATTGGTTCAGGTTCAGGTGAATACCTGCGCTCAGTATCGATGAAGTCCTGGTTCCTATATTTTTGGCTTAAATCTTTCTTGACTGTGCGATGTATTTCATTGTCTTTGAAGACAGTTTCTACCTGATTTACAAGGTTTTCCTTCCGCACAGATTTATCAGTGTTATCAATGTTTTGCACACTGCTTCTACGAGTTGTTGTTTCAAATTCATCGTTAGTTTCCACATTTCGAATAGATTTATTCACTTGATTCTGCAACAATTGTTGCTGCTGTTGTCTGATTCTCTCAGCTTCACGTTCATTTAGGTATTCGATTTGTTGCTTTTGAGCACGGTCTTCTGTCACAGTTCGCGTTGCAGTGCTATGTTGTTGATTGGATGAGCTGCGGAACGTTTTTGAGCTGGCCGATTTAGTCTCATACTTCCTCGTTGTAACTGTTGTTCCATCAGGGAGTTGCTTCGTCTCGGTAATAACCTTAGTATTAGGATCAGGATAATCAACCGATCGTGAAATTATGATTCCTGGCTGAGCGGCCAGTAAATCAACTTCTTTTTGTATAGTTTTATTTTCAGTTTGGTCGACTTCCCGGCGATTAGTTGTGGTACGGAAGTTAGTAGAATCATCACTTGTGTATCGTTCGTTTTGGATTCGTTGATGTGACTCAGGATAGTCTGGGTCTGGATGCCGTTGTATTTGAGGGGGGCGGTGGCTCGATCGAGTTCTGTCCACAAGGTCGTCAAATTCACGAGAAATATTGGGCTGATCAGTTATTGCATATGGCATATTGTTGCTTGTCGAAGAAAATTTCTTTGTTGAAACGTGGGATGAAGATGTTGTAGAACTGCTCTTAGTTTCAACTCTTCCTGAATTTTCATCGCCAACCACCGTTCTTTCATGAAATTGCGTGGCTGTACTTTCGTCCGCCTTTTTTATATAATTCTGATCGTCTCCTTCATGTTGCACCTTAGTCATGTGCTTGTTTTTTCCAGCAAATTCGCTGTGTCCACCTGGCAATTGCTGGATGCCTACGAAAGCACATACGGTTGATTTTTATGGGAAATAAAATTATAAATATTGACAGACGGAGAATAATAAATTACTAGTATATTATTTTAAATTATGAACTCACCTTCTGTAGTAGCAGTGCTTTCCGTCTTACGTGCTCTGCCATCTGGACTCATTTCAGTGGAAGTAACAATGTTCCAACCAGAGGTATCAGGAACAGAAACTCCAGTATGAGAAATTCGGAAATCCCTCGACGGACTTTCAGAATCTCGAATTTCCTTAGCCTTCAAACTTTGAAAGCTATGGTCGGCAAGTGATTCTCCATGACTTGGCGTCAAAGGAGTTTTAGTTGGTCCAAATCCAGATGAATCCATTATTCCGGTTGAGTAAAAATTTCGCAATCGTTCCTCACGCACTTTGTACATATGCGTCCGTATCTCCTTCTTAAGACCGAAGTCTTCGGATTGTTGCCACTAAAATAGATAATGAGAAATTGTTTTGAAAAACGTTGAACTGTTATTGATTTTCTTTTCAAATAGTGGAATGTAAGATTAAATATAACATATGTATGCTCACAGAGTACTTTATAGTGTCCTATTTTTGAATTTAAGTGGTCTTAACTTGTGGTTTCTGGAGGTGTTCAGGATGTTTGTGAACAATCCCATATTCGTAAATTATTACTTACTATTGTAAGGTTTTTTTACAATTGTAAGGTTTGGTACAGTTTTCATACGATACATACCATATTGTAGAAGGGCAGATTGTATCGTATGACAGATCGAAAGCATTTCCCGCAATAAAGTCCGATTCACTCGAAAAGCCGAAGAGACAACGTCTAAGTTTATTCTATCGTTAGCCAGCCTTACAAAATTCAAATGTGAGGAAGAATCTACAGTCCTGGAAGTGAGTGAAATAATTTTTAGTGAAGAAAATGAGTCTATTGACAATTAATTGTCTGACCCGTTCAAGTTGGCGTAAATTTTGACGGTGTTGAAGACATGGCCGGATTGCGGCGATTGTCAATTGAGCACATGGTAGTCGTACAGAATCTGATTGTCCCGTACGAGGAGAATGAGAATCTAGTTGTGACAGGTATAATTAATGGCATAGTGAATGGCGACTGTGGTGCTCCTACACCTCAAGTATGTGTTGATCGACAGAACGTGCCAGAAAATGGTTGCAAAGTTGCACGTAACGTGAAAGATGATGTGCTGATTGCTGATCATGAAATTGAAGTGATGACTCGTCGTTGTGACCTATTGCTATCGTGGCAGGAAGTAGCCCAGGCAGAAGCACATGAAAATGTACCACCAGTTGAGTGCAAAGACATTAATTTTGCTGATATTGAAGCGGCTGTGGCGAAATTCAGCGGTGACTATCGCTACAATAACAAAAAATTGTTAAACAATTTAAACAAAGTTTTTGGTTTGGTCAACGTTAACGTCCAGTGTGAATTCTTATTTTATCGTCGCTTAATGCAGATTGTAATGATTTTCTACCTTCAACTCGTACGCGGAACCGACCTCTCATCGGTTCTAGACGTTAAGTCTGAGTAGTGCCAACGGATGGTACCAACAGGTCAACCAATCCGTGCACCGTAATCCATTCACGCGGTGACTGCTTGTCGGCCAGCTAGTTCGGAGAGGATTTCGGTCGCGGGTCTCCGAATGGATTACGCTCAATTACAATATTTCAGTCACCTTGAAATTGCCCGTTTTCTAAACGCGTCAACATTTACTCATCCAGAACGAGAAACCTACATTACGTTAGTTCTGGATGGGATCTATCCACAGATCTCAAATCAAAAGCTACAAAAATCCACAGGCGCGTTACCGATTCACCGACGCGGTACCGAAAAATATACTACTCGAACTTAACCCGAAGAAAACTACTCTAAAGAAGTGACGAAACAAACAAAGGTACCGCGTACCGCGCGCGACGCGAAACCGACCTCAGCGGATTTGCAGAAACCCTACCCTCGCGACGGCATACTTACCCTACACTCTCCGTTCCCCCTGAAATAGAACGAGTTACTGAAAAGGAAAGTCGTGGTTTAACTTAGCAATTCATATTATTATTAACTTCAATCAAATTAGGATTTCGATTATAAATATTAGTATCCTCCATTTACACACGAGAAAATTCTCTAACCTACAAATCTGTAACAAAAAAAAATCGTGCAAATATTTATCCTAGATACTTCTCCTTATCTGACATGATTTTAGTATTCTACTTTTTCTTATTTTAAGCTTACTTTGAGAAAACACAAACTATCTTTTATCTATGTTTTGGATTTTAACTTTTGCTTTTAAAAAAAAATATCACTAAGGATTTTCGTATATTCTAAACATTAAACAAATTTGCTGGTTGCTTGTTTGTTGTAAATTTAGTCATATCGAGCTTATTTCTCAAGGGGAAAGGATTCGAGGGCTAGAAATGGTTTGGAATTTCTAAAACGTTCACATGTATCGTGTTCAAGAAATAAGAGCGATTTATCACTAAAGAAGAGTTAAACTGATTAAGTTTCAAAAACTAACATTTGCACAATTTAGACCTTTCAAAGGAAGTATAGGCTGCTTTTCCGTTTTTTTTTTCTTAAATCTTTCAATTGCATGCTTACTTAAATCGAATTAATTTAAATTTATGACACATACATTGAATATTTTTCCACGGTAATCATCTCTATGCATTTTGAAATTAATTAAGATTTTTTTTTTTTTTCTTTTTTTTTTTTACTTCATTCGCTTCAAATAAACTTTATCTAAGTTCAAATTGGATATAAATTTTATGTATTGGATTGGTTTGTAGCGTCGATGATAATCTCATGGTAGGGACCCGACTCAGGTATAGAGTTTATCGTTTCCCTTTCTTGTATAATTTATTTAAATATTTACTGTTTGCTGAACCGACAGCATACGATTAAATTTCATTATTTTTTTTCTTGTATACTTCTTGGTACCGATGTAAAATAATTGTTTGTAAGGGGCTCTCGACCAAAAGTTGATCTCAAATTTCTCAGAAAAAAAAACAAGAAAAAGAATCTTCTCCGACGAATTCCAATTGGCCGAATTGTACGTATTCAGACTTTCAAACTGAGCCGTTGATTAGTTGCTTTCAAACTCATGATAATTTAAAATTATTTCCATAGGAAAACGAAGAGTACTATAAATTCGATCTGTAAAGAACGCCCCAACTATTTTATATCGGAATCAAACAAAACTAGGAACGTTAATTCGCGTAAGCTTGCAAACTTAAGCAAATATACACGACGTTAAACAGGCAAGCAAGCACAAACAATTACCATTTGCATAAAAAAAGGAATAGGCTTGGCTATCCAAAGAATTTTCCATTTTAAAAAAAATCTATAAATATTTACGTTAGAATGTAAATTTTTCTTTAAAATAGGGCAAGTAGACACAGACAATTACCATTTGTAAAAATTAATTTCATATTTAAATCACCTTTCCTAGATATTCCATTGTCTTCATATCACCTAGTGAACTGCCAAGAACATATGGATGTTGTACTTTTACAGCCACTGTTTCACCCGATTTTAGGCTCGCCTTATGCACTTGAGCCAATGAAGCAGTACCAAACGATTCTGGGTCAAAGCTATCGAATAACTCGTCTGCGCTTTTCTTTAAATCTTGCTTTACCACTTTATATAAATCTTCGACTGGAATACTTGGAGCATCACTGTGAAGTACTTTCATTGTTTTAACGAATTCTGGAGGTAGAAGATAGTCCAAAGCACCCATATGTTGTCCTCATCCCATTGACGATAGAATAGTTGATTTTGATGTTAGTCCAATATTCCATACGGTGATTGCTGCTTTTCCCAAACGAACAACTCCCAATGAATCTACATATATCGTAATCGTTGGCATGTAAACTTAATCTTGTTCCAGCTGCTGTAGCAGTTAAAGCTCAATACTTTATCACTCTACGAATCATGGCAACTTAATAGTACGGCACGTCATCTTTAATGCACTCAAACATTACACTTTTCAAGTTAAGTTTATCGAATTTCCTTGTTCACATGCAAAAGTATGAAACCAAAATTGAAAATAAATTTGTTGTTTGTTGTGATGACCTTCTAACGTTGCACCCCGTTCTGAACAATTTTGGAACCGATCGCTTCGAGTTGCATTAGTCGCTCGATTAAAATTAGACCGGTTTAATGCTATGAGCTGAGTACCAGTTAGTGTTATGATAGTGCCGTATTCTGCTAAAGCACCAACTGTTCATGGCCAAGTACAACAGCAGCAAATCTCGTTGGATGTATTCATTTTACCCCGTAGTTGATTTGCATGAGCCACAGATTTTATGAAAAGGATATTGTGTTGCTGCGCTCTGATGTGATATGAACTTTTCAATCACATTGGCTCCGAGCTTGTAGTGAGAAGTTGAAATTCTGAAATCCAGTTTTCTTTTATGTTCACTAACTGGTTATTTGCTATTACATAGCATCCTGTTTCATGTTATGCTCGTCGAGTATTGGCGTAGTTTGCTCTCTTCTGAGGCAACATTGGTATGGTTTATTTACTTCAGTTTTTCACCGCTGATTTAGTACCGGCATACATCATTTGAAGACTCATATGACTGTCTCTTGGTGTATAAAAATGAAGCACATCGGGTATGAAACTCGACCATCGTCATGAACCATACGATACGTGTAAACAATATAACGTGGCTGATGACCCGGTAAAAGTTCTTGGAGCTCAGCTATCGAGATGTTCTCAATGCATTCATCCCAAACAATCAGTTGTTTGTCGCGATCAACTTTCAATATTAGCGCCGCATTTTTGATAACGTGAGAAGCATACCCGCGAACAAGGTTGATCCCTTTTAATTACCTATGTTTATACCGTACAATGTACGTTGCTGAATCGAAGGCTGCAGTCTGTACTGCGGATTGCAAGCGATACGCCAATTGATCAATCTGAACAAGGTAGCAAGCGTTACTTCGAATTTCCGCATGAAGAAGTGTCAAATCATTTTGGTGTTGAATTATTCTCCTACTGGATTCATTAAGAGAAATTGTTTTATCGAAGGTATATTCCCACTTAGTCCGCAGTTCACACTGCCTTCCGCTGCAGACTAGACAAAATATTGCTAAATTTTCTAATTAGTTATTAACTAAACTAACCTCTTTCCCAATGTGTCTGCTCCGGTGAATGTCACTGCCTCACGAATAAAGTTTTCCAAAAACTCTTTAAGCACACCACGCGTTTCTTCACAGATTAAACAGGGAATACGTTTCACTCCACCACGTCGCGCCAAACGACGTATAGCTGGTTTTGTAATACCTTGGATATTATCACGAAGAACTTTGCGATGACGTTTAGCGCCTCCATGTGCTGTCAAAAGTCCCGGTTGTCACCTCGGACAAAACATATGTGCGTGGAATGGCACTTCATATGGCGGAAATGTGCTTCTTCAGATGTCGCCAGTGGCATAGTTTTCTCGATGGCCACGGTGGAGGGGCATTTCCAGATGGCTATGTCTCGAAATGTGCCGGGGTTGGATTAATTCTATATTTCGAATATTTATATCCACGGATCTAAATAATTGGACAGAAAAAAAAATATTTTCTGCACAACGATATCCGCACAACAGATGAAGTCCGCTGGCACTTCGAGGACATATCCATCTGGCAGGTTACAAGGGTTCGGGATCGGAATCACTTCGATTCCTGGGCGCAGGCGTCACATTACACATTCCCCCCCCCAAAATCGAAGTAATTACGATCCCGTCTCCTTGGTAACAGGTCTTGGTTAGGGACGTGGCGGGTCGAAGATCCGTTTCGAAGGATAGGCTACAACCCTGTTCGTGAAGACTCGGCAGTGACTATATAGTAGGAAGTCAGGTGTTATTCGGAGGCCTTCGTCTAGGCAGAGATTTGGGATAAGCCAAGGTTTCTCGTGGGAATTAGTTGCACTTCATCGTCTAAGGTCTTTTGCGTGGTAAATTCCCAGGGTCTTACCAGTCATGTCCGCGATGAGGTATCGGGTGGGGCTTATGACTTGTATGACTCGACACTTCACGAATTTCTTGTCTAGTTTGGCATTGTAATGGCGGGTGGCATCGCTCTGTCGGAAGTTTCGACGATATATTTCGTCGCCGGCCTTAAAGCCAGAAGGATGAGATCGCAAGTTGTACCGCTCCTCTCCCATCCGTCTACTTTCTTCAATCTTCTCCCGCAGTTGATCTCGCAGAAGTTGGAGCTTTTCGTGCGGTTCTAGAACCACGATTGGGTCCTCTAGCGATTTCAGCTGCCGCAATAGCCGGTAAGCGCTCCCATGACAGATCATATACTGGCCGAACACTGCAAAATACGGCGAAATGCCGGTCGTGGCGTGGTACGACGAGCGCAGTGCACTAGTGATGGCGGACAATTTGCGATCCCAGTCCCTCTGATTCGGGTGGACATAGGCGCGAATGGCCGCTATGAGCGTACGATTCAGTCGTTCGGATGCGTTGGCTTGTGGTGAATAGACGGCAGTTCGTTGGTGGATGATGCCGTATTTGGACATTAGGTCTCGGAACTTGCTGGAGGTGAACTGGACCCCATTGTCGGAGACAAGTTTCTCCGGAACTCCAAACATGTGAAAGACTCGGTTCTCCAAAAAGCTGATTATTGGTCCAGTGTGCATGTTACGTAGTGGTTCTATGATAGGGAATTTGGAGAGCTGGTCCAGGACCACGACAGCTCCCGTGTGACCAGAAGCAGATCGAGGGTAAGGACCGATAAGATCAATGTACAAGCGCTGGAACACGCGTTCGGGGACCTCAACCTTACCCATGGGTGGTCGAAGAATGGTGTTGGGCGCTTTAGTGCACTTGCATAGCTCACAGGAGGCTACGTACGCTTTTATCTGTTGTGCCATCTTAGGCCAAAAGAAACAGGTTTTCAACCGCCTAAGTGTACGACCGTATCCGCCGTGCGCACTTGATGGGTGGTCATGAGCCCGTCTGATAAGATCAGTGGTTAATTCTTCGGGCACCCACAACTTCCACTGTTCTTCTTCTTGTATGGGGTCTCCGGATGCGTGTCCCATCCGCTTATAAATAAATCCATCCGTCAACCGCAGTTCAGGAAGCTGGGACAGTTGATTCTGGATAGTGTGAATCAGTTGGGTGTAGCTGGCTGACTTGAAGGCAGGATGGTCCAAATCGATCAATTGGGGGCTGTCGTCCTCTTGGACCACTCGGCTCCTTCAGGGGCGAACATTCTGGATAGGGTGTCGGGGACTACATGCTGGCTTCCTTTTCGGTGGCGAATTGTGAAGTCAAATGCCTGGAGTTTCAGTGCCCACCTGGCCAATCTGCCGTTGAGATCAGTCTGGCTCATTAGCCATTTCAGAGAAGCGTGATCCGTAACGATTTCAAAGGTGTGTCCCTCCACATAGGCTCGGAAGCGTTTCACTGCCAACACCGCGGCTAAACATTCTTGCTCGGAGACCGTGTAATTTCGCTGGGCTGGGTTCAGCTTGTGAGACATGAAGGCTATAGGTCTCTCCTCGCCGTCTTGTGCAACCTGGACTAAGACTGCTCCCACCCCATGTTGACTCGCGTCACAATGGATTGAGAACGGTTTGTCAAAGTCCGGGCTGTGCAGTACGGGATTTGTAATGATTTTCTCTTTCAACTCGAACGCGGAACCGACCTCTCATCGGTTCTAGACGTTAAGTCTGAGTAGTGCCAACGGATGGTACCGACAGGTCAACCGATCCGTGCACCGTAATCCATTCACGCGGTGACTGCTTGTCGGCCAGCTAGTTCGGAGAGGATTTCGGTCGCGGGTCTCCGAATGGATTACGGTGCACGGATCGGTTGACCTGTCGGTACCATCCGTTGGCACTACTCAGACTTAACGTCTAGAACCGATGAGAGGTCGGTTCCGCGTTCGAGTTGAAAGAGAAAATCATTACAAATGGCGCCCAACGTGGGGCCAAAAACATCCTAAGGGGGAAAGAACTTCGCGTCTTCTGACGAGTTGGTCCTTTACGGAGGATGTAAGGTACTTTGGTACTCGAGTCCCACTATCAGGAGCAGTGGAATTGTGTGATACACATTAGAGGTCGCTTCACGTGAGTCGTAGCTTCCGCTCTCCTTTGTTTGATTTTGCTTTCGCGACAGAATCCTTCCGATGTGTTGTCCCAGGGTAACCCCTGTAAGGACCTTCTATTTTCTTGATGGAACTGCCAGTCTGATGGGTTTACCTATCAGCATGGACTCTCAAGAAAATAGAAGGCTACCTTGCCTTTATGTCGCGGAAGGATTCTAACTATTTCTTATGCGTGTTAGACGAGTGGTATCGGTTCAACGTTCGGTGGCGTATGCTGGAGTCGCGAAGCCCGGAATGCTTCTACGCGTCGGGAGTTTTGACCGCGTACAAAGTCGTTACGGTAGCTCTACCACTTGTCTCGTCGAGTCACTTTAACGTAGTTTAGAGACGGTTTTTTGTAATGTATGTGGGTGTGGGGTTAAATTTCGTAAATCGACCGAAGCACCCTTTCTTCGGCAGATTACCACGCACTCTCTTTTCCCATTGAAGGAGTCGACTACTGGAAAGGAAAGTGACTGTCAAATATTTTTTTTTCTCCACTTATCATTAGCTCGCCACTATCGGCTACTAACGTATTTTTAGGTTTTCTATATATATATTAGGTTTATTAGGTTTATAGTAGAAATAAGTGTATTTTATATTTATTTTTCTTCTCAATATTAGCAACCACACGATAATGGCAACGAAGCGGACCCCAGAAAAGCGATGGACACGGTCCAAAACGGTCCAACCCGCGAACTGTGGAATCTGTTTCGAGGACGTAGTGGAGGGCGTACACAGCGTGCGATTGGATTGTGGACATTTATTCCATCGTGCCTGTGTACAACAGCTCCTCCTCACGTCAGAACTGTGTCCCTTATGCCGGCGATCCATAGATCGGTCTGCCCTAGACGTCCCCCTCGGAACGCCCCTACCAACGCGTGGAGCAGTGGCGAAAGGAGCTCCAGAAGCCGAACCGTCACACCCACTCTTAGACCTGCAAGGAGCAGTAGGCGGTGAAGTTCCGGCTGCAAGTGTCGTGTCCGAGGTGACAACCATGCCTTCCGCCCACTCCATTGACACCCTCGTGGCGTTGATGAGGGATATGTCGGAGAGGATTGGCAACCTGGAGGGAAAGATCCAGAATCTCCCGTTGAGCCAACCACCCAGCCGCGTGAGAACTCCGCTTGGCTGGGAGCCAAATCCCAGTGTGGCGATGCCCCACTCCCGACAATCCGAGCAATGGGTCCCACCTCCAAGGAACTCGGGAATGGATCCCAGAGCTCCCGAATACAGACCGCGACACAGTACCGGACCTCCGTTGGTACCTCCAGCCCCCGAGGCAGTTCAGTACAACAGGTCAGTAGAGGATGTGATTCCCCCCGGGAACGCATTGACACTTTTCCGAGACCCGACGCCTCGTATCATGGAGAGTTGGCGCCTGAACTTTACAGGGTTCAACGATATGATATCGGCGGACCGGTTCCTTTTCCGGATTCAGGCGTTGATATCCAGCACCCTGGGAGGGGATTCCTCGGCCTTCCTCCGGCATGCACATCTTTTGTTCAGCGGCGACGCTGCCGACTGGTACTGGAGCTTTAAAGAGTCAACGCCACGTCCCACTTGGCACTCTTTCAGTGCAGCCTTCCGCAATCGATTTGAGGATGGCTTCACTGAGAGAGAGCTAAGAGAGCAAATAAAGAAACGGAAACAAGGCGCTCACGAACCGTTCGACCAGTACTACACCAGTATTGTGAGATTGAGCACTCGCCTGCGAAATACCATGCCCGAGGACGAATTAGTAGAAATTATCAGAGAGAACATGCGCTGGGATCTCCAGAACAGCCTGCTACATTTTCCCATCAACACCATACAGGGATTGCGCCTCCATGCGCGTAGACAAGAACACTTGGATGAGCGACGAGGTACCTTCCGCCCACAACCTCGCATAACGGGACCAAATCCCCGAAATCATCACACCGCGGAGTTGATGGCAGCAGACCACCTGCTTGCTGATCCAGTAACAGTACCGAGGAGCGGAGCACCACCGGAGCTTGAGGACCCAGCATTGATTGATCGACCCTCCCTTGAAGCAATTACAAGCCCGACGGTATGTTGGAACTGCCGACAACCGGGACATCGGTTCTACGCATGTCCAGCGGAGCCAACGCTTTTCTGCTACCGATGCGGGAAGGCCGACACATACGCACCTGACTGTGCAAATTGCAAAGGGCGAAAAAACTTGCCACCGAGTGCCGCGACCACCCGTCGGCACTCCTAGACCCCGGACGAACAAATCCAGACCCCATCACCAGCTATGACCCAGCTCCCATCATGACTCCAACTCTGCTGACTCGCACCGCTAAACACAATTCTCCCGAAGTTCCACAACCGACGCCGTCCTTCGCCGAGGCCAATGCGCAGGGAAATGATAGCGAGACGAAGGCTCCTTGGCATGTAAAACCTTTTCATGTCAGGTTGCGGAATTATTTGGCTACTCGACAGCGCATCTTCCATGAGGAATTGGCCACAACTGTCCCACCGCGAAGCAAGCGAGCCACGCGTCGGATGCGGAGCTTCTGGAGAAAAGTCAGGCAGTCGAGGAAAGTGTTGAAGGACATATACTTAGACGAATTATTGAGGGATGATGTTCGGCCATATGCGTCAGTACACCTCCTGCAAAAACGAGTATCAGGCTTAGTCGATACGGGAGCCAGTGTGAATTGCATATCTGCCGAGTTTGCAGGGGAGGTACTGGCAAAGCACGCGGACCAAATCCGTCATTTCACCTCCTGGTTAAGCACGGCGGACGGAACTCGTCACTCTGTAGTGGGAAAAATTATGACGGATGTCACCTTTAAAGGGGTAACTAAACCTATGGAATTTTTCATCATACCTCAGTTAACCCAGAATCTTTATTTAGGAGTGGATTTCGTTCGAAAATTTAACTTGGCCCCGGCACTATTTTCCAGTTCGACCCTGGAGTCCGTCACCACCGTTCCTGACCAATCTCAACCCACTAACTTATTACGGCATACACTGGATGTAACTCAGCAACTGCGTCTCGACTCGGCTATATCGGCTTTTCCCTCGCACGAGAAGGAAGGTCTCGGGCGGACTGCCCTGGTGTTCCACACTATAGATGTGGGGGATGCTAAACCCATAAAACAGAGACATTTCGCCATATCTCCGGCGAAGGAAAAATCGTTATATGCCGAAGTGGATCGAATGCTATCATTAGGCGTAATCGAAGAATCACAGAGCGCGTGGGCTTCCCCAGTCACCTTAGTTGTCAAGCCGAACAAGGTCCGGTTATGCTTAGATGCCAGACGCTTGAACGCCGTCACAGTCAAGGACGCATATCCTCTACCGTTGATAGAAGGCATTTTGAGTCGATTGCCTAAAGCCCATTTCATCACGAGCTTAGACCTCAAGGACGCCTTCTGGCAAATTCCTTTAGACCCCGGTTCAAAGGAGAAAACAGCCTTCACAGTCCCAGGCCGGCCCTTATATCAATTCGTGACCATGCCATTCGGATTGTGTAATGCCCCCCAAACAATGACGCGCCTTATGGATAAGGTGATACCACCTCATTTGCGGCACCAAGTTTTCGTTTACTTGGACGATCTGCTGCTTATAACCGAGACCTTTGACGAACACATCGACCTGCTTCAGGAGGTGGCTCTACACATCCGGAGGGCAAGATTAACCATCAACATAAGGAAGAGCCAGTTCGTGATGACGGAGGTGAAGTATTTAGGTCACATCATTGGGCATGGGCATATCAAGACCGATCCGGAAAAGACTCAAGCGATTGACGTTTTTCCATTACCCAAGACCACCAAACAGTTACGCCGATTCTTAGGCTTATGCGGATGGTACCAGCGTTTTGTACGTGACTATGCCACCATTACCACTCCTTTGACCGACATGCTGCGTAAGGGACGTAAATTCGTCTGGGAAGAGCCCAGCTTGCGAGCCTTTGAAGAGCTAAAGAAGAGTCTGACTACGGCCCCACGTTGGGCGCCATTTGTAATGATTTTCTCTTTCAACTCGAACGCGGAACCGACCTCTCATCGGTTCTAGACGTTAAGTCTGAGTAGTGCCAACGGATGGTACCGACAGGTCAACCGATCCGTGCACCGTAATCCATTCGGAGACCCGCGACCGAAATCCTCTCCGAACTAGCTGGCCGACAAGCAGTCACCGCGTGAATGGATTACGGTGCACGGATCGGTTGACCTGTCGGTACCATCCGTTGGCACTACTCAGACTTAACGTCTAGAACCGATGAGAGGTCGGTTCCGCGTTCGAGTTGAAAGAGAAAATCATTACAAGATCTACCGCTAAATTTTTGCACACAATTAGTGTCAACAGTTGAGACGCTTTAAGTGAAAGACTACGTGTAGATTTTGGACAGGTGGCAAACGATGTCAGTATTCACATTAAGTTGTCCCAATTAAAAACGTCGGCTACAGAATCGTTTTTGCAATATTCATTGCAAGCCAGTGAACTATGTAGCTCGGAGTGTGGTATTGTCAGGGTGGCCTCGTACAATACTTAGTTGACGGCTTGCCTGATACTGTTACATCGAAGTCAGTGTATGTGACCGCACGTACTCTTGGGGACTTAAACGTATTGTATTGTATAAAAAGTGTTATTGATCCCATGAAGCTTTCGAGAAACAGTGAACCATCTGAGCTCATGCAAATGCATTGATTCAATTGCTTTAAAGTGGGACATTACTCTAACGAGTGTCCACAGCCGAAACGACGGGCGAATTCTTGTTTCAAATGCGGTCAGCTAGGGCATATGTACAAGAACTGCCGACAGAGACAATAATGAGTAAACGCTGTTAATGACTCACCAATGACAAAAGGCCGATTGGTAGGTATATATTCTTTTGATCAATTTGGGCATAAGCTTAACCATAGGTCTCATTCCTTATCGGTTCTGGACACGCATAGCCCCGTTAGTTTTATTAAAGGGTTTTCCAATAAGAGGTGTAATTTTGAACAGCCCGCTATTTCGGTAGATGTCAATTTTGAAGCTGTCATTTTTTTACACTTGACAAGCAGAAACTACGCCATTAACAAAAATGGAACGATAAGCGCTTCAACAAGGTATTGAAATTATTAAAATTCACTATATAAATGGTGAAAATTTGGCAGAGACGGTTCGTAAATCTCGAACATTTTTGGGTCGTTGTGAAGCACCTTGTCGGACCGCAATACAGAAATTGGTGGAACAATTCGAGCTGTTGGGACAACTTAGTGATGTGAAGAATAAAACCCGTGCACGTTACTCAAGAACAGACGAGAATATTGCTGCTGTAGCCGAAAGTGTTGAATAAAACCCAGGTTTGTCCATTCTTCGTCATTCTTTGGAATCCACAAACGTCATTGCACCGTATTTTGCATAAAGATTCGGGTCTTAAGGCCTATAAAGTTCAGTTGACACAAAAACTCAAGCCGGTTGATCATCAACAACGTCATGTCTTTGCTGACTGGGTCCTTGAAATGCATGAAAATGATCCGAAATTCCATCGAAAAATCATCTTGAGTGATGAGGCCCATTGCCACCTCGCTGGCGCATCGTGGGCTCGGAAAACCCAAGAATTATTGTTGAAAAGCCTCTCTATCCTCAATGTGTGACTGTTTGGTGCGGTTTATGGTCCGGCGGAGTCATTGGACCTTACTTTTTCGAAAATGAGGCTAGAGCAACAGTTACGATGAATTGATTGCGCTAATCGAGAGATGATTGATGATTATTTATAGCCGGAATCGGATGGTATTGATCTGGGCAACGTTTACTTTCAACAAGACGGCGCTACGTGCCACACAAGCAACGAAACCATTGATCTTTTACGGGAAAGTTTCCGGACCGTGTTATTTCTCGAAGAGGTGATCACAATTGGCCGCCGAGATCTTGTGATTTAACACCTTGCGACTTCTTCCTTTGGGGTTGCGTGGAAGAGAAGGTCTACGCCAACAGCCCTGCGTCGATTCAAGAACTCAAGATGGAATTCGTGAGGCTATCGAAGACATAGGGCAGCCAATCTGGGATTTGGTTATGGAAAATTTCATGAAAAGGATATGGTCGTGGTGGTCATTTGCCTGATGTTATTTTTCACTATTAACGGCATACCTTTTCCTTCATAATGAAATAAACATCCGATCATTTATATTGAAAAATGGCATTTTTCTTTTAATATCCAAATAACACCTCTTATTGGAAAACCCTATACTACTTTTTGATAGCTAGGCTTAAATTTGACTTAAGGATGTAATGAATTGTATTCAGGACCTCTAACATAAGATCCAAAATTGTACAAAATGAAAGTGTTGAAAAGTACAAAACGAACAAACGACCATTGAAAACTAGGGATGACAATCATTTCAATAGTAGAAAACAGGCACCGTAAAATTGTGGAATTGATTGTTCTCATAATACTGAATTGATCGAGTTAGTATACACTCAGATTGATCGTGATAAGAGCGGAAGTAAATATGAGGCGCTGAATTATAGTTACGATGATAATATTTATTCGTGCATCTCAGATGAGGTCATGCAATTGTCACAAACACTACAATATGCGTTCTGATTTTTTTTGTCATGATAAATTGTTGTTAATTTCAGTGGGTTCGGGTTTTTCAATTTGGAAAAAGTCGAGTTCAAGTTGACAAAATGTTCAATTTTTTGAACTGGGTTTCAAAAGTACCACGGACTAAACTTCTGAATAAATATTAGTATATCGACACACAACAACACATCCATAAATTCAATTAACCAGAGATGTCTTTGCAATTAACCGACACAACTTTTATGCACGAGGAAATCAGGCGGAATGAATTATTATTTTTTGATTTATATAGCAAAATTCCATTAAAAAATGATTTCCCGACTACTAGTTTTCTATGTCAGTAAAAGCAAGGTAAGCTGTCAGTTGATCAAATCTCAACATAAATATTACAATGCGTTGTTTAATAGTGACCTTGATTCTGATGAATTTGATTCAGCCAATGCTGAAATAAATGAATCGGTTATCTTGAATAATGAGTTAAGCCATTTAATCGAAAGCTTTTCAGAAGTATTACTAATGATTAAATTACGACTGTAGATTACTTTCCGAAAATACAAGTGACTGCTGACGTTGGTAATAAAAGCAATTCAAGAAAAAACAATTTTTTCTCTCTTGGCTTGAATAAAGTTGCGCGCCCAGGTTAGGTTGCTTAATTCGCAGCCAGACTCGCGAGATGAGAGATTAATTAGAAATTAAAAACTACTGGAAATGAACTGACAATCGGACTCAGTGGACACGGTCATATCATTTCTCCATCAATCTTTATGAGCATAGCCTCTGCATTTGTTTCATCCTCAAAAGTCGCAACATATGTTCGTGTCAGTGGTTATCATCGTCACTTGGGCTCCATCGGAATCAGACCCTTCGGCATTACGTTCCGCCGATGAATTCTGAGCCAACTCCTCTTAGTCCCAGCTAACATCTGAGTTATTATGCCTCACAAGGAACATGTTATATGTAGTTTCTCAGACAGCATTGTTGCACGCTAAAAGATTGTCATCGAACACTCATATCATGGGCCACGGAAATTTCCAGATGCGATAGCAGTTCGTAATCTAGCCTAGCATGATACTTATCACTCATATCAGATATGTGGACCGTGGTTTTGATAGAAATAATATCCAGTGGACAATTTTTGTGAGTCCAAAATTGACGCTTCATGTGGCTGACGGATTGTTAGGGATGCTTCCAGAAAGCTGACAATGTTTTGGTGGAGGAAATCGGAGTCAAGGGTGGCGTAGCTGTTGTAAACTGCAATGTTGTCATGGAAGGTAATATAACTACCCACCGAACATTATGGCGAAATGTCGCCTAGTCGAACTATTGGCAAAACGCATTTTCTTCGCCCGGTCGAAGAAAAGTCGTAAAATAGCGAAAATCCCGCGCAAAGAACTATAGAGAAATCCTATTGCGGCGATTTGTTTGTTATCCGCCACGGTGAGCCGTTTATGATGCGCCGCGGCGATTCGCCAACAAGGTGTCATTTTGTTCTCAGGAAATTCGACTCCAGATCGCTGTCGAATTCGCCGGCGAACAAATTGTTCGACGTGGCGATACGAATTCGCATCGCCGGCGATTCGTTATGTTTGCTGGGTATGTTCGATCGTTCGTTTCAAGTATGTTTAGAGTGCTTTGATGGTGAATACATATTACAGCCGGTCTTCTGTCTACACGTACGTATCAATACAAAATTTCTTGTTCACAATGTTTGGTGTTTTTTCACACAACTTGAGAAGGGATCCAATCGTTAGCCGGCGTAGCGAATGATGTTTTTATATTAACTGTTTTATTTATAAGTTGCGTATTACCGGTGAAGAAGTATGATGAAAATATGCCATGCTTTTCATAATAATGGCAGAAATGGCAATGAAGCAAATTTATAAATTTTTACCAATTTGGGATGAATAAATACAATCAAGATGTTGAATTTAAGTATTCGAAATCAGTAAATTAGATCACGTATATTAGTTAAAATAAACACATTTCTTTAATACTGTACCATAGAAAGTGAAGTACAAAGAAAAGTATATTGATAAAGCAAATTAAAACCAAATGATCAAAAAAAAAATTGTTAAACGAATGATTCTCTTTCCTTTTAGTAGTGTAGTTTTCCAGCGGAAGGTAAGAATGCCACCTAGCGGGTAGGGTTTTCACAATCTGTAAATGATCAGCGCAGCCGGTCTGTTCGGGTACGCGGTATTTTAGTGTATGCTCGGTTTTTTTATTAGCGTTGAATATTTCATCTTGAATTTGAGTAGCATATGTCTGACATCGTGTCGGTATTTAGACCGGGATTGCACGAACTTGATTTTGGTTGCTGTGTTTCATTGGAAGCCTCGCGAAGGTAGTATTAAAGTAATGGTGAATTTTTCTTCGAGAAGGTTTGAAAATGTTTTAAAGGGGCATTTGAATCAGTAGCTGAAGGATAAACCTGCCATGAAAATTCCTTTCTAAACTAGCGAGGCTACAAGCAGCCATCTCAGAGTAGACTATGATTGCTCGGACTAGTTGAACTATAAAGTACAGTCTGTTAGCACGTAGCGAGACTTAACGTCTTTAACTGATGAAATTTCAGCTCAGATTTCCTTCGAGATATCTCAAACGGATGAGGGAAAAATCCTTACACATTTCAACTCGTTTTCGACCACATAAATCATCAGAATATGAAAAAATTTAGTTAGAAAAATCATGTATAGGCTTTTGACAGATGAAATTACTAGACTTAGTTATTCTAGTTATACTGTACCAATCGTACTTGTGAAAAATCGTGGAGGTAGGCTGTGACAGTGCATAGAGTATTGAGCCTTGAATAAAGTCACCATTCGTGACAGTTATCCCTTACTATTGAGAGGCGGCTACATTAATGTAGAATCCAATCGGATATATTTCACCAGTCTTGATTTGAAGAATTGATTCCATTAGATTCCTATGAACTCAGAATATATTAAATGCACCTGTTCGCTTACGATAGCGAAAGTAGCAAAATCTAAGTAAATTACTTGCCCGATAAGTTAAATTCACATGCATTAAAAATTCATATATACCATTTATCACATTACTCACTCGCCCGCGAGCAGAAATTGCAGCTCGAGCGCGTTTAATTTTCATGAGAATGTTTGTCCGGCTAAATTCCGCAGAATTATGTGCCGAGTGGAATTTCTTGAGTCGCGGAAAATTTAATGAAACGTGAGTTGCAATCTTTGTTCCCATGGGAATGAAATTTTGTTATGAATTTTAGAGTAAGCAATTTTAGAATAAGAAAATGTTGTATTTAAACTTAAGCTTTTGGGAAGTAAATTCAGTTGTAGTTTTCCCGGCGTTAAACAAAGTTTATTTTATTAACTCTGGTATTTTGCGAGAATATTTCTAGTACTGCACTGGAAATATATCTTTGCTTCCTGCGCATTTAGTAAAGTACTAAATTAGAAATTGGGTGGTAAGAAAATTACCTTATCGCGGTACAAAAACAACACCAATCCCCCACCAATAGGTACCCTTGAATATGTTAGTATGCCGTTCGATCTGAATAGTACTCCAGCTAATTTTCAAAGATATATCAACATGATCTTCGCGGGGTTAATCAGGAGCAAAATATCATTATTTATATGGATGACAATATAGAAGCTTCAACCAATTTAGATGAACGTATTGAAATTTTGGGTTGCATTTTTGAATTGTTGGCGACGAATTGTTTGAAGTTCAATTTGAGCAAATGTAAACTTTTATTAATGGAAATTGAATACTTAGGTTTGTAATAACAGGCTTTTGTCTAAGAGAAGTTGCGAAATGTATAGCCACAGACTTTTACCTAATATGTGTGGTGGCAATGGCAGCCAATCCTGCAGCTGTCAACTCAAAGATGAAAAGACTGTTGACAGTCGAACATACGCATATGGATAAGTACCGCATAAAATTTAAAGTATTTGAATATTGTAGGCATTGAAATTTTAATTTTTCTTTCTAAAGTTAAACTTATTAATAGAGCAGTCAATTATTTTGTTTATTTGATATCCGCAGGCCAATTTTCTTTTTTTTTTTGAAAAGCCGTCGGGCGTTGCTTTGACGGGTGAGCAGACACGTTTCGACTCTTTTGAGTCATCTTCAGTGTCTAAAGGATGTGTTGAAGGGAAGGGATTCCCTTGCAACTTTTTAGTCGAAATGCGTCTGCTTACCCAACAAAGCAAGGCCCGTCAGGTTTTCAAAAAATAGAATTGGCGTGCGGATATCAAGCAAACAAAATAATTGACACTCTATTAACAAGTTTAACTTAAAAAAAAAAATTTAAATTCCAAGCCCACAATGTTCAATCAATTTAAATTTTATGCGCTACTTATCCATATGCTTATGCATATATGCACACAAATAGCATATACCTATCTTAACATATGCATTTATCAAATTCATGTAATCTGGAAATTTAGAATTAAGAAGGAACTGAAAATATCAAGTATACATACAGCTCCAAATTTTCATAAGCTTTGCATTCATCGCCACACTTTTGCTTCGTTCCGAAACTAGTAAATTACTTATATTTTCGGATTCTTATCAGTATACTCATACATCGTACACATATTAAGATTTGTATTCTTCCCTTGTAATAAAATTTAAAATTCACAAATAAATATTTTTATGTTTTTGCGACAGGGAAATTTTGATTAGTCACAAGATCGCCCGTGAAGCATCATATCATAGTTACTCATATGCATATGTACATATTTAGTCTTCATTTGATTTGATAAGCTCATTTTTTGCATCACGTATGGAGACTGTTTATTTTTCTTATCTTTTGATAACATTCTGAATAACTTATCCATGAAGTTCTTGGAGAGATGAATGTGACTGGAGTCAAAATTATAACTTATGGAGAAATTAAAATGAGTTTTCGTCGATGTCCCTTTATCAAGGCAATTTATTGAAAGTACGCTAGATTCAAAAAACTTGTTGATCTAGACAGAAGGACGGACAGTTTATCTAATTTGTCAACGTGAAGATTTTTTATGAAGGAGAAAGAATGGATAAAATCATTAAGTAGAAGTATTTTCCTGCCAGAAGGGTCTTAATTTATTAATGACTAAATTGAATAAACATTTCAACGGTAGTTGCCAATTTATTCATCTTTTTTTGGGTTTCTTTGACACAAATAAGAGTGGGGCATCCAGATGGAGATGGTGCCCCCTCGCACCCTCCCAGCCGGATCAAGATCCAAACGTAGACGTGGCCATGTGTTTCCCATTTGGGTGAAAAACTCATACAAAAGCCCTTTGTATGACTCTTTTCCATAAATGAGAAGCACAAACGTAACCAATTTATGCTGTATAGTTATGCAATGAAAGCACATAACCCTATATCATTAAAGGGCACGTGAGCGGAAGGCCACTCTATCCGGCAAGAGCCACTGTATTAACCGACCAGTCCCACAAACAAACTGCTCGAAAACCTTCCTATCCCCTATTCAAAATTGTATGTTGCAGATTTGAATTTAAAAAAAAGTATGTAATTATTTCTATTCATAATCACAATTGGTAAAATAATTTTTCCTCCTTATTATTATTATTAAATGTAATTTTATATCAATTTTTTTTGTATTTAGTTTAAATGTTTCCCTCCGATTCCCATCTCCGATTCCCTTCATTTTTCTTTACTTCGGTTAAATTTACTTTCTTTTATGATAATTCAAATCTGCCACGTAAAATTTACAGTGTAGAAACGTTGATCTGGTACACTTTACCAATGCACTAGATTCGCAAATGGAATGGAATTGAGCGGATGGATTGACGTCGAAGTCAATTTGACGGATCTGGAGGAAGTCAATCGGAGTGGCCGCAAAAAGATAATCGAATAAGTCGGTGGTGGTGGGGACGTGGTGGCTTCCTTTGTGGGAAAGAGGAACGAGTGCGCGTTCAATCTGAACAAGTGAAAATGTCACTTCCGGTTTCGTTTCAAAGAAATTTCACCAATTGAACTCGATCAACGCCCGAAGAAAGAAAACCATCAGGTGAGTTAGGGCGAAGAAAAGCCTTCATCTTAGTCGAGAGAAAATAACTGTTGTGTGCTTCTTTGTTTGCAGTGGGGTTGGTGGTAGAAGAGGATAAGGTAGTGATTATCGTCCAATGGTCCATTACCGTGACGTGAGTGCACCGCATGAATCAATTGAGATATTGTAAATTGCATAGGTTAACAAGGCAAAAGCTCTCTGCTACTGGCGAACTCTCGTCCACGGATTGCAACTGTCGAATACATCATCAGCGCCGATCTCAAATCAAAGGCTTGGACAGCAGTGGCGGTTATTGCCAGGTATTTAGGGGCGAGTTACATATAATTTTTTATTTTTCTGTTTAAAAAAAAAAAAAACAACAAAAAATGTTAACTTGGGCGACAAGACAGCCATATTAAGCTTTCCATAAATGGAATTCATGCAATAGAAAGCAGCAACTGTCATACAATTGTAGCTTAAGAGATCCTTACTCAATAGGGGCAAATGTTAGTACTGATGAACTGAATACCTTAGTCAACACAATCCTCAAAGAAAATATTGACCAAACAAGGTAGATTTTGATTTTTTTGTACTCGGCGAATATTTAAGAACTAGATTAGGAGTCCATTTGAAAGAAAAGACAATATAATTCGAAGACGTAATTCAGATTGAGTATGCGAACTGTTTGCTTCACGACGATTGAGTATCGGCGTTAGGTGACTGCACCACGATGGAGAATGGCTGTCATGCGTAGACGTTTTACTGTGCATGAATTAATTTTTTATAAATGCAGGCGTTCTACATATTTTATTTCTGCGTACTACGTTAAACTATAGTTGATTATATATATCACTACACACCCTAAAAAGCGAAAAAATCAGACTTTTCTGTTGAAGAGTCTGGACTGCGGAGAGGACATGGTCGATCTCCTTCAAGTGTTCAGAGAAGGTGCACCTGAAATTAAATTCATTTCAGTCGAAAGCTTTCCAATAAGGTGATCGACCGTCGAAAAGTGAAATTTACCGTTTTATTTAGAATGATTTTAAAATAGAAGCAGTCTTAGTGTCCTTCAACTGATAAGGTACATGGATTTCAGATTGATGAGATGGAAATGCCTCCAGAAAACCAGCATCACCGGTGTCAATGATTTGACCATTAGGCTGCTATTTGCACCATGTACAACCGGTGCGTTAAATGCAAAGAAATTTGTGCCCTCGTGAGTGAGACCGAAGAATAACTGTACTGCGTCAACAGCGGTGAATAGGGTTACCTTGCATCATATCGAAGATGCCCGGGAGATCATGATGCAAAAGTTAAATTTATTCCAAAACAAATGCAAGTACACCACAGTGTGCTACTTTCTAGCTCCGTCAAGCGTCATTTCCACTCACATCAAAAGGGCCAGCAGACAAAACTGTAAATAATGTAAGAAGCAACAATGAGCTGCTTTTAAAAATCTACTACCAACTTAATTTCTGACCGGAAAGAATGAAACAAACAAGATACGAAAATTAACTTTGTTTTCCAATATTAAGCTCTTTCAAATGTCTCAAAATAACTTGCTATTCAGCTACATTCCCATGGATGCGCTTCATCTCATTTCGATCAACGTCAACTTTATTGTAACTCTACATCAACGTCACTATCTCCTTGAATCCATTTTTAAGCTTGACATCATGCTTCTCACTGAAACCCATTTCGATTCATGGCATTCCATGACATTCAAGAACATTGAACTTGTAAGGAACGATAGCGTAAATGGTGATGGGGGAATGGGTACCGTCATATTAGTAAAAAGACCTTATCACTTCCAACAAATTGATAAATTTAAATTTACAAACTTTGAATTTCTTCAAGTGGCCGTCATCGAAATTTCACCGCTAGGTGGAGATAATCTCTTTGTTACCTCGGCCTATGCAACGGTAGGAAGCGTTTTTAAATTCAAGGAGTAGCTCGGTTCCTTGTTTGAAATACTCGAATTGAACAGGCTGCTCGATTATTATATTTTTGCCGATAATTTTAATGCTCAGCATACATAATGGCTAAATGCCAAAAATATTTCAGGAGATGTACTCCTAAAGTCGTGGATAACAGAGAACCAAATTGAATACCAGCAACTGATTGACATTGTATGTAGCAGAAATCTAGTCATACGTTCGACTGGCTTCCTGCATCGACGCATTCTTAAAATAACCTGGGTTTAACCGGATGCCAACACACAAAACCAAATCGACCATGTTCTGATCCAACAACGTTAGGCTTCGAGCATACTTGACGTCCGTACATACCAAGGAGCCAATCCCAACTCAGAGCATTACTTGATCAAATTAACTTATTGATGTCGTATGTCAAAGGCGTATTTAGTGAAGACCAACCCTCTCCAAAATTTCAACTTAGAAATGCTCGAAACAGTGTCTATGGCCAAAACCTTCATAGAGACCCTCGACAACTAGCTAGCTCTCATCCTATCAGATATATCCCTGAAAACAAACAACGAGTTGTGGATGGAAGTGAAAGCGGCAATTAAGACCGTGGCAGAACAGATGATCGGACATCAAGCCCGCCGTAAAAGAAATGATTGGTTCGATGATGAGTGCCAGAGTGCATTAAACAAAAAAAAATAGACGTAAAGCAATACCTAGGTATTAAATCCGAAATGAAGAGAGAACGTTATGAGAGTCTCAGAAAAGTAGCAAATAACATAACTAGAATCAAGGAAAGCACCTCTCGGGCCTTCGCTTCCTACAAATAGCGCCCCCAACTGTCTGGATGACGTGTCCGTTGAACGTATCGTTCAAGTCAGATCAGCGTTTAATCGGTTTCCCCACTGGTCTCCAGCCTTCACTCACCGATGCCTTTCACACAAATATCGGACTTAAGCAGGGAGATGGGCTGGCCCCATTGCTATTCAATTTGGCTCTACAGCACGTCATAAGAAAGCGACCTGTCGATACACGAGGTACATTACTATACAAGTCGAGCCTAGTGGTAGCCTATGCAGACGACACCAACATTTTGTCACGGTCATTAACAACTGCCAAAGAACTCTTCCTGAAGCTCGACAGTGAAGCAAAACAAGTTGGGCTACAAATTAATGAAAATAAAACAAAGTTCATGACACTGTCAGTGAAAAATACCTCAAACACTCAAAATATCACACTTGGCAAATACAGTATCCAAAATGTTGGCGACTATCTAGGCGCCAAAAAAATGAGAGAGAGATCCGAAGAATACAGCTCGCAAATAAAGTACTTTATTTAGTTTTGACGATCTTGAAGACCAGCTGCATACACAGGAAAACAAAGCTCCAAGTATACAAATCTGTGATAAAAACTGTGTTATGCTATGGGTGTGAAACATGGACCCTAACCCAAGCATCCGCAAATATATTGAACGCCTTTGAGCGATGAGTCCTGAGGCGAATGATCGGAGCAAAGCTAGACGGGGACCAATGGTGAATCTGATGCAACCATTAGCCGTACGCATTTTTTTACAAGCCGGAGCTCTCAACGATTATAAGACTGCGGAAGCTGCAATGGGTTGGAAACATGAATCGTATGGACGAACAATGGATACCCAAAAAGGCATTCGTTGGGAAAACTGAAGGCCGTAGTCCAGTAGGGAAACCGAGGAAACGCTGGTTTGACTCGGCCAACGAAGACAGTTCATCGCTGCTCAGATTTTAAGATTGGAGGACGCGCTCAATAGACTGAGACAGTTGTAGCCATTGTTTGCAGGAAGCGAAGGCCCGAGAGGGGCTGTAGTGCTAAGAAGAAGAGAACTATACCGTATCGAAGGCTTTCTCCATATCAATGAGATACGCTCAAACACATTTTTTGTTTTATACTTTCCAACAAATGTCCGAGATTACTTTCGTTATCGCATGTATGGTCGATTGCCTGGCACGAAAATCAAATTGGCAATGCGGCATCAACTCAACTCTACTCGTTTAGTGCTTATATCAGTATCACTTCAAATACATTGCTGATGTTAGGCAGCAAGCTGGTTGGGCGATAACTTTTAGGGCTCGAAAATTTTTTTTCTTTGTCCTCAGGCAAATGTCTAAGAACTACATTTGGAATATCATCAGTACCACGTGATTCCTTGTTGTTTATGCTGCCAAATATGAAATAAAAGATCTCATAGCTGACAAAATAATCAATAAGACTCAAGCTCTGTATGAGATCAGATATCAAGAGTTCATTGAAATGAAGAATTGATTGGCCGTTCAGGCTTGATTTGAAGTCAGAAACTTTTGCTTCAGCGACCTCTGAAAATATTTGATTCCCTCTTTCAAGGTTTGGTAGATATACCAATTCAAAATGAGTTCAAATCAGGGTAAGCTTCTGCAAAAAGTCTTACGAAAAGAGATTTCTCCAATTACCACAACAATAACACATGATTTTGGCATTTTATGGACTTTCCATCGAATCAGATACTGCAGTTTTGATTTGATCTTCATAAATTTTATTGGGAATTCATGGTTTGAGTGATTTTTATTTTTTTGCAACAAAATGGAGACAGTAGGAAAAAGAGAAACAATGAATTTTTGTAAACTTGCACATGTTTTTGACATATTTCTTGACTTTACTTGATGCTGGTGACTGCATTCCAGAGAAGTTGGGTTCAAAACCCATCTAAAATGATGGTGTGTATGTTGAACAGGCATGAGGAAGACATCATCCCTTTGATGATTGGCTTCCATTACGATTGCGTCATGGTCGCTATCGAAGGAAGCACCTGCACTTTCCGTTGAGGACTATTCAAGCGAAATTCAAGTCTTGCATCAGCAATGCAGAGGTTCAAATATGAATCTGTCCTAGGGTATGGCTGGAACTTCGACCCATATAGACTGCACTTGCATTCAATTTGGTTCTCTGTGATCCACGATTTCAGGAAAAAAAATCTTTTGAATTATTGGTAGCGATCAGACATGATGTATGCCAGGCCTTCAGGTCACCGGCAAGGATATAATAATTGTAAAACTTGTTCGAGTATTTCAAACAAGAAATTGAGCCGCAGGCGGTCCAAAGCCCGTTTAAGAAAGGAGGAGGGAACCTCTTGTTTCCCCAACCCGTAGCTTCCATGAGTCCTCATCCCTAATCTCCCCCAATTAAATGGTAGTAAATGCTCTCTGCGTCACATATTGGTTTTATCTGGTTCCCCAATAATGGGTCATTAACTGCAGAGAAATGCTCAGAATTGTCAATATGTCTATAGCTTTGCTACTAAATTCTGCTTACACCTCCTTTGTGGGGACATAAGAGGGTGAAAGCGAATCTTCCGCGCCTGATAACGGAATCGACGTAAGAACCATGCCACCGAAACGGAGGCTTGGCGACGGGCTAACTCCCCATCCCTGGAAAACCTTCAAATGTTTCGAAACCTGCAGATGGGCTTAGGAATGGATTGGGCTTACGGTAACAACCTCATCAATGAAAAACGGCATTAGATCCTGGAATGTCAGAATACTCAATTACTCTGGCACTATTGAGGACCTTTTACAACAGGTCAGTCGATCAAAATTAAAAATACTGGCAATGCAGGAAATAAACTGGACTGGGAACGACATTCAAGACATGAAATCTCACACGATATTCAAACGTGGAAAACAAGTATTTGGAGTGGCCTACATTTTGGATACGGAGTTCAAATCGCACGTTATCGATTTTAAGGCAGTAAAAGAACGGTTGTGTGCGATGCGCATAAAAGCAAGATACTTCAAAATCTGCCTGATAAATGTTCACGCCCCGACCGGAGAAAAGGAGGAAGAATTGAAAGAAACATTCTCCAATCACCCAGAAAGACTAGTCGTCTCATTGCCTACAAACGACACAAAAATAATTCTGGATGATTTTAACACTAAGGTGTGCAATGAGCTATCTCATCGGGGAATAGCTGGAGAATAAAGCCTCCACGATGAAACAAATGACAATGGCCAGCGCCTGATTGGCTTTGCATGTAGCAGAAATCTAATCATACGTTCGACTTGCTTCCCACATTGATGAATTCATAAAATTACCTTGGTATCCCCGGATGGCAACACAAAAAATTCGATCGACTATGTTCTGGTCCAGCAACGTTGGGCCTCGAGCATACTTGACGTCCATACATACCGAGGAGGCAATTGTAATACAGATCATGACTGAATCAAATTAACCTATCGATGTCGTATGTCAAAGGCATATTCAGCGAAGATCGGCCCCCTATAAAAATTTGACATCGAAAGGCTCCAAACGGTATCTGTAGCCAAACATTTCACGGAGACCCTCGACAACCAGCTGGCTCCCATTTTATCACACGTATCGTTAAAGACAAGCAAAGGGCTCTGGATGGAAGTGAAAGCGGCTATTAGGACCTTGGCAGAACAGATGATTGCACATCAAGCCCGGCGCTAGATGAATGATTGTTTTGATGATGAGTGCCAGATTGCGTTAGACGAAAAGAATCAGGCGTACAAAGAATAAGTAGGTAGGAAAACTAGGACGAAGACAGAACACTATGAAAATCTCAGAAGAGTAGCAAATAAGATAATCAGAATCAAGAAAAGAAAATACTATGACGACTGATTGAGAAGTATGGATGTAAGTTTAGTGAGCAACAACACAGGACAAGCATACAAAGTAGCGAAAAGCCTGAAACGTGGTTACCAGCCCAAAACCACGCTCTGTCATGATGACGTCGGCAATTTCATTGCTGACGAAACCTTGATTAAGGAAAGACGGCATCATATTTCAGGAACCTCCTTAATCCTCCACACAGCGCCAGAACATCGGAGCTTATAGATGTCTACGGAGAGCCTCTATTTCCCCCACCAACTCTGGATGAAGTTTGCTCTGCCATCAAAGCCCAAAAGAATGATAAAGCGCCGGGCATCCATGAGATTCCAGTGGAGCTCATCAAATATGGTGGCAGTAGTATTCATCAAGCTATTCACAAAGTCATCCAGCACATTTTGCAACAAGAATATATGCCGAAAGAGTGGAGCCAATCAATTATATTCCCTATTCACAAAAAAGGTGACAAGCTACAGTGCAAAAATTATAGAATCATATCACTACTCTGTATGGCGTACAAAATATTTTCAAAGATCTTAGAAAATAAAATCGGAACATACGCCAACAGTATTATTGGAGAGTATCAAGATGGTTTTAGAGTAGGCAGATCGACGATAGACCAATTGTTTACAATCAAGCAGGTACTTGAAAACTGCTGGGAGTTCAACATAGACGTTCAACAAACTTTCGTTGACTTGAAGCAAGCATCCGACAGTATTGATCGTAAAGCACTGTACCAAATAATGCTTTGCTTTGGCATCCCAGCCAAATTAATCCGTCTTACCAGAATGACAATGACATCGACGAACTCCCAAGTCCGCACTTTTGACAAAAATATCGGACTAAAGTAGGGAGATGGGCTATCCCTATTGCTATTCAATTTGGATCTGGAGTAGGTCATAAGGAAGCTACCTATCGATGCATGAGATACGTTACTATACAAGTCGAGCCAAGTAGTAGCTTATGCGGACAACATCAACATTTTGTCACGGTCATTAACAACTACCAAAGAACTTTTTCTGAATCTCGACAGCGAAGCAAAACTAGTAGGGCCACAAATCAACGAGAATAAAACAAAGCTTATGCCGAAGTTGAAGAAAAATACCTCAAGCACATAAAATATCACACTTAGCAAATAAAGAATCGGAAATGTGAGCATATTTGTGTAGTACAGCGCCAAAATAATGAGAACCAGTAATGAAAGAGACGAAATATGCCGAAAAATATAGTCCACAAATAAAGTATTTTATTCAGTATTGACGGTCTTGAAGACCAGCTGCATACGCAGGAAAACAAAGGTCCAGGTGTGTTATGATATGGGAGTGAAACATGGACCCTAATCACAGCATCCGCAAATATATTGAATGCCTTTGAGCGACGGGTTCTGAGGCGAATAATTGGAGCAAAGCTAGACGGGGACCAATGGCAAATTCAATACAACTATGAGCTGTATGAAATTTTTAACAAGCAGTAGGTCTCAAGGACTGTCAGACTGCGGAAGCATGCAACGGGCTGGACACATGAATCGGATACCCAAAAAGGTATTCGTTGGCAGAACTGAAGGCCGGAGACCAGTGGGGAATCCGGGGATACGCTGGTCTGAGTTGGTCAACGAAGACAGTTCATTTCTTTGGAAATTGAAGGACGCAGTCAATGGAACGAGTGAGTTGGAAGCGCTATTTGCAGGAAGCGAAGTGCCGAGAGGGGCTGTAGTGCTACGAAGAAGAAGAAGAATTGAGCTCCTCCTTGAACTTGAGAGCATTTCGACCAGTTGTATAGGCAGAGATAACGAAGAGGTTATCCCCTCTTTACAGTGAAATTTTGATAACGGACACTTCAAGAGATTCAAAGCTTTTGAATTCGACTTTTTCAAGATTTTGGAAACAATAGGGGCTTCTATCCAATATCCTGGTGCGCCCTCCCCCATCACCGTTTACCCTATCATTTGTCATGAATTCAAAATCCTTGAATGTCATGGAGTTCCATAGATTGATGAGTGAGAAGCATGATGTCAGGCTTTTGCTTAACAATGAACTCAAGGAGGTAGTTACGTTAATGTACCTGTATAGCAACAATGGAGTTAACGTTGATCGAGATGAGACGAAGCCTATCCATAGGAAAACAGGTCAGCGATGATGATGTAAAATGTTTGTTTGCAGAATCATTTCGTAAAGTGACTATATTTTCGGAGTAAAATTTTTACGCATTTAATTATATTAGTTCTGATCCAAAAAAATCTGAGTGACTTTTTTTTGCAAAACAAACCTTGAAATAACTTATGAAACGTGTTTGATACGTAACTGCTTAATTGAGTTGCATTAATAATTTTTGAAAAATTATTAAAAAACAAAAAAATTATAGGAGAAGGTGGTTTTCATGTGTGTTTCTATAAAGTTTCTAAGTTATTTGAAGCTATCGGAGCTATCTGAAAAACAAGATCTATACACTCGGACGTCACAGTTAAAGCTCAGTGCATGGGTGTTTTCAGTCATACCTGCACGAGATTGGTAAGTCACGGTCCCCCGATTATCGGTTTTGCCCAGGAGAGGAGGACAATGCCTACCACACATTTTTTGCGTGCACCAAATGGGTCAGGCTACAAAGGGACCTCTACCGGGAGACAGAAGAGCTCAGCGCGGATAATCTAGTTGCGGTGATGCTCGAATCGGTTGAGAAATGGGGCCAGGTGGCACATTATGTTCGGGCAGTTCTAAAATATAAAAGGGACTCACTGCAACCGGGGGCGCTTGGGGGTCACTTTTCTGGCACTTCCTCTTCCCCTCTCCCCTCCGGCTAGAAAAGGGATTCCCCAGCTTGAAGGCACCTCACGGCGTAACAAAACGAGACCTGGCCCGAAGTCATGTGTCAAACGGTTCCAGGCTAGGTTCTCAGGTTGACAGGGGAGGTATTTAGTGGGTAGTCCAGTCACCTTCTTGCGAGCATGGGCGTCTCACACTCTGTGCATAAATGGCATTCAGTGCATAGCATATACGAGTAATCGTATAGATTTACATTATGTTGATGTAAAAAGTGTCGAGTAATCAACAAAAAATTTGCTTTTTTTAAGGAAATTTTTTTTGAAATTTTTTTCTAGAATAGTGGATTGCATTGCAATATAAACCTTTTGTTCAATTATGTTAAAAAGAATTTACATCAAGAAGTAGTATACAAATTACTGAGTGGAGAAACGTTGCTATTAAGAGGAGACTTTGGGGGCGAAGGGTAAAGAGGTAAGAATTTTTGGCCTTTGAAAGACTTCTCAAAATGTACGTTGTCATTAAAAAGATTTTGTAGGGACATAGAAGATCCCAAAGTAGGATGTTTCTATGTTGTTATGTATACCATTCTCTGCTGGAGTAATATGTGTATAACCTGTTGCTTACGCCCATCGCCGTCAAGAGAAAATCTGGGCCCGGGGGTAAATAATTACTTCCAGCACTTGACACAGTAACAAGTATAGTGCAAAATACACGGAGGGCAATACACACATTCGGAAAAATTGTCTCCAGATTTCGAACAAAGATTGCATTTAGCAATGTAAAGGGTGATAGCTCTTCTTCGAAGTTGCCTTTGTATATATGTTTCAGATGGCTCATTTCATCTCTTAAATCTTCAGAAACGTCCAATTTATGTTTTTGGATGAAATTTGTGCAAGCACTTCGGTTTCGGTTTCGTCTATCGCTGTGAATAGCCATAAAAAAGAGAAACCATAATGTAACTCCTTCATGGCATTGAACCTATTGGATATTCCCGTAATAACCAAGTCGATGATTACGTAGAAAGTGTTCCTTTTAAAATCGGTCTCTTGATCGTGTGCACTCGTGTCACTGTCATCTTCATTTTCATCGAAACACCTCTTGCGTTTTATCTTTTGAGTATTAGAGAAGGTTGATAAAATCCCCAGTTGAATGGCAACCGTTTTGCATTCACTTAAAATGTCATCCCATCGATTTCGAATCAAATTCAAGTCAGACAGCAAACTTTCGAGATTTTGAACTTCGATGTCAATATTAGCGTCTCTGGCCTGAAGAATGATGCTCCTTTCATTGATAGCTTTCAATATCTTAAACCAAATTGAGGACATTAGGATGCACTCAAATTTTTGCATGTATTTCAGAACGCCGTTGACATTACTACGAATGCCCGCAGTCAGATTAAGTTTAATTAAACCTTCTAGTGCTTCATGTAATCCTGGAATATGTCTGGCAAAAGGTTTAACTGCCTCAGCTCTTGCAGACACCTTGTATCTGAAAGTCTGTGAAGGGAACCCGTTATGCTTTTTTTGAGAATTTGCCGACGTTGTGGACTGCTGTTGAAACTGGTATAGCATCTGTGAACAAGTTTAAAAAAAGTGATTGCTGCCTCACAGCATTCTGCAGAGTCAACACCACATAAATTGAGACTATGTGTTGCACAGGGTGAATAAACAGCATTTGGATTTTTCTCCAGAATATGACGGGCCCCTTTGGGAAGGCCAGGCCCGGGAGGATTCCCTCCATCTTCCCTCCTCTCGACAGCCTTGCTTACACGCTCAATTCGAAGAGTTATAAGCCGCAGCTAGCATGCCACCTTTTTGGGGCGCTCTAATGGAAATTTAATAAGTACTTCGAACTCCAGGCTTGATTAGTGTTAGGCTAAGAAAAGCAAATTGCACAGAAGCAGTCGAGCTGCTGTGAGGTGAACTGCCATGGTAACGCATGCCACTTCACTGATATCGCTAGTCAGGTATTATGTTGTATTCGTGGATAATTAAAAATTCTATATCTTCAATAAATATCGGGAGATAAGTCTAGAGCTTGCAAGACTGAAGTGAGTATTACTTTGTTACTTAAATATAAAGTTTTGTGGGGTTTTAGAATATCTTTCTAATGCAGTTTTCGTTAGTTTTATGAATTTCTGAATTATTATCTTGTCGTTGAACACATGTAGGTCAATCTTTACGTTTTTTTTTAGATTTTACGGTTCATACAGGCTGCCAAAGTAGGAGAAACGATTTACTTGTGTAATTCACCGGTATAGCTAATTTAGATTTAAGGCTTGATATAGAAATAAAATCCATTTCAAAGACATAGACAAAATTCTATGGTATTTTTGAGGCGTCAGAATATTGAAAGAACTTATTTTAAGTTCTATAAGAAAAAAAAAACTATTATAGCATCTGATTATCACCTATAAGGCCTTTAAAAAATTTGATGATTAAAGGATCTGTAGTTTCTGAGAAGAGTTGCTTTGACTCACAGACAAGAAGACAAAAACAGGCGCACAGATACAGAGTCGAACGTGGTATGATAAATATTCGTTTTTAAAACCCTCAAAAAATCTTATCATTCTTTTAACGGCTTAACAAGACGTTCACTCATATCTGTTCATTTAAATACTTCAAACAATAAAATCTGGAACGAGGTAATTTCACATTCCACTTTTATTGTTTAAGTATTTTCTTTGTATAGAGAGACATTGCATCATTTTCGTGCGTTTTCGAGCTGCAACGACAATATTGATTGCGAATTGCATACTTTGCAAGAAAGTGAAAAACCAACTGTTCATTGCTACCTAAAATACTTCTTTGTCTCAGCGACATAACTTACGGTCTTCGACTTACCTCTTTTGTTCTTATCCAATGCTAAATTCAATCACAGTCGAACAAGTATCTCAGAAATGTGCAAGTACTTAACGTTGGTAGGAAATCCCTCGCGCACAATCTTCACTTAACTTCGGTTGCTTTCTTACTTGAACCGGTACAAGTTGCAATAACTCACAGAATGAACATCGTCGAGCGAGAACACTTGGTAGATGTTGGTTGCACGCAAGAATCTTGGGATCACTGCACAAGGAAGAACATCGGAGCAAGGAAACTTTCAGACTCACTCGAATCGCGAACACTTGAGAACAGCGAAAGGTCACTCGGTTCGTTATATGCAAGTTTACAGGAATGGGTTGATGTATCTTGCAGAGGCTTCTTCGATCACAGTAGGAATGGTATCAGATGGCAACCGATTTGCTTGCGAAAGAAGTGTTTGCTGCTGTTACATGGGCGAATTGAATTTTCTTACAGTTTGCACAAGTCGCGGCGGAGAAGGAACCACGAAATCCAAAAGCTTCACAGTCTCTGGAGTTTCTAGTCAGATACGGATACAAAATAAATAGACTGGATTTTTGCGGACGTGTTGATCGAGCACCAAATTCTGACTGACTCTGTAGCGCGAACTCCCCGGTTCCAAGTCAGGCTCGAATGCAAGATCAACCTGGAAACTGTCGCACAAGTTGCATACATGTTGCCCATGTAGTCATATATGGAGCTCGCGTAGGTTTCTTGCCAGTTAAGTCAGTCGTCTTAAATGCGAGACGTCTTCAGTCTTGGTCTTGATTCTTCGCGGCTCCGGAGTGTCGTCATCCATACGAGTATCGCGTCATCAACGCAATTGCGCTGCCCGTACTCGGACTAATGCTGATGTAGTTGGTGGTGATGATCTTGATTCTTCGCCAACACCCCGCACCTTCGGAAATTTATAGCCAGTCCGCTTCCATGTCTACCTTCCCGTCTGCCTGCAGTTTTTTTCTTTATCTTCGACCACGTCTTGGTCTTACCTTACCCGCGCAACTTCGCGGGAACCATGTCTTGGGACGCCTCTTCTCTTCTCCTGGCCACATTCAAGGCTCACTTTTGCATTATTTGCTTTTGTTTTCAAGATCATCTTAGCTTGTAACTAGTTTCCTCGGATATTTAAGTATGTATGTAAGATGGGTACGTACGTGGAGCGAGTGGCACGGCTTAAGTTTGGTGTTTGATCTTATTCCGTGTTGTTACCATATCTAATCTGTTGAGGCAGGTAAACAAATTAAGGAAAGTTCACGTCTCGCGTATGCGTCATCAACATTCACTCCATGGACAAAGTGGATAAAGTTATTGCATGGTAATGAATGGGCTACTGAAGATGTTAGGCTTGAATATAAGAAAGGCATGAATTAAGTATTCGGAATCTTTACAAAGGGTTTAACGAATCTATATCTTCTAAGCACAGCGCAAACAGTTGCAAATATAATATTTACAATTTTTTAAGTCGGTTCGAATTGAAATAATATGCTTGCTAAAAATCAATGCAGGATTGAAATGATGCAAAAACTGACCAGAAATATTCACAATAAATACCTGAAAGAGTTTTAAGATATTCGACTCATAACTGGAAATGAAAATAACTTAATTTGAAGCGGGAGTATCTCCTGAGATTTTTGGGAAGATCTAAAACCCATATAACGTTGAATAACCATGGTTTTGGTATGATTCGTACCAAGCGATATTAATACTATTTAGATCGGGCTTGAAATCAAGAATCGCACCTACTCCGCACATTAGTGCTAAAAAGCCCTTAATTTTCATTATGATGCATGATAGGTAAATATCAGCGTTTTCCGGACCGGTTTTTAATTACAAAACGGATTAAATGAGGAAAAATTAAGCACTTTTTCAGTTAATTTAGATGCATTTTAGTTTTGACAGGACGCATGAAACATTTCAGCACCATTGGGGTTCTGTTAGAATAAATACAATATCTTAAAAACAGATTTATAGCCGAAAATTCATCAAAATTTTATTGAATAAATATTTTGCTTGTCAGCTTATGAACGATTTTTTTACCTGTCATGTTCTTAAATTTAAGGTTTCTTAACCTCATCGGTTGAATGAAAATGCACTGTCTTTTAAATTAAGTTAAAAGAGTTTATGTACTGATAGTGCACAATCATTTACTTCACTATTTTACAAATCACACTTTAGTTTAATTTTCACTGTCTATCAATTTATATCCCAACTGTCTGTATCACGAAAATCACTTCACTTTCAATCAATATCACCTTTAATGCGCGCTTCACTCTTATCGCAGTTTTTACTATTACCAATCCCATTCATCCAGCTCGGCTTTATATAGGGTCTCTAGTCATTCAATCCATTTCTCGTATATTGGCAAATGTTCTGACGAGAACTACCTAGAACAGGGGTCGCCAAATGGCGGACCGCGGTCCGCATCCGGACCGCTGACCCATTTTCTGCGGACCGCGAGAACACAGCAACTTGCACTACAGAGTACGTAATCCGCATTATTTTTGTCGACGTCAATTCCAAAAGCGCGGCGGTGAAGCGCGCGGGGCGTCGTGGGGCGGGGGTAATCATGCGATCGCGCTGCCGCCGGCCGCCAGTTTTTTGTTTTAATTTTGAGTGACGAGCGCCGCGTTGATGCACGTGCTTGAAATATTACGTTTGCTTGTTTACTTTACGAGTTTAAGTACCTACCTGTTTACATTAGCGAGTTTTATTGCTATGGAACCGAAAAAAAGAAAAGCTGAAGATGAAAATAGACAGTTTTTGCCAGATTGGACCGATTTATATTGTTTCACGCTGCCAAATCGTGCTGGAGCGGTATCAATGTGCTTGATTTGTAACCAAACAGTGGCGTTAATTAAATGCTCAAATATAAAACGACATTATGATACCAACCACAAATCATTTGCCGAAAACTTTCCACTTGGTAGTGATCTTCGTAAGTCTAAAATTGGGAGTTTACTATCAAGTTACTCGTCTTCGATCGGGATCATAAGTCGCTCGATGACTGAGCAGGAAAAATGTGGTGAGGCTTCTTTACGTATTTCTTCGACTCTTGCTAAACATATGAAACCATTTACTGATGCTGACATAGCTACAGAATGCTTTCTCAAGGCGGGTAATGCCTTGTTTGAGAATAAAAAGGATGTTGTTGAGACGATACGACGGATTCCGTTATCTGCTTCTACTAGCACCAGAAATACACACATTTTGGCAGAAGAAAATCATTGTGATGTAAAGCGGCAGTTAAATAATGCGAACTTTTACGCCTTGGCTTTGGATGAATCATGTGATGCCACTGATACGGCACAATTAGTTATTTTTGTACGCTACCTGGACCAAGCGAGGAGATATTGGCTATTTTGCCACTATTAGGAAGAATCCGAGGAGAAGATATGATCAAAGCAGTGATTAATCATTTTGATAAAGATGAGCTAGACTTAAAAAAGCTTTTACCGGTAACTACTGATGGTGCGCCAGCAATGGTTGGGAGGAAAAAAAGACTAGTGCACCTGTTGAGTAGTAATGCAAGATGCAATGAAAATTTGATTTCCTACCATTGTATTATTCACCAAACTGTGCTTTGCTGCAAACTCAATCATGATTTTGAACGTATTATGCAAGAAGTGATGAAAATAATAAATTTTCTTCGTGCGAAATCATCACTGCAACATCGTGAATTTAAATCATTTCTTGAAGAAGTTTACGCACAATATTATGATCTACTGTTGCATAATAATGTGAGATGGTTAAGTAAAGGCTGCGTTTTAGAAAGATTCTTCAGCATTTTAGAACACTTGAAGACATATATTTTCAACAGTGATCGGACTTCAGCAAACGCCTACTTAAGTTTTTTAAACAAAAAAGAAAATGTAGCTGCCATTGCTTTCTTGACGGATATTTTTTTAAACATATCAATGACCTGAACCTTAAACTTCAAGCCAAGGGAAAGCTTGTATGGGAGCTCATGTCAGAAGTAAAAAGTTTTTCGCGAAAACTCGATATCTTTATTAATGATCTTGGTAATGAATGCTTACACTTCCTCAATTTAAATAAGATAATCACCAGTGACAACGAGATTGATGTCGGCCAATACAAGACGTTCATTGCGGGTCTTAAATCGGAATTTAAAAACAGGTTCGCAGATTTTCCGAAAATTGAGAATGCTGTAGAAATCCTCAGCAGCATTTACTCTCTGCGTCCTGATGGTGAATGGAGCAATGAAGCTGAAATAGTTTTTGGGAGTGATAAAGCTACTCTGCAGATGGAAATGATCGATTTCCAAGAAAACACAGTGTTAAAGCACAAACATGCGGAAGTTTCCAGTGAAGAGTTCTGGATTAAATTTGTGTGTGGTAATAAATACCCAGAACTACAAAAATTAGCTTCTTACTTCGTTTGGGTCAACATATGTTTGTGAAGCAGCATTTTCAAAGGTGAACTTCGTTAAGAATAAATTTCGATCTCGACTTACTGATGAACATCTCCAGGATTTTATGTCAATATCTTGCACCAATTATACACCAAACTTCAGACAGATAGTCCGCAACAAAAAATGTCATTTTTCTCATTGATGTAAAAAAATACGTTTGTAATTTCCGTAATAATATTTGTATAATAAAGATTTTTTTCTATAAAATTTATCAACGGTTCTGCGGACCGCGATGGTCATTTCATTTCTTAAAACGGACCCGGAGCGAAACTAATTGGCGACCCCTGACCTAGAACATTCAAGTAATTCTGAGTATCCGCAGTGACGTCACTTGCAGATATTGATCATGAATCTACTTCGTCGATCCTTGTGCTTTCGAGTACATTCGTTTATTGGTCATGATGTTATTAATAGTTGCGACAGCAATTGCGACTGTAGCTCCCAGAATTATTTGGACATGTAACACTGCCCCCACCTCAGTTCTTTTCGCCCCAAAAAGATGCGTCCCCAGTTATAGTTAAGTCTCCCTGGATGTAATATGGGGCAAGATGGTCCAAGTGCACGACTTTCATTTTGGCTCTCGGCTTACGGTGTTCCTGTACGCCGATGATTCGCTTTGTAATTCGGTATGGTCCCTCCCAATTATGCTGCAACTTTGGAGACCTACCCTTCCGTCGTTGTGGATTATATAGCCACACTAAGCCATCTTGCTGGAAGCCAGTAAAATTTGCCTTCAGATCATACTTGGTCTTCATGCGGTCGGCAGCCGATTCGAGGTGATTTCGCACTGTCCGATGTATCTGGTTCAACCGTTGCCTTAGTTCACTTGCGTACTCCGAGATCGTTTGGGGTTTCTCAGGGTGTGTTCCGGCAGAAGAAAATCTTTCCGAAAATGACTTTGGCTGGGGCTTCACCCGTCGATGCATGTTCAGCAGCTCTATACACCATCAAGAATAATGAGATATGCCGGTCGCAGTCCCTTTGGTTCTCGTCAACCATCTTGGTCAGGTGTTTATTGAGTGTGCCGTTGAAACGTTCGACTATCCCATCGGATTGGGGATGCAGTGGTGTTGTCCTCATTTTCCGTATTCGCAGCAGCTCGCACATTTCGCTAAAAACTAGTGACTTAAAGTTTCTGCCTTGATCCGAATGTAGTTCGCAAGGTACGCCGGACCTACTGACCCAATTTAACACTAGCTGTTCGGCTACAGTGGTTGCTTCCTGGTTGGAAATGGGGTAGACCTTGAGTCACTTGCTGAAATAATCGGCTACAACCAGCGTGTATCAATTTTCCCATTTGGATTCAGGAGGGGGTCCTGCGATGTCAACCAAAATCTTTTCAAATGGTACCCCCATGTTATAGGTTTGAATTTGTCCTCTCAGTCGTCACTTTGGACCTTTGACGGAAGCAAAAATCGTGCATCTACGACACCAGTTCTCTACGTCTTCTCGAGCGTGGAGCCAGTAAAACCTTTCCCGCGATTTTGCTAAGGTTCTGTTAACACCAAGGTGGCCTCCCGAAGATCCATCATGCATTTTCTTAACCACATCGTGGATTCGGCTTTTGGGAAGTATAGTTTGCATCCATTTCCGCTTGAGTACGCCACCCTCCACCTGAAGGGAGGGTGGCGTGCCCAATAACTCTTCAGGGTGGTGCCATGCATCGAAATATCCTTCCGTTCAGGTCGCCCAGTTGTCTCCTTCCATACGAGCAATGGTCCGATGTCTTCATCGGCTAGCTGGGCGTTTCAAATCTCCTCCAATGACCAACCTTCATCAGATTCGGCCGTTATCACTTGCAGATCAACGGTCGGCTCCTTTTCCCCAATTTATCGTCAATGCTTGCAGTTAGCTGGACATGGATGACGAGATAGGGCGTCAGCATTTCCATGAGCTCCGCCCTTGTAAAGTAGTTGTTGCCTCACTAGGTCAGTTCGGATAATCGATCAGGGTACACCAGTGTCGCTTGTTATACTGCAAAGTTTTCCATCAACTTGACCGGGAAGTCATAAGTCTGCTTCTCCACGATGTAGTCTTGACACGGAGATGGGGGACTGAGGATGTCAATCCTTCTAGCCAACGTCCGCCCGACCAAGTTGGTGGCTTCAGTTTGATGGGCTTCCATTCTAGGCTCCTGACTCGGTCTGGATCTCAACCACCCTGGACAAGAGCTTCGTTTTCTTTGCTTCTTGCAGTATCTTTGCAGGTGCCCC
Organism: Odontomyia ornata; assembly: GCA_963969285.1. NCBI lineage: Eukaryota > Metazoa > Arthropoda > Insecta > Diptera > Stratiomyidae > Odontomyia > Odontomyia ornata. The sequence goes on from OZ017739.1 coordinate 387,125,466, forward strand.
TTCCCACCGTAATTCCAGCATCTAGGCGCACCATTTACCTGTGGCTCTCGCTCAATTTCTACGCGCTTACACCTGCACTCGTCTACCACTACCTCGCGAACCCGGGCAATGGTACGAGTCACATTTTTTCGCTGCCTCAAAGTTCAGACTATAAGCCAATGCGTCCTTAACCGTTTGCTTTTGAGCTGAACGCACGGCTTGTTGCAATTCCTGGTCCTATAATGCGCTGACAAATGCTTCCATTGCTGCGTCATCTAGATGTTCCGGGTCGTAAGCTGGGTAAGCCAAAAGTGCCAGTCGCTCAATGTCTTGGGCTAGCTGCTGTAAGGTTTCGCCAGGCTTTTGAATCCAATACCTTAGCTGTGACCGATAAATCTGCTTCAGATGATTGCCTCCATAACACATGTAGAGCGCATTCATTATAGCAGGCGGGTTTGAGTGCAACTCAATGGAGAGAGTCTGCAAAAGCTTGGCAGCTGCTCCTCTTGTTTTTTTTCTTCTTCTTAACACTACAGCCGCTTTCGGGCCTTCGCTTTCTGCAAACAGCGCCTCCAACTGTCTCGGTCCGTTGACCGCGTCATCCAATTCCAAAATCCGAGCAGCAATGAACTGTCTTCGTCGATCGAGTCAGACCAGCGTTTCCTCGGTTTCCCCACTGGCCGCCGGCATTCAGTTCTCTGAACGAATACCTTCTTGGGTATCCATTGTTCGTCCATCCGATTAATGTGTCCAGCCCATTGAAGCTTCCGTAGTTTTACAATCCTTGAGACCTCCGGCTCGTCAAAAATTTCATACAGCTCATGGTTGTATCGAATTCGCCATTGGTCCCCGTCTAGCTTCGCTCCGATTATTCACCTCAGGACCCGTCGCTCAAAGGCGTTCAATATATTGTATTTGCGGATGCTTGGATTAGGGTCCATGTTTCACACTCATAGCATAAGACAGGTCTTATCACAGATTTGTATACTTGGGGGGTTTTTTTCCTCTGTATGCAGCTGGTCCTCAAGATCGTCAGTACTGAATAGAATATTTTATCTGCGAGCTGTATTCTTCGGCGTACTTCGTCTCTTTCATTGCACGTTTTCGTTATTTTGGCGCCAAAATACACAAATTTGCTAACATTTTTGATACCGATTCGCCCAGTGTGATATTTTGTGTATTTGGGGTATTTTTCATCGACTGCGTCATGAGCTTTGTTTTATTTTCGTTGATTTGTAGCCCTACTAGTTTAGCTTCGTTGTCGTGTTTCAGGAAGAGTCGTCGTCGAAGAGACGTCATTGTGATTTTGGTAAGACGGACTGATTTGGCTGGGATGCCAAAACCAAGCATTATTTGGTACAGTACGTTACGATCAATACTGTCGTATGCTTGCTTCAAGTCAACGAAAATTTGGTGAACGTCTATGTTGAACTCCCAGCATTTTTCAAGTACTTACTTGACTATGAACAATTGGTCTGTTGTTGATCTATCTGCCCTAAAACCACCTTGATACTCCCCAATAATGCTGTTGGCGTATGATCCGATTTTATTTTCAAAGATTTTAGAAAATATTTTGTACGCCGTACAAAGTAGTGATATGCCTCTTTAATTTTCTCACTGTAACTTGTCACCTTTTTTGTGGATAGCGAATATAATAGATTGGCTCCCATCTTTCGGCATATGTTCTTGTTGCAAAATGTGCTGGATGACTTTGTGGACAGCTTTATAAACACTACTGCCACCATATTCAATAAGCTCCACTGGAATCTCATCGGTGCCCGGCGCTTTATTATTCTTTTGGACTTGGATCATGGGAAAAACTTCATCCAGAGTTAGTGGAGCCAATGGAGCCTCTCCGCAAACATCTAGAGGCTCCGATATTCTGAAGCTGTTCGAAAGATTAAGGAGGTTCTTGAAATATTATGTCCATCTTTCCTTAATCTTGGGCGGGTCAGCGATGATATTGCCGATGTCATTACGGCAGAGCGTGGTTTTCGGCTGGCAACCACGTGTCGGGCTTTGCACTACTTTGTACGCTTGTCTTGTATTGTGGCTCGCTAAACTTAGATCTATATTTCTCAATTGGTCGTCAAAGTATATTTCTTTTCTTAATTCTAATTATCTTATTCGCTACTCTTCTGAGATTTTCATAGTGTTCTCTCTTCGTCTTGGTTTCCTACCTACGCAATCTTTGTACGCCTGATTCTTTTTTGTCGAACGCATTCTGGTACTCATCATCGAACCAATAATTTCTCTTGTGCCGGGCTTGATGTCCGATCGTCTGTTCTGCCACGGTCTGAATAACCGCTTTCACTTCCATCCAGAGCTCGTTGCGTGTCTTTAACGATGCGTCTGATAAGATGGGAGGCAGTTGGTTGTCGAGGGTCTCCGTGAAATTTTCGGCCACAGACGCTGTTTGGAGCCATTCGATGTCAAATTTTTTAGTGGGCTGGTCTTTGCCGAATATTCCTTTGACATACAACATTGATACGTTAATTTGGTCAAGTAATGTTCTGAGTTACAATTGGCTCCTCGGTATGTACGGACGTCAAGTATGCTCGAGACTCATCGTTTGGTGGATCAGAACATGGTCGATCTGGTTTTGTGTGTTGCCATCTGGTGATACCCTGGTCATTTTATGAATGCGTCGATGTGGGAAGCAAATCGAACGTATGACTAGATTTATGCTACTTGCAAAGTCAAGTAGCCGCTGGCCGTTGTCATTTGTTTCATTTTTGAGGCTATATCCTCCAGTCGTTCCCCGATGAGATATCTCATTGCCTATCTTAGCGTTGAAATCACCTAGAATTAGTTTTGTGTCGTTTGTAGGGAATGAGACGACTAGTCTTTTCAGGTGATTGTAGAACGTTTCCTTCGTTTCTTCGTGCTTTTATTCGGTCGGGCGGGAAAACTTATCTGCATTGCGGATCGCACACAGCCGTTCATTAACTGTCTTAAAATCAATAACGTGCGATTTGAACTCCTTATCCACAATACAGGTCACTCCGAATTCTCGTTTTTCAGTAGGCTTCCCACTTTTGAAAATTGTGTGCGATCTTATATCTTGAATATCATTTCCAGTCCAGTTAATTTCCTGGATTGCCAGTATTTTTAATTTATATTGACTGGCCTATTTTAAAGTGTCCTTAACAGCTCCAGTGTAGTTGAGTGATCTGACATTCCAGGATCCAATGCAACAGTCTTTTTCCCATTTGCGAGATCTTTGTCGTGAGGCCCTCTAAGTTAGGAAACCAAAAAAATTGTGAGAAAGTTCAATGGGTACTCAAACCAGATATCTTTATTGAACTTCTAAATGGCTAACGAGGTTAGAGAAGTGCGACGATAATTGGTTTGAAATAAAATGGCTGTCTGATTCCATTGCCTACTATACAACTAACATCTACAAGAATTTGTTAGATGCGACAGTAGAAAAGAGTTAGGATTTTAGGCAATAATCATTTAAATTTGATGGTCCTGAGATTTTTCCAAAACAAGCAAAAGTACTGTTACTTATATCTTTGAATACAATTCGAGGTGAAAAATCTGAGTGACCCTACAAAAAAATGCTCTTATATAATAAGGATTAAAAGTGCTCAATGATACCAACTCAAACTAACGCATACTTGTATTGAAAAGTATTAGTTAGTGTGTTTTAAATCTCAATTGACCCATCAAACTATAGAAGATTGATCATAAAAATTAATAAATATATACACATTTCACTTGTAATAATTAATAAGAATTACTTGATTCATTGAAGAACTGTACACACGTCTCAAGGTTTCTCCATAAAACGTGCTGAGATGCTTACATACTCGTATGTATATGAATTCCAATCAGTTCGTACTTGAATGTAAGGAAAAGCCTAAACGATGAATCATATACGTTGAGTCTGAATGTTATAAAAGTAAGATCCAACCGACCTTCCACATACTCACCCTAAAATCGGTCATTGACACAAAAATTAATTTTCTGCTCTCTCCAAACATAGTCTATCATATAATATTTAATTAAGTTGTTTTATATCACTTCGCCTGTAGCCAAAAAAGTTTAGAAGAACATTTCCTAAAACTGATAGAATATTATAGCCCAGATGCGGTGGGTGACTAAAATCAGTGTGGGTGTAAACGACTTATTTGTAAGATATAAACGTCTCATAGTGTGAAAATTATTTCATTTCTTGAGAACCAAGGAGACCTTGGCTTCTGCTCGACCACTTACTGTTAGAGGAAAATGATGTAAGTATTTAGATGATAATTTATTTGTAGAAAGTGTGCAAGTGGGTGGTCGCCAATGCAAATTGTTATGAAATGAATTGAATTATTCGTATTGAGATAGAAATGATAGATCGATAATATTCATCACATGTGATGCGTTCTCTTTTATTGCCTTGGAGCGATACTCACCGAATCAAAGTATATAGTTCTCTAATCATATAAATGACTCAAAAAACTAAAGCAATTTCATTTAACACTCCATGTTATGCAAACTATCGCTGTGCAGAGAAGAAAAGGTGCTTAATTTTATGAAATCGCATTCTCCAATCCGCCGTGGTCGTATGAGTCGATGCTTCTCTGAGCTGACATCTGTAGAAAACGCATGTTAATCTTGAGACAACCTTCCTCATAAATAAATTATTCAAGTGAGATTTCATAGATGCAAATTTACAATTTTGTAGGGTTTTGTACTAAAATACAAAACGGTACCTGTGTCCATTTGTCCGTCCGTTCGTCCGTCCGTCTGGATGACACAGCAGTTTCAAACTGTGTGAATGCTTGGATATTATGGCTTCTAGAAAGTCTTGGAGTGAACAATTTTTTTAAAGAGTTTTAACGCGTTCCCCCCATATAGAGGAGTGACCCTCGAATGAATTTGTTTCATCAAAGGTGGGTCAAATGGGGTATCATATGAAAGGTCTCAATGAGACCTTTTCAAAACAGGTCTTAAAATGACTTTATCAGTACCGAGGAAGGCAGGAGACGGGGCAATGTACGAAATTTAGTCGTACTAGGCATGCCCCTCTTCGCGATTGGAAACCTTTCATCCGAAAAATCTGAAATAAATCATGAATGTAAGACCTTTATGAGCACTACAACAACAAATATGTCAGAAGTCGAAGTTTGCTCAACTTTGTTAGTAATAGTAAGATTTATCAGTTTTACATTTTCTTTAATAAAATCGTAAGGGCACCCTCAAATTTCAGAAAATTCAATGGGTAAATGTCAGACTACAAATTTAGCCATTACTGAAAGCTTTAGAAAGATCAAATCGTATCTAACAGAGTTATGGGGGTTTAAATTTTCCTATATTACAACAGCAATCACGATGATGGTTCAAATATGATCAAGGCCAAATGCTCTGACACGTTTACTTAGTATCGAACAAATTTAGAGTTTTTCTCGGTACTCTCCGTTACAAATTACGCATTTTGTCCACCTTTTAGGAAGCTTTTTAATGCCGGTATCGAAGAATTCCTCGGGCAACTCGAACAGCCGTGTGCATATGAACTCCTCTACCTCGTCTTCGGTGTTGAATCTTTGACCTCCGAGGGCTTCTTTCAGATAAGTCCGGACTGAAGGAGGGGTGTTCCAGTATCTCCCATCCAAAATCCGATATTGTATCGAGCGTGAGACGCACGGTATGAAGGCGTGCGCCATCCTGGAGATGAATCGCGCTTCGTGCTGGTTTAGGAATGCGCCGTTATTTTGCGATATTAAAGGCGTTCGTGGATGATAGACTCTACACTACCAGTACTGATGCCGAGTTCAGCCGGATTGTCTTGAGCATTCATCTTACGGTGATTCAAATGAGTTGTTCTACGCGGCATGTTGTCTGGTGTGATGCTGGTTCACGGTCGAGCCGCATGATTGGTCATTCTCGACGGTTTCGTGACCATTCTTGCATGCTTTGGCCCATTTAAATACAGCAGCCCTATTCAGGCACTCATTACCGAACTGATTTCACAAACGCAGAAAGATTTCCGTGTTTTAATGCTTTCCCTCAATTAAAAAACGAAAGACAATACATACATTGCGCAAGGGCTGCTGGCACTTGACGTTCACTCATGGTCGGAGCACGCGCGTGAAACATGCACTCCCGACGAAAACGATGCCACACTGTTCATAAGGGACTCAGTTATCACATACTCAAGCCACGACCTTCAAAACATACATACGCCATCTACAGCGTTTGTCTCCATCATATTTGAGCACACTGATATACATGGCTATGGGACAATATGCACTTCCAATCAACTCAGACACTGCGAGTTTGCTGGGAATTGCATGAAAGTTTCAGGAACTAAGTTTATGACAGATATCTTTGAGAATTTATTCAAGGGGTGACATCCGCAATCTTAAAACAAAATGGAGGCCGTTTTAAATTACCATATTGCATAAAATTGTGTTGTTTTTCGCGAATTTCACCATTTAAGGTACACGCTATTGATACGATTGAATATATTAATGAATAGCTGAAGATAGCAGCTAAAAATAATCGCTGAAAAAATCATGAAGACAGATCCAATAACAAATAACTTAATAGTTGGAATTCATTCAACTTTGTTAATAATTGTAGGATCTGTAAATCAAATTTTTTTGTCAGTAAAACTATATTAGTATGATTAAATTGGATGAAAGTAGATATTTAAGTGCCCTTTAAAAGGTCTTTATGCTCTATGAGTTTTATAAGAATATACGAAAGTTATTGAATTTTCTCCGACTACTACAATCAAACACGGTCTTTCTATTACACGGGCTTTCCATCAAATCAGACACTACACACTTGATTGTATTTTCTCTAAATATAGAAAATAATAGCTAGACATTTAAGATTTCGCTTAGTCAATGATTTTAGCAATATTGCAACAAAATGTTGGCTAGTTAAAGTGGAGTAACACTGGTTTTTCTTTTAAAGCAACAATATATTTGCGGTGCATGGCATGAAACTTTTTCTTGAATCAAATCATTCTATACTCATGTCGCTGAAAATCCAAATCTAAACTTTGGCGTTGAGATTTATTGATAGGGTATCTCATTTAATGACTGTGACGGAGTTCGAAGTGATATGGTCAATATCACGCTTAACCATGTGATTATTACCTAATTTTTCAATTAGTACCCATCACAGTTGGGTGGGCTGATAGTCCAACAGTAGCATCAGAAATTCGATGCCGCAATATAGGTTTGAGCTTAGTAGATACTGCGCAAGCGGAGTATGCCCACAGCTCTGCACAGACTTTTAACTTCTACTATGAAAATAGTTCAACCTGCTGACGCTAAAGATCACTCACAACCCAAAGTCTTCACATTTAAACATCTCAACTCATGCTCACAAGACTTCGTCGGAGTTGAATCCGTTCGTCCTCCACTCCGTCTGCCATACGATGGCCCTTTTCAGTTTTGACGATCTTGAAGACCAGCTACATATACAGGAAAACAAAGCTCCAAGTATACAAATCTATAGTAAGACCTGTGTTATGCTAGGGGTGTGAAACATGGACCCTAACCCAAGCATCCGGAAATATATTGAAAGCTTTTGAGTGACGGGTCCTGAGGCGAATAATCAGAGCGAAGCTAGGCGGGGACTAATGGCGAATTCGATACAACCATGAGCTGTATGAAATTTTCGACGAACCGGAGGTCTCAACGATTATAAGATTGCGGAAACTGCAATGGGCTGGACACATGAATCGTATGGACGAACAACGGATAACCAAGATGATATTCGTTGGGAGAACTGAAGGCCGGAGACCAGTGGGAAAACCGAAGAAACGCTGGTCTGACTCGGTCGACGAACATAGTTCGTCGTTGCTTGGATTTCGGAATTGGAGGACGCGGTCAATGGATCGAGACAGTTGGAGGCGCTGTTTGCAGGAAGTGAAGGCCCGAGAGGGAATGTAGTGCTATGAAGAAGAAGAAGCTGAACCAATTCTCAAATATATTCATGATACTTATCATTCCTGAAACTTTCATGCAAACGCCAACAAACCTGTAGTGTCTGAGATGGTAAAAAGCGCATATTGTTCCATAGCCATATATTTCCATAGTAATACAGCGTAGAGATGTGCAATTTGATTATTTTTGTGTAACGAATGATTACCAATTACGTTGACTTGAGTATTCAGTACCAAGTATTCGATACTTCGTAATCGGTTGAAGAGTGTGATCTCATACCACTGGCAAATAAAACTGTATTTATGAACTATGGAACTATGGAATAAAAACACGGACCCAAGTTAAGATCCTCTCGGAAATATTCTTGAGTTTCAAGATTATATCTTTATTTCCGCCGTTTCAAAAGGGACATAGGTGTACCATATCCCGCCTACTTATACTTATTACTATTAACCAGTAATTATTGTTATAAACTGAATACTTACGAGCATATTGCGTTATAAATTATTATTTATATTGATATTAAATCGTTTTCTTCTTTTTTATACAAAATTGCATACAATCGCTCGATATATCTTTTTCAGGGTTTTGTAAAATAACTTTACAAAACCCTACTAGTTTCGCGACCAGTCTGTCCGTCTGTCCGTCCGTCCGTCCGTCCGTGTGTCACAGCAGTTTTTCTCGGAAACTACTTAAGCTAGAAACATCAAATGTTGTGTGTAGGTGTAAAGTGATGATCTCTTCAAAGTTCACTTACAAAAAAATTTTATCAGGTATTTAAGGGGGGTCTCCCCATATAGAAGAGTGACCCCCCGAAAAAAAAAATTTCATTGAAGGTAGCCGATATGGGTATCGAATGAAAGGTCTTGATGAGAACTTTTCAAAACAGATCTTTGTGGTGCGAAATTTGCTTCGAGGGGTGCACAGGGAGGGGAAATACACGAAAAATTTGTGTCCCCCCCCTCGCGATTGGACACCTGTGATCCGAAAAATCTGAAAAAAATCAGGAATGTAGGCCTAGGTGAGTACAATAACAACAAATACGTTAGAAGTCGCAATTCACTCAACTTTGTTAGTAATAGTATGATTTATCGATTTTATGTTTTCTTGAATAAAATCTTAACGGTACCTTTAAATTCAATGCGATGTTTATTTAGGATTGATCTATCCTGAAAGTTTCATAAAGATTGAATCATATCGAGCGAAGTTATAGCGGTTTGAATTTTCCTGTATTACTATGGAGCAATATGCACTGCATTTATTACTGTGGCAACATATCGCTATGGAACAACATGCGCTTTTTACCGACTCAGACACTACAGTTGTGCTAGGATTTGCATGAAAATTTCAGGAATGATAGGTGTCATGTACTCGTATATCTTTGAGAATCGGTTTAGCTAGTGGTATCAGTAATCGTAAAACAAAATAGTGGCTGTTTTAAATGCGAAGATTGAATAATTTTGAGTTATTTTTTCCCAACTTCAACGTTTAAGGTGCATGCTTTGAACACTTGATTCAATTTAATGAATGACTGAAGATGAGTACCTACAATTTATACTCATAAGTGAAACAAGCAAGGAGGTGGGATAGAGCTCCTAGCAAAAAGGTTTTGTAACCATTCTAGGATTCGAAAAAATTGGCCATTAATCGATGATTACAGTACAGGAGAGTGGCCCCTGAAAAAAAAAATCATCAAACGTAGCCGATATGAGTATGAAATAAAAGTTTTCATGGGAGCTTTTTAAAACAGTTCTTAAACTGTCAGTTTTTGCTTCAGTGGAGACACAGGGGGAAATACATGAAAAATGTGTTTCCTCCGTCGCGGATGGACATCTGAAATAATTATCGAGGGAGATATTTATGAGTATAACAATACCAAAAACCTCAGAAGTCGAAATTCGTTTAACTTTGTTAATAATAGTATGATCTTCATATTTTTCTCCAATAAAATCGTCTTTGACATGTTTCTTGATTTGATTCGATCTGTCGACTGCATTTTGTAAATTGAATACAAAACCTTTCTGACATGAGCGTAGGTCTGTTTACCCAACTTGTTCATATACAATATCTTAATCAAACGACAGATATTGTAGAATCAGGAACTTATATTTATCTCAGATCAAACGGTGTTTCATCTTAATAATATTGCTACATTTAATCTTAGGAGCTAACTATAATTCAAATAATTAAAAAAATAAATTCACATCAATGCGTTAAAAAAATAGTTGCCGTATGATGTCGAACATCAAATAGGCAATTATGTTGACGCAAGCTTGTAGTTTGAATTCAAAATTAAAATTTTTTGCACATTCTCAGCCCTTAAGCGATTTCGTTTTTCTAAAACCACGAGTCAAGCTGTAGAAAAAATTCTCTCACAAGGCACTGACGTAGCTATTATCCCAAGGTATTCTCGTGCTTGTTGAGCAAGATTTGGATATATTATTTCCCTACTCATCCACCATTCTAGAGCATCTTCTTGTCGAGATATACGTTTCCCTTCCGAATACTGCCTACTTTGTAATAACCCATCTGAAACTGGTGAGTTTTCAATTCCAGTACCATTATCAAAGTCCCCCCAAAAAATATGTGGCTCTATTGTTTCATTCAAAGTTGGACTGATTCCTGCAGTAGCAACGACGTTTCCAGATCTCGATCTTCCTCTAATTAATTCTGAAACTTCAACGTGAAGAGTTTCTTGGATTTTGCTTAGAGCATCTTCATCATCGAAACTTTTTTTGTTTAAAGCGGGGATCTAGATATGTGGCTTGCGCATGCACTTCATTATATTGTATGCGCTCAAAGCGATTGTATAAACCTTGCAGCAACGAATCTTTTCGTTTGATTCCTTCTTTGGAAACTACTATAGTTTTTATAAGTGCTTTCCTTAAAATTGTTATCAATGGAATGACCTTTGATATGGTAATTGCTTTTTCGGCACTTAGCTCTGTTATATAGTACATAGTTCGAAGGGTTTAAACAAGACAGCATTCTTTCAATATTCTCGATTCCTCCGCTGTCAACATTTTAACAGGACTATGCAAAATACCCACAGCAGCTTCTATTGACTCCTGATGATGAATCCCTCGAACATAAAATAGGTTGAGTTCCATCGCGTGATCACATCATCAATTAGTTTTAACGGTTGCCTACTGTCACTAATTTGTTGTTGGAACCATGGAAGTTTCTCAGTGGAAAAACTCAACTATTCTCTTGACTTTTTTATGGACTCTATCAATTATTGAAAGAGCAGCTTGGACAACAAGATTTAATATGTGTGCCAAGCATGGTAAATGTTTTCATCCGGACAACCTTACTGCAATAATAGCATTAGCCGCATTATCGGTAACCATGACATTAATTTTTTTCAGAAATATTATAGCTAACTGCTACCGCAAGTAATTCATTGTTTATATTTATTGCCGTGTGCCGCTCAGGAAAATGAAAACAATCTAGAAGAATGGTAATAAATACCCAGTTTTTGTCAACAAAATGAGCCGTGGCAGCCATGAAGCTTTCTCTTGCACAAGATGTCCACGCATCACTACTTCGTCTTTGTAGCACTACAGCCCCTCTCGGGTCTTCGCTTAGAGATAGTTAGAGTATCTCATTTTCATGACCGTATTGATTTTTTCAGAAGTTGGTTTGGTCAGTACCATGTTCCCATGTGCTTGTTCAGCTATGATATGATCTGATTAAATCAGTACATATCACCACTGAGTGAACACTCGTAGTCTGGCCGAAAAATCCCCTGAACTAAATCACGTTGCTCGCAACGAGATTTGAACCTGGGACCCTCGGCTTATGCGTTCATGCTCTAACCACTAGGCCACAGACTACCCACGCATCACTCGTCAGCGTTATTTTTTTTGGCACTTTTGACTTTATTTTCGACAGCTTCCCTCAAATCAATATAGTGTTGCTCTAGCATGTTCCTGCTAAAAATCGTTCAGGATGGAATTTTGTATACTGGTGCGATTTCAGCCATGAGCTTTTTGAAACCTTCATCGTCAGCCGTCGAAATCGCATGCAGATCCTTAATCAATCCACTCAGTAACTTTTCGTTCACGAGTGATTGTAAGTGGACGGGAAGTGTACTTTGTTATTTTGGGTTGATTTCTTTGACCCATCAAATGTGATTTCAGGGTTACTACATTTGGTTCCCTTATTAAGGAGGCTGAACAGTTTCCAGGTTCGACATCCATCACTAGAGGAGCTGCCATCTCAATAGAGTGACTTACACATGAAACAGGGGTACTTGCAGCCCTTTCTATCATTTCAATAGTTGAATGCTGATTTTTTAAGTGCTTTATAAGATTCGAAGTAGCACCTCCTTATAAGACAAAATTTGCTTGCAAATATTGCTTTTCTTTCTGCATCCATTGAAAAATGCATCCAAATGCTACTACGTTTTCTTTTCAATTGTTCTACAGCAGCCATATCTTAAGCTATTTTATAAAAAAAAATTATTCTAAAATATCAATGAGAGATTTACACATACTTAAAAGTTCTCGAAGACTTATAGTTTTCGTAATATTCTCCAAAAACAATCTATTAAAGGAGAAAAACTTCAATATATACCTTTACTAAAAGTATGTGTTCAAACACATTTCGATCGAAATTTGGAATCACGCACTACACTTTCAACAAAAAGTTAATCTACAGGTTTTGATTGAAAAGGCCCATTTGCGAATGCTGCTAAGCATTTCAAGTTGTGGTTGAATGAGTCGACTTTACGCCACTGCCGGCTCGCATACATGCGCATCGCTGCCATATGGCTTTCGAGCGAACGCCAGCTTTGGATGACATTCCCATCCTACGTCAGTTTGAGTTGGAGTCGATCGAAACTGTCAAAACGGGCCAAGGCAGTGTCACCTCGTGGTAGGCGAAGACAAACTAAAAGGAAATAAAAAGGTCATTGCAAGTTAAGTGTGCGACTCGCACACTACAGTACCAACATAATTCACTAAGAGGGAAATGTCATCAGGGAAATCTTTTTTTTTCAGAATTGAAGAGCAGGAACCAACTGGGACATTCCTCGACCGGCCAGTGGACATAGCCCCGAAATTTGAACCAAGGTTTAGCTGGTGAATCACAAGCTAAATATATCTGTTTAGTTATTGCTATAAATAAATCGGGCATGAGAACTGTTTTCAATAACTGAGTACCCGGTGGAATTACTTTAAAGACCCTTCGTTTCTACTATGCCTCAAATGGAGAAGATTTTTCTGAAATACCGCAGCACGTCAGAAAATGTTGCCCAATTGTGAAATTTGATGCGACCGGTAGTTCAACGGCAGGTCTTAGTTTGTGGAACTATTTAGATAACCACAATGAAGAGGCCCCTTTGGCTGTGCTGATGTGGAGAGTTATTATCAAGTTACCACCCCACATAATAAACTACCTAAAAGTTCAGTGCGTCGGTGCAGCAGATGATCAATTTCATCCGTTAGATGCTATTCTCATAAGTGGTGCTGAGAAATCCCACATGTTGCAATGATAGTTACCGCTCGTGGCAGACATATTGGTTTCTTGGAGGAATTGTGGCTCAAGTCCAAAGACCAATACTTGGGCCGACTGTTCAGTGAATTTTTCATGGTTGCCTTATTCGATACGACCGAGAAATTCGAACAAACCTACAAAGAAATGTATAATGTGTAGAATAGTTTCAGAGATTAATAATCTGTCCTTCTCAAACGTTGGTTTTAGGCTTTAAAAAAAAATACAAAATCTTGGTTGTGCTCTGGCTAAGAGTAAATTTATCATTGGAAGGATAGATAGATTTGCGGCATTGAATAAAGAGAAGAGGAATAAATTTTTGCAAGTTATCTGCAATGCTCAAAAACACAACTTTTGTGAATAACTACCAATTTTTAACATCATCCTCTTAAAAAAGTTATTAGCACTGAGGATTAATTTTCTCATTTCATTTTTATTAGAAGAAATGATAAAGTTTAGTTTAACAATTTACATCAAATTAGCTGAACATATCCCAATTTTTAAGTATTAGAATCAAATGGTTTTGCATATTTTGCCGAAAAACCAATAATTACTCTTAATATGCGTATTTGAAATAACTAACTAGGATTATTTTTTTTCAAATTGAAATTCTACATTGGGATTTTAAACTAAATCAAATTCGATCCATTTAAATGCAATCGTCATTGCTTACATACCCCAAGCACGTGTCGTTGAGCATAGTTCTGTTAGTTTAAGCTTTAACAAGAGATTTTAACCATAAGTTATCTTACAAATGTCGCAACTTGTTGATTACCGTGTGCAACTAACTAATTTTTACTCGTTTTAAAAATTTACTGTTATCAACTGAAGTTTGAATATGTAAACCCAAGTTATTGTACAAGTAGGATGATGCTAAACCATTTGAACACAAACATTTTGTAGTAATACGCTGTAAACACTAGCACTAGGAATTCTTTAGCATATTTATTATTTTGATGGTGATTATCCAATCAAATTTGAATAATTCTAACGATTATATTTTAAGTAGTTTAAAGTAAACTTGGTCAATTGTTAAAATATATACTTGGAAAGGATGAACCGAGAGAAAATATTATACCTTGAATAGAATTGTTACAAAAACTAAAAAGTTAATTCAGAGAATACATAATATGAATTGCTAAGTTTAAACTGGACTTTCCTTCCAGCCTGCCCTTCTTTTTTCCAGCGGGAAGGAGAGTGAAATGTAAGTATGCCGTCGCGAGGGTAGGGTTTTAAAAATTCGCGGATGGCCGCTTTCGCGTTGCGTGCGGTACGCGGTACCTTAGTTTGTCTTGGTTTTTTCTTAGCGTAGAGTTCTTCGGGATTGAGTTAACGTAGTGTATTTTTCGGTACCGCGTCAGTAAACTTTGGGAACGCAAAAGGGAAATTGGATTTTTGTAATTGACTGAAGTGATGAATGAATACGCAATAAAGTAAAGTAGGTTTCTTCTCCGTATGTTTGTGTTTTCGACGCGTTTGAAACGATCATTTAATGGTGGCTGAAATACGTAATTGAGCTTAATCCATTTTAAGACCTGCGACCGTAATCCTCTCCGATCTAGCTGGCCGACAAGCGGCCACTGCGAAATGGATTACGGATGCACGAACTGGTTGATTGGTTGGTACCATTCGTTGGCACGACTCAGACTTTACGTTAGAACCGATGAGAGGTCGGTTCCGACTTTGTTCGCACAAGTTAGACGGAAAAATCATTACATGGTGATGAATATATTAATATTTGGGAGGCTTATGCTACTCCAAAACTGGGTTTAAGAATAACTTACAGAAAAGCAATTACTATGAAATAACTTAAAAGCATGTGATTCCCAATATAAATCAAATTGCAACTCTTAAAGTAACTTACAAATATTCTTCTGGCCTATTTTTTTTTTTTTTTTAATTACCTCCATTCCCTACCACTCTCTCCATCACTCTTTCTTCGTCGCACAACGCTCGTGCGATCTGCATTCACATTACGTCGCTTGGTCCTTTGTGCCACCCAGACAATGTTTAACACATCGGTATAAGGGGGCACACAATATAATGTGAACTAGTCCTTTTCGTGAACATCTAGTCCAAAAAAATCATGATCAGCTCTCAGAGATAAAAAAAAATTCAATATCATACGACGCATTCAAAAAAAAACTCTGAGTAACTGTCACTTCAGTATCTCGCCGATAGGGTCAAAAAGAACGCCCTAAGATACTGGGCTCATAAAAGCAGAATTACAGGTCCACGCTTCAATCAGTACTCATTAAATGCTCCCTTAGTCTTTTCTTAAATACGAAAAGTGAGTTTGCTTCCTTAACAATTTCTGGTAGATTGTTATATATACGCAAAGCATCATTCGTTGCATCGTTCTTTAGTCGATCCGTTCTGGCAAAAGGTATTACGAATTGATTTGCATTCCTCGCATTATATGGGTTGATCTGTGATACCTTAATTAATGGCGCTCGTTCCGATCCATTAGTTTTTAAATTTCTGTAGATAAACTTCGCTTTCTCCATAATAATAATTTGACTAAAGGTTAATGATTTTGCCAGTTGGTAAACCAAACTAGTTTGAGTAAGTATTGGCAGCTTCAGAATGTTTTTATACGCTTTGGTCAGCAGCCTGGATATACTGTTTAAATGTTGCTTCGCTGATTGACTCCAAATAAGTACTGCATAATGCAATTTCGCCAGGACAAACGTATTTAGAACAAGTTTCTTGATGTGCATTGGAAAATCCTCATATCTTCTTAACAATCCTATTATTGGGGCTAATTGCCTTCTTAAGCTATTTATGTGTGGTAACCAGGTCATACGATGGTCTATGATAAGACCAAGATATTTCATTTCTAGCACTCTTTGCAATTTTTCGCCATTAATATTTAGTTCGACATCTATGTCTCCTTTGTTCTTTTGCTTAAAAACAATATATTTTGTCTTTGATGTGTTCAATACTAGTTTGTTTCCAATTAACCACTGATGGAATTTTCCTAGGTCGTCGTTGATAGTGTTCTCAATGGCAGTTTTGTCTCGTCCTGAATAAAGTAGAACTGTGTCATCAGCATATAATGTGTGATATCCCGTCAGCCCACATGTATTTAGATTATTTGTATATAGCAGGAACAAAGTAGGGCCCAGTATTGAACCTTGGGGAACTCCTGTTTCCGTAGGTGCATGGTCGCTCAGGACATTGTTGATTAAAGTTCTCTGCGATCTTCCCTCCAAGTAACTCTTAAACAACTGCTTAGGACTCCCCTGAATACCATACGATTCAAGTTTACGAAGCAAGAGATCATGATCAACTGTATCAAATGCTTTTTTCAAATCCACAAAAATTGCGATGACATAATCACCTCTGTCCAGTCCTAGATTGATGAAACGTGTGACAGAATGTAGGGCATCCAAAGTACTCTTGTTCTTTTGAAAAGCAAACTGATGTTGGCTTATGATAGAGTTTTCAACTAAGAATGATGTTAATCGATTGTTTAGTATTTTTTCAAATATCTTACTAAATCCCGTCAGCAGCGCAATCGGGCGATAGTTATTCGGGTCAAGATAATCACCACCCTTAAATATAGGAACTATTTTTGCAAGTTTTTCTTCTTCCGGAAAAGTCCCATTCCTAATATACACGTTTATAAAATTTGCCATAATCTGGGCTATGTCCTCCTTAATTATACTAATCTCATTCATCGTGATGCTATCAATGCCTGGCGCCGTATTCTTTTTCAATTCATTGATTACATTTAAGACTTCCCTTTTATTTGTTTGATGAATGTGAAAGATGGAATTTATTGCGATATTTGTATTATTTACATTGCCTGCTGAACTGGCAACGATTTCTTTAGTGATTCTTCCACCAATTGTTGAAAAAAAATTATTCAATGAATTCGCCGCGTCACGTGGACACGATGTGTTCGAGGGCCCATCAGGATTCAGTTGAAAGTTTTGTGATATACCCTGGGTTGAAGAGTTATCCTTTACCTCATTTATTATTTTCCATATTTCGCGGGAGTTGTCAGCCGCTGTTTCCATTCTTCTTGAGAAATATAAGAATTTAGCCTCTTTCACCAGTCGTTTCGATTCTTTTTTCGCTTGCATATACAGAAACTTGAAAGCCTGGTTTCCACTGTTCTTCCTGTAGTCCATGTATGCCTTCCTTTTTGTAATACTTGCATCAATTACTTTTTTCGTTATCCAAGTCCGTTGTCGACACCTGATTTTTTTCTCAATTGTAGAACTTTGCTTAGCAGATATGATGATATTTTTGAGTTCAATAATACTATTTGGTTTCCGCTTTTCCAGTAACTCTCGTATGTTTGATTTAAAGAGCTCCTTGTCTAGAAATCTGAACGTTTTGTAGGTCGGCTTCTGTTTGTTCAGGGTTTGGTCTTGAATAGCAATTTTTATCACACGATGATCCAGTTCCGGCCAGTCCTCAAATATGTATGTCATGCTTTCAGCGACTTTTAAATCATTGGTTACTATATGATCCAGACAGGTATTTGACACTGGGCGAGTAATTTGGTTGTTGTTTATGATTACCGTTCCATTCGTTTCTAGCGTATCCTTATAAATCCGTGTTTCTGGTGATTCCGTTAGCACATCAATGTTTGTGTCCGCTACTGTGATCAAATTTGTTTCAGTTGAGAATAATGTATCTAGTACTGTGCAAAAATCTTGCGCATTCATTCGATTGGGGTTGTAGTACGTCCCTAATTTTATTTTTTTACCTGCATGGTGTACTTCAATTATTATAACGTTATACTTATCAGGCATCACTCTCTTGGTAATGAAATTGATTGTATTTTTTACGTAGATTGCTGTACCTCCACCTCTTCCAGGTCTGCAGGAGAATACCGCATTATATCCTTCAATATTGTAAAACCGTGCTTCTTCTGGGTAAATCCAGATTTCATTTAGAATAATCAAATCTATGTCAGGATTTTGCTGCAGGTAAATCTGAATATCACTTAGCTTATGTCTTAAGTTTCTTATATTAGCATACATAAGTGTTAAATTTGTTCCACTTGATTGATTAGAAAGATTAGCAATCATCAAAGTTGTAGTCGGTACTCCTCCTGGCGATCAATATTCTGCGTTGAAACTCCGGACACTCTACAGAGTCAGCTCTGTGAGAATGATCAGCATTGTTATTGTTACCAATACAGTTAGAGCACTTCTCAATCGTGCTTTTGCAGTCCTTTAGGTCATGCTTTCCTCCACATTTTAGACATATTTGCTCCCCTTCACATTTAGATGTTTTGTGGTTGTATTTTTGACACTTATAACACCTCGTTACGTTGAAGTCCTCCTTCACAAAATACGATCCATAATCTATATTAATGTATCTATTCGCAATCCTCTTATACATGCTCCCGTTTACCTGGATGATGTGCAACCACCTTCCATTTCTTGTTCGCCTAGCATGTACAAGTTCCATAGAATCACGCTCCTCTATATTGGGATTTAATGCCTGGATCTCATTTCTTAGTTCAGAATTTGCGTATTGTTTCTCTAGTCCATTGATGACAAGTCTAGGCTGTCGCAATCTGGTCTCAGCAACATCATACTCCTCTTTCATTGCATCCATTGCTATATTAAAAAGCGAAGTAGTATTTTCATTTGTCGATGTTTTTATAATCGCCCCACCATTACGAATAGGCCTCATTAGTTGTAGAGGAATTTTACATTTTGATGGCCTGATCTTCGACTTAAAATCAATCAGTGTTTTTTCTGATGAAGAGTGATTTTTAGGCTTAATAATAATCCCTTTTTGCGATATTGTATTAGATCGATGCACTTTTCTCTCAGAAATCTACTTATTTTACTGACTGTAAAGTTCAATAATGTCTTTGTCTTAATAAACGCTTGAATTCACTTGATACAAAATTTTCCTCACGACCGATACTTAAATTAAATTATTTTGTATGAACTAGTTGCTTACGAAACTTTATCTTATGGCAAATAAACTCATTTTAATTTAATCAATAAATACTTACTTGTGTCATTTTAATTTAATCAATAAATATTTACTTGTGTCAAATGATGTACACTTTTTACACCAAACGAAATTTTAAACCCATATAGTTTAAGTGCATAAATATATTTATATTCTACCACTTACCAACATATATTCATGCTATTAACGCTAATACAACGTAGAATATAAATAATCGGTTTAATTTACTTACAAATTTAGCATGTATTTAATATCCAAGCAAAAAATCACTTTTGTTACAATACTCAATACCTCATGCTATCTATTCATCAACTAATGACTGTCACACAACAGAAAATCAAATTATCAAATAGAAGTTTAAGAGAAAAGAAGCAAACACCCATAACCACCCAATAGTGCAAGGATTGTGATAATACACATTTTGCACGATAACAAAAGAATCTCTTATAGAAATCTATTCTTGTCCAAATTGTGACAAAACATCAAATCTCCCAACCCAAATCGTCCCCACGGCATTAGCCTATACGAGTAACAAAGTGGAAAACCATGTAAAAGAAAACACGAAAAACTAAATTAGTGACCTACCTACTCGTACTCGCTGACTTGGATTGAATTCGATTTTTTTAGGGACCCTATAAGTGAATGAGTAGTAATACTCCGTGAATATGAGTAGCGAAAATCGATCCAAAGACTCTACTCAGAACGATTTTGGATGAGTACCAGTACCGAATACTTTCATGAATGAGTATTCGATACTTATGTTATATTCACTCAAAGTACTCGTTACTTTATATCGAATGAGTACTTTTTGCATATCTCGAATACAGCGCATATTGTTCCATAGCAATTCAGGAAAATTTAAAGCGCTAAAACATCGTTAAATGCAATTTGATCTTTATGAAACTTCCGGGACAGGTCAATTCTAATTATAACCATTCGTGTACTGAATTTTATTGAATTTAAATATACCGTTAAGATTTCATTCAGGGGCATGTAAAATTCATAAATCATACTATTAGTAACAAAGTTGAATGAATTTTGACTTCTCACGTATTTGTGTTGTTGTACCCGTAAAGGCCTACATTCATGATTTTTTTCATGTATTTGGGATGAAAGGTGTCCAATCGCGAGAGGAGTACGCGAAAATTTCCCTTTCCTTTCCCCGCACGGTGCCGAAAAGGCAGTTTTAAGACTTTTTTGAAAAGATTTCATTAAGACTTTTCCAATGACATCCTACTCGACTACCAATGGTAGAAATTTTTTTTTAAGGGTCGCCTCCCCATATGGGGAGACCTCCTTAAACCGCTTTGAAAATTGTTTACCCTTTAACTTTTAAAAAGTCACCACTTCTGACTTTTCACAATGTTTCATGGCTGTAGCTTCTATAGTTTGGGAAAAAATTGACAGACAGACGAATAGGCGAACGGACGGAAGGACAGGCGGACGCAGGTCGTAATTTCAATAGGCTTTTGTATTTTATAGAAAACCCCAAAAATCACTGTTATTTTTAGGATTTGAAAGTTTATTTTTAACTTTCGTGAATAGATGCAAGAAAAACATTCAAACAGGCAGTTTCATGAGGGGACGAACTATCTTTGTGGAGGCTAGTGGATCTCGATAGAGAAGTATGCCGAGAAGCTTATGGCATGAACGTAAAAGAGCAGCGGAGAACATAGCTGAAGTAGTCAGTCAGCATTTGTGTTAAGCTTCAATTTTCAGAAAGTTAATTTTTTTCCAAATTGTTAATTTTTGCACCTTTTTCTTAATTAATTCATAATAGTTTGATAATGTTCTGGATGCTAAAAATTTTAAAGTTGTTTTCTTTTTTTTATGTTATAAATATTGTAAAGTAGATACTTAAACTTCAGAAAAAATCCCAAGGAAAAACCCGCATGAACATTATTAGGCTGTTATTTATGAATTGTGAATATTGTCGAATGAGAAGAAACACCCAATAAAGATCTTTGTAGTGAATTGCGTGGATATAAATGTCCGTAAAGGACTGCAGCAATGGCCTGCTGCCTCGGCGAACAAGGATGTTGGTCCTCGCCGAAATTGGCCTTGTCTGAGGACGCGTGAATGCGTTGGCAGGCTAGCATTGTGGTGTCGTGGGGCGGGTTCTTTTCCCCATCACAAGGGCCCACTATAAAAAAATTTCACATTCACGAATTAAGGGATAAACGACTCAGTTCGACGGTGTTGAGGCCGAGGTAACCTACTAAAGGGATAGATGGCCAAAGCAAAACGACTGACTGGGTTTGGCGAAAGCAAGCGAGACTCGAGAGGATCTCATCTTTACCATGTATACTTCCGGCCCCCAAATAAGAGTGGGGCATCCAGGTGGAAGCGGTGTCCCCATTCACCTCTCAATCCGGATCAAGATCCATTGTAGATGTGACCAGATTTTTCCATTTGAATGCAAAACTCATACAAACATAATTCGCATGAGTTTTTCCTTCAAATGAAAAACATCAGCGTTTCAGATTTACATATGTTAAAGTCTTATATGATGGAATCACATAACACTATAACATAAATAAAAATGCAAGCGGAAGGCCACTCTACCTTGCAAGAGCACCTGCAACGCAAAGAGAAGGGGTGAGCTCATCCAATGGGTGGAGGGGCCAGCCAACGTGGTGGGTCCCATAACCAGTCAGGGTTCCAAATAAATGAAACGACCGAGTTCTTATTCGACTTCATCTTTTCATTTTACTGATATTTGCATAAATATAAACTTTTCTTAATAAATTCCATAAATCAAATTCTTGATAGCTCAGCAAAAATCTAGTTATCGCTAAATTATTCAACAAACGTTTCTTCGATTTATTAGTTTTGGATTGATTTTTCGTCTACGAGTATATTGTTAGCTTCAGAATTCTACAATAACGATTTTTTAAGGCACTTTGAATTGGTTCGATATAAATTTTACGTACTTTATATATGTGTGCAATACGTTGACTTGGCTTGAAAGCATTTACAGTTAAATTTGTTAAAAAAAAGTAATTCGTATAAAAACTCATAATATGTAAATAAACAGTCAACGACAATTGATTATGACTCGTTACTAAACAATCCAACAAAGTACAATATGTTAAAATTGTACAATCATTTTTATTATTTTATAAAATATGTACTATAACATTGATTCTTATGTAGAATTTTAAGATAAAGAGAAGGGCAAGTCTCTTCTTATGATCACGTTTCTCATATAGCCGATTAACTTCAGTTAAGTATTTGCTTTTTTTCACACATGTTATTAATTAAATATACTTCCATTTTAAATTTAACCTAAATGCTTAATTTTTCATGCTAAATTTTTTTCGACCTTCTTCAATTTTGTCGAATTTGTGTAATTTTGGTCAAACTAACGAGAATTAATACAAGATTAATAAAATTTTGATTAAATATATATAAATTTATATATATATATATATATATATATATACATATATATATATATATATATATATATCTATATATATATATATATATATATACATATATATATATACATATATATATATATATATATATATATATATATATATATATATATATATATATATATATATATATATATACATATACATATATATATATATATATATATATATATATATATATATATATATATATATAAAAGAAAAGCAGTAATTACCCAATCCTTCTGCGGCGAGCGTCCGTTGCGGATGGGTAAGGTCTGTGGACACTTAAATTTCACTTTTTTTTCTTTTTTTGTGTTTTAGTCGTTTAACCTTAGCATTTGTTATTTACATTCCTCCATTTCACTACACTAAACGTCTGTTGCTTTCTAGACAGCTTATTTAAAACAAATGACTTTTGCGTGTTTCGTTTGGAAAATTGAGCTATTGATTTTAAAGTTGTAAAGGCACAAAAACATCGAGGAAACCAAGAATTATATGAAATTGGTGGTAAACTTCTCCGTAGTCTTGAATTTACAATAAGTGATGTGTAACACGACAACTAACAAAAATCCCTGCATATTCCGCTTTGGATAATCCAAGATATTTCTTTCTATAACTAAGTTTTTTCATGCTGTTCAAAATTTTTGGACGAAGCATGGAATTTAGAATAACAATAAGGACCGGAAATATTTTACAGATGCATTCCAATCTTTTCGAGGAAACATAGAAATGTTCTTCCGTACTAGTTTCCGTTTAATGCAATATTTGAATTGATCTGCCGCAAACGCAACTTCTTCCAACTAATGCACACCCACCAATACAACATCCCTGTGCAAAAGCTTGTTAGATAATATATATGTTTTATTTTTCCACAGATAATTGCACTTACACACGCGATAGCTTTGGTCGCAATCCGAAAAAGCCTTGACTAATTTCTGAGATTACGGGTTGGGATTATCGCACATATAATAATTGCGCACCCTTTTTCGTATAAAAAATTCGCGGAAATGAAGCCAAAATTTTAGTGCGATACATTAACCATACATTCCAATCACCGATCATCACCAGGATGAATTCCGTGATATTCAACATAATTACGTGCATCTCCTAGTTTTCAAGTAAACTACCGATAGCAACTATCAACATGAAATCGAATTATAAACATCGCACAAATATCAATGACATTTGCTGGTCAACCACGCAAAAATATCCACCAAAAAGTTCTTAATCAGATTGACAACTCCCGCTTGGCACATCTTTACATCCCGATTACACTCCGCATTGCATCGTTTTTGAAGCTAGAATCGGACTAACAAGGTGTGAGCTCGGAGAATTTCCACAGCATGCAATCAACATGTAAACAAAATACCAGAAAAAGTTTTCACGCCTTAGCGGTAAAATTCACAAAAATCGCGAAACATGCAAATTTAACTAGACTAGGTTATGCAAAACAAACAGTTAATTCTTTTTTCGCGCCAGACGAGCCTCGTTCGAGGTTTTCCCGTCGGCCTCTCCAATGCGACTCTCCCATGCCGTCATTGGCGAGCCCTCTACTTTTCGTCAACGGTGGTTCCTCTCCGTCGAGATAAGAACGCAATTCATTGCGTTGCAAAGGAGGTTGCCGTCATCAAATTTAATTTGTAATTTTTTGATTTAGTATTTTTATATCAAAATTTTTTAAAAATCTTTTTATTTTTAAATTGCAAATAAAATTCAATGATGTATACGCATTTTATTGAGTAGCAAAACAAACATGGTATTTTCGCCCGGGGACGTTTTTCGAGCAGTTTGCCTCTGTGACTGCTCGTTTACTATACCTTGAATGTTGAAATTGAGTACAAACCCCTTCTGACAAAATTATAACTCTTCCCGCTCAACCTGTTAAATTTGTGGCTATACAACCAGAAGTCCTGAGCTTATATTTCTAACTTTTTCTTCAAGACGCATCAAAGCCCCGAAAGAACCGCTTTCTGTTCTAACGTGTTCATAATGTTGATCGGTCTAAGCATGTTTTCAAGCCAGAATTAAACTTCTGTTGGGGAAAAATGATTATAGTAAAAGAATTTGAGTTAATTGAACTTGGCGTACGTAAGCAAATACATATGCAAGTTTTTAATTACTTCATGGGTTGCGCCTGTTGCATGCTGAATTAAAAAATAGAACTTGTCTCTTACAGGTTTGGTTCGCTAAATTTAACGTAAACAATGCGGAAAGGCCCTAGCAATAATTAAACCCTCTTGAATGTATTTTTCTCATCTCATTCAGAACTGTTCTCATATTTGCATATTTATCGATGCGTGGAAGATTAAAACAAGTGAGCAACATATCATCTCATAAAACATATGTAGATAGGTAAGCATATAACAGGCTACATCAACTTCAGACTTGGTTGCATGAGTCACCCGCACTCCAAAAGACCTGCCCGCGGGTTACCTGTTCTTTTGAGGTGGGAATGCAACTGAATGCACGTTACTGGCATTCTATTCAATTGTCAGGAATTTGAACAAGACAATTATCTGGAATTTAGACATGGCACCAGACTAATAGAAACTAGAAGACAAATGGGTAGAGGACCCTGACCGAGAATCTTTGGCTCAGACCAGACATGAGTCAATTTTAACTCGTCCGGTGCGGAATCAGCCCGCCTGCATGCAGCGCAAGAGGTGCGTCGTATGTTATCAAGGTGATCACTGTCACATAAATGTGAAGGCATGGCTAGTTAATATTCATTGGGCTACCTCTTGTAAGCATAATTGATATCGATTATCTGCCGGAGTAATGAGGAAAAGTATTTAATCTTTACATGTATCTATAAATTTTACGAATGAGCAAGTATTTAGAAAATGTATGTTATGTATGCATACGCATTGTAAAATTCATGCAAGTCAATGTGGCTTTCCCACGAAATTATATTTCGAAAAATAAAATTTCTGGGATTACTACCCGGATTAAATTGCCAAATACCAAAGTGTGTTATGCCGTCATCAATATTCGGACATTCACACTTTTGAACCTACACATTTGTAAGTAAAATGTTTTTCGAACATTTTCAAAATTCGGGTAGGCAGACAAACGTTATTAATTTCTGCATATTATAATCCCAATATGGAGCGGATTCTAGGCAAAAGATACATGTGGTGTAGGTGATCAATTGAGTGCAATGTGGTGAATGACATATTGGCGAGAAATGAGGTGGGCTGAAAAGTTTTCTGAGAAAAAAACATGCAAACCGCTCGGAAAAATAATCCAAGGGCATTTCGCTTAATATTAGTTAATATGTCTGATCTAATGCAGATTACATGCTAGCGTCATGTTTGTATCTATTTTTAGAGAGATACATTATAATATGTATGTACCAATGTTTGCATTCAGCGGTTTTCAGTTACTAATCTGTTTTCCATTTAAGGTGAGATGGCTAATATGCATCAAATAGTGACTAGTAGTGCATTAAAAGCGCAGATGGCTACTCAATAGATTAGAGAAAATTAATGACTTCTTTTCGATTGCTAGCTTTTATTTATATGAATTATTAATAGTATGCGCTTAAACTTTGGATTGGTTGGTTTTTGTAACTACTATTTAAATTCTCTCAAACTATAAAAAATTGAAATAAATAATCCTTGTTTAATGCTATTGCACTTATTTTGGTGTTTAATATTTTTCACATAGAATTTTTCTGTGCTGTCAGGAAATTAGCAAATTTATGCAGAATTAGATCTTTGCATCGGTCATAATTGTCTTTATATAAACAAACTTAAATAATATAAATTCTACCTCTAATAATCGTTGTGTACTGCCGTGTTTTTTTAACAGCACCTTGTAGTAATCGAGCAGTCCATCTAGGCAAACCGCTCGAAGAGCCGTCACGAAAATGACAATGGGAGATAAATCCTATTCGCAATCATTAAATTGTTCCCTCCACTTCAACATCTCATTTTAACCGCAAGAATCTCTTCCTGATCTGCTGGCCCCGTCAATTCCGCAATGTAATCGTCAGCTAAAAGAGATTCATTTACCCGTTTGATATTTCAGCAATCCAAACTGCAATATGAACATAAAGGTCTTGTGCCGACGCAGCCCAAAGCTGCGACGCACTTATCATCATTTTCTAATCTAACCACCAGGGCAGCATCGTGGCAGTTAAGTCGGCAACAACTTTAAATCTCTCTCTCGTGATTCATACTTCAAAGTCTACAGACCCATGACGATATAGCTCAGTCCAATTTTGTTAGAATAAAGTTTAGTTTTTGTTCGCAAACAAGAGCTCATACCTTTTGATATTTCGTTTTATCCATATTGGTGACAATGACGTGAGTATCTCGTTAAAAAGTGCCGAACGATTTCTTCGATGCCTATGAAGGGGATGTCGACCGAGCCTTCGCCGCCATCATGGACAGATTGCCACCTTTCTGGCACACCAATCCAACATTATGGTTCTCGCGCGTTGAAGGACAGTTCTGCAGCGGAAAAATCAGCTAAGACACGGCACGTTTTGACAAAGTTTAAGCTGAATTGGGCATACCAACTCTATCGCAGGTTGCGGACGTCGTAGAAGATCCACCGGGGGACGGTTGTTTTTGTACCGCCCAATTCACATTTTAGTACTTTACTAAATGTGCAGGAAGCAAAGCTATATTTCTAGTGCAGCACCAGAAATATTTCGAATCCTTTATTTCATAGCAAAACACCAGGGCATATAAAATAAACTTTGTTTGACGCCGATAAAACGACAACTGAATTTATTTCCCAAAAGCTTAAGTTTAAGTACAACATTTTCTTATTCTAAAATTGCTTACTCTAAAATTCATAACAAAATTTAATTCCCATGGGAACAAAGATTGCAACTCGAGTTTCATTAAATTTTCTGCTACTCAAGAAATTCTACTCGATACATAATTCTGTGGAGTTCAGCCGGATAAACATTCCCATGAAAATTAAACGCGCTCAAGTTGCAATTTCTGTTTGCGGGCGAGTGAGTAATGTGATACATGATGTATATGAAATTTTAATGCATGTGAATTTAACTTATCGGGCAAGTAATTTACTTGGATTTGGTTACTTTCGCTTTCGTAGGCAAATATCCATACGAAACCCTGAAACGTAGGCTGCCGGCTGTTTTTGGTGACACCGACGAGGAAAAGATGCGCCAAGTGCTGTGTGATCATGAGATGGAGGATATGCGACCATCCCAGTTTTCGCGTCACTTGCTCCGCTGGAAAATCCATTCTGGTTAACGTCAACAAATCATTATGGCTGCAACGCCTCTCCCCCAGCACTCGCACCATCCTCGCCGTGAACGAGCTCGGTAGCCTGGAGAAATTATCGACCATTGCTGATCGTAAGGCCAGTATCGGCACACCAGACACGGTGTCTTGCGTGCAGAATGACTCAGCCTTTCGCCCGGCGAATGTCAGCAAGTCCATTTTAAAAAGCATCAACGAGCTGAGAACAGAAGTGAAACGCATACAACTGTCGTCGCAGCAAAACAACTCTTCCGGTTGCAGCTCCTGTCGCTCCCCATTGCAACAGTCGACCCCACGCAAAAATTATACGTAATAATTTCAGCAGTTGAACCTGATTAAAAAGTATACACCACCGTGTTATTTCCATCGCCGTTTTGGTTCCGCTGCGAGACAGTGTCGTCGGCTATGCTCTTTCGTTGACAGGCGATTGGGAAACGCATCGAACCACTAGCTCAGGAGGCAACAGCTGGTGGTTGACCCAATGTCGAAAGTAAAATTCCTCATCGATACAGGAGCGGATGTCTCAATCATTGCGGTTTCTCACCTGCACTCAGTAAAATAAATTTACCTGTACAAATTATTTGCGGAAAATGGAACTACAATATCTGCCTTCGGTGATAAGGTTCTCGCGACCTCACTTAGCCTGCCTCGCGTATTTCGCTGGCATTTTAGTATCGCGAAGTTGTCGCGCCCCATCCTGGGCGATGATTTGCTGGGACGTTTCGATCTACTTGATCTATAGCGCGAAAGATTAGCCGGCATCAACAGGCGCGCGTGTCAACCGTCATTGAAAGGTCGCCGTATGTATCCCTGCTAAAAGAATTTTCGGGCCTCACCAATCCAGTAGTCTCCGCGTGCTCCCCGGTACATCAAACCAAGTATTTCATAACGACTACGGCCCCCCCGGTAGCAAACCACCCAGGTCAACTAAACCAGGACAAGCTACGTGTAACGCGAAAAGATTCCAGTTTTTGCTGGAGAAAAGGTTTCTGTAGACCATCCAAAAGCCCATATGCAAGTCCCTTGCCCTTTGTCCCAAAAAAGACGGCACATGATGGCCATGCGGAGACTATCGTCGCCTTAACGCTGCTACAGTATTTCAGTAAACTTAAGTGGGACGCGAGTTTTCTCGAAGATTGACTTTTCGAATACACAGTGATGACATTTCGTCTTTGGAACAGAGTGCAGACCTTTCAGCGATTTATGGACGAGGTGTTCGATTACTGTTTTTGCTACCTCGACGATATGCACATTACGTTTAAATCGGAGAAGGAGTATTTACAGCATCTATGAGTAGTATTGTAACGCATATCGAGCTTCGATTAATGTCTCTAACATGAGTGAAATAGAACACATTATTAGCGAGAAAGGCGTGCACACCCCGACATCTAGAGTAGATGTGATCCGAAATTTTTAAAAACTGTCTCGGTAAAGGATCTCCTGCGGTTTTTGGGAACACTGAACTTTTATTACCGGTTTGTCCGCAATGCCGCGGTGCTTTAGGCCCCTCTCAATAAATTATGTAAAGGCAACAAAAAGGGGACAGGACGACAATTAAGTGGACCCCAGAAGCGGTGTAGGCGTTTGTAAAGTCCAGGCACCGTGTTAGAGCAAGAATAAAATGGTCAATGGCTCCCGTTGGCGTTTTTCCAAAGAAAACTCTCTGCACTCGAGTTGAGGTATAGCGTTTACGACCGAGAATCGCTCGTTATTTATACCAGCGTTCATCATTTCCGACACTATCTAGAAGGCTCTTGCCTCTTCACTTTTCGTCCTGACGGACCACACAACACTGACGTTCGCATTTGCTCAATCCACTAGCAAAGCCTCGCTGCGCCAGCTCAGGCATCTCAATTAAATTTCTCAATTCACGACGGATTTTCGTTTCCGCAACGAGGTTGCAGACGCACTTCCCCGTGTGAGTACTATTGAGATACCATCTATTATCAGCAAGGATGAGATTGCTCTAGAGCAAAGCCACGACATGGAACTTCAACAGCTGCTCCGAAACGTATCAGAAGATGATTTGCGACGAGTCTCTGGGCCAGCTCAGACCCTTCGTCCCAGTATCGTTGCGGAAGAAAATCTTCGAAGAAGATTTGTGTGGAGGGATATGAGGAGGGATATCCGCATTTGGGCTCGTTTGTGCGTGCTATGCCAGCGATCAAAAGTTTCTCGTCATCAGATGAATCCAGCACAGCCATTTCCAGTACCCGAAAGCTGTTTCCAACACATCCATTTGGACATCATTGGGCCCCTCATCCCATCGCAAGGTTCTAAGTATTGCCTAGCGATAATCGTTCGCTTTTCACCCGTTATGATACACCTCACCTCATCACGGCAGATCAGGGCACCCAGTTCGAACCATCACCGTTCAAATCTCTCACCGCTTTCTCCGCAAGTACTAGAATTAGAACGTCACCGTACCACCCCTCATCAAACGGAATTATTGAGCACTGGCACCGTACGTTGAAGGCCGCAATTATGTGTCACGGTAGCGACGTTTCCTGGCTGGATATTCTCCAGACTGTATTATTGGGGCCACGGACCAGTTCGAATCATCACTGTTCAAGTCTCTCACCGCTTTCTCCGGAAGTACTAGAATTAGAACGTCATCGTATCACACCTCATCAAACGGAATTATCGAGCACTGGCACCGTATATTGAAGGCCGCAATTATGTGTCACGGTAGCGGCATTTCCTGGCCGGATATTCTCCCGACTGTTTATTGGGGCTACGGACCAGTTACAAAGAGTACGTCAATGCTTCGTGTGCAGAGCTGTTGTATGGGACAACGTTGTCGATTCCAGTTAATTTCATCAGTCTCGACACTCCTTGGGTTAGCCCGCATAGTTTTCTCCCCAAGTTGCGTGAGCATATGTCGCAAGTCCCATCAGTGCTGACGGCCCATCAAAACGCTTGAACAATCTTCGTCAACAAGAAACTTTGTAGCCGCACACCTGTTTTCCTGCGCATGAATGCAGTCTGTAAGCTTCAGTGCCCGCCTTACTCAGGATCTCATCGTGTGTTGCAGCGTCTGTCAGAATTACTTTACAAGGTTGATGTTAATGGGCGCCATGTCAACGTGTGGGTGGAACGTCTGAAGCTAGCTTTTGAAGAGCTTAAGCAGAATTTGCATCAACCCACTGACGCACCGAGTACCGCCGTTTCACTGAGAGCCTTTCGTCCACCAAAAGCATCCACGGTATCCGGAGCGCCTGACGTAGCTCCTACCGAAGAGAACCATTCGGGCCCATCGGAACTACAGCAGTTTTTACCTAGCACACGCCTCCCGTCATGTAAGCAGCCACTGACGCCGGCGAACCCTCTGCCTGTAGAGACAAGGACCTACCCGCCGAGTAGAAAGTGAAAACGTTACGATGTGCGAACGATCAGTGGCATATGACTGACACTTGGGAGGGAGTACTGTACCAACGCAGCTCAAAGTTGCGACGCACTTATCATCATTTGCTAATCTCACCACCAGAGCAGCATCGTGGCAGTTAAGTCAGGAACAGCTTTAAATCTCTCTCTTTCGTGATTCATACTTCAAAGTGTACACACGCATGACGATATAGCTCAGTACAATTTTGTTATAATCAAGTTTAGTTTTTGTTCACAAACGAGAGACCATATTTTTTTATATTTCGTATACTCGATAGTCTGGAATGTGTTTGTCCGATCAAGTCCCATAGGACCGGTCAAAAGCTATGGGGATAACGCAGCCAATGCAAAATCACAGCAGTCACGATTAACGCCATCAATACGCACCTTATTATCCGAGCCGTACCTCTTATGCAAGAGCAGACAGCAGTCATGCAGTTGCATTCTATGGAGCGCCGTGCTCAGCATCTTCATCTGGATTTGATCCAGCATCTTGGTATTATGCTCCATCTGAACATTCGGATTCATCGATGACGATCAAAAGTAGGTAAAACAGTGAAAGCAACGCAAGTTCATTT
The DNA here is from genome assembly GCA_963969285.1 of Odontomyia ornata. Lineage (NCBI taxonomy): Eukaryota > Metazoa > Arthropoda > Insecta > Diptera > Stratiomyidae > Odontomyia > Odontomyia ornata. Next base: position 387,157,418 of record OZ017739.1, read on the forward strand.
AGAAGTTGCTTTGGCAAACAGATCAATCAGCCTGCTTCATTGCGATTAATAATTTCGATTGTTCTTTGAATGAGAACCCATAACGCCTATTACGGCGTTGACTCTTAAGGAAAATTCTCATGCAAAAATATCTGTTCTGAACGCTCATCTTGTGAAACAGGCCGTCTCAAATCTGCATCGAAAAAGGATTGGTCACAAACGCATGATGTTTTGTATAGGAGAGAGTCTTCACCAACTGAAATCAATACGTTGAGATGCCAAGTAGCTAGCCTACCCAAGAAGGTTCTGTGCGGTACACTTTAAATAGAGCATATGGACTAACAAGCAAGTTCACCAGCTGATCGGCTAAATTAAAAGAGAGGGAAAATGTGTGAATGAAACAAGTCATAAATTTGCACAAGATAGAGTGCGCTTTTATCATCATTTTTTCCATATGAGATAAAACGTGAAAGCACTATCTACTTAGGAATAAGCTTTTGGCACAAAATCGGTTTGCGGTTGTGTTTGCATGTACGTATACTGAATGAAAGGGGAATTTTTTGCCCATCTGATCAAAATGAAAGCTCATCGTCTTGTATTCCAGTCAAGCACATATGCAGCGCAATATTTCAATCTTTTTCTTATTTTTCCCCATAAAAGCGTTTGGAAACGCTTATACATACTCAAATTGATCTTTAAAGGTTGAATACTATTACGCTGGGAATTTGCTCAATGTGAACTCGCTTGATAGTTCATACGCTCTGCTTTAGATGTGTAAATTTTGCTCTTTAGGACCTCCATCACTTATGAATCTTGCAAGAAATTGATAACGAATATAAGGAGCTAATGCGTCAAACGCACAGCGAAGCGATCGTTGAAAAATTGCAAATTTTATCAGATGAAGCAAAAACTCTGCGCAGCACTCCACAAAGAATGCAGCACATGAATATGATACGACATCGAAATGTTACACAATCATTAAAATTCAACGAATCCTCTGCGAATTAAATCAAATCATCTCTTGTAGCCTGCAAACAAATTAAACATCCTTGCTATAAATTTAAATCACCTAGACTGTCAGTTTCGTTCAAAATCACTCGAATAATGGAAAATGTGTAACGTTAAAAAACCGAAAGCATCTCTGCAGTCCTACTCTCTATTTCCATTTATACATGATATTATTCACACACAACTCCACCGTAGACGGTTCCAAGCCCGTTTGAGAAAGGAGGAGGAAACCCATAGTTTCCATGATTCCTCATCCCAAACCCCTCCAATTAAATGGTAGTAAATGCTCTCGGAGTCGCATATTGGGTTTACTGGTTCCCCAATAATTTGACATTAAATGCCGAGAAATGCTAATAACTGTAAATACATCTACAGCTCTGCTACTAAATCGTACTTACACCTGCTTTGTGAGGACGTAAGAGGGTGATGACGCATCTTTCACGCCTGATAACGACGTAGTAACCATTTCGATGCAATGGAGGTTGGGCAACGACCTCGCAAACGAAATAAGGACTATGGCATTGAATCCTGGAATGTCAGATCGCTCAATTTCCCTGGCGCTGTTAAGGACCTTTTACAACAGGCCAGTCAATATCAATTAAAAAGACTTGCAATCCAGGAAACGAATTGAACTGGCAAAGACATTCAAGACTTGAGAACACACACAATATTCAAAAGTGGGAAACCTACTGGAAAACGAGAATTCAGAGTGGCCTTCATTGTGGATAGGGAGTTCAAATCGCACGTTATTGATTTTGAGGCAGTCAATGAACGGTTGTACGCGATCTGTATAAAAGCGAAATTCTTCAAAATCTGGCTGATAAATGTCCACGCCTCGACCGAAGAAAAGGACGAAGAATCGAACGGAACGTTCTACAATCACCTGAAAAGACTGGTCGACTCATTGTCCACAAACGACACAAAATTATTCTGGGTGATTTCAACGGTTGACAATGAGCTATCTCACCGGGGAACGAATGGAGGATATAGCCTCCACGATGAAACAAATGACAACGGCCAGCGCCTGATTGATTTTGCACGTAGCAGAAATCTAGTTATACTCGTACGTTCGACTTGCTTCCCACATTGACGCATTCATAAAATGACCTGGGTCTCACGGGACCTCGAGCATACTTGACGTCCGTACATACCGAGGAGCCAATTGTAACTCATATCATTGCTTGATCAAATTAATCTGTCGATGTCGTATGTCAAAGGCATATTCGGCGAAGACCAGCCCGCTGCGAAAATTTGACATCGAAAGGCTCCAAACGGCGTCTGTGGCCGAAAATTTCACGGAGACCCTCGACAACCAGCTGGCTCCCATTATTGGACGCATTGTTAAAGCCAAGCCACGATCTCTGGATGGAAGTGAAAGCGGCTATTACTACTGTGGCAGAACAAACGATTGGACATCAAGCAGGTGCAAGAGGAATGATTGGTTCGATGATTAGTGCCAGAATCCGTTAGATAAAAAGAATCAGGTGCAAAGCAATACGTAGGTAGGAAAACCAGGACGAAGAAAGAACACTATGCAAATCTCAGAAGAATAGCGAATAAGATAATTGGGATTAAGAAAAGTAAATACTATGACGACCAATTGAGGAGTAAAGATGTAAGTTTAGCGAGCAACAACACAAGACAAGCATGCAAAGTAGTGAAAAGCCTGAAACGTGGTTACCAGCCCAAAACCACGCTCTGTCGTGATGACATCGGCAATATCATCGCTGATGGAATCAAGATTAAGGAAAGATGGGCATCATATTTCAAGAACCTCTTTAATTCTCCGGACAGTTCCAGAACATCGGAGCCTATCGATGTCTGCGGAGGAATTCCATTGGCTTCACCAACTCTGGATGAAGTTAGTTCCATCACCAAAGCCCACAAGAACAATAAAGCGCCGGGCATTGATGAGATTCCAGTGGAGCTCATCAAATATGGTGGCAGTAGTGTTCATCAAGCTATTCACAAAGTTATCCAGCATATTTGGCAACAAGAACATATGCCGAAAGAGTGGAGCCAATCAATTATATTCCCTATCCACAAAAAAGGTAACAAGCTACAGTGCGAAAATTACAGAGGCGTATCACTACTTTGCACGGCGTACAAAATATTTTCTAAAATCTGAGAAAATAAAATCGGATCATACACCAACAGTATTATTGGGGAGTATCAAGGTGGTTTTAGAGCAGGTAGATCGACGATAGACCAATTGTTCACTGTCAATCAGGTACTTGAAAAATACTGGGAGTTCAACATATACGTGTAGCAAATTTTCGCTGACTTTAAGCAAGCGGACGGCAGTATTGATCGTAACATACTGTACCAAATAATGCTTTGCTTTGGCATCCCGGCCAAATCAGCCCGTCTTACCAAAATGACAATGACGTCGACGACCTTCCAAGTCCGCATCAATAACCAACTCACCGATGCCTTTGACACAAACATCGAACCAAAGCAGGGAGATGGGCTGGCCCCATTCGTATTCAATTTGGCTCTGGAATACGTCACACGGAAGCTAAATACCTGTCGATATGCGAGGCACATAACTTTACAAGCCGAGCCAAATAGTAGCCCATGCGGACGACATCAACATTTTGTCACGGTCGTTAACAACTGCCAAAGAACTTTTCCTGAAACTCGACAGTGAAGCAAAACTAGTAGGGCTACAAATAAATGAAAATAAAACAAAGCTCATGACGCAGTCAAGGAAACTACCTCAAATACTCAAAATATCACACTTGGCGAATACATTATCGAAAATGTGAGCAAATTTGTGTATTTAAGCGCCAAAATAACGAAAACGGATAATGAAAGAGACGAAATACGCCGAAGAATAGAACTCGCAAATAAAATATTTCATTCAATATTGACGATCTTGAAGACCAGCTGCATACACAGGAAAACAAGGCTCCGAGTATACAAATCTGCAATAAGGCGTGTATTATGCATACAACCATGAGCTATATGAACTTTTTGACGTACTCGAGGTCTCAACGATTGTAAGACTGCGGAAGCTACAATGGGCAGGCCACATCAATCGAATGGATGAATAATGGATACCCAAGAAGGTATTCGTTGGGAGAACTGAAGGCCGGAGACCAGTGGGGAAACCGAGGAAACGCTGTTCTGAATCGGTCGACAAAGACAGTTCATCGCTGCTCCGATTTAGGAATTAGAGGACGCGGTCAATGGACCGAGACAGTTGGAGTCGCTATTTGCAGGAAGCGAAGGCCCGAGAGGGCCTGTAGTGCTTAGGAGGAAAAGAGAGCTTTTTGAACGCTATTCCATATAAGGAGAAGCCTTCAAGCATTGTGAGGAGGCTGTTCCATCTCGTCTTATAGTCAAGCAACAAGGATAGGTCTTTTCTATGTTCCTGCTGTACATATTTTTGAAGAATTGTATCATTCTTCATAGGTGATCTTTTGAACAGAATAGCTTTTCGACGAACTTTTTTAACCACGCTTTAAATATTGCGATCGTTCGTCAAATGTATAGCTCAGAAAGGCGCTTCATATTCACACAGATGCCTCAGCTATTAACGATTCATTTATCCGAACCAGTCCTAAATTCCAGGTTGTATTACATGATTGAATGTTTATATTCATGTATTTCTTGTTTGAGCTTGTTGTTCATTCGTCAACGCTTAAACTGAATCTTTCTCCTTCATTTTTTGATGTAAATAATTCAGATTTTATTTGCGCTTTTATGTCATTTACCACGCGATTGTGGATTGTTGCGGCAGATCTTGCTAAATCTGAATACCCTTTTGATAGGACCAAAGTCCTTAAACCATTTGACGTCACAAATGCACTTATAGGATAGCCATCTAAAGCAGTCATTTGAGCTAAAACATCATCGAGAGTATCAGTTCTACAAAATAGTCCACGATCGAATTGGTTTTTCGTTTTAATGGTGGTTCTTCAACGTTATGAGCATTTGATGTAGACGATATTGTTGAGCTTGATCTCAATGAATATTTCGTGTTTTCGAAACTGCTGGGCAACGCTTACATTGCGCTGTATTTCCATCTTTGCCAAACAAAAAATGACGGGGTCCTTAACGTTTGAACAGTAATAAAACGGATATTTTTATGTAATTTAAATCTTTGTTAATTTTAAATTACTCTTACATAATTCATCTTTGGGAATAAGGAGCTTAAGGAACTTTTCACTCATAGAAAAATTAGAAAGTGGCCAATTATGTCAAACATGTCCAACACCCCATCTTACCGTTTACGATGGATAAGACGGGATACCCTATGGGGCAACATGGGGTATGGGGGACGCATTCTATTTTTGTGTGCAAAACTCGCAAAAAAATACTGCCTCATCATCCTTATCATTTATGCCAGCACAGCTACAGTGTGCCCAATTTCCGCAGAGAGAACAAGCGGCCCATCCTTCAATTGAATCTAAGTATCTTCCATGACAGTAAAAACAAGGGATATTATTTTCATCATTGTCACTTTCTGATGGAGAATAGAACTTTTTGTTGGTTTCCTTGGTTTCCTTTCTAGGCAATTTGGTTTTCTTATTTTTTTTTTTGCTTTCTCGAGTGCTTTTTTCTTCTTGTTATCTTCTGACAGTTTCTTTTTTTTCATTGTTTCTTCCAATTCATTTTTAAATGGGGAGCACGTTATGGTAGCCGATTTTCCTAGTTTCCTTCGCACGTGCGAAATTTTGCGAGTTGCAGGATAAATCATCACTTGCTGAGGGCTAGCAACAGAAAACACTGATTGCTCTGGTGGAGTAGTTGGCCTGTGGTCTATTTCTATATTTCTCGTCCAAGTCGAGCATCTGGGCTCAGGATTCATAAAATTTACAAGCACTGAGCTAGCTGTTGTGATAGAGGGTGTCAAATGGACAACAGGCACGTGAGATGGCTCTGCTTCAATATAAGATGGTGCTATAGCAACAGGCATGTATCTTTCAGCGGTTTATCAAAAGTTTCTTTATCAAAATCTCCAACTCCCAAAATTGAATTTACTGTTGCAGCCGTTACCATCTCAGGAACAACAATTGGGCTATTTAGCGCAGTAGCACGGTTGTTCGTTGTCGTTGTTTCAGACAATCCTTCATTGATGAATAACCTGTCTGCTTGTGGGATATCAGTCGTCAATGATGGAGCAAAGTCACTGTCAGAAAAAACTGTTGGATCGTATGGTCAAATGTCACATTTCTTGAAGCCATTCACTGCCGCTGCCATTGTAGAAGCCTGAATAAAGGCTTCACTGAAAATTTCACCTACTTGCCGGATAGTTACAATCATTCCTGGGTTGCTGCGAGGCCAAACTGTGATTTGTTTGTCGTAGTATGTGCTCAAGGAGCCTCATGTATGTTAAGTCCAGAATTTGAAGTCGGTGAGCTGTAGGAGGGGGGAAACATAAAATAATAATCTCATTGGTACGAGCTTCATTAATGAGGTCCAAGTTTTGTGTGTGGGCACTGTGACCACCTAATAACAAAAGTACAGGTCGATCAACCGTTGCCCCACTAAATTCAACAAACTTCGTAAACCAGCCAAGGAATAATTCAGCTGTCATCCAGCCAGAATCGCTGCAAACACCCCAAGCTCCAGGAGCAGCATTGAGCATTAACTGTGGGTCCATTCTCTTTCGTGAGAATTGGAGACTTGTATTGACCACTCGCACTAATACATAGTTCAACAGTTATAGTCGTATCTCTCTCCGCAGAAGTTATAGATCCAACTTGTTTTCTATCTTTTCGTGCAATTATTTTTGACTTGGTTTTGGTACCACTGAAACTCCTGTTTCATCACAATTATAAATTCTTTCTAGTGAAAGCTTATGCTCATCATAAACGTTGCTGAGGTAGTTGAACAACTGTTTAACAGTTTGTTTATTAAACCCAGTGGCACGTGCAGCTGAAGTGCTTTCTGGTTTTCGTATCAACAATTCTGGATGCCTGCTTAAAAACCGCTGTACCCCACCTTTGCCAGCTTCTTTTTTTCAGAGTTGAAGAAATTTTGCTTCCCATTTTTTACTGCCAGAGTGTACGCCAAAGCCCTCATATCTTTTGTTGGGAGCTCGCAAAGGTGACTCTCCATATCCATTATTTAGTTGCACAGCTCTTTCTCTTTATCATAATTAAATGTTCGCTGTTATGGACCTAAAGAAACTTTCATCGAAGTTGTAGTAGTAGTAGGATCTTCTAGGGCTGCACGAACTAGTTTAACTTTTCGTTTAAGGGTCGTTTGTGGCACAAAATATGTTTTCGCTGGTAATTTGTACCCCATTTTCCCTTCGATTACAACATCTACCGCGTTTTGCATACTCTGTTCACACCAGTTTCCCCTCTTGGACCTTCTTTTTTAATTTTTCACCAACCTGAAACAAGATTAAAAACAAAGAAATTATGAAGAAGCATAATCTCTCATAAGGAAATAATTGAATTTCTTCGAGGGGCAAGATGGGGTATTCTTTACCCCATCTTGCCCTCCAATGCTTATTTGAATAAAATAACATGCCTTTAATGACCAATTCAGAATATGGACGCAAACATGTTCTTACCTGCTGGTGTAATCATTGATAAACAAGAATAACCTTCAGTTAGTTCTAGAAAACTAGTATTGAGGTACAAAACACAATCGATGTTTAACGCGGAAATCACATCTTATTTGATAAAAACCGATTTTTTGGCGCCAAAGCAAAAACGCGTGAACTTACAAGCCGGTCACTGCACTGACTGATGAGCAACATAACGGCGCATCATTGCAAGCCAGAGCGGCTGGGATAGATCGTTTGTGTGGCCGTTAAAACGCGTCGCCCCGTCTTGCCCGCTACCCCGTCTTGCCCCCCTCCCCCTACTTTTCCACTTTTCTTTTTTGTACTTTTCCACTTAATCTGCTCGATCGTCAGGAAACACATGAACTAGTCAAATCTGTTTGGATAGCGTGAACTTACCTGATCGTTACCGCACTCAAAAATAATCGAATAGACTGGGAAAAGCTAAGCTAATAAACAAACAAAAACAAAAAAGTGAACAAATTGTAGGTGAAAGCGGAGGAGCTCATTTTAAGCAGTGTATTTATAAAAAGTTCGATAATGACTAATCAATCCAGTAAATCACGAAATTTCTAAGCCTGTAACATGATCGGGATTCGGTATCCCGGGATTGAATTCCCTAATACCAGTACTCTTAAATTAACATCAGAAGCAAAGAAGTATCTTGGGAAAACAGCCAATCCTGAAACAGTTGGAATTGTGCTTAGAAAGCATCAGTATCATGAACAAGTACCTAGAAAAAAGCCATCTGTAAGTAAGGCCAACATACACAAAACAATGGAGTTCGCCAGAAACATGGTTAGTGAAGATTTTCCGTTCTGGGAATTCACAGCTGAAAGTAAATTCAACATTCGAAAGTAAATTCAATGTTTTCCGATCAGATGGGCAATGATATGTCTGGCGTAAAGCTAATGAAGAGCTCAAGAAGGCCAACCTTCATTCAACAGCTAAGCATGGTAATTTGCATATAATCGAGAGAAATATGGATAAAATATATCACTTGAATCTCTTAAAAGCAAATGTAAATGAGAGCGCTCGAAAACTTGGAACAATAGAAGATTTCATTTGTTATCAGGATAACGACCTGGAGCACAAAACTCATGTTGTGCGCAGTTGGTTGCTCTACCATTGTTTTCATACGCTTCAAATCCCACCGCGGTCGCCTGATTTAAATGCTATCGAGCACGTGTAGAGTTACTTGGAGACAAAATTAAAAACTTGTCATACAAAAAACAAAATACAGCTGGTATTGCAGTTTGAAAAAATTCCGGCATCTTTCTGTCGAAAATTAGTGGAGTCGATGCCAAATTGCATGAAACTGATCATATAATAAACAAGTTGGGTAAACAGACCTACGCTCATGTCAGAAGGGTTTTGTATTCAATTTACAAAATGCAGTCACCAGATCGAATCAAATCAAGAAACATGTCAAAGACGATTTTATTGGAGAAAAATATGAAGATCATACTAATATTAACAAAATTGAACGAATTTCGACTTCTGAGGTTTTTGGTATTGTTATACTCATAAATATCTCCCTTGTGATTATTTCAGATGTCCATCCGCGACGGAGGAAACACATTTTTCATGTATTTCCCCCTGTGCCCCCACTGAAGCAAAAACTGACAGTTTAAGAACTGTTTTGAAAAGCTCCCATGAAAACTTTTATTTCATACTCATATCGGCTACGTTTGATGATTTTTTTTTTTTTTTCAGGGGCCACTCTCCTGTACTGTAATCATCGATTAATGGCCAATTTTTTCGAATCCTAGAATGGTTACAAAACCTTTTTGCTAGGAGCTCTATCCCACCTCCTTGCTTGTTTCACTTATGAGTATAAATTGTAGGTACTCATCTTCAGTCATTCATTAAATTGAATCAAGTGTTCAAAGCATGCACCTTAAACGTTGAAGTTGGGGAAAAATAACTCAAAATTATTCAATCTATCTATCACCTATCATTCCTGAAATTTTCATGCAAATCCGAGCACAACTGTAGTGTCTGAGTCGGTAAAAAGCGCATGTTGTTCCATAGCGATATGTTGCCACAGTAATAAATGCAGCGCATATTGCTCCATAGTAATACAGGAAAATTCAAACCGCTATAACTTCGCTAAATATGATTCAAACTTTCAGGATAAATCAATCTTATAAATAGACATCTATGTACTGGATTTCATTGAATTTAAGCGTACCGTTAAGATTTTATTCAAGAAAACATAAAATCGATAAATCATACTATTACTAACAAAGTTGAGTGAATTGCAACTTCTAATGTATTTGTTGTTGTTGTACTTACCAAGGCCTACATTCCTGATTTTTTTCAGATTTTTCGGATCACAGGTGTCCAATCGCGAGGGGGGGGGACACTAATTTTTCGTGTATTTCCCCTCCCTGTGCGCCCCTCGAAGCAAGTTTTGATAAACTAAGACCTATTTTGAAAAGTTCTCATCAAGACCTCTCATTTGATACCCATATCGGCTACCTTCAATGAAACTTTTTTTTCGGGGGGTCACTCTTCTATATGGGGAGACCCCCCTTAAATACCTTATAAAATTTTTTTGTAGTTGAACTTTGAAGAGATCACCACTTTACACCTACACACAAACTTTGATGTTTCTAGCTTAAGTAGTTTCCGAGAAAAACTGCTGTGACACACGGACGGACGGACGGACGGACAGACTGACAGACGGACAGACGGACAGACTGGTCGCGAAACTAGTAGGGTTTTGTAAAATTATTTTACAAAACCCTAAAAAGGCTCCCAACTTAATATTAAAACTCAATTAATTTTTTTCAGTTGTAGTTGAATTTCCGAGTCATACGCAGTGAAACCGGGAGTCATCCCCGAAAAGTATGCTCCTTAGGGACAGCTTCAAAATGGCAAAAAATGTTGCTTTGCACCACTAGCTGAATTACAAATCGACAATTGGAACGACAGCGAATCATCACCACCCAGCAAAACTAAATTCAAGGTGAGAATTCTACCAATTACTTTTCCAGACATAACTTGCAACACAATCGAAGCGATTTTAAAAGAATTAAAAATTAGTTCATATTCAATAAAGCTAATGTCGATCAGAAGAAGGCTTTTTCTAGAGAATTTGGAAAAGTATGAAATTCTTCAACAACAATTGTATTCGAAAAAGGTGAATTATTTCACTTATCAACAGTCAGATTTGCGGCCGTTGAAAATTATTTCATCAGGGCTGCATAATATGCCCTTAGAGGAGCTTAAGAAAGCGTTGAAGGAAGAACACAACATCACCACACTGGATATGAAAACATTTAGTGCCTAATCGCAGCACCGAGGTTGTGTGTATTATTTGTTGTACATGCAACGTGGTACCAAACTCAGCGAGCTTCGCAATAAACGTACAATATTGCACACAATAGAAAGCTGGAGCCACTGCAACAATAAAAATCCCCGTTGGCAGCACCAGCCAGAAAGGTAAATTTCTCGTATGTAGCGTAAAGTTTCGAAAAAGAATTTGGCTTGCCTACTACTAAACTTCTTTCTGCAATTTTCGTAGTACCACATGGGTATTTATTAACATAAAAAAAAATCTGGCCACGTTCGTTTTAAGAAAATATTTTGCTAATTAAATTGAGTTGCTCGCGTATGGATTACATATTGAAAATTGGCGGATCATAAATTGTTGTAAACATATAAAGACCGGTTTTGCCCTTCTCGCATTTGCTGTTTACACAGTTTACAGTGGTAACCACACAAAGGCTTAAATAGCTCGAATAGTTAATTTCAAAAGATTTCCATAAACGTTTAATCAGCACTTGTGTTGCCATTAATATATACATTTTCAATTTTTTTCTGAACTATGAGGGCCGTCATTTCGATTTTTATTGAAATCGGCTGCTAAAAATATTAAGCTGTAAATTTTCGACTTTTTTATTTGTCATTCGATTGGCATAATTAAATTAAATTAACTTGCCTTAATAACTTATAATTTCAAGTTTCAACGGAATCTGTTGAGAACCTTGGCTGCAAGAGGGCTACAGAAATAAAAAAAATTGTATGCCACCCCCCCCCCCCCCCCCCTGTATGGGGAGACCCGCCTGTATGGGGAGACCCCACTTAAATACCTTAAAATATTTTCTTGCACTGCAAATTCCAAGAGGCACCATTGGTGACCTACGTAGAAAATTTCCTCATTCTAGCTCATGTGGTTTGCGAGAAAACTTGTTATGACGCACGAACAAACTGGCGGACGGACGGACAGACAGGCAAGTCGCGATTTTATAATTTTTTAGGGTATTGTTAAAAATATTTTACAATATCTTAAAAATAATCTGGTTTATAAGTTCTTTCAAGTAAACTCATTTACAACGTTTCCATGAAAAATATTCATTATTTCAGTTGGCACTAAAATAGCGGATTGCGCTTGCCTTCAGACCTTTGGAGGCCGCCATTTTGAATGCATGCATTTGATTTTGGATTATTTTAAATCTTTGTATGCTAGGACCTCATCACTCAATTTACTATCTCGTTCAAATAGGAGTTTCACTCTAGACAGGGCACAATAATTCAATTTTTAGTGAAAATGGCAGCTGAAAATTTTCGACTTTTTTATTTTTCATTCAATTTTGATAATTTTTTGCAAAATACAAGAACATAGTACAGAGATTCATAATCTCAAGATTCATCAAAATCCGTTGGAAAATGTGACCGCTAGAAGGCCATAAACCATGGAAAAAACGCATATTTAAACAGCCGCCATTTTGAAATTTGCAAATGCATGATCACCAAAATATCAAAGACTGTAGGTCTAAGTAATGTCTATCTTGAAACCAAGTTTCATATATGTCGGATCAAAATTGCGACTTTTAAAAGCCTTTGAAATTTCGACCTTCAACTGGCCGCCATTTTGTTTTTTGCAACCTGACCTCCAGTTCTTTTACGTAATTCTCTAGATACTTATAATTTCTATCAAATAACCGATTTTCATGAAAAGCTTTGACCATTATTACAACAACAAAATTTTGCACGTTTTTCGACCTTTGAGCGGCCGCCATTTTGTTTCTGCCGTACCGACTTTGGATTTTTTATTGTGAGATTCATCACATACATCAATGAACCTTATTACCAAATTTCATCCAAATCAGAGCTATACTTTGGTCAGAACAGAAATCACGATTTTCGTCTAAAATGGCCGCCATTTTGTTTTTGCCCGGCCGATATAGCTGGTTCACGAACTTAGCCGAGATAATTACCCAATACACGTTTCCTGAAAATTTGGTGAAAATCGAAGCAAAATTGCAACCTCTAGCGTGGTCACAAATTTCGTTATATCCCATATATATATATATATATATATATATATATATATATATATATATATATATATATATATATATATATATATATATATATATATATATATATATATATATATATATATATATATATATATATATATATATATATATATATATATATATATATATATATATATATATATATATATATATATATATATATATATATATATATATATATATATGATGCCCTCCGCAATAGGTAAATTTCTCTCGAGAAATTTACCTAAAAGAATGGGCCAACACAATGCCGAAATTGCTTGCGCTTTGGGCATGGAAGCTCCCACTGCCATTTGCCTACAAAGTGCATGATCTGTGGTGGTGTAATGTAAGTTTGTTTATGATTAATAATTTAAACGTTTTATATTGGAATGCGCAAAGTATTAAAAATAAGAATATGGAGTCATTTGATTTTGCCACGAGAAACAATATTGATGTGTTCGTAATAACTGAGAAAATATTGGAGTTTTAATAGAAGATTTGAAAGTCAAAATATTTGCGGTTTATTTTCCAGGGACCCAATTTAATAATGAAAAGCTGTCGCAATTAAAAAGGGAAATAAAAAGGTTTGTTATGACTAATGAACGATATCTGCTCTATGGTGATCTTAATGCATTGCATCCAGATTGGCACTATGTACGCTATAATAAGGCGTGTAGGATTTCTCCACAATCTATTGGTGGAAACCAATATTTTCCTTCTCTTACCCAAAGAACCCACCCACTTTTCCCATAAGGAAACAGGATCAAGATTGGATATTGTTCTAAGTGATGGCAGCACAAAGCTGGCAGACATTCGTGTTCTCCAAGCACTTCCATCTCCGCACTTGCCAGTAATTTTTGAAGAGCAGTCAAATTATAAAATTCAGAACGAGACTAAACACTTTTTTTCCTATAAACAGGCTACTTGGTCACATTTTAGGGAGAAACTAACCAACAGCATCGCTTTGAATTCGCATTATTTTGACTCCATTAATTCAATGGATAAAATAAATAACGAAATACAGCGCATAAATGAAAACATTTGGAAAGCAGCAGAAAGGAGCGTTCCTAAAAAGCAACCAGCGTACAATTATTTACAGCTCGATACTGAAACGTTAAAGCTAATAAAAGTGCGGATTTCTCCTAAGACGACAATGGCAGCATACACGAGACAAATTTACGAAAACTGGGGTTAACAGCCTTACATCCGCCATTCACTTGAGAATAACGACGCTACGGAATAACAACTGGAATGCAACACTATGTTAAATGCACTCGAATATGATTCTCAAGCATTATGGGAACTTAATCGGAGATTTAAAGGCTTGTTTTGAACACTTTTACTTCCCAGTTGCATGGAAGCATGCAGTCGTTATTCCGCTGCGTAGATCTGGTAGAGATTCACGTATTCCTTCTAATTATAGACCAATAAGTCTATTGCCGGCTCTGGGTAGGCTCTTCGGACGGCTAATCTTGAATCGATTAACCGATTTCATAGAAAGTCATGATATCTTCCCGAACTTCCAATTTGGCTTTCGAAATTGGTACTCAACCGACTTGCAACTCTGTCGTGTATCGAAAGACATTGAAAGAGCAGCTCTGAGGCAAAAGTTCTCCTTAGGGATGATTTCTCTAGACATAGACAAGGCTTTCGACACAGTTTGGCCTCGCGGACTTCTCTATACATTAATTAAGTTTGAGTTTCCTCCTTATTTAATAAACTTGATTCGGTCATTCCTTGGCGACACAACATTTTATGTGAAGATTCGTGAGTCTTGTTCAAATGTTCGCAACATTCCAGCTGGAGTTCCTCTAGGATCATGTCTTAGTCCAACGCTGTTTAATATATTCACACCAGACATGTCAGTGCAGAACAACTGCCAAATTGCCACGTTTCCAGATGACACCTGTTTTTACACAATTTCATTAGGACATTCAGAAATCATACTGAACTTGGAAAATATGCTTGAAAATATTTTTCAATATTTTCATAGGTGGAAAATAAAAATCAATATTGATAAAATTAAGGCAATGTTCTTTACAAAGAAAAGGAGTCCTAGAAACCTACCAGATAGATGTCTTAACTTTTAAGGAACAGAAATCTCATGGTGTGAACAAATTACCTATTTAGGGCTTGTCTTCGACAACAAATTAATATTCAGGGACCACAATGAATCTATACGTGCTTTATATCCGCTACTGAATCGAAGATCGTTCCTAAATTCGAAAAATAAAATCCTTTTGATTAAAATGGTGATTCAGCCTATCACGCTATATGGAGTGCAAGTTATCTGAAAGCAAAACTTCAGGTCATGCAACACAGATGTCTCAAAATGACTCTAGATAAACCTTTTTACTTTTCTACAAAAAAAATTGCATTCTTCCGCTAGAGTTAGTCATGTGGAAAATCTCGTGACTAGAAGGAGAGAAAAACTTATTGCTACAGCTCTGGCTACTCTTAACCCATTAATTCAATCGATAAATGATAACGAATAACAGCCATCACGCCTTCGTTGCCTCTAGTTAAGTTTATTTTTAAGTTTTAATCTGATAGTTTAAGTTACTTTGAAGTTGAAATAAGATTTTTTGTTCAAATTTTTCCTTTCGAAAATGTAAATAAAAAAAGCGTTAAAATTAAAATAATTCAGTAATGCTAAATGAGCTTTACTATGGCAGTAATGAATGTAGATTCAGGTCTCCGAATAAGCTATTTTCTAGAATTGTATAACAAAATATCAATAAAGGTTATTATTATTATTTTTTTTCTAGTCTTAAACTTCTTATGAATTCATATTGTGTTCTTTTATAACTTTTAGGATGAAGTACTATTTTGTTATGTAATTAAATTTCTTTTGTTTTTAACGTGAATATTGTTAAAGTTTTTTTGTTGATAATAAATGTATATCAATTATACTACTTAACATAGACAATGTTGGTAATAGATTTTAAGTTACTTTGTTATTAGGGTATAAACTCATAGATCCATGCTGTTCCGTTATACCTTTGAGCCACCAAATGACTTTTCTACTGGTTTTTAACTTTTAGTATTACATAATATTGTACTTGTTTTGCTTCTTAAGCTCAAGCCGAATTTGGATGAGTATTTTGACAGACCTACATCGAATTTCATCAGTAAATATCACCACGAATATACTCATATGCCTACAAAGTGTTTACGTTAATTAACAAGTGTCCATTTACAAGAGCGGACAATTAAAGGCGAATATTTTGTCAGGCTGTAAAGTCGTGTCTTAAGAACAAGTGCTTGGTAATACGCTAAGAATACGATATACGAGTACTTTGGTATGTTATACTATAAATATCGTTTATTGTACTCACCATACGGCGCAGCAAATCCTCATCATGAATACTGGCCAGATCGCCATGAATCTCGGATGCCATTTTGAGTTCTCAATGTTCAACTCTGCAAATAACAATCCAAAATGGGAATCATTACAAATGAAAACAAAATACAGAGGCATGAAGTATTTACGGGCCGAGAAATGCCAACAAATTCCAGAATCAGATCGCACCAATTTTAAAAATGTATGAGCAACAGCTACTGGAGATTTTCAATTGTTTTTTTAATCGCAAAATTTAATAATGTGTACCTCACCCACATGCTAAAGCGTGAACTCTTGCGAACTGGTTTGGTATGCAGCAAATCGTTGATAAATCTCTTGATAAGTGTTGATCCGATTATTTGGAGCGTGACATAAGCAAAATGTTGAAGCAGTTGACGAAAAGATTTATCTAATTACAGTTTTGTTGATCAGAAAATCTTTTAACACGTTCACAAGTGAATATACATACAGTCTTCCACAAAAGTCAAGGTACAGAGAATCGGTAACTGAAAATTTTATTACTGAATCAATATTTTTATTTGAAAACCAAAAGTTATGAAATGGTAATAATACGAGTTCTGTTGAATTTAAGTTTTCATAAATTTAAAGGGATTCGGCAATAATGATCATTGAAGACAATAATTTTTTGTTGGCAATGTCTCTTTTCTACTCCACAAAAGTCTTGGTACAGTTGCAGAAAATGCCCTGTTATTTGTAAAAAGGGGAATCCCCCAAGTTCATATTATCAGAGTGAGTTAACAACCGTAGGCCGCTGTCTTTAATATCGCGTCCGTACTCGTGGTGTATCTTTTATTTAATAAAATTTTTAAAAAATTAGTCGAAAGGAGTTGAGTATTAAGGAGCGTGAAATAATTATTAATCTGCATTCAAATCAGAGCAAATCATATTCTGAAATAGCTGAACTAGTGTTGCGAAGTCGGTCAACCATTCAAAAAGTGATAAATCGATTTAAGAAGGAAAATAGAGTGGAAAATGTGCCCCGAACAGGTCGTCCATCTAAACTAAGTGCAAAGGACAAGAGAAAAATTTCGCGAATGGTAAAACAAGATCCATTTCTAAGCTGTAGAAAAATCTGCGATGTTCTTGGAATTAATGATAAGAAGGAGGTTAGCGCAGAAACTGTGCGTAGAGCTGTCGTAGAAGCTGGATTTTCATCTCGTACGCCTAGAAGAAAACCTCTTGTAAGTTCCATAAACAAACAAAAAAGAATAACATTTGCAAAAGCATATATTGACAAACCAATAACGTTTTGAAATAATGTTTTATTTTCGGATGAGTCTAAATTTTGTATATTTGTTGTAAATGGGCATAAGAGGGTCTGGCGAAATGTAGGAGAAGCATTTAATCCCAAGAACACTATAAAAACAGTAAAACATGGAGGCGGTGGTGTTATGGTTTGGGGTTGCATGGCTGCTTCTGGAGTTGGAAATCTGACATTCATCGAAAATACTATGGATCAGAACTCTTATTTAGAGATTCTACGAAACAACATGAAACAAAGTGCAGCCAAATTAGGTATGCGAGAAGATTTCTTGTTTCAACAAGACAAGACTGCGCATAAAGTTCGAATGTGGCTATTGTAAAATACTCGCATGCTTGCTACACCGCCTCAAAGCCCTGATTTGAACCCTATAGAGCATCTTTGGAATGAGCTTAAGACAAAAATCCGAAAAAGAGTGATATCAAGCAAGGCGCAGCTTAAGGATGTTATATTGGAGGAGTGGGCCAGAATCAGCAGCGAATTTACTGAAAAATTGGTATATTCTATGCCTAAAAGACTGAAGTCAGTAATTCAGATGAAAGGATATCGGACAAAATATTAAGAAAAGTATAATTCAAATAACTATGCAAGACTTTAATTACAATTTGTATCATTTTTCTTTAGGTGTACCATGACTTTTGTGGACTTTATTCATTGACTTTCCAACACATCATATGTAATAATATATTAATACGACAGAATTTTCGTTTTGTTTTACATGAATTTAAAGTGTAATGATTATAGTTGAAGTAATACCAAAAAATTTTTATCACTATAGGTTTTTTAAATAAAAATATCAAACAATTTTCATGATATTTATCACTGTACCTTGACTTTTGTGGAAGACTGTAAATACCACATTATATGCACATGGCAGGTCAAATAAAAGCATTTGTTTAAATTCAATAAAATGAACAGAAATAATTTTTTGAACTTTTAATTTAAAATCATCAAATATTTCATGAACTTTGCTCTATTTGAGCTGTAAAATGTATAGATTGCAACATCCGGTATGAGACTTGAGTTAAAGGTCAAAAACTAACAAGTTGGGTAGACAGACAGAAGAGTTTTGTACCCAACTTCTCAGAAATGCAGTCACCAGCAACGAATAAAGTCAAGAAATCTGTCAATGAGATGTGCACGTTTAAAAAAATTCATTGTTTGTCTATTTTGAACGGTCGCCATTTTGTTGCAAACCAACAAAAATCACTGAAATCGTGAATTCCCAGGAATATTAATGTTATTGACTTTATTTGAAAATTTAAAGAAGATCAAATCAAAACTGCCGTGACTGATTTGATAGAAAGTCCATAAGATACCAAAATCATGTGTGTATTGTTGTTGTAATTGGAGAAATTTCAAATGGCTATAACTTCCGTGTGTATCATTCGATTTTCATCAAACTTACAAAGTTTTTTTTATGTTTGGGAGGTGAATGCCATTCACGCACAGAGTTTGGGACTCCCATGCTCGCAAGAAGGCGACTGGACTACCCACTAAACACCTCCCCTTTCAACTTGAGAACCCAGCCTGGAACCGTTTGAGGCATGACTTCGGGCCAGGTCTCGTTTTGTTACGCCGTGAGGTGCCTTCAAGCTGGGGGATCCCTTTCCCAGCGAGAGAGGAGAGGAGAAGAGGAAGTGCCAGAAAAGCGATCCCCCAGCGCTAATGTTCCGGCTGTTGTGAGTCCCTTTTATATTTTAGGACTGCCCGAGCATAATGCGCCACCTGGTTCCATTTGTCAACCGATTCGTGCATCACTGCAACTACAAAAATATTATCCGGGGTGAGCTCTCCCGTCTCCCTGTAGAGGGCCCTTCGCAGCTTGACCCATTTTGTGCACGCAAAAAATGTGTGGCAGGCATTGGCCTCCTCTCTTGGACAAAACCGACAATCGGGGAACCGTGAATTACCAATCTTGAGCAGGTAAGACTGAGAACACCCATGCCCGCTCAAAAGCTGGGTCAAATAGGAGTCAGTCTCACCATGCCTTCGATTTAGCCAATGTCTGCTATCCGGGATAAGGTGCGCAGTCTACCTTCCCTTCGTGCAATTCACCCAAGACTGCTGCCAATCGTTGAGCGAGTGCTGCCTCTCCTCGCGGACAACCAACTCCCTCGCATCCTCGTTTCGGTGCAGGTAAATAGCACGGCACTCTCTAGCAAGAAGGGTGACAGGTATCACGCCTGCAATCACTCTCACCGCCGAATTAGATACTGCCGGATACGAAGATGCAATCCTCAGTGCTGCTCTTCTCTGAACCTGTGCCAAGCGTTTTCGGTATACCTAATTACTGAGAGCGTTGCCACATACTTCTGCTCCGTACAGTAGCACTGACACTACAGCACTCATCAAGAGGCGTCTTCTTGAGGGGCTGGGTCCCCCTACGTTGGCCATAAGTCGACTCAGAGCCGATACTCCTGAAGCAGCCTTCTCAGCCGTTGCCCTGATTTGATCAGAGAAACTCATCTTTGAGTCAATCAGTAGCCCCAGGTACTTCACCGATGGCTTTGATTCGATTCGTATACCTCCAATACTGATCATCCTTACTCTAGGGAATTTTTTTTTGTCAAGATGATCACTTCGGTTTTCTCCAAGGCCAAACTGCTCCCTCGAGCAGTCATCCAGTCTCTCATGGTGCATTAGCATACCTAGCCTAAGTTGCGCTTGTTCAACGGTGCACCCAGCGACCAGAGCCACAACATCATCTGCAGTCTCAGGTCTGGACCAAGGAGAGATCCTTGGGCAACATCCGATGTAACTTCCATACATCGTTGACCCTGTGTTGGGTCGGAAAGCAGGCTTCAATCATTCAGATAGTTCCTCAAAAGCCGCATTAGATATTCTGGAACTTGAAAAGGATTTTCCTGCGTATCCAGAGTATCCACCCATCTAGCGGAGTTAAAGACGTTCCTGACGTCAAGTGTCACCGACAGGACGATCCGCCGCTTGGTGCGACTATATGCCCCTGCCATTTGGACCGCGCCCACCACCTCTGTAATCGCATCAATGGAGAACGTCCTGCTCTGAAGCCATACTGCCGAGGAGATAGGTCCCCAGCAGCACGAACTGCGTCAGTGAGTCTTCCCTTGATGAGTTTCTCTAACACTTTCCCAGCCGTGTTTAGCATGCATAACGGGCGGTATGCAGACGGCGATTTGGAATTTCGGTTCCCCTTGCTAATCAGCACGAGCTTTGCCACCTTCCAGCGTACCGGGAAAACCCCATCCCGTAGGCAAGGGTTGAATGTGCTGAGCAGCAAGTCAGGACAACGGCGATAGACAAGCCGCAACACCTCAGCCGGAATACCATCTGGATCTGGAGCCTTCCTCGCTTTCAATAAAAGGACTGCATCTTCCAGTCCCGGTTGTGTGAAGAGTGGACACTCGATTGCTGTTTCACCATTGGCAGCGTCAACACGGTCGGGATGGGCGTGGAAGAGTCCCCGCACAATCGCGTTCATCTTTTCCGCGTCATGTATACAAGGTTTCTGTAGGGCATCAAGTTTCCGCATGACTAGCATGTAGCCAAGCCCCCACGGATCCTTCTTTACATTGTCCACTGAGTCTTGCCAGCAGCGAGCGTTGCTATTGTCAATCAATTCGCGAAGGCATTTCCTGGCCAACTTATATGCTGCCACCCGGTTGTTTGCCTCGTCACGGTTTCATGCCTATTGACCCTCACGCTGTGACACTCCCTTCGTTTTTTAGCGATTTCAGTTGACCACTAGTACACTGGGGGCTTGCCGTGCCGGGGTTTTTGACGGTACATAGAAGCTTTGCAAGCAGTCGTGATTATGCTAATAGTTGAGTTCACCACGTCTTGAGCTGCAAGTTTTTCCATCCCCTCTGGATCTCCCTGCAGTGGCTCACCTGCTGTAAGCACCTCGACGAGCCTCTCGACGTCCATCCTTCCGATGTTCCATCCAGTTGTAGAAAACCGAGAGTACGGACGTCGGGAGACAACATCGCTTACCTCAAGCAGAACGCCCTGATGATCACTAGCTGAGTAAACCTCTAATACTCTCCAGTTGTGTATCCTCCGTACTAACGACTCCGAGGCGAGTGTCACGTCCGGTATGGTTCCTTCACAGCCAATATGGCGGAAATTCGGCGTATTGCCGGTGTTTGGTACAACGAGCGCCATCCTGGCCGCCATTAATAGGATTCGTTTTCCCCGCGGATCTGTTTGATGCATGCCCGATTCGATTGCTTTAGCGTTGAAGTCTCCCACAACGAGTACGTTCCCGTCTGCGTTCGAGACAGCGCCCTCCAAAGCATTAAGCTTGGCTTGGAAAGGTGATATCGAATTGTTCGGCGTTAGGTACACACTAAAGAAGTTGGTCCCTGAGCACCGAACCCACACAAAACGCGGGGTCTACAGCTCTCCGCCTAGAAATCACTATTTTGAACCCAGATGGTGGCAGTACAAGTTTCATCAGGATACCATGATGCAGGAATTTTATCATGGTGTTGCTCACTCAGCAGCATAAAGTCGGCTTTCATGTCCCTCGCAAACTGCTCAAGCAGATTTTGGGCTGTTGAACTGCGGTGTAGGTTTAGCTGCAGGATGCGAGTCATCGAAGGTCTAATTTTGCTTTGGCTAGGGCATCTTGGAAAACCCGGCACTTTCCTGATCCCAAAACGTGTCCAAAATCATGTCTTAGATCAGCATCTTTGCAAAGAATACAGTGTGCCTCCTTTGTACACTCTTTTCTTTTATGTCCTATTTCCCCTTACAAAGTTTAAGGACCTTTCGGACCTTTCGGGATTTTGAAGAGCGCACCAATTTACACCTATATACAAAATTTGAGGTTTCTGGCTTTGGTAGTTTGCGAGAAAAAGTGCTGTGACACACGGATGGACGGACGGACAGACGGACAGACAGGACGCGATTTTAGTAGGGTTTTGTAAAATTATTTTACAAAACATTAAAAATGCTATTCTCATATAAGGCTGATTGTCATCTTGACGGCTTTGTCCAGTGTCAGGTTTGTTGAAACTAGCACTCCCAAGCACAAAGTATTTCAAATGCTTTGTTTCAAAGCACTTAGGTGTGTTAGTTATTCGAATCAATTCAAGCATATAACAGGGTAAGGTAATTGAACTGCAACTTTCCCGAAAGCGTCCAACCATTATATAACCATCGGCTCCAATTGCTAAATATGGCATCATTACATTCTAGGAGAGTGATGATGTCTTCATGTCTAGCATCGATATTGTGAGGAAAAATTAAGGTTCAAGATATATCGAAGAAATTTTTTTTGTGTGAACCTCTTAGAACTACAAGACTTCTGCTAATGTTCACCGTAGGCCGCCATCATACTGCTTATACAGACAACAAGCCAATAAGCAGATGTTGTAAGGTATTCAGCATTTTTATTAAATATTACTCCCCATCTACTTCCAGAATCTTATATCAAACAAATATCCTAAAATCCCTTTATTCCTCAATATGATTTCAAGCATTGTAGTTTAGAAAAAATATATTTGTTTTTGAATTTACTATATTATATGTTTTTTTATGTAGTTCGTACATTGTGACAAGAAAGTACCCGGAAATTGCAAGTAACACGCAAAATATTTAATTATTCATCAAAATTACAGGGAGCCAAATCTGGTGAATACGGTGGTTGATTGAAGGTATTTATTGCGTTTTTGGCTTTAAATTCGGTCACACTCAAAAAAGATCAAAAAAATCGCAAGGCACTACTGAGGTGTACCGACTTAAGCAGCTGCTGTAAACAAACTGGTTGACATATCGCGCTCATATGTGGGATAGTAATTAAGGACAGTCCTACAAACTTAACAAAATACATTTTTCTGAAATATCAATTACCCGGGGAATTTAAATGACAATTTTCGGGTACTTCCTTATCACAATGTATGTCTTGTTTGGCAAAATAAATAAACAAAAAGAAACACTCGATATTTCAGGTATATTTGAACAGTTTCTTATAGAAACAATGGATGTATAATTCAACTAATCGATTCATGTGAACAGGAAAGTTGAAAACTGAAAAATTACTGTTTAATTTTCTTGCTGTACATTGTAAAAAAATGAAAGAAAATCAGTAACATAACGGCCACTAACTCTATTAAACATTTCTTAACACTGCTGCCGCTCCTTATGTCTTAGCTTTTCAAAATTTTTGGTATTTTATTTAAGGGAATGGACATATCCGGAACATAGTGTTAAAGTAATGGAAGTCAAGAGAATATAAAAATATTTGATTTTACACAACGGTTAATTTGAAAAACCGCCGTAGCTAGGGATACAAACAAGCAAGTCTTTTAGGAACTAATTTGCAATTTGTGCATACTTCGTCGCGGCGCAACAATTATCATGTCAGTTTGCTTTGTTGTATACAAATTTATGCAAAGAAAAAAAATCTCGTGCTGGCCAAATTTGTAGATATTGTGATAATCTGAACAGGACGATAGACACGACATGAGGACAAGTGAATGCACATTCAGTCCTCCGCAGAAGGAGCATTCTCCTGCCCACTCAGCTTATTTGAGGTGATTTAATAAGAAAATGACTAACGGTTTACCTGAGGATGTGAAATATATAAATCATGCTCTATACTAAGCAAAAATAAACCTTGAATATTTTTTTGCTTTGAATCTTGCGAGTGTAGATTCTGCCGGGCTGCAGATAGAACACAAAAAAAAAACTCCGAACATGTTGGGCACATAGATTCAGCGAAGTTCATTTAATAATCTTAGCATTTCATTGGGAGTGGAAGCACAATATCTCTGACGAATAGTGAAGTGCAACACATACATTTTATTCAATCCACAACCAGTACATACGTTTTGTCTTTTGACATTTTGTGGTATTGAAGATATGCCACAGAACTTTTCGGACAATCACCCGAAGAACTAAGCTTATTGACTTTATCCTGAAAATAGTTGACAGAGAATATTCGTGGTTTACATGGGGTCCCGATTATGTCAAGCCCATGGTCACCAATGACAGGGATTGAAACAATACGCCATTCAGTGTCCCCTACCGAAAAGGATAGTGTCCACGCCGATTCCTGTTCAAGACACATGCAACATAGATAATAAATTTCTGCCACTCGACACCTCACTGTGAAAGTAATTTGGCATGGGCTCCCCCTACTTCATAGACAGATCAAACTTCTGTTCAGATTTTCACGACATCCTGCCTGAGTATCACATCTCATGTGACTCAGCTTGAGTGCATTGGGGCGGCCTTCTACAAAGACAACTAAGTTCTGAGTATTTCTGAGAATAGTTGACAATCGTAAACTTAAATTGCTGTCAACGTTTTTCCAGGAGTCCCTTCCGCTACTTTCTTTCTCGCACCCGCCAAAAGATAGTAGGGACAATTGGCACGACGAAGAATGCAAGGAAGCGATAAAATAAAGTAACCAGGCACACAAAGAACACATCCAGCTACCAACTCGGGTCAAAGAAGAACAATATGAAAGCCATCAAGCTAAAAAAATGTGCCGAAGGAAGAAACTACTGACCATCAACACCAAGATACAGCAGATAAACGAAAACATGACCCTACATGAAGTCAGGTTGGCGTATGCCTCTATCAAATAACTAAGGAACGGCTCAGTTGAAATTAAAAACAAATGGCTGCAATATTTCCAGAAGCTATTCACAGCGTCCCCAACAACGGCTGAAGCGATGAACATTCCAGAAGTAGAGCAACAGGGCCTAGTCTCACCACCGACAAAAGACGAAGTACAGGCAACAGTGCGGGACCTCAGAAAAATAAGGCCGAACTGCTCCAGAGCGGGAGTCCCAATCTAAATAACCTTCTGCATCGACTGATATGCAGAATATGGTCAGAGCAGCAATTATCAGAGGACTGGCGGAAAAGTAGAATATGTCCTGTACACAAAAAAGGGGAAAAATTAAGGTGTGAGAATTATAGATGCATCGCTCTTTTGTGCACGTCTTATAAAGTGCTCTCCGAAATCATAGAAAAGAAACTAAAGCCCTTCTATGAAAGTATTATAGGAGATTTTTAGGGAGGGTTTCAAAGTGGGTGGTCTACCATAGACCAAATATTCTCAGTAAAGCAAATGCTAGAATATAGCATCGATGTGCACAAACTCTTCGTAGACTTCAAGTCAGTATATGACATTGCTGACAGAAATGCGCTTTACAACATAATGCTTAACGTTGGCGTCCCAGCAAAACTAGTCCGCATGGTCAAGGCCACGATGCTAAACATAGAGTCCCAGGTCAAAGTAAATGGCCAAGTAACGGACAGCTTTACAACTGACTCAGGCTTAAAACAAGGGGAGGGACTAGCCCTAATGCTCCCTTATATTGCGCTACATCATGTCATCAGGAAGACATCAGCTGAAACCTCGCGTACACCAATGTTCAAGTCCACACAATTAGTTGCATATGCTAATGACGTCAATATAATGGCACGTTTAATCTTACTATAGATACCAAAGGAGCGTTTCTGAGCCTAGAATCTGAATAAAACCTAATTAGACGAAGAGTTAATGAAACTTAAACTTAATTCATGATTTAAACGAGGAAGAAAACTCTAATTCGACAAAACCTGACCAAAAGCGACTATAACCTTGGAAGTGTGGATAATTTTATCTACCTTGGAGTTAACCTGAATAAAAGAGGTGAATAAAAGAAATTGGGCGCCACACAAACGCTGCGAATAAAGCCTATCACTCTGTACATCCCATTCTAAGGTCTAGAGTTATGCACAGGGAAAATAAGCTACGCATTTACAAAACACTGGTCAAGCTCGTGCGATTTTATGAAAGTGATATATGGACCCTGACGAACGAATCCAAAAAGGTAGTGGACGTATTTGAACGTGAATCGCTCTAGAAAATCGATGGTCTAGTGAAACAAGGAGTAAGTGGAGACTATGTTACAGCAATGAGTTCTATGAACCTTTTGACGATCCACCTGTTTCCTCTTGCGTAAATGTACCCAAATTGTAATGGTTGGGCCATGTAGAAAGTATGGAAGAAAACTGGCTACCGAAAAGAATATTACTGGGTAGAGCATAGTGTAGAAATACAGCGGGAAGACCTGGGACTAGATGGGAAGACACGATAGAAACTGATAGCAGGTCCTTGTTGGGAGTAAACAACTGGTGGACAAGATCTCGAAACCAGGATAATTGGAGATAATCGTGGAGGCCAAGGTCCGGCTTGGGCTGTCGCGCCATCGATGATGATTAAGAAGGATTCCTATACCTCGAAATTGACTCTAGGCTTAGGAAAACAATGCATAGTACGAAGTAATATGTAAAAAGGTGGCAGGCTAGGCTCTCAGGTCGACAAGGGAAGTGGCTCAGGGCGTAAATATTAAAACCATTGTTCCAAAAAATACAAAACTGAAATTCACTATATTTTCCTTTGTTTTTTAATCTATGCTTTTTATGGTATGTTCTGGTGGATGAAGTGAGCGGAGAGAAAATTATATAAAAATACGACCGACATAAAAATACGACCGACATGAAACACTACATCATATTGCACTTCACGTTTTTCTCGGAAACTATAGAAACTGGAGTCCTTTTAAAAGTTTCATAGTCGGAAAAATATTCAAAGGATCTGAAGCGAGGCTTTCGATATGAAGATATGACACCTTTAATTTTTAACGTTATGTCAAAAAACACTACCTTATTAATATGAATACCTGACTGTCCGTCAGTGCGTCACAGCAAGTTTTCTCAAGAATTAGAGAAGCTAAAATCATGAAATCTTATGAACGACTCAGAAGTTTCTGGTTAATGCAAGTTTCATAGTGAAAAAAGTTTCAGGGGATTTGATGGGAATCCTCTCCATATAAAGATGTGACCCCTTAACATTCTTTTTACCGAACATTGTCAAGTAGGGTATCAACTGAAAGCTCTTGCTGAGATATTTTAATATCCATTTTTAAAACTGTAATATCGATAACGGGATAAGCAGGACAAGCGGAAGAACGTGAAAAAATTGTTTCCCCTTTCAGGACTGGATACCCGCGGACCAAAAAAATCTGGGAAACAATCATGGAGGTTGTTCCATATGAATACAACAACGAAAGGTACGTCAGAAGTTGAAATTTGGCAAACTCCGTTAGTAATATTATGATTTATCAATATTACATTTTCTAAGGCAAAACCGTGAGGGTATTCTTAAATTCAATGAAATTCAGATACCTTTTTCTTTTCCGTAGCACTACAACCCTCTACGCCCTTTGCTTCCGGCAAAAACTGCCTCCAACTGTTTAAGTCCATGAACCGTATCCTCTGTTTTTGAAACCCGAGCAGCGATGAACTTTCTTGGTCAACCTAGTCGGATCAGCGTTTCCTCAGTTTTTCCACATATCTTCGCCCTTCTATCCTCCCAACGAATACCTCTTTGACTAGCCGTTCTTCACCCATACGATTTACGTGGCCAGCCCATTGCAGCCACCGCAGTCTTACAATCGTTGAGATCTCCGGCTCCTCAAAAATTTCATACCACTCATGGTTATATTGAATTCATCATTGGTTTCCATATAGCTTCGCTCTAATTATTTATCTCAGAACCCGTCCTCTAAAGGCGTTCAATATATTGCGTGGGGTAGGATTCATGTTTCACACACATAGCAAAGCACAGATTTGTATACTTGAAGCTTTGTTTTCCTGGGTATGCAGTTGGTGTTCAAGATTGTCGATACTGAATAAACAATTTAATTTGTGAATTGTATTCTATTGTGTATTTCGACCCTTTCATAGCCCATTCTCATTATGTTAATGCCCAAATACAGAAATTTATCCACATTTTTGATATTGTGTACACCATGTGTGACATTTTTGGTATTTAATGTATTTTTCCTCCACTGCGTCAAAAGCATTGTTTTATTCTAACAACAACAAACAAACTGACTAAATTTCAGTGTCTTCCGCATAGACTACCTTTTGGCTCAACTTGTATAATAACGTACCTCTTGTATCGACACGTAGGTTTCTTTTGACGTATTCTAGAGCCCTGCTTTAGCCTGATATTTATTCACAAGCATCTGTGAGTTGGTTATTGATGCGGACTTGTGAGGTTGTCGACGTCATTGTCATTTTGGTAAGAAGGACTAATTTGGCTGGAATACCAAAGCAAAGCATTATCTGGCAGAATACATAATGACCAATACTGTCGTATGCTTGCTCAAAATCAACGGAAATTTGGTTCGCGTCTATGTTGAACTCCCAGTACATGCTCTTATTCGCTGCTCTTCTGAGATTTTCATAGTGTTCTCTCTTCGTACTGGTTTTCCCACCGATGTAATCTTTGTACGCCTGATTATTTTTGTCTAACGTATTCTGGCACTCATCTTCGAACATGAATGTGCAAATAAGCTGTTTAAACGAATGGAGTAAATAAACTATTGGGAAATAACATATGCTGACCAATTTACAGAATGCTAACGAATTATTCAGAAATATTGTCATGATGTCCAATCAACATCAATGCATTGTGGAAGTGGAGGAGCTGGTGGCTGTGATGTAACCCATGCAAGTAATTTGGAAGAGTCGTCGCTTCTCCTTATTGTCATGTCCTTCGGTTGGTTTCCTTGGCCTTGGACACCTGTCGAATGAATACAATTTTTCAGTCAGAAATCGTTAGCGTGAAATTTTTTGTAGTGAATCCTTGCTCTGACGGAAAGAACTCGCCCCACGACATCGCAACGCTAGCTGCCAGCGCGCTTGCGCGTCGCCGGACAGGGTCATTCCAGTTGAGCACTAATTTTTCACTCGTTGAGTCCTAAATGGACATGTAACATCCCGGTAAACAGTGCAGTAGATTATCATCTTTGGCAATTAATTGAACGTGACTTTGTTGGGTGTATCCACGCAGGGCCGACTGGGGACTTGCCGCCCTCCTTTATTGGAGACACATTTGTATTCAGGGCATTTTCAGGACGAGATAATCCTTCTGGCGTCCGTTAGAAGTATCCTTAATGCGAAATCATAAGACGAATCATAATAACTGCTAATAGTTTAGTGATAAGCTTTTATTTGTAAGCAAAATAATAAAGTTATTGAAAACATGACATTAACAGACTAAAAGAAAAACGCTCCTCTAGCTAGTGAAAGAATGCTATATTTAATAAACACTTGAACATAAAAAATAAACAGAAGAAACGCACCTCTAGAAAATAAGCGTAATAAATAATAATAATAATAATCGCGCTACAATCCAAATTGAACCTGGGCGTTGAGACGAGGTCGAGCATCTCATTTTATGACCATAATGGCACTTGGAAGGTGGTGTGGTCGGCTTCACGCTTGACCGTGTGATTATGACCTAATTTTAATCAGTACCCATCACAGCGGAGTGGGCTGGAAGTCCATCAACCGATACTGACATCGAAAACTCGTTACACCGGGGTTCGAACCTAGCACCTGTCGCATTCGCGGCTAGCCTCCTACCTACTACACCACGACGGATGACAGAAAGTAAGCATAAGCTTCAAGTTAACTCTAAAATTAAATTTGAAACTTCTCATTAAGAATTCTTATTTTGCTTAATGGATTGACAGGTAAACATAAAAACCTTGTAATTGTGAACTTATTCGCTTTCCTAAAGATGCTATTATTTTGATTATCTAGTTTTTTTCATACTTTCATGCGTGAACTTTTATGGGAACATATTGCAGAATCGGTTGTAAACACCAAGGCAACTGTAATGTGAAACACCGAAATAAATTAGCACTAATGTTCTGGTGCCAATATTTTCTTTTCTCACTAAGGTAAATTAGTCGTGAATCATTTTTCTCTTCCACATTCCACATGCGAAGAATTAAAAGAGAAACATAAGACCAGAAAATCAGTCAAAAGTCGAGAAATCATTTTTTAATCATTTTAATCATTCAAAAATTAACTTTTCTTGTTTTTTTTCTAACCAATATCTTTAATGCAACTTTCAACGTCAATTTCTTATACCGCTCGATTACGAGGATAGCTAAATTTGTTAATGTCAGTGCATACATTGTTGGTTTCAAATAGTTTTTTTATGAGTTTATGTTTCGAGAAGCTTCTCTCACAACTGGCATTACTGATAGCCACTGTTAAAAAAATTCTCAACATTATAACAATATTTGGTAAAACATCTTGAAGCTTAAACTCGACGATATATTTTAACAAGCCTAAAGCACTAGACTGAATCAACGTAGTTTTGCAATCTGGGTCAGCTGTAGCTACGAAAGCCCGAAGACATACTCGTTAAATTTTGAGTTCTTCTCTGTTAACATCTTGAGGAGCTTCATCCAGGTTTTGTTCGTCAACACCTAATATTAGTGTAGCCCTTAAAAACTCATATTTTTGTGCGAGCGTTTAAAGCTGTTGAAACCTTTCTCGAATTTGTGCAGCAACTCTGTCCTTCGAAGAAAACATGGTTCGCCTCAATTCGTTTTTATACAATAACCCAGCGTCTTTACTTCCATCACAAATTATCTGACTCTTCGTATTACGTCTTCCAGGTTCACAAGTAATTTTAAGCCCTTCACGCAAAGTTTTAGCGTGTGTTAAAGCCACGACCACAAATTTTTCTCAGCTTTCTTCCAAAATAATCTGCAATGCACACATTTTTTGAGCACAATTATGTATGAGAAGTCCCACGGTTTGTACGTAGCTCTGAGCATCATTGACTTCACGTAGTACTCACTGCCAGAGAACCAAAAAATCTTAAAATAGAAAATGATTGCATTGCCACCAACAAGCTTCCTGCGTCTGTTCTTGTATTAAAACTTTCCTCAGTTTTGGTTAGATTTTCAAGCGCAATCAATGTTTCTTTAAAGTGGTGTCGTATAAAATTTACAGTATCGCCCCTAGCACTCCAACGTGTGTCCTGAATCCTCTGCAATCTTTTAGCTGTAGTCGCAATCAGAAGTTCCCACCAATGTGTAGATACATAAAGCATAGCAGCGCTCTAGCGTGCCGAAGAAAGTTATGGAATCCACTGAAGATACATGCGT
The DNA here is from genome assembly GCA_963969285.1 of Odontomyia ornata. Lineage (NCBI taxonomy): Eukaryota > Metazoa > Arthropoda > Insecta > Diptera > Stratiomyidae > Odontomyia > Odontomyia ornata. Next base: position 387,188,838 of record OZ017739.1, read on the forward strand.
ACAAACCAGGTTTAATGAGTGATTTGAACATGGCACGAATTCTGCATTAGGATTGAAGTCTTTTATCCTCGGTTGTACGGCTGTGCGCCTTCCAGCCATCGTCGCAGCATTATCATACGCTTGTCCTCTACAGTTCATAACGTCAAGTCCATCAGCCAGGAGTTTGTTCAAAATCATTTCACTTATGCCTTTAGCAGTTTTGTTTTTGGTCTCGATGAAATCCAAAAAAGATTTCTTTACTCGAATCTCCTGATTTTCAATAACCACATATCGTAGGACTTGACTCGTTTGATCTTTATGCGAAATATTTGGAGTGCTGTCAAAAATTATTGAATAATATTTAGCCTTATGTACACGAGCTATAATCTTTTGACGAACTTTATTTCATAGAATTTCAATGAACTCGTTTTAAATTTCTGGTGACATATAAGTTAGCGAAATTTTTGGCCCATATCGATTCTAACCAAATGCTCTCGGAGAACAGGATCGTACTTAGCCAGCAAATCCTCTAATTCCAAAAAAATTCCGCTGTTAGCACTGGCCTCATCTTCTCTGGGGCTGCGTAACGCCAAATTTTGTTTTGCAAGAAATTGTATAATATCAAACATTCTGCTCAAAATGTCATGCCATTTTTTAATTTCTCTTGTGACTGCTTCTTGTTCTTTCTTATCAATTGTCTATCCTTTTTGAAGTTTTGTTTCTAGTTCCTTCCATTGGTTAAAAATTTTTACTATGTTGAACACTTGATTCATGATTGTCAACTTTTGGATTCAATTTCCACCAAGTATGAAATCCTCCGGAGCAGCAAAATTTCGACACATTGATGAATTTGCATCCTCAAATATACGACAACAGAAGCAAAACAATGATTCTTTAGAAGGTGGCCATCCTAGAACGTAAAACTTTTTCGCCGTTTGACAATGTACGGTAGAATCAATCTCGTGTTAGGCGCCTCGTTGGCAATGCTGTTGCTCTGACATAATTCTCGTCTGACTGAACAATGCGTAGTACTGGTGATTCTTCAAAAAAGTCGACAAGTATTGAACAACTTCAGGACCTCTTTGAATCAAAAGCAGTCTAAAATGTTAATCAACTTATGCAGGCCATTTTCCTATGTCGTTAATATTAAAATCTAAGTCAGTGAGTGTGTCATTTTGTTCTGGTACCAGAATCAATAGAAATACTTGCACTCGATTGTAGTAACACAACACCTAAAGAAATAACATTGGAAGGCTCTGGTGATTTATGGGTACGCTGCGGTTCGTCAGAAACTTTCACAAACTTTAATATGGCATCTTTATTTTTCCTTCCAGCCTCTTCCTTAGCTTTTTTTAAATTGGGTTAAAACGCTCCGCTTTCTTTTGTTTTTTTCATCTGCAGCTAGATAAGCTTAAAATGAAAAGCAGCAGAGACAAAGATATATAATGTCTATAATAGAAAGCAAAAGAAATCTATAATAGAAAGTCTATAATAGAAAGCAAATTTCTATCACAATATATTTACTCACCTTAACTCCTTTGGTTTTGTCCGAGAATTTTTCCGTAGAATTTAGATTTAAAACAAAATCAAACTATTCACTGATCGCTATTTATTTAGCTACAAAAAGGTCATGAATAACCTGTAAATACACTCTTTCACTACACCTCACTTTGACTTTAGTAATTCAGAGCCAATTTTCAAAATTAATAATTCCTCGATCAGTGATTTGAAGCTTCGCTCATCAAACCAAGTATTAATGTGTCGTGATAAAGCAATCAGAACAACACAGCAGCACCATCATTTGCTTATGTTATCCAGAACACCAAACCAACATCATCATTTGTTTATATTATCTGGAACCAATTTTCAATTTCCACTGTATCCACTGTCTACAAAAAATGGTGATACCAGTTTGAAAGTGAGTGCTGCTTCTTGAAAAGTTTTAAAAATTGTAGTAAGTCCGATTATTCTTAATTAGAAAAGTTACTGCAATTTGAATTATTAGTTTGAATTATCCTTGTTGAAATCTTCCACATCATTACATACTCTAAAAAGCATTTGAAAAAATAATCAGCAATAAAACTGACTATGAAATTTAGGTTTGAACTTTTGTGAAACTTAGGTCAGTCTTGGATGCAACGCTTTATAGCAAAATAGGTGGGCAGCCAAACCGAAAATATGGCATGACTTTAGAATCCCTTCGCGAAAAACAGTCCGACTGCAAAACAATTAATAAACGTGTGGCAAATATAATATAATATGCAGTGCAAGTTTTGTCGCCTTATCAATCGGCTGTTTTTCTTGAAAAAACAAGACCAACATTTCCTGTCATTCAAAATTGCATGTTATTTGTTACGTCCTAGCTTTTCCACTTTGTTACGTTAAGTTTAGAACTTTTATTTGATCTATGGACTGACAGGCAAGCAAACAAGCGAAACGCGATTTCAGAAGAGTTTTGCAAAAAACAGTTGATTAGAAACGTTACGGGAAGAAATTAAAATTAAATGGGGTAAAAGTGTTGCTGCTGTAGTGGTTGAAATTTTTTCTTGCGAAAAATTGAGAAAATTGTTTTATCATTCCAGTAGATGAGGCACTATGTCTCTTATTCTGAAGTGATGGTGAAATGATAGGAGAAGAAAATGTAATTTTTGGTTTTTTGCATTTGTGTGAGCAATAAAGAGATTGCAAAAATTTCCACTAAGAGCTCGTTGAAGGCTCGGGTTAGCGCGGGTGTATTTCGAAAAATGAGTTGCTGCTATTTTATAGAAAAACTTATGACGCTTGCCGCCCTTTTTTATGGGCCGCCCGGGGATCTCGTTTTTCGGATAGCTTCCAAATTAATAAAAATTTATTAGAAACATATTCTTTTTCAATAAAGTAAGCAAATTGGAACGGCAAATTACTTCACAGGCCGAAGTACCCACCATCATGAGAAGGCTCGGACCAGCCCAGGCAATCATAAATTTAAATACGCTTGTTCTCAACTTTATATTGATAGATATCAGCTTTCTTCCCAGGGGAGGTTTTTTAGAATAAAGAAACTTTTAATTGATTTTCCATAGTTTCTATAGTATTGCATCTTAGATATCAGCTCCAGTTTTTAGTGCCTAGAAGAGATGCTTTAAAGAATTTTTCCGTTGATAGTCGATTAGCGACGTACGGAAAAAGGATGATTGCAATTTAAACTTTTTGAGGTTTGGACCGTAAATACACACCTGCATTCTCCTGTTATAGCTATTGTTGAATTGAAGTCCAAGGCTATTAAAGAATTTTCTTAATTTAACTGAAAATATAATTCCCATCATACAGTCAATGTTCATTTGCTCAAAATTTGTTTACCCAAATATTTTTTGGATAGAGCTGAGCTGACTTATATGGAAACTTGTCCTTGCCATTTCGTTGAAGCACTGGAAACGCTTGAACTGCTACGAAAACAACATGTCCAATTCCCCGCTCGTAAAATATAACACTTGTGTTCCAAGTACTCTGGTAATTACGTATTGACTCTGTTTGCTCTGTAAAACGATTCGTTCTTGAAGCATTACCAGCAGCGACTGAGTAATTATAATTAAAGTTTGGTCCAATGTTAATTTTCCCATCACAATCAGAAACTTATTGGGAACGTGGCCATATGGTCCATGTCCCATAAGGCAACATCTCACGAACGTAGGCTGCTTGCCTCGACTCGACACTCTCTCGCTGACTGTAAACCACAAGAAATTCTAGAAAAAAACTTCACTTTCCCGTTTAGGAAGCAGCAGCTAAGAAGGCCCACTTGATGCAAGTTGGTTGACTCCTGCCATTTGACACATTGACATGGCCGTCTCGGTGGAGCTGCTCCACTATTTCCATTTACCTGGACCTGGATTTGGATTAATTTATTCGCGGCCAGGTAAGTGGACGGAGAAGAAGAGCGTGATTCGATGACTCGTTAACCGGCCGGCCGGTGAGAATGCGACGAAAATGAAAAAATATTTTTATTACTAAGAAGGTGATCATCCAAAAATGATAGCAACATGTTTCCAATTACGGTATCGCGAAAAGTTTCGTTTAATTGTCTTTTTTGCTGTGTAGGTTTCGGGTGCTTTCTCATTCATGAGATGCATAGATTAAAAAATTTCTCGATTCAGATGCCGAAAGTTTTGAATTATTCATGACTTCGGCGGTTTTTATGGATTGGATGATTGCCATGCTGAACAAATGGCAACAACATTGGCAGTGATATGTATATTCTTGGAATTCTTCATTTGGGCCCAACAAGTCTATGAACGAATGATTTGAATTTTTCCCACAAACGTTTTTTTGTTTAAATGCTTAAGCTTACCTTAAGTACATTCTGCAGTGAGCTACCTCCCTAATTCATTCATCACATTCTGATCTGTTTGTTATTCATTCATGGTTCAAAGCAGTAAACCTTCACATTCATTCCAATTTATTTATTGCCCATATGCACCCGAACATGACAAACTAGTTAATTTTCAATTACACTTGCAGTGGCGATCTGTGCAACTAATGTTCATGAGATGGAGCGTCACTTCGCCATTTTTGGATTATTAGGCTTAAGGTCTCCATATTTGGTATGTTGCTCGCCTGGATATGTTGATGCATGCATTTGTGGTTTGCACATTACAATGATTTGTATTACGTGTTCCCTTAATTTTAGTGCTGTTCAAATGAATGACCGCAACTGACCGTACTTCATAAGGAGTTGCAATTATTATTAGTGGCGAAATTTTTAGTCATTCTTTTAATCTTTGCGTAATTTTCCTTTCTCGAAATGGAGTTTTATACTGAAGACAAAACACTGAGATAAATAACTTTTTACTTATCGTTGCTGGAGGCTAATCAATCGACTTTCAGTTTTTGGGGTGGCTCTATCTCGGCTCCTGACTTTTCGTTTTTTCTTCCATCTTTGCGTTAAAGAATGGAAAAATCGTTACTGGCGTTAAATTTAATAATGTTTTATTGTTGAATAGTCGAAATATAAAAACCTCTCGTAGCTCCCTTGTCATGTTTTTCGATTTTAAGTAGACCCCCCGCTATTAACTTTGAAACATTCAAATTTCTAACAGTAGTGAAGTACCTATAGTGTTAAAAAGTAAAAAACAAAATACATTTTTATACATTTATTAATTAAATTTAAATCAAAATATACTAATTGTTACATGAAAAAAACTAAGCAAAAATAAATTCATTTGATGGGAGGGATGAACTTGATGGTTTAATAATAACTTATCAACATTTGGCATTAATTTAGTTATGTTTAATGTCAAATCTCCTCGGTCAATGATGTCCAGTTTGATTCTTTTTTGAGGGTTTTATAAAACAATTTTACAAAACCCTACTAAAATCGCGTCCTATCCGTCCGTCTGTGTGTCACAGCACTTTTTCTCGCAAAATATTTTAGCTAGAAACATCAAATTTTGTATAGAGGTGTAAAATGGTGCTTTCTTCAAAGTTCAACTAAAAAAAATTTATAAGGTCTTTAAGGGGGGTCTCTCCATATAGAGGAGTGGCCCATGAAAAAAATTCAACAATGATAGACAATATAGGTATCTAATAAACCTTTTATTGGTGATGAGAACTTTTCAAAACAGGTCGTAGTTTGACACTTTTTGCTTCGAGGGGCGCACAGGGAGGGGAAATACACGAAATTTTCTTTTAAACGTGCACATCACTTTGACATATTTCTTAACTTTACTCGTTGTTGGTGACTACATTTCTGAGGAGTTGAGAACAAAGCCCTTCTGACATGAGCGTAGGTGTGTCTACCCAATTTGTTTTATTATGAGATTTATAACTGCGCTGAAACCCCTTTCTACTAGGTATGAAGATGGAAAAGCAACTAAAAACTTTCTAGCGATATTCCATAAAACGGGGTAAGTAACAAACAGAAGCCAGAATTGTTGATATCCGTTTCTAAACTTACCTTTTTGTTTTGTGTTTGTTTTTTGGTGGCAGGGAGGTGAATGCCATTTATGCACAGAGTGTGGGACTCCCATGCTTACAAGAATGTGACTGGGCTACCCTCTAAACACCTTCCCTGTCAACCTGAGAACCCAGCCTGGAACCGTTTCACACATTACACAGGCCAGGTCTCGTTTTGTTACGTGGTGAGGCGCCTTCAAGCTGGGGGATCCCTCTTCTAGCGGGAGGGGAGAGGAGAAGAGGAAGTGCCAGAAAAGCGATCTCCCAACCCCAACGCCCCCGGCTGCTGTGAGTCCCTTTTATATTTTAGGACTGTCCGAGCATAATGTGCCACCTGGTTCCATTTGTCAACCGATTCGAGCATCACCATAACTATATTATCCGGGGTGAGCTCCCCCGTCTCCCTGTAGAGTTCCCTTTGCAGCCTGACCCATTTTGTGCACGCAAAAAATGTGTGGCAGGCATTGTCCTCCTCCCCTGGGCAAGACCGACAATCGGAGGACCGTGACTTACCAATCTTGTGCAGGTAAGACTGAAAACACCCATGCCCGCTCAAAAGCTGCGTCACATAGAAGTCAGTTTCGCCATGACTTCGATTTAACCACGGTCTCACATCCGGGATGAGGCGCGCAGTGCACCTTCCCTTCGTGCAATTCACCCAAGACTGCTGCCAATCGTTGAGTGAAGGCTGTCTCTACTCCCGGCCAACCATATCTCTCGCATCCTCGTTTCGACGCAGGGAAATAGCGCGGCTTTGTAGTGAATAGGTTAATGTAATAAAGTCCGTGAAAGACTGCAGCGATGGTGTAGATATCCACCGAGAATGTCCTTGTCTGGGGACCCGTGAATGCGCTGGCAGGCTAGCATTGCGGTGTCGTGGGGCGGGTTCGTTCCCCCAGCACAAGGACGCACTACAAAAGAATGTCGCATTCACGAATTTCTGGGGTCCCAAAAAAAAGGCGACCGAAGTCGCAAAAATTGTAGGCAACCATTCAGAGAGAAAATAACTTGTTCAGAGAACAAGTGAAACAAGTAAAAATGGGCGGACTTAGGGTAACTTCGTCCTTACCCGACGAGGCTCATGGCCCACATATAAGAGTGGGACTACCGGGTGGTGATGGTACCCCCTCGCATCCGCCCAACCGGATCAAAATCCATAAATGTTGCAGTGGCCAGGTATTTCTCTTCTGAGTGAAAAAGTCATACAACATAACTTGCATGAGCCTTCCCATCAGGGGAGAAGTACCCCGTTGACCAATTTATGTCATAGAGTTATGCAATTCGATCACATAACCTTATGCCATAAAAGGTACCTTGCTCGGGCCACTCAACCCGCGATATTACCTGAAACAAAAAGGAGGTTAATATGTGCCCGGCGGCTGGCTCATGTTTGGTGGTGAGAGCCTACCACCGTACTGGGTCCTATACCCGGTCAGATCCAACGGAATGGAAAGACCGAGATGTCCGTTTAATTCAACATTTCTTTATTAAATAGTCTTGGCATAATTGTTCATCAATATTTGCTTATTCCCTAAATTCTACAGTGACGTTCTTAAGGCACTTTTGTGTTGATTCGATATAAATTTATAGTTACGTATTTTCTTGTTTTAAATAAATAAATTAATACAAATAGGAAAAAGACAGTAATAAGGTATTTAATAATTTAAATACATAATAGGAAAAAGACAATAATAAGTTATTTCGATTAATAATTTAAATACATAACTGTACAAAAATGGGAGTTTGTTTCCCCCTACTTTTTTTTCTCACTTGAGATATAGCAATGTTCTCCTCGACAAAAAAAAATTTCCCCTAATAGAAAGATTGAAACCACTGTCAAACTAACACGAATTAATACCAATTATTTATCACGTTCCGACCATAGAATACCATGCATGGTTTTCGATTAAAAGCTTATAAAACCAAAAAAAATCAACGCATCATATGACTAGTATATGATTAACCGTTTGACAAGGATTATATAATCAAACCTAAAAACTAGGAATATATTAAAAAATCCCCGTTGGCAGCACCAGCCGGAAAGGTAAATTTCTTGTATGTAGCGTAAGGTTTCGAAAAAGAATTTGGCTTGCCTACTACTGGACTTCTTACTGCAATTTCGGTAGCACTACATGGGTTTTTACTAACAAAAAGAATCTGCCGCCGTTTGTGTTTGGAGACCCATCATAGAGGCGCAAATATTTTGCTAATTAAATTGAGTTGCACACGTATGGATCACATATTGAAAATCAGCGGGTATAAAGTATAAACATATTTAGAATGGGTTCGCCCTTCTCACATTTGCTGTTTATACATTTCACAGTGCTTACCATACAAAGGTGATAACTTTTTGGCTTAAATAGCTCGAATAGTTAATTTCAAAAATTTCCATAAAAGTTTAATCAGCACTTGCATTGCCATTAATATATACATTTTCGACTCTTTTCTGAACCATCAGAGGCCGTCATTTTGAATTTTTATTGAAAACGGCTGTTAAAAATATTAAGCTTTAAATTTTCGAATTTTTTATTTGTCATCCGATTTGCATAATTAAATTAAATTAACTTGCCTTAATAACTTATAATTTCAAGTTTTATCGGAATCTGTTGAGAAACTTGGCTGCTAGAGGGCTACAGAAATAAAAAAATGTTTATGTCCCCCCCCCCCCCCTATATGGGGAGACCCCCTTAAACACTTTAAAACATTTTCTTACGCTGCAAATTTCAAGAGGCACCACTTTTGACATTCGTAGAAAATTTCCTCATTCTAGCTTATGTGGTTTGCGAGAAAACTTGTGATGCACGAACAAACGGAAATAGTCTGATTTATAAATACTTTCAAGATAAGTCATTTAAAACGTTTCCGTGAACAAAATTCATTAATTCAGTTGCTACTAATAGAGCGAATTGCGCTTGCCTTCTGACCATTGGAGGCCGCCATTTTGAATGCATGCATTTGATTTTGGACTATTTTAAATCAATCAATGTGTCAAATCTCGTTCAAATCGGGGTTTCAATCTAGACAGGGCAAAATAATTCAATTTTTAGTGAAAATGGCAGCTAAAAATATTGGGATTTAAATTTTCGACTTTTTTATTTTTCATTCAATTTTAATAATTTTCTGCATAATGCATAGATCCATAATCTCAAATTTCATCAAAATCCGCTGGAAAATGTGATCGCTAGAGCGCCACAAAAACATGAAAAAACGCATATTGATATAATCACAAAAATATCAAAGTCTGTAGATCTAAGTAATGTCTATCTTGAAACCAAGTTTCATATATGTCGGATCAGAATTGGGACTTTTAGAAGCCTTTGAAGTTTTGAGTTTCAACTGGCCGCCATTTTGTTTTTTGTTACCTGACCTCCAGTTTTTTCACGTAATTCTTTAGATACTAATAGTTTCTATCTAACCGCCGAATTTCATGAAAACCTGTCGAAAGCTTTGACCACTATTACAACAACAAAATTTTGCACGTTTTTCGACCTTTGAGCCGACTTTAGATTTTTTATTTCATCACATACATCAGTGAACCTTTGTACCAAATTTCATCTAAATCGGAGCTACACTTTGATCAGAACAGAAATCACGATTTTTCGTCTAAAATGGCTACCATTTTGTTTTTGCCCGGCCGATATGGCTAGTTCACGAACTTAACCGAGGCATTTACCTAATACACCTTTTCTGAAAATTTGGTGAAAATCGGCGCAAAATTGCAACCTCTAGCGTGGTCACAAATTTCGTTATATCCCATATATATATATATATATATATATATATATATATATATATATATATATATATATATGTTTATATATATATATATATATATATATATATATATATATATATATATATATATATATATATATATATATATATATATATATATATATATGATACTCTCCGCAATAGGTAAATTTCTCTCGAGAAATTTACCTTAAAAAAGGTAATGAGAATTTAATTATTTCAAAAAACTCAAGTACAAAACATATTTAATCTTTTCTTTCCATCCTACAAGGGGTACAAGTTCTTCTCCAACAAATTGGATGGAGATTCGTGAATACTCTCCGCCACCAAAATAAGAATTTGTGAGCGTATTGGCAAACGGCCGGAACACGAGTTGTGCCCGATCAATTATAGTACAAATGTGTCATCTTATAAGTGAGAATCTGCATCTTACCCGGATCCGGCCCAATACTATCATTCACAATGCTATAGTGAGTTGGAGTTACCGTACCTTGGCGAACTGATTGAGATATTAAGAAGAAATCATATCTCTTCGGTAGAGTGATAATATCATCAACAACTGTCCCCGGAGACGGATTATATTGATTAAGGAAATCTCGAATATTAATACGCTTGGAAACGATTACAAAAGCAAACTTGGGGGCTTACGCAACTCTAGCTTGGGTATAAATTTCCGTGAGACGTTTCCGGATTGTACAGGGTGCGGCAGCATAACTTCCTTTTTTCAAAATTCAACAAAACAAATTTTCAATTTTTCAACGGTAAATGCACGCTCCGCACTGTTCCAACGCATGATAGCGACTAACCAAGGGATAAGCAAAACTTTAAAATCACCTCTCTCGAATGAGACTACTAGCGCCGCGCTATAACAGTAAGCACTTTAAGGGCGGGCATTTCAAAAAAGGAAGTTATGCTGCCGCACCCTGTATCACCTTCAATTAATTCTAAGGTTATGTGACTTAAACTTCATACGGGATTCTAATAAGTCACGGAAACGAACATGCATGCAAAAGCTAATATAAATTTTCTGTTACTTGAAATAATGCACAGATTACTGGTGTACATTGCCGGTGGAGCGTTCGCACAGCATCGAGGTGAGAACTCCTATTAGCAGTAGCCGCTGCGACTTCAACATACTGTATGGACGATGATTTTCCGGTTGTAAGTGCCGGACGATTTAACAAACAGCGCACACCCTATGACAGCGACATCTTCCGCAATCGGAACTCTTAAGTTGTCTGCGGCCGAGCTGTGCAAAAGGCTCCTCTTCTCCCGAGATTTTGGATTTGCTGGTAAGTAGGCAATCCGGCCTTCCCCATGAGCCAGAGCACTCCACGGCCAATTGTCCTCTCGCGATGACGCTCACAAGCGCTCGCCAGTGAATCTGGGCTGCTTTTTGGGGTGGTTTTCATTCTCTTCCCAAGACGCTTTCCGTACATTCAAGACACGCAATTATTCACTGCCGTTTTATGATAAGTCACTGATAACAAATTCGAATCACTTAATTTTACTTATCTGAAAACCGAACACCAATCCGTTTCTAAACACTTCGTCCAACCACTCCAAACTATCTATCTCCGCATCCATCAGCAACCACACTGACATTTCTTCACTCTAGCCAACCTTCTCAATGCGTTGAGGAACATCGCAACACCTCACACCTATCTTTACGATGCAAGCCTTTTAAATATGTGTGGGTGCGCACAATTAATGAATAAAAATTACAATTGTATACGAATAAACAGAATTGCTTCTTCGTGGTTGTTTATGTTTTTATCTAATATTATCATCATACGGTTTATTGATAAATTTGAATTCATTTCCAATGTAACGAAACAATAATGGATAATGGGTAATAATAGATCGCAGTTTTTCTTTGATATCACGTTGATTTGAAACAAAATCGGTATGCGAGGCGTTTATTAGTTCTGGATTATTTTGAAAAGAAGACGTTAGATATTTAAAAAAAAATTCTAAACTGATTAATCATTAATGTCTACTTGTCGCCGCCTATAGCAATATGCGTTTCATCGAACTGTCTTCCTTTTTCTAGTAAGAATTTCAATTTTCTTGATCACCATGCTGTAGAGGTGACGGAGATAGGAAAATTTTAGAGCAGTTTGGTAGGGTAACTGCTCTATTACTACAGCTTCCATTGGCCCCACCAATTCTGGATGAAGTTTGTTCCATCATCAAAGCCCAAAAGAATAACAAAGCGCCGGGCATTGATGAGATTTCAGTGGAACTCATCAAATATGGTGGCAGTAGTGTTCATTAAGCTATTCACAAAGTCATCCAGTACATTTGGCAACAAGAACATATGCCGAAAGAGTGGAGCTAATCAATTATATTCCCTATTCACAAAAATGGTGACAAGCTACAGTGCGAAAATTATAGAGGCATATCACTACTTTATAAGGCGTAAAATTTTTTTTCTAAAATCTTAGAAAATAAAATCGGATCATACGCCACCAGTATTATTGGGGAGTATCAAGGTGGTTTTAGGGCAGATAGATCAACAACAGACCAATTGTTCACAGTCAAGCAGGTACTTGAAAATAGCTGGGAGTTCAACATAGACGTACATCGAATTTTCGTTGACTTCAAGCAAGCATGGGACAGTATTGATCATAGTGTACTGTACCAAATAATGCTTGGTTTTGGCATCCCAGCCAAATTAGTCCGTCTTATCAAAATGGCAATGACGCCAACAACCTCCCAAGTCCGCATCAATAATCAACTCACCGATGCCTTTGACACAAATATCGGACTAAAGCAGGGAGATAGGATGGCTCCATTGCTATTCAATTTGGCTCTGGAGTACGTCATACGGAAGCTTCATTACTATAAATATACAAGTCGAGCCAGGTAGTGGCCTATGCGGACAACATCAACATTCTGTCACGGTTACTAACAACTGGTAAAGAACTCTTCCTGAAACAAGACAGGGAAGCGAAACTAGTAGGGCTACAAATCGACGAAAATAAAACAAAGCTCATGACGCAGTCGATGAAAAATACCCCATTTACATAAATATCGCACTTGGCGATACAGTATCGAAAATGTTAGCGAATTTGTGTATTTAAGCGCTGAAATAACGAAAACGGGCAATGAAAGAGACGAAATACGCCGAAGAATACAGCTCACAAATAAAACATTTTACTCAGTTTTACTATCTTGAAGACCAGCTGCATACACAGGAAAACAAAGCTCCAAGTATACAAATCTATGATAAGACCTGTGTTATGCTATGGGTGTGAAACATGGAACCTAACCCAAGCATCCGCAAATATATTGAACGCCTTTGAGCGATGGGTCCTGAGGCGAATAATCGGAACGAAGCTAGATGGGGACCAATGGCGAATTCGATACAACCATGAGCTGTATGAAATTTTTGACCAACCGGAGGTCTCAAGGATTGTAAGACTGCGGAAGCTGCAATGGGCTGGAAACATGAATCGTATGAAGGAACAACGGATACCCAAGAAAGCATTCGTTGAGAGAACTAAAGGCCGGCAGCCAGTGGGAAAACCGAGGAAACGCTGGTCTGACTCGGTCCACGAAGACAGTTTATCGCTGCTTGGATTTCGGAATCGGATGACGCGGTTAACGGACTGAGACAGTTGGAGGTGCTGTTTGCAGGAAGCGAAGGCCCGAAAGGGACTGTAGTGCTAAGAAGAAGAAGAAGAAGAAATTGCGCGGCACTCTCTAGCAAGGAGGGCGACAGGTATCACGCCTGCAATCACTCTCACCACCGAATCAGAGACTGTTCGATACGAAGATGCAATTCTCAGTGCTCCTCTTCTCTGTGCATATGCCAAATGTTTTCGGTATACCTCCTTGCTGCGAGCCTCGCCCCATACTTCTGCTCCGTACAGAAGCACTGATCCTACAACTCTCATCAAGAGGCGTCTTCTTGACGGGCTGGGTGCCCCTACGTTGGCCATAAGTCGATTCAGAGCCGATATTCCTGAAGCAGCCTTCTCAGCCGTTGTCCTGATTTGCTCAAAGAAACTCATCTTCCAGTCGATCAGTAGCCCCAGGTACTTCACCGATGGCTTTGATTCGATTTGTATATCTCCAATGCTGATCATCCTTACTCTAGGGATTCTCTTTTTTGTCAAGACGACCACTTCGGTTTTCTCCAGTGCTAAACTGAGCTCGCGAGCAGTCATTCAGTCCCTCACTCGGCACATTAGCATACCCAGCCTAAGTTGCGCTTGTTCAACGGTGCACCCAGCGACCAGAGCCGCAACATCATCCGCTAGCCGACCAAGCGCGACTCATCTGGCATCTCAAGTCTCAGTAGCCCGTCGTAAGACACGTTCCACAGGTCCGGACCAAGGATAGATCCCTGGGTAACACCCGATGTAATTTCCATCCTTCGTTGGCCCTGTGTCGAGTCGTAGAGCAGGCTTCGGTCCTTAAGGTATTTCCTCAAAAGCCGCATTAGATATTCTGGAACTCGAAAAGAGTTTTCCAGCGTATCCAGAAGGCGTTCCTGACGTCGAGTGTCACCAACAGGACGGTCCGTCGCTTGGTGCGACTATATGCCTCTGCCTTTTGGACCGCGTTCACCACCTCTGCAATCGCATCAATGGTAGAACGTCCTGCTCTAAAGCCGTACCGCCGAGGAGATAGGTCCCCAGCAGCACGTATCACGTCAGTGAGCCTTCCCTTGATTAGTTTCTCTAACACTTTCCCAGCCACGTCTAGCATGTATAACAGGCGGTATGCAGACAGCAATCTGGGATTTCCCTTCCCCTTGCTGATCAGCAGGAGCCTTGCCACCTTCCATTGTCCCGGGAAAGCCCCGTCCCGTAGGCAAGCGTTGAATGTGCTGAGCAGCAAGTCGGGACAATGGTGATAGACAAGCTGCAACACCTAAGCTGGAACACTATCTGGGCCGGACCCTTCCTCGCTCAGCGAAAGGACTGCCTCCTCTTGTTCCAGCTGTGTGAAGAGTCGACACTCAACTGCTGTTTCACCATGGACAGCGTCAACATGGACGAGATGGGCGTGGCAGAGTGCCCGCACTTTCTCGTCCATCTTCTCCGCATTATGCATACAAGGTTTCCGTAGAGCACCAAGCTTGCGCATAACTAGCTTGTAGCCAAGGCCCCACTGATCCTTGTTCACATTGTCCACTAGATCTTGCCAGCAGCGATTCTTGCTGTTGTTGATTAATTTGCGAAGGCATTTCTTGGCTGACTTATATGCTGCTACGTGGTTGATTGCCTCGTCACAGTTCCGTGCCCGTTGGGCCTCACGCCGAAGCTTATGAAACTTCCTTCGTTTTTCACCGATTTCAATTGACCACCAGTACACTGGGGACTTGCCACGCCGGGATTTTTGACGGGGCATAGAAGCTTTGCAACCAGTGGTGATGATGCTATAGTTGAGTTCACGACGTCATGAGCTGCCAGTTCTTCCGCCCCCCCGGATCTCCCTGCAGCGGTGCACCTGCTGTAAGCACCTCGACGAACCTCTCGACGTCCATCCTTCCGATTTTCCATCCAGTTGTAGAAAGCCGAGAGCATGGACGTAGGAAGACAATATCGCTTATCTCAACCAGAATGCACTAATGATCACTGGCTGAGTAGCCATCTAGTACTTTTCAATTATGTATCCTCCGTACTAAGGACTCCGAGGCGAATGTCACGTCCAATGTGATTCCTTTACAGTCAATACGGCCGTCCTGGCTGCCAATTCCAGGATTCGCTTTCGCTACGGATCCGTTTGAGGCATGCCCCATTTGATTGCTTTAGCGTTTAAGTCCCCCCCAATGAGCACGTTCCCACCTGCATTCAAAACAGCGAGCGCCCTCCAAAGCCTGAAACTTAGCTTGGAAAGATGATATCGATTCGTTACGCGTTAGGTTCACACTAAAGAAGGTGGTCACTGAGCACCGAATCCACACGAAACCATCCCTACGTCCACAGCTCCCCGTCTGGAAATCAGTATTTCGAACCCAGATGGCGGCAACACCAGTTTCATCAGGATACCATGATGCTTAACCTTTATCATGGTGTTGGTCACTCAGCAGCAAAAATTCGACTTTCATGTCCCTCGCAAACTGCTCAAGCAGATTTTGGGCTGTTGAACTGCGGTGTAGGTTTAGTTACAGAATGCGGGTCATTTAGGTTCTGATTTTGCATTGGCTAGTGTTTCCTGGAAAACCCGGCATTTTCTTGATCCCAAGACGTGTCCAAAATTAGGTCTTGGATCAGCATGCGTGCAAAGAATACAGTGTGCCTCCTTCGTACACTCTTTTCTTTTATGTCCCATTTCACCACATTTGTAACATAGAGATCTCCTTTCGGGTTGTTTGCATACTTGTATGGTGTGAACATAGCGAAGATGTTTGAAACATTGAGAAGGCGTTGCTCTTCGCCATATCCTACAGACAACCCACCCTATCCCTACTTCGCCCTTATTGAGGAATTGTTCGGCGTCCTTTTCAGTCATGTCAATTATGAGCATGTGTTGCCCCCTATGGTCTTCTGGTACCAGCCTCGCTTTGATCCTGCCTACGCTAGGGAACTCCCTTTTGATGGCCTCTTCTACTTCGTCCAGATCTGTGACTCAGTCAATGTCTCTTATTTTGATCATTGCCATCAGACGGAGCGAGGCTATAGCTGGTCTCTTGCCGCTTTGATTGTGGAGCTGCGTTTTTGCCGAGGACTTTCTTTATTGCGTCGCAGAATGCTTCCCTATTCTCGGCCTCTGCTCTGAATTCGACCAGTATGTGGTCGTACTGCTTTAATGGCAATGCTTATGTCTTCGGGCCTTACGTTTTCCCTTATGTCTCGTTGCACCTCCGCGTAGGATCAACCATCTTGGGGCTTTATGAGCAGTGCTTTCTGCTGGGTTCTTCGTCGGGGCTTCTTTCTCTCCTGTTTTGCATCGAGTCTTTTTTCTTGTTGGGTGTCCGTGCGAGTTTTACTTTTTGGCATTTTTTGAAGGAAATTCTTAGTGGTTTTCTTCGGTCCTTTTGTGAACTCTGTCTGGATCCCCTCCGCTCCGCGCCCATCAAGTGCCTCTTCCTTCTTTCTTTTATCCCGATCTCCTTCAATTGGACAGGACGCCAATCTATTATTGATTTTTGATTGTGGAGCTATCTGCACGTGCCCTCTAGATTTCGCCCCCTGCGCTTCTTTAGCCTTCCGCTCTTCTTCGGCCTTTAACCAGCTCCTCCGATAATGCTCTATGTGGTCTAGGAGCTCCTCTAGTTCAAGGAGCCCAATCTTTACTGCGAGTCGCATGCAGATTGTATTCTTTTTAGAACAACTCCCGCTTTTCGGAATAGGCTTTCTTCTTCATGTCGCTGGGCTGCAATTGTACTTTGCGACCACCGTCCTTGGGAGAGGTTATCGGCTTCTGTTTCCGAATACAGTACTTCCGCCACCTTTTCGACAATGGCGATGAAATCCCACATCGTCGTTTTATTTGCCTGTTCACTCGTTTATTTCCCTGCCAAAATGTCCTCGTTGACTTCAGGATGGTTCTTTGTTAATTCGGGATTTATGACTCTTGCTTCAATCGCTTCTCGCGTTTCTTTATATTTTCCTCCACCGCTCGTACACCTGGTGCGTTCTGCAGAGTTTTCCGCTTTTCCTTATAGGACGCTCTGGCGTTCGCATCATTTTTTGCTGCGCCCGAATTCCGCAGGAATCTCGGTCTAGACCAGACTGTCTGTTAATCTCCATTTTTCGTCCATCTTCACAGTCATTGTATTATTCGTCGTTTATGTCGTCGTTAGTATCGCTACCGATGTGTTATTAACGTCATAGCTGCAGCCGGTGGTTGCGACGTCTTTGTTGTTATTTTTCCATTCTTTTTTTGAGTTTTTTGATCTTTTTTAAGGGTATTTGAGTTGCTCCAGTTTTATTGGTTCCCCCTCGGAGCCGCTACCTCCGTTCGGGTGTGTATCGTTAAGATTTTATTCAAGAAAACGTAAGATCGATAAATCTTACTCTTACTAACAAAGTTGAGTAAATTTCGACTTCTCACGTATTTATTGTTGTTGTACTCATAAAGGCTTACATTTATGATTTTTTTTTAGATTTTACGGATGAAAGGTGTCTAATCGCGAGGGGGTACGCGAAAAGTTCGTACATTTCCCCTTCTCCTGCCCCCCCCTTGGTACTGATAAGGCAATTTTAAGACTTGTTTTGAAAAAATCGCATTAAGGCCTTTGCAACGACATCCTACTTGACTACCAATGGTGAAAAAAAAATTTTAAAGGGTCACCTCCCTATATTGGACACCCGCTTAAACCCCTTTAAAAAAATTTTCTATCCCCAAAACTTTCAAGAAGTCACCACTTTTGACCTTTCTACAAAGTTTCATGGCTGTAGCTTTTATAATAGACATGTGTAGGTAATGCGTATGATATTACAAATGTAATATCACTCGGAGAAGGAATGAAACATTACGCATTACGCGAGATGTCTATGCATCACACATTACGCGAGTTATACATCACATATTACGTGAGACCTTTAGGCATCACACACTGTGCGATAGCTCTAGTATCACACGTTGCGTGGAGCTCTAGACATTACTCTTACGTGTATCACATAATTGAAAAACGAATGCCATGGAGAGATCGTAATGCACAACCATGGCGCGTGTAGATGAGATAGGTAATGTGGAGAGTGGGTGGCTCAGCACCGCGCCACCGTGCGAAGAAGCAGATAGATGATGAATGCTATTTTGTTTATACGATTCATATTCTCACCTTTGCATGTGATGACACTCCTGCCTATAGTGTAATATCAGTATTCACAACTATCGCATCGACGTAGAGGGTAGTAGGACGAATTTTCTTCGCAGTTTTATGATTAGTAATCATCCGGCCGAACGCGCCTCAAACGTTTTGTTTGAAGTGGCTCATTTTCTTATTTTCAAATTATAAACTTTGTGAATTTAGGTTTTTAGTTTCCTTTACAACATAAATATGGCAACAAAAAAGGCTATCATACATTAAGAATGGTGGAAGAGAAGGAGTTCCGGAAGTTGGTGGAGATGCTAAACCCTAGCTATACATTGCCGACACGTAAAACGCTTTTGGAGAGTTTGCTTCGCAAATTTTATACTAAGGTGCAAGAAGCAGTCAAAAATGAATTGGAGAATGCAACTGATATCTGCGTAACAACAGATGGGTGGAATTCTATTACAAATGACAATTATATCGCCATCACGGCGCATTACATCCACCCAGAAACGCACAAATTTTGTGCTGTGATGATAGGCTGCATTAATTTCAACGAAAAACATACGAGTGCTAATATATCAAGCTTTCTGCTGGAGAAGTTTTGCGAGTGGAACATTGAAAATAAAATCACCGCCGTTGTTTCCGACAATGCGGCGAATGTTCTGACTGCAGTGCGAATCGGCGGTTGGCAATCCATCAGCTGTTTTGCACATTCAATAAACTTAGCTGTTCAGCACAGCATTGTGCATATATCAGAGACGGTGTCAAAAGTTAAGCATGTGGTGGAATATTTTCACAGAAGTCAGCCTGGTGCCAGAAAATTGAAAGAAATTCAAGAGCAGATGAACATCTCGCCTCTCAAACTTAAACACGATGTAAGCATCAGGTGGAATTCAACATTTGACATGCTGAAACGACTTCTCAGGATGAAAGATGCTGTCGTTGCATCAATTGCAATAATAAGACCAGATTTAGTGCTGGCACAAGAAGATTGGGAGGTCGTGGAGAAGGCCACTGCCATTCTATCCATCTTTTATGAGGTGACAGATGAAGTTAGTGGGGAAGAATATGTATCCGCTTCAAAATATATAGTACTTTGCAAGCTAATGTTCAGGCAAATCGAAACATATTCTGCAGATACCATAGAAACTGCATCAATTCAAGGGCTTATCACTTCCTTATTAGTGGGGCTTAAGCGTCACTTCGGCGACATTGAGAAAAACGTCTTGCTGAGGGAGGCAACAATCCTCGTCCCACGCTTTAAGAAAAGTGGGTTCAGTGATCCCAGCCATTTTGATGCGGCGGTAGCTGATCTTAAATAAAAAATAGGCAACATTGTTATGTCAAATGACGAAGCTTCTGCAGTGGCTGAATCATTAACTTCTGTAGTCTCGAAGACTGGCTCCGTTCGGGATCGATTCGATGAAGAGGTTTCGCATTTAGTTCCAGTGAACCCCATTGCTGCTGGAATTGTTGAGTTCGACAAATACCTGCAAGAGCCACTAATAAGCCGGCAGCTATACCCTTTAAAGTGGTGGGAAGAGCGAAAATCTGTATATCCTCGTCTACATACCTACATGTTAAAGAGGTTAAATATTTTAGCTACATCTGTTCCTTGCGAACGGCTGTGTTCAAAGGCAGGCCTGACTTTAAATGAACGAAGAAGCGTCTGACAACTAAAAAACTATCGCAACTAATGTTCATCAGTTGTAATTAAATTAAAACAAATAAAGATATGTACATAGAGAAAACCAAACCGAAAATAAAAAAAATTGTGCAAAATAATATATATTATAGTTTAAATATGCAACAGGAAAATTGAAGAAAACAAAAAGTTTGAAGTTTGAAGAAAAAATTATAAGTTTATTGATCGCTATTCTGAACTACATCGTTGAAAATCTCTCCATTTGTTTATCCACTTCTAATACGGAGGCGATTGCAATATTTTTTGTAACACGATGTTCAAATACGTTTTCGTAAAATCTAACATGTATTATGTATGCATGTGCATATATTTACAGTACTTTCCGTAGTAGGAAAGATAATATATTAAATATAAAAATATGTAAATTTATAAATATCTATTTAACGATCAATCAAAATCATTGTGCATAGTTGATTTTTGAATATCTCTGTCTTCTTCACTGAAAATTGCCCTTCTTAAGTCCAGAATTTATTGGTTACAGTTAAATAAAAGTTAAGTAGTTACAGTTATACCTAAGTATGAACGAAAGTAAATTTATTTCAAAACTCATAAACTACTTATTTAAAAATACCTAAATAAATAAGATAATTTTATTCAAAATCTAGCGGCACACCAGCAATACTTCCAATCATATAATGTGTGGTTTTGGACTGATGCTTAGTTGGGCAATTAGATTGCACGTGACTTTTAAGCAATGTTTTCTTACAATACAAATTTAGGGGTAATATTACGTGAAAAGTGATTTAAAGTCTTGGGTAATGTTCGGGTGATGTGTGATGTTTCCAAGTCATATTACGTTTTCAGACGTAATGCATTACGTTACATTACACTTTGGCGTATTATTTTGCACATGTCTATTCTATAGTTTCGGAGAAAAAGTTATATGACATACAGATAGACGGGCGGACAGACGGACACAGGTCGTGATTGCAATAGGGTTTTGTATTTTAGTACAAAACCCTAAAAATTATCCACAGGCTTGCATGATTGAACTATTCCAAAAGGATATGAAAGTACTACTCTTCACATAGCCATTGCAGTTTCATCATCTGAAGAGCTACGAGTAGATTCAAGAAATTGACTGCAAAAGATTTCCCTCTGATATTCGTCGTACAAAATGTTGCAGTTTTATAAAATGGATATTGCTGGCGCCAATAACTCATAATTATGGACTGCGACAAGAGATGTTGACATGACCAATTCAGCTTTCCTCAGCACAATTAAATGCGACGCATACACGTTTAAGGAATTTCAGATTGAGGTCGTTTAGCCAAGATGACCATAAATAGGAATGGACGTCATTCAGCTTTCTTTTGTCACAGCATACTTACCTTTCTTCGGATTATTACATTTGAACACGCTCGCCGATAAGACACGCCATAATACCCATTACATCCCAATAATTCATTCGATCCCGCCAACAATGGGCCTGAATCAACATTTCTCATCAGATTAAGATTGAATGGTCCAGTTTTCTTCAATCTACAGTTATTAGTCCGATTATGGCTACCATAATCAATAGTTGACAGTTGTCTCCACCGCAGAGCACCCACTTGGGCGAATGTGTTACATTGTAGCGATTAGAGGGAGTCCAAGCAGGCGATGAGTTACTTGGATCAGACACTTCTAGAGCGCCGCCACCGCTAAATTGCAGTGCAAGTAACTTCTACTTGTACTCGTATCTGCGAGTCGCACCGCAAAATATCTACATATGGCACCTGCGGTTGGTGTACTTACATATGCACGATGTACTGGTAAATGCCAATAAATTAGCAAAAGACAAAAGCTACGAGCGTAGACTTCCAATGAGCCGGCTCATAACTGCGTCGATGCCGGCATATGGGTAATTTACGATGTTTGTTTTGCATTACAACCAACATTGGTCCAACAGTAAGCGAACAAGCGTAACTGAGATCATACCACTTGACCCCATTGTAGCTTCGCATAATTTTCATTTCAGAGGTCTTAAATCCGAGTCAGAATGGGAAAAATTACGTCAGTGATTTAATATAGAATTAGCTGCTGCTCTTGGCGTTGCTCCTGTTGAGGCTGCTGCTGCAGCGAAGAACGAAACGGAATCAGTGATTGGGCGTCAACTTTTATTATTGTTATTGGCCGCAAAGCTGTTTGCGATCGATGCCATATAGGGAACCATTGATGTGTAGGCGATTCACACTTCATTGATCTCTAGGCATTGGTTTCAATCTCGAGACACTAATGCGGAAAAATATTAGCTTTTATCTTCGTCATTGAGCAACAGTTAGTGCAGTTGTTCTAGGAATTAAAATCGACCATTCACGTAAATCGTTATTGACGAAGAACAAGAACTAGGACTTGGCATGGGCTTAGATTTCGAATTCTAATTTATAGCGTTTTTAAGGTGAAATAATGAGTAGGAAATTCAAAATATTTGTTTTGCAAAATATGCAACAAATGGTCTTGCTTTGGAAAGAATAGAGAGACGGGCAGTGCTTTTATTAGGATATGAAAGAATATATAATTACCAAATTTTTTTCGGACTTCGTAAATCAACTTTGTAAAAAGCTCCCAATTTCACACCCTGTTCTCTGTTTGTGCGCTTGTCCGTGCATCATGATAGGATTTCTTAGGAATGAAGCTTGAATCTTCGAACCTGACGGAAAGGTCAGAATTGATGGTCTAATCAAAGCGCGGCGCTTATCAAAATTTCCGAAGGGATTTTTAGGTAGAATCTCCCTTATACTGAAGTGATCCGTAAAAAAATACTTTCATCAAAGGTAGTCGAGTAAAAGATTCAGTTTATACATATGGAAGTACAGAGGTAGTTAAGAAAAATACGTGTCCCTCCTTAACGCAAGCATTGATTGGGTTTCTCTTTTGGATCCAATTAATCCCAACCTAGCTGTACAATCATTTTACGCTACGCTCTACAATATTATTACCCAGTTCACACCATCAACCCGTGCACCAAGTCATAAACGTCCAGCATGGTTCAATGCTGAAGTTGCTAAAGTATTACATGTAAAAGACAAAGCCCGAAAAATCTATCTTCGATCGGGCTCCAATATTGATCTTATAAGGTACAAACTTCTTCGAGCGGATGCCAAAAAAGCCATATCTTATGCTCTGCTTGCCTATTACAAATCCATTGAAACATCCTTCTCCTCCAATAACCCTAAACCTTTTTGGTCTTATGTTAAGTCCCTTAAATCTTCCAAGAATCTCCCTAATTCAGTATCTTTGCTTGATAAAACTGCCACTAATGATCAGGACATATGCGATCTCTTTGCCGTTTTTTTTTCATCCAATTTCAAATCCTCCTCTCCTAATTCCTCCAACTCTGGCAATCCACCCCATTTTGATTTCAGCTCTATCTCAACCAGCTCTTCTGAAGTGGAAGATATCATCAACTCGATGGATACAAGCGGATCTGTTGGACCTGATGGCCTTCCTAACTTCTTCATAAAATCGCTATGCTCTTCTCTTAGTTTTCCTCTTGCATTTATATTTAATTTGAGTCTCTCCACGGGCGTTTTCCCTGATACATGGAAACGTGCCAATATTTTTCCAATCCATAAATCCGGTGACCGTAGTTCCGTCTCCAATTATAGGCCAATATCTCTTCTCTCATCTTTTGGCAAGATTTTAGAGAGAATCGTCCAATCACGAATTTACGAGGCCTTCCATATTTATCTCTCTGCTAAGCAACATGGGTTCATAAAGGGCCGTTCAACAGTTACTAATCTGCTCGAGTTCTCCAACTTCGTAGCCCTTGCGTTAGACTCCAGGTGCCAGGTCGATGTGATTTACACTGATTTTGCCAAAGCGTTCGATAGCATTGACCACCAAACATTACTTAGCAAACTCAGTAGATACGGAATATCCGGTCACCTCCTTGCATGGATCAGTTCCTTTATCCTCAACCGTTCTTGCTCTGTAATTTGGAACGGTTTCTCCTCTGCCCCCTTTTCCCCAACTTCCGGCGTACCTCAGGGTTCTATCCTAAGCCCACTCCTATTCAACCTTTTCATCAATGACCTTCCCAGTAGTTTTACCTCTGAATTCCTCCTCTATGCCGATGATCTTAAGATCTTTAGAATTATTCGCTCGACGAATGACTGCCTGGCACTCCAAAATGACATCAGTTTATTAGACGAATGGTGTCAAGTCAATCGTCTTGCGCTTAACGTTCCTAAATGTTTCCATATGCGTTATTCCAATAAACATAATCCTCTTAGCTTCGACTATTCGATTGGTGGGTCTATACTTTCATCAGTTGATCACTTTAAGGATCTAGGTGTGATGTTTGATGTACAGCTCAAATTCGACCACCATATTGCACATATGACATCCAGGACAGCTCGAATCGCGGGCTTTGTTCTGCGTTGTTCACACATTTCTTTTAGCACCCAAACATGTGTCCGCCTATATATCTCACTCGTGCGATCTATTTTAGAATACGCATGTCAAATATGGTCTCCCCATCACACATACCTTTTGTACGCGGTTGAATCCGTACAGAGAAAATTTACTCGCTCGCTTTTTTATAAATTCAAACTAGCTTACCGTTCCTATCATGATCGTCTTATATACCTTGGCATCCCTTCCTTAGAGCTGAGGCGACAATACCTCGACCAATGTTTGCTCTTCAAGCTTATTCGGGGTTACTTATCATCAAATGTTCAAGATGCTATTTGCATACGTCCTCCATCTAACACTAGATCTACCCAGTTCTACTCCATTCCTTTTGCACGGACAGATATTTATTTCTATTCGCCATTGGTCCGACTCGTCCGCGACCATGAATACCTTCAGCTTGGTCCTCCTTTGGAATCGCTTGGAATTTTCAAGTCCAACCTACGGAGAATTCTTAACATGTAATTTTCAATTGCGTTTTCTTTTCATAATTATTGAATTGTTATTTTGATAAATGGTAATTTCTTACTTCATTTTCTGAATCTATTTTGTAATTGGAAATTTTTCTGTAAAATGGATATAATTAAAAAAATAAATAAAATAAAGCCTTGTTGACATTATGGGATTTGACTGGTATTGCATACTAACATACCAATCGCACAATGTAAACACCAATGCGAATGCTACTGGTACGTTTTTTCGCGCTGGTGCGACTAGCACGGAAAAGTTGACAGACGTTCTACTTTTCGCTAGTTGTCGTATACCAGTGATAACTAAAAAGAGGCGGCGAATAAAAAATGGCTGAAGATGGAACTATAAATTTTGTAGAAATGTGTAAAATCGCGGAAAGGAGCACAAAAAGAAGCATCTACGTGATAGTACCTTGTAAGGAATTTCGAAACATTTCAACATGACGGTAGAAAACGTCAAAAAGAAAATTAAATCGATTCAAAACACGTATTTTCCCGAAAAAAAGAAAGTTAAACAATCAATTAAACCGGGAGTAGGGACAGAGGATTTGTATTCTACACGACTTAAGTGTTACAATAGTGCGGACTCGTTTCTTTCTTTATGTGAATCACGAAAAACATATACCAGCATTGAAATGGTAAGTATTTAGGTATATTGTGATTAATTTTTGACTTATGAGAGTCGAAGATACTTAAACGTATCCCTTCCGAAATTCAGGTTGACAAAAATAATGAGGAAAACAACAATACGGAAATCTATAAGGAAAAACCATTTGATAAAGATTACCTTCACGGTGAAGAAGCAGGAGAAATATTGCAGGCACCTGCATCAAAGTGACCAAAAAAAAATGCGCACAATCAATCGCTATGGGAAAATCGGAAGATACATATATAGATTTCGATCCAAGTTTATGAGTTCCACCATTTTGCTATGAATATAGCGAAAGAACTATGAGGGCTTCCGATTGGAATAGCTTTAAAATGTCTGCAACAAATTACCAATTTGCTATTGGCAGAGTGGATCCCTTTCGAACGTGAAAACGATAGCGAAAGTCATTCTTCTATAAATTAATCTTCTGTGTATACACTATGTTCATCGGCACAATGTTCTCCTCACAACTCAGGCTCATTGCTACCTAGCAGTGAGTACCCAGGAAGGAATCACTATTCAACTCATCAGATTCTGCCAATTTTTTTGAACGCACCTACGATACGAGTCTGCCAGATAACTTCTCCTTATCAAAGCGAAATATTATAACATGCAGAAAACATTTTACTAATCAAACGCCCCTGCTAGTCGACATCCCCATTTGCTATGAAGTATTTACTATAGATTTCTACTCGTAGTGCTGCTTCTCTTGAAAAATTATTACTCAAAAGTGGCCTAAGTCCGCAATTAATTTCTTCTTGCCTCCAAGTTCCGCGTGTTACAATTCCAGTTTCTGGATCATCTTGACCTACACTTCCTGGTGACATATAAGTCGAGCAATCAGTGGTTTGTTGGCAATAATGTAATGTCTGCATATATTAAAAAGATTCGAAGTCTTAGAGACAATATGCCAAAGGCATTCTCTACAATTCTGCAAGCTTTCGAAAGGCGATAATTGAAATTGCCGCAACAAGAATATGGCTTCATTAAGTATTTACTTAACGGAAAAGCATAATCTCTTACAAAAACTCCCTCCATTTTCTACACAGGCCTTTAAGTTTGATTCTCTGTAAATCTAAGCGTCAAAGTGAAAAAGGCTTTATTCAATATTAATTGGTATAAATTTTAAAAGAATGTAGAGCTGATACTGGCCCAAGTGGGTCTCTATTGTCAATTAAAAAGAATAAATTAAAAAAACACTCAAAAATTCAATTTAATTAAAATTATTTCATATCTTATGATTCAATTGGAAAAAAGCAAACAAAAAACGACCAACAATATTAAAAATTATTAATAATTTCAACACAATAGGGTACCTTTATCCTATATCTTTCATGTTATAACCTAATTCTAATCAAATTTAATCAAAAAATGCTTTCAAAATATTCCTAACATAAACGTTAAACCTTATATCTAAACCTAATATGATAAACATAACAAATACCTATCCTAAATATTGAAATCTATTCCTAATTTTGACACAAACAAATAACAATAATATACCTGTATGCAGCAATAATGAGCTGAAACTTAAAACTATGCAACGGAAAACACAAAACAAAACAATAAACACGAATAATTTAGACATTGTCATTCAGCCACCAATACCTAGATTGCTCCGTCCCAGCTCGACCAGCCTCAAAATATGTACCAAATGAGTATCTCCATTGAAATTGTTGGTCTTGTGAACTCAAATTCGGAGGATATTTCATCATCTTATCGGTGGCCCGTTTATATATGTGATATATAATCGGAACACCGTCAGAATCAAAAACATATCGATTCATGTCCAATTACACGGACGCTTCGGGAGGAACGAAGCCAGTAGTGAGACAAATCTCAATATACCCGTCAGTAGGGTGGACCGGCTGTGAAATCCAAGGGTTTTCACTCACAGTCACTGATCTTGCGATATGTTTTCAAAGAAGTCTCAATATGAAGATATCGACTCTTGTCACTTTAGCAGCTTGATAAATTCTTCTATTCGATGTATAATGCTTCCAATCCGTCTCAGGCTTTCTGTACAAGCCAGTACATCCACGAAGACATTTCCTTTCGAAAACTCTTAATTTTTCCATAGTACTAGCACTCTGGTTGTACCAGATCTGACAACCATATGTCAAAATTGGTCTAACTAGGGTCTTATAACAGACGATTTTGACCTTTTGATCAATGTATCTGGAATAAAAGAGTCTTCGGAGGGCCATGACGACTTTTTGTGCCTTACTGAGCATGATTTTGACATGTTCAGTATTGTACAGATACTGATCGAGATGAATACCGAGGTATCGAACACAGGATTTATGTGTAACCCATTCTGAACTACCCTCGCCAGCCATGATTTGGAAATCTTTCTAATTACGTTTCAGGTCTCGACTGACCCCCTGCAGCGTTGTCCGAAAAAAAATCGTTTCGCACTTCTGCGCATTGATTTTCATTCGCCAATTGTCTGTGTACAGCTGTACATCATTGAAAATGTTTTGGAGATTGCTCTGAACTATTGTATCTTTTTGATCTGCCGTATAGATGATCATATCATCAGCAAACGATACCAATGATCGCGTAGGCAAGAATTTAAAATCAAAGCTGGACAATAGCTTGCGAATGAATATTGAGAAGAGCCCTGCTGTAGACCATTCAAGACCTTGAATTCGCGTATTGTTGTCAGATTTCCGTCAGTTACAACAAATGATTTCCCGTATATTATATTGCACATCGTGGTGACAAAGTATCTGGGGAACCTGTCCTGAAGGTGTTTAAAAACTAGTCCATCTAACCACACCGTATCGAAGGCTTTCTCCATATCAATGAGACATGCTCCAACGCATTCTCTATCATTTAGTTCCCAACAGATGTCTGAGGTTACTTTCGTTATTGCATGTGTGGTCGAATGCCTGGCACAAAAACCTGGCACAAAAACCAAATTGGCAATCCTTCATCATCTGATATTCCTTAATGTGGGCGTTTAATGTTCTGTTGAGTATCACTTCAAACACCTTGCTTATGTTAGACAGCAAGCTGATTGGGCGATAACTTTTAGGGTATGAAGATTCTTTTCCTTTCTTCAAGAGCGGAAATACCTTAGCCGATAATATCGTTGACGCGTATGAGAAGAAGGCTTTTCAATATTTTCAATTTCGCGATGGTTGGTGTTTCATATCATTCCATATCGTTTCGCTGTTTAATCTTGGGAACTATTTATCCAATCGTTTTCAACGTCAGCTCCTCCAAACTCGACAAATAGAAATCTATTTCATCGTTAGTTATATTCCTGTCATTAGGAACCATTGAGCAAGCGTTCCCATCATCAGAAGGAGGACATTGCTTCTGGTACTCTCAATTAAACTTCTGGTACTCTCGATTAAACTATGCGTTATGGTTGCTATCGTAAGGAATGACCTGCAGTTTATTAAAGCTGAATTCAAGTTTTGCATCAGCAATGCAGAGTCCCAAACATGAATTTTATCCTAGGGTATGTTGGAAGCTCCAAACTATTTAAATATTACCTATATTCAATTTGGCTCTCTGTTATGCACGATTTCAGGAGTTGGGATTATTGTTGGCATTCAGCCATGATGTATGCTTGGCATTCATGTCACCGGCAAGAATATGATAATTATGTAGCCTGTTTAATTCGAGTATTTCAAACAAGAAATTGAGCTAGCTATCCTTTCTGACGATTTGAAAATCCTTAAATGTCATGGAGTGCCATGAATTGAAGTGGCTTTTGCTTAGCAATAAGGGGATAGTCTCATTGACGTAAAGTAGTAATGGAGTTGACCTTGATCGAGATGAGAAGAAAGTTATCCATGGAAATGTAACTAGATAAGAAACTATTTGAAACATGTTGGCCTAAACGTTGAAAAACGAAATTGGTTTTTTGATCATCTTATTCATTCTTCCGAAACAGATTCAAGCTGTACGTAAATTTTGGGAAGCAGGTCATTTTTGCCAGTAACATTACTTACATTGTTGTCTGCTGGTCGTCTAGCAGCAAGTGCATATGATACTTCGGGCATGACAAAGTTGAAAGGTAATACAATGCGGTGTACTTGGGTTTGTTTAAGGGAAAATTTGGCCTTTAAATCTTGATAAGGTGCGGGATGACCACATATACCGCAGTTAATACAGTATAATTTTTCTGTTGGTTCCATCTGAGCCAATTTGCATTCACCAGGTGCATGAATATCTTAACGTTTTACGCACCGGTAGGAGATGGTACAATTGGCAGCCGAATGACCAAATCTTTGGCACCTTTAGCACTGGTTGACCTCAGTTTTTTGAAGACGCTCCCACCTCACAAGTCTAAAGTTCAAGTACCTTCCCTGTTGGAGGGCACTTGGACTGCTATCGTTCGAAATTTGTACCAAAGAAAGTGATAACATTTTTCCTTCAATAATTCATCTCCTTGTAGTAAAATCTTTCATAATAATGAATTTGACAGCTGGTGCTGCTTCCTGTAGCATTTCAAGGAAATCAACTTTATTCTCCCCCCTGTCGAGGCCCTTCAAAAGTAAGGTCTGGTTTTTCTCTGCCTTTGACGCGCATGTAAGCTGGGGAGCTTTCATACTATTTAGAGCATCTTTCACTAGCTTGAAATCAGCCAGTGTTTTTGTTTTAATGGTGAGTTTAACAGCGGTCACTCTCTTAAATTTATAATTATCGATCATATGTTCGCCTGCCAATAGCCGAACCATATCCCCATTGATCAGAGGAAATTTCACAGTTGTATTATTGTTTTTAATAGGATAGGCTTCTTCCCTGCTCCTTATTTTTTTTATTTTATGTATTCATTAAAATTATCACTAGAATCATTAATATTACCTATGTTTTCTTGGCACTCCATCTCGATGGACATCGACATTCATTGCAGGAAGTACCGCATAGTAATTTGCGCTGTCGTTAGCTCCTCCTGCACTTAGTATGATATCAGCATCATAGATTGTTGTCTTATTTGTATTTTGTATTGTTGATTTATTTGTTTGTTGAGCATTTCGCGTAGCTACTTATTTGCGCTCATCTTATTTGTTGTGGCTTCTTGTTTTCCGGATGCACTTTGTGGTTTAATCCCTTCAGTTTGGTTGACGTTTAGAACCCCGCCCAAATTCCGCAATGAAAGTAAGTAAAAAATTTTAAGATTTTCTGGAGAAAAATAAGAAAACACGAAGAATAGTTTGACTGGTCATATGGGGTAAATCTTCTTCTTCTTAGCACTACAGCCCCTCTTGGGCCTTCGCTTCCTACGAACAGCGCCTCCAACTGTCTATGGCCATTGACCGCGTCCTCCAATTTCGAAATCCGAGCAGCGATGAACTGTCTTCGTCGACCGAGTCAGACCAGCGTTTCCTCGGTTTTCCCACTGGTCTCCGGCCTTTAGTTCTCCCAACGAATACCTTTTTGGGTATCCATTGTTCGTCCATACGATTTATGTGGCCAGCCCATTGCAGCTTCCACAGTCTCGGGGTCGCACATTGGGTTTAATGGTTCCCCAATAATGGGACATTAAATGCCGAGAAATGCTAATAACTGTAAACACATCTACAGCTTTGCTACTAAATCCTACCTACACTTCCTTTGTGGGGACGTAAGAGGGTTAAAGGCGAATCTACCGCGCCTGATAATGGAATCGACGTAATAACCATACCGCCGGAATGGAGGCTGGGCGACGGGCTAGCTCTCCGTCCTTGGAAAATCTTGAAATGTTTCCAAACATGCAGATGGGTCTCGGAATGGATTGGAATCCTGACAACGATCTCGCAAACGAAAAAGAAACTATGGCAAATACTGGCAATTCATGGAACCAACTGCACTGGTAATGATATTCAAAACATGAGATCGCACACTATATTCAAAAGTAGGAAGCCTACTGGAAAACGAGAATTCAGAGTGTTCAAACCGCACGTTATTCATTTCGAGGCAATAAACGAACGGTTGTGTGAAATCCGTATAAAAGAGAAATTCGTCAAAATTTGGCTGATTAATGTTCCCTATGGAAGAAAAGGACGAAGAAACGAAAGAAATCTTTTACAATCACCTGGAAAGACTGTTCGATTCAT
Source organism: Odontomyia ornata (assembly GCA_963969285.1). Taxonomy (NCBI): domain Eukaryota; kingdom Metazoa; phylum Arthropoda; class Insecta; order Diptera; family Stratiomyidae; genus Odontomyia; species Odontomyia ornata. The sequence continues at coordinate 387,220,492 of OZ017739.1, forward strand.
TGCCTACAAATAAAACAAAAATAATTCTGGGTGATTTCAACGCTGAAGTGGTCAATGAGATATCTCATCGGGGAACGACTGGAGGATATAGCCTCCACGATGAAATAAGTGACAACGGCCAGCACCTGATTGACTTTGCATATAGCAAAATTCTAGTCATACGTTCAACTTGCTTCCCACATCGAAGCATTCATAAAATGACGTGGGTATCACCGGATGGCAACACACAAAACCCGAGCGATCATGTTCTGATCCAACAACGCTGGGCCTCGAGCATACTTGACGTCCGTAGATACCGTGGAGCCAATTGTAACTCAGATCATTACTTGATCAAATTAACCTATCCATGTCGTATGTCAAAAGCATATTCAGCGAAGACCAGCCCGCTGCAAAAATTTGTCATTGAAAGGCTCCAAATGGTGTCTGAGGCCCAAAATTTTACGGCGACCCTCGAAAATCAGCTGGCTCCATCTTATCAGATGCATCTTTAAAGACGGGCAACGAGATCTGGATGGAAGTGGAAGACGATCGTACATCAATCCCGGCGCGAGAGGTATGATTCGATGATGAGTTCTAGAATGCGTTAGAGAAAAAGAATCACTCTTACAAGAATACGTAGGTAGGAAAACCAAGCCGAAGAAAAAAAAATTGGAGGCGCTATTTGCAGGAAGCGCAGGCCCGGGAGGGGCTGTATTGCTGAGAAGAAGAAGAACAATTACTAAAACATCATCTTTCTTTCGAGGAAAACCTTTTCTGCTGCTTACAACGATCCAATCAACCAGAGTTTTCTCCTCAATGTCTGTTAAAATGGTTGATGGTCCTGGCCTAGATTTCCCCAACTTTGAACTTTACAAAACTGCAGCGTAGCTCTTGGAACTCCGAACTTCCTTGCAGCAGTTTTCTTTAACATTGCATTCTGAACAGCCTGTATAGCTTGGACTAAGTCGTCTTTGCTGTACTTTTTGGTATAAATGCCTTTGCTCCCGACCTTTGGCATCGTTAAAATTTATATCTACGACAGCCAAATAAGAAATCCGCGTGTCACAAACAAACAACATTTTAAAATTTGATGTTAAATTTATCATTATGCAAGGAAATTGAATGATTGGCACAACTGATTGACACCACTCCTCCATATTGTAATGAATGACCCTCATCTTTTTTACAACCATTGGCCTCCAAGAGTGCAGTGATTGGCAGTGTTAAAAATTAATATTCGATGCTCATTTAGTGCGTTCAAGTCGTATCTTTGCTTTGTTTTGCAAATGTCCCTTTGTAGTAGTCGAGCAGTCACACAAGTAAACTGCTCGAAAACCTTCCTAACTCCTATCCGAAATTTTAATGGCAGATTCAGAAAAATATTTAATTACTTCCATTCATAATCATAATTTATAAAATAGTTTTCTTTCTTATTATTATTATTAAATGTAATTTTATATCAATTTTCCTTTATATTAATCTTTTGATTATATTCTTCATGAGATTTAACTTTCATTACAATTTAGAATCTTTTTCGTTTTTCTTTACTTCAGTTAACTTTTCTTTAAAAAATGTTAAATCTGACAATTAAAATTTTGAAGAGGGGAACAATGATTTAGTGTACCCCAACGGTGTACTACATTACCGAAGGCAATCGCACGCGGCTGAGTGAGCAGCTGATGCAATTTACTGTATACACGGGATGAGAGAGAAGAAATAAAAGTTTTAGGACGGATCGTGGAGTTTGACTTGGACCGTACCACGGGGAAGACGCACAAAACAACTGCTATATTTACTTGGCCGCGTTGTAAAGTCGGGAATACGAGTGAAATGAAATCAAATTGGATTCTAAAAAACGTACTTGGGAGTCATACAAATTGATTTTTTTACTGCTTGTAATGCTCAAGAGTACCATTTGAAAGTGAAAATTTGCGGCTTCATTTGTCTTCCGTCTCGCATATAGGATCTCGCTACCCCAATTGTGGAATCAATTCGAAGTTGAATTTGTGGTTGCCTCCGAATTCCTTGTGATAAAGTTGTAGATTACTTGATAGAATTTCGAGCAGTTCAGTGATGGTGTCCCTTGGAAGATTCAGAATTTTCCCCAAAATACCTACCTATTAACATGACTTCAACAAAATGTGTTCCTTTCTTCCATTGAAATTTCAAGAAAAATAATCATAAAATGCATTCATGTAAATTTAGTGTAGAATGCATTCGTTATATTAAAATTGTTTTCTTCACTCGAGCTGTATTCTTAAGCGCATGCTTTCCTGCGAAAGCCCTCCCGATGAGCATTTCATCAATTTAATTATGATGTATTGTCATAATTAGAATGCCATCACCAGTTGTTCCCGTTACACGTAGAATCAATTACTGTTGGAAGGACACGATAAACGATTTCTGCTGAAACGATTTAGTTCGTTCATGAAACAGCAGCAAGAATGTCACAAGAAAATGGCGCAATAAGAACGGGATCGTGAGGCAAAAAGCGCTAGAAATCGAAATCGAACAGCGGATGAAAAAAAAAAGACATTAGCAGGCTGAGATGTAATCAGAGAGTTACATAACATCCAGATGTGTTCAATTTGTGAATGCTTTTAATTTAACTCAGCTGTCAAAAATACAATTTGCCTACATTTTAGTTGACAATTTTCTATTATCAATGATGTGATCTGCCTAGACTGAAACAGATTTCAGTGAGAAGAAATTAACAAAAAATATATTACCTACAATTACTGGAGCAAGTTAAAACCGCAGTAAATACTTCATGAACATAAAAAAGTAGTCAAATAATAATTTCGATACCGGCGACTGAAAGAAAACGCAATCAAAGGTTCAAAGGCGTGCCAAAAAATCAGCGCTGAGGACAGCGGATATGGGAGAAATAGGAGCGGCTTGTCAATACTTTGCGACTTACCTTAAAGAGTTTGGTTTCGAGTCGTTTAGTATTGTGCACGCAGTCTTCTCAGCTTGCGTGACGAAAGAGACAAGAAAGCGTAAGGTATCCAGTTTTCTATTTAATGATTAGGTTTATCATGTTGTAATCCGATACCTTAACTCACTACACAGTTTGCCACGTTTGCATTGCTTTCCCACCAAAATATATAAAAATCTTCTCAAACATTTGAAACTCGGTAAAGCATCTCCAAGTGTAAAAATCAGCTCACTAATATAGTCAAAGTGTAATAACTTCTTTGTGAACCTCCACAATCTCATTTACTCTTCCACTAAGGGGTAACCTTTCATAAATTGTATCACTGGATAAATAATTATATTCTGGCAACGTGACTGAAATTATAAATAGATTGATATGTATACATATATGTGAGGGAAAAAGAAACAATTTTATTTGATGCGATAAATTTTATTGATGCTAATGAGACTTAGCATAAATCTGAATTATATTCTATAACAAACGTTTGTTATATAATGACAAGTCCAAATCTTGGCTTTGTTTTATATAAGCTATTTTGATTGCGATCTATGTTTTATTTTTGAATATAAAAACTTATTGCGATTATATTGAGATAAACATGTTAAATATATATTATATGACATATCTTTAAGGAGGAAAAGATATGAATATGATGAAAAAATATACAAAATTGTCAAGCTCATTTTTGAAAATAATTTATTTATTTATTTAATAATATCGCATGTGAATTGTAAATAAATTTAAGCAACCCCTACACACACAAACCATGATATAGAACATGTTAAAGTAATTTGCATTTATTCATCATTTTATACTAAATTTTCAAGTATTCGAAGTTTAAAGAATGAATTAAATGACTTGTTAAACTCTATACCCTTCGGTCTTTCCATATCGATTTACCTGACCGGGTATAGGACCCGCATCAATGGCAGGCTTCTCCACTAGCATCGGCAAGCCATCGGGCGCGCTCCTCCATTTCTTTGTTTAAGAGGGGCTCTTGCCGAGTAGGTGGCCTTCCGCTCGCGTACTCTTTTATGATATAGGGTTATGTGATTTCATTGCATAACGCTAGAGTATAAATCGGTTACGTTAGTGTTTCTCATTTGAGGGAAAGAGTCATACAAAGTACTGTTGTATGAATTTTTCACTCAAATGGGAAATACATGGCCACGTCTGCGTTTAGATCTTGATCCGGTTGGGAGGGTGCGAGGGCGCGCCGCTTCTATCTGGGTGCCCCACTCTTATTTGTGGACCATAAGAATCGTCGGTAACGACGAAGTCCTCTTAAGTCCGTCTGTCTTCCCCAGGTCCAGTCTGTCCTTTGAGTCAGCAATTTCCTTTGACCCTTAGATGGTTACCTCCTTTTCGATTTCGGTTGACACTTCTTTGAACCCAGAATTCGTGGACGCGAAATTCTTTTGTAGTGGGTCCTTGTGCTGGGGAAAAGAACCCGCCCCACGACACCGCAACGCTAGCCTGCCAGCGCATTCACGCGTCCCCAGGCAAGGCTAATCTCGGCGGATCTCAACATCCTCTTCCGCCAAGGCAGCAGACCATTGCTGCAGTCCTTAACGGACATTTTTTTTACCTACTTCACTACACCTTCTGAATGACCCGTATCTGGCATGAAAGGATTGGAACATAACTTTAGTGATTGGCATAGACGCCAACTAAAGGCGGTACTACTTAAATGTTTGGGCCAGTTGTTAGCACTCAAAACTATGACGTTTGCCTAGCGGTAAATGACAAAAGTGTAACTTAAGAACGCTTTTAAATTCACTATTAATCATTTATAACACTCACTGCACACGTATATAATCTATAGTTAATATTATAAAGAGCAACAATCATAGCTGCTGCTAACCAAAACCTTAGTGAAACAGGGAAAACGTGAGACTCTGGAGCGCGGGATGCTTTGATTTCACTTCATTTATCCTTTCCATACACCCGATTGTGCACATTTTAGCTATGTTTTGAATTTTGAGTGGAAAAATCTACGAAACGCTCGGAAATAATTTTTTGTACGGGTAACTCTTAATTTCGAATGAAAAGCGAAACATGCTGATAATCAGTGGGACGTCAGGATTAGTATAGTTTACCCAAAATGGTTTTTGTTTCTTTTATTATTAATTTAGTTTTTGTATTTTCAAGAGTGATATTTTATGACATTTTACATAGCTGTATGTACTTATAACTAAGCTTTCAAAAATTTGATTCGTATTTAAAACCCAAAAATCAATCATATGTATTATGAATAAAAATACTTTTTTTTAAACTCACGCTATAGAATTTTTCTTTCATTTATTACAAAAAAAAATTAGTAAGTCTAAAAAGTATTGAGCCTTTTTTGTCATTTTTCGATTTAGTATTTCTTTCATTTAAAATAGATTTTATTTGAGCACATATTGTCTATTGTTATTTATGAACTTTTGCCATTTTTTGGGTAGAGCCATTATTCCATCTGTGTAGAATTTCTGCGGTTTATCGGCGAAAAGCTTGGCCAAGTGATTTTCACAGTCCCTTTTTGAAGTGAATTTGTTTTCATTCAGGAAGTTTTGCAGAGACCGAAACAAATGGTAGTCTGATGGTCCAAGGTGTAGATGGAAATTCGTATTCCACTACACAGATAAAATTTCCATATCGGAAAATGAAACTCAATACGAGTATACGACTTTACTGTTTTACACTGTTTCATTAACTCAAATAAACGATGAAATTCATTTAACTTCTCAGTTTAAGTAAATAAAGTATAATGTTTGACATTAGTAATCATCAGTAATTATGAACGCTTATCAGTAATTATGAACGCTCTATTTGACATAGTTTTATGAACTAAAAAATATTTTATTTTTTCTTACTTGACAATTCATCTACGCCTACTATTTCTTTTTGTGTGGGTTTTGTGAAAGTGTGGAATTTAATTTATAAGTAGTGTAGAATACGCTACACAAGGTCTGGACTATATGGTGGATGCATCAAAACTTCCCAGCCAAGCTCTGTCAATTTTTGCCGGGTCATCAAAGATGGATGTGGTCTGGCATTGTCACGATGGAAGACATCGCCCTTTCTATTTATCAATTCTGGCCAGTTTTTTGAATTGCTTGTTGCAATCTGGTTAATTGCTGACAGTACAGAGCCGAATTGAGTGTTTGGCCAGATTCTAGCACCTCATGATAAACAATTCTCTTTAAATCCCACCATACACACAGCATAACCTTATTTGGTGTCAATCCTGGCTTAAAAGTCTTTTGTGATGATTCTCCTTTGATCACCATGATCTTTTTCGAACGATATTCTCGTATCTTACCCATTTTTCATCGGCTCAATTTCGTTGCGTTTTATTAGCATTTCGCAAATGGAAATTCGGTAGATCAAATTTTTAGGGTTTTGTAAAATAATTTTACAAAAACCTACTAGTTTCGCGACCAGTCTGTCCGTCTGTCCGTCCGTCCGTCCGTCCGTGTGTCACAGCAGTTTTTCTCGGAAACTACTTAAGCTAGAAACATCAAATTTTGTGTGTAGGTGTAAAGTGGTGATCTCTATAAAGTTCAACTACAAAAAAATTTTATAAGGTATTTAAGGGGGGTCTCCCCATATAGGAGAGTGACCCCCCCGAAAAAAAAATTTCATTGAAGGTAGCCGATATGTGTATCAAATGAAAGGACTTGATGAGAACTTTTCAAAAAAGGTCTTAGTTTGGCAAAATTTGCTTCGAGGGGCGCACAGGGAGGGAAAATACACGAAAAATTAGTGTCCCCCCCCCCTCGCGATTGGACACCTGTGATCCGAAAAATCTGAAAAAAATCATGAATGTAACCCTTGGTGAGTACAACAACAACAAATACGTGAGAAGTCGCGATTCACTCAACTTTGTTAGTAATAGTATGATTATATCGATTTTATGTTTTCTTGAATAAAATCTTAACGGTACCCTTAAATTCAATGAAATTCAGTACGTAGATGTCTATTTATAAGATTATTAATGAAGTTATAGCGGTTTGAATTTTCCTGTATTACTATGGAACAATTTGCGCTGCATTTATTACTATGGCAACATATGGCTATGGAACAACATGCGCTTTTTACCGACTCAGACACTACAGTTTTGCTAGGATTTGCATGAAAATTTCAGGAATGATAGGTGTCATAAATATCTTTGAGAAAAGGTTCAGCTAGTGGTATTAGTAATCGTAAAACAAAATAGTGGCTGTTTTAAATGCGAGGATTGAATAATTTTGAGTTATTTTTTCCCAACTTCAACGTTTAAGGTGCATGCTTTGAACACTTGATTTAATTTAATGAATGACTGAAGTTGAGTACCCACAATTAATGCTCATAAGTGAAACAACTCAAGGAGGTGGGAGAGAGCTCCTAGCAAAAGGGTTTTGTAACCATTCTAGGATTCGAAAAAATTGGCTATTAATCGATGATAACAGTACAGGAGAGTGGCCCCTGAAAAAAAAATCATCAAACGTAGCCGATATGAGTATGAAATAAAAGTTTTCATGGGAGCTTTTCAAAACAGTTGTTAAACTGTCAGGTTTTGCTTCAGTGGGGGCGCAGGGGGGAAATACATGAAAAATGTGTTTCCTCCGTCGCGGATGGACATCTGAAATAATTATCAAGGGAGATATTTATCAGTATAACAATACCAAAAACCTCAGAAGTCGAAATTCGTTCAACTTTGTTAATAATAGTATGATCTTCGTATTTCATAATTTCTCCAATAAAATCATCTTTGATATGTTTCTTGATTTTATTCGATCTGGTGACTGCATTTTGTAAATTGAATACAAAACCTTTCTGACATGAGCGTAGGTCTGTTTACCCAACTTGTTTTATGTTAATTCATGCGGCACCCAAACGTCGAGCTTCTTTGTGTATCCAGCCCTACGCAAATGGTTCAAAACTGTTTGGTGATGGATATTCAGTTCCTTAACAATGTCATGGCTCCTTATGTGTCGGTCTTCTTTAATTTTTTGTAAGATTTTATCGACTTTTTCAGTGATTGGTCGACCTGAGCGAGGTGCATCTTTGACATCAAAATTTCCAGAACGAAAGCAAGCGAACCATCTTTTGGCTGTGGCTTTGACAAAATATCTTGACCGTAGACATCACAAATTTTTTCACGAGCCTGCGATGCATTCTCACCTTGATCGTAGTGATATTGTAAAATATAACGAGTTTTTTCAGAAATTTCACTCATTTTTAAATGAATACAACTTTTGACACGAATGACGAAATACAAAACTGTCCACATGAAAATTGTAGACAGGAATGTCACCTTCCAAACGCATATCAGTTTGACTCAATCTGATTAGTGTTGCCCGATATATGACAACGAACACCATCTAGTGACAAAAAAAGCTCAATACTTTTAAGACTATCCAATATGTGTACTAGCACTCCTCTAAAAGCAACATTTCCAGCTTAGATAATGAAGATCGCCCTCCACTACGGAAATACATTCTTAGGTGCTTGTTTGGAACGTGACTAGGACCCACTCGAAAAAAGTTTCTGGCAATGGCACTGGCTGGCTTAGGATTAAAATATCTAAGAGAAAATTCCCGAAATAAAGAAACAGTGAACAAAGGCGGGTAAGTGTTCCTACTTTCAGGGAAACGTTTCTCGTTCGGCCATTCAAGGGGCGGTAGTAATGCAACCGGGCGAACGAGTGGTGCTACGGCCCTTTCCAACTAGGCTAACCGGGTACCGAAAGTCCCACCTGGAGGCTCTCGATATTGATATTGTTCTGTCTTCTGTTTCAAATTACATTGCGTTCTGGAAGAAAATGTTTGAAGTGACCAATTTAAAAAATATCTGAATTTAATATTCCCATATATATATACATATATATATATATATATATATTGTTACATGTACAAATAATTACATGTACAAATAATTCTGCGAGCTACTGTCGCAATTGTTTTCATCATCATTAAGAACGTCAACAAATGAATTTACTCGAACCCACGAGAACCCAACAAGCATGATCAACATCTGCAAGTGACGTCACTCCATTCATTAATTTGCTCGAACCTACCAGGTACCTCTCGGTAGAACATTCGCCAATGTACGAGAAATGGGTGAATAGGTAGAGACCCTATATAAAGGCGAGCTGAATGAATGGGGGGATCATCATTCATTCGACCGCGATAAGAACTGCGATAGTGTGTTTCGTAATAGTGAAGTAATTTAGAAGACAATTGCGATAGTAAATTTATGGACAAGTGTTAGATTTTTTTTAATAGTGACAATTAAAATTAGTGAAAGTGTTAACTGATTATTGTGCATTTTATTTAATTAAATAAACTCTTTTAACTTAAATTAAAAGACATTGCGTTTTCACTTTCCCGGAACGATAAAATTATAGGCCGCGAACCAATAACACGCGACAATGGTGTCAAGAAGTGAGAAAGAAAAATTTTGAAAGTGAAAATTTGAACATTTTTATAGTGCTCAATAGTAAAATTTAAAGAAACATTAAAAATGCCACGAAGCTTAAACTTAAAAATTGATGAATTGACCATGTCGGAGCTTAAGGAAGAGTTGGAACAGCGAAACCTGGCTACGCAAGGTACAAAGGCCAAACTGATTGCTCGCTTGCGTGACGCGATTGAGTCGGAAGGCGTGAATCTGGATTCGGGTGAGCTCTCAGATGCGGAAAAAGGCGCAGAAGGTGGAGAAGTAGAAACACCAAAACCAAAGGAGCCAGAAAATGCGCTAATGCAAATGTTAATGCTGATGTCATCGAGTCTGACTGCGAAGCTGGATGAACAATCAGCGCAGCTAAATGAACAATCAGCGCAGCTAAATGAACAGACATCCAGTTAGCTGTGAAGCTAAATGAACTCAGCGAAGCTAGACCAACAAGCGTTCGAAATCAAGGCAGACATCGCACAGAAGCTGGAAAAACAGTCAACCGAAATGAAAGTGGAGCTCAGTAGTCTCAACAGCCAAATTAAATGCGTCGAGGAGAAGGTCTACCAGGTCGAGGAGAGAATCAACCTTGAGATCAGCCAGGTCAACCATGAGATGGAAAAAGTGAAAAAGGACTTGGAAGCAGCGAAGGCAGTAGTAACCGTCTCACCAGCCCCAATTATAACCGCAGCGCAAAGCTCATCTAGAAATGTGCAAGCACCAATATTCGATGGGCAAACGGTCTGGACTATTTACAAAACCCAGTTCGAAGTAGCCGCTCGCATAAATCACTGGAATGCGCAGGAACGAGCAACTGCATTGATTCTGGCTCTAAGAGGCCCAGCTGCCGAGCTGTTGCAGACGATCCCCGTTGAATTGCACTCAAACCCGAATGCTATAATGAATGCGCTCGACATGCGTTATGGAGACGATCATCTAAAGCAGATTTATCGGTCACAGCTAAGGCATCGAATGCAGAAGTCTGATGAAACCCTGCAGCAGCTAGCCCAAGACATTGAGCGACTGGCACTTTTGGCTTATCCAGCCTACGACCCAGAACATCGAGATGATGCAGCGACAGAAGCATTCATCAGCGCACTAAAGGACCCGGAATTGCAACAAGCCGTGCGTTTAGCTCAAAAGCAAACGGTTAAGGACGCATTGGCTTATAGTCTGAACTTTGAGGCAGCGAAAAATGTGACTCGTACCACTGCCCGGGTGCGTGAGGTAGTGACAGACGAGTGCAGGTGTGAGCGCGTGGAAATTGAGCGAGACCCGCATGTAAATGGTGCGCCTAGATGCTGGAATTGCGGAGAGAAGGGGGACCTGCAAAGAGACTGCAAGAAGCAAAGAAAACCGAGCTATTGTCCAGGGTGTGCAGCTAGGAGGAGATCCAGACCGAGTCAGGAGCCCAGAATGGAAGCCCTTCAAACAGAGGGGTCGGGAAACATGTAAGAGCCAACTTCGTGGGGCAGAGGTTGGCTAGGAGGATCGACGTCCCCAGTACCACCATCACCGTGTCAAGACTACATCGTGGAGAAGCGGATTTTTGCCTTCCGGGTCAAGTTAACGGAGAAAACTGCACCATAACAATCGACACTGGTGCAACCCGATCGATTATCCGACGAGACCTAGTTAGACAGCAACAACTTCACAAGGGCAGAATTTTCTCACTACGGACAGCTACGGGAGAAACTGCACCTGTTCATGGAGAGGTCAACCTCCGGATACAGTTGGGAGACCTTGTGTTCCGACACAATTTTCTAGTTGCGAATATTATGGATGACTGCATTCTCGGAATGGATTTTCTGCGACCACATGGAATCACGTTGGACTTGGGCAAACGTGTATTGAAATGGCAGAATGTCGAAGTACTGATGGAGGATCCCAGCGTCCAAATTCCCAAGATGAATGTAGTGGTATGTACTGACACTGATGTACCAAATTCTTCCGAAAGCATTGTATGGGCCAAGCTTGATGGTGATTCTGGAGACCACCGATCTTATCTGATAGAGCCAACGAAGACGTCCGCATTGCGCAGTTTGATTGTAGGACGAAGCCTTGTAAGATCTTTAAGGAACGGATATGTGCCGGTTAGAGTCCTTAACACCGCAGATTCAACCACGAGCATCAAAGCGGGAGAAGTCATCGGCAGCTGCCAGCCTGTTTCCACCATCACCTCTTTGGAAGCTACTCACGACCATCATTGCAAAAGGAGGCAAGACACAGACAAAGCCCGGGAATCAACGTCTGCAATATTGAAGCAGGTCAAATTGCCAGTGCAGCTATTCAAACGAGCCTCTGATCTGGTCACCAAGTACGGTGACATCTTCTCAACAAGCCCGGATGACCAAGGCCGAACGAGTCTGGTAACTCACGTCATAGATACACAGGGAGCCAAGCCGATTCGACAAGCACCGAGACGTCTTCTTATAGCCAAACAAGGAGAAGTGAGCGCGTTGATCTCAGACATGGAAAAACAAGGCGTTATTGAACCTTCTGTCAGTCCATGGGCCGCGCCTGTAGTTCTAGTAAAGAAAAAGGATGGTAGCACTCGTTTTTGTGTCGACTATAGGCAGCTTAACGACGTCACTAAGAAAGATAATTACCCGCTTCCACGCATCGATGACATCATGGACACTTTAGCCGACGCAAAATGGTTTTCTACACTCGATCTCAAGAGTGGCTACTGGCAGGTAGAAATCGACAAGAAGGACCGAGAGAAAACCGCATTTTCAGTTGGGACCGGATTGTGGCAGTTTGTAGTGATGCCGTTTGGGCTTTGCAATGCTCCAGCCACTTTCGAACGCTTGATGGAAAACGTGCTACGTGGTCTAACCTGGAAAACCTGCTTCGTGTACCTAGATGACATCATCGTCATCGGGAGAACGTTCGAAGAGCATGTGCGGAACTTAGAAGAGGTTTTCTCCCGACTGCGACTGGCGAATTTGAAACTTAGTCCCGACAAGTGTACCCTTTTTGCAGCTGAAGTAAAGTACCTGGGACACGTCGTATCAGCAGACGGGGTCAAAACAGACCCTGAGAAGATTGAAGCCGTGAAAAGCTGGCAAACACCAAACAACAAGCGCCAACTACGAAGTTTCCTGGGTCTGGCGACCTACTATCGAAGATTCGTCAAAGACTTTGCCAAAATAGCTAAGTGTCTCCATCAGCTAACCGAGAAAAATCGTCCGTATGTGTGGAACGAACAATGCCAGATAGCCTTTGAGACCCTGAAGGAAAAGCTGTATGAATCACCCGTGCTGGCGTATCCGAAACCCGGAAAAATGTTTGTAGTTGACACTGATGCAAGCAACGGCGGTATTGGAGCTGTACTCTCCCAGCAGATCAATGGCGAAGAAAGAGTCCTCTCTTATTACAGTCGAGTTCTCTCAAAAAGTGAGAGGAATTACTGCGTGACCAGGAAGGAGCTATTGGCTATAATAGAGGCCACCAAGCAGTTCCACAAGTACCTATATGGCCAGAAATTTGTTCTTCGAACGGACCATGCATCGCTGAGATGGCTACTTAACTTCAAAAACCCCGAGGGACAAGTTGCGAGATGGATCGAAAGATTGCAGTCATACAACTACGAAATTGTTCATCGAAAGGGCGGAGTTCATGGAAATGCTGACGCCCTATCTCGTCGCCCATGTCCAGCTAACTGCAAGCATTGCCGACGGATTGAGGAAAAGGAGCCGCCCGTTGATCTGCAACTGATAACGGCTGAATTCGATGAAGGTTGGTCATCGGAGGAGATTCGAAATGCCCAGCTAGCCGATGAAGACATCGGACCATTGCTCGTATGGAAGGAGACGACTGGGCGACCTGAGTGGAAGGACGTTTCAACGCATGGCGCAACCCTGAAAAGCTATTGGGCACAATGGAACTCCCTTCAGGTGGAGGGTGGTGTACTCAAGCGGAAATGGGAAACGGCGGATGGCAGCTCCTATAGGATGCAAACTATACTACCCAAAAGCCGAATCCACGATGTGGTAGAGGAAACGCATGAAGGATCCTCGGGAGGCCATCTTGGTGTTAACAAAACCTTAGCGAAATTGCGGGAAAGATTCTACTGGCTCCACGCTCGAGAAGACGTAGAGGACTGGTGTCGCAGATGCACAATTTGCGCTTCCGTCAAAGGTCCAAAACGACGACTGAGAGGAGAAATGCAAACCTATAACGTGGGGGTACCGTTTGAAAGGATTGCTGTTGACATCGCTGGACCCTTTCCTGAATCCGAATGGGGAAATCGATACACGCTGGTTGTAGCTGATTATTTCAGCAAGTGGCCCGAGGTCTACCCCATTCCCAACCAGGAAGCAACTACTGCAGCCGAACAGCTAGTGTTAAATTGGGTCAGCAGGTACGGCGTGCCTTACGAACTACATTCGGATCAAGGCCGAAACTTTAAGTCACTAGTTTTTAGCGAAATGTGCGAGCAGCTGGGAATACGGAAAACGAGGACAACACCGCTGCATCCCCAATCCGATGGAATGGTCGAACGTTTCAACGGCACGCTCAATTAACACCTTGCCAAAATGGTTGACGAGAACCAAAGGGACTGGGACCGACATATCCCACTATTTTTAATGGCGTATAGAGCCACTGAACATGCGTCGACGGGCCAAGCTCCAGCCAAAGTCATTTTTGGAAAGACTATTCGTGTGCCAGCCGATATAAAGTTCGGAACACCCCCTGAGAAACCCCAAACGGTCTCGGAGTACGCAAGTGATCTAAGGCAACGGTTGAACCAGATACATCGGACAGTGCGAAAAAACCTCGAATCGGCTACTGACCGCATGAAGACCAGGTATGATCTAAAGGCTAATTCTACTGGCTTCCAGCAAGATGACTTGGTGTGGCTTTATAACCCGCAACGGCGAAAGGGTAGGTCTCCAAAGTTGCAACATAATTGGGAGGGACCATACCGAGTTACAAAGCGAACCAACGACGTCGTATACCGAATACAGGAACATCGTAAGCCGAGAGCTAAAATGAAAATCGTGCATCTGGACCGTCTTGCCCCATATTACACCCAGAGAGAATTGACTACAAATAGTGACACATCTTTTCGGGGCGAAAAGAACTGAGGTGGGGGCACTGTTACATGTACAAATAATTACATGTACAAATAATTCTGCGAGCTACTGTCGCAATTGTTTTCATCATCATTAAGAACGTCAACAAATGAATTTACTCGAACCCACGAGAACCCAACAAGCATGATCAACATCTGCAAGTGACGTCACTCTATTCATTAATTTGCTCGAACCTACCAGGTACCTCTCGGTAGAACATTCGCCAATGTACGATAAATGGGTGAATAGGTAGAGACCCTATATAAAGGCGAGCTGAATGAATGGGGGGATCATCATTCATTCGACCGCGATAAGAACTGCGATAGTGTGTTTCGTAATAGTGAAGTAATTTAGAAGACAATTGCGATAATAAATTTATGGACAAGTGTTAGATTTTTTTTAATAGTGACAATTAAAATTAGTGAAAGTGTTAACTGATTATTGTGCATTTTATTTAATTAAATAAACTCTTTTAACTTAAATTAAAAGACATTGCGTTTTCACTTTCCCGGAACGTTAAAATTATAGGCCGCGAACCAATAACACACGACATATATATATATATATATATATATATATATATATATATATATATATATATATATATATATATATATATATATATATGTATATATATATATATATATATATATATATATATATATAAATAAATATAAATATATATATATATATATATATATATATATATATATATATATATATATATATATATATATATATATATATATATATATATATATACTGCAATTAAGCGACGCTCGAAATACTTGGAGTCATGTAAATATATACATATTTACATGACTCCAAGTATTTCTAGCGTAGGCAGCTAATTACCACTTTAAAGTCAAAAGAAAGTGTAGAAATTCATGTCATTAACTAAATGCGTCTATTAATTATGACTACAAATATGTACTGGACAATTAATACTGGAATCAAGGTTCGCACGCGAATACGGTGCTTTATTTATTTCATTTTTTTGACATGTGGCACCCAGCGATGATCTATCTTAAATTTTCCATATTAATCTTTTGTTACTCAAATTTTAGTAATGCTTGTTAATAATTCAATTTTATTTTATTACTAACAATTTTTTATGGGAAATTGACATTATGTCATTTTTAACATTCCAGGTGTTCGTCAAAACGTTCGAAGAATATGATAGACACGTAGGTAGGCTTTCAGTTTCAGTTTTGCTAAGTCGTAGGATGCAGCGAATTGGATTGGAAGTGGTAATTATTGGAAAATTTCTTGATATGGAGAAGTGTGATATCATACTCGATGCATTAAAATGCCAATGAAACAAATCTTGTACGTCGTATTGGTATTTAAATCTTTATTTATTTGGCGTTTGATTACAAATAGATGTATGATAAATTGATCACTAAAACATCACTAGCATTCAGTAATAGTTCCGCAGTGCCAAATTTGTGTATTTTGAATTTATGAACCATAAAATCTTTGAAATTATTGCATTTTTATTTTATTACCCGCTTCAACAAATTTATCTGACAGTGTTAAGTTTGATTCGAAAATGTTCATAATAAATAAAGAACAACTTGTTACTAACTTTATTTGTAATTAAAGAATGTTGGTTTCAATGACTATTGCCTTTGAATTAAATTAAGCGTTTAGTTTTCCCAACTTACATGTGAACCAATAAAGACATAAACAATTTTTGAAGACTATGATGTAAGCATTGAACAAAGCTCAAACCAAATGTTCCCATCGCAAATGAATTTCAAGTTCAAAGTGAGAGCAAGATTGCTAATATGGAGGTCAACGTGTGGGTTTTCGAAAATTTGCGCATCTACAAAGTTTAAAACGCGCTCACGTCTTTGGTCACTTCGTGCTAGACTAAAGCTCCAATCCCACGCTTTACTTTACTTAGCTTAGATGTCTCTAGCTTGAAGCGCAAAATTTACAATGCAATCACCAAATTTGCCGGCAGGCAATTGTCAACAATAGTTTTAAGTTCTTATTTTGGTCGTATATTATTGCATACGCGTATATAATCATAAGAAGAAAAATTGAACAATATTTTCTTAGTTTGAAGAACCTGATCACGGCAATACAACTATGTCGGAGTAAAGAGTGAACTATCAGGGCTATCGCATCAGTATCGTATTTGAGAAATATCGGATAAATGCATATGGTGTGCGAAAATGAAAAATTTTTTTAAGGGCTACTTCTTTACAAGGGGGCCGCCTTGAACAATTTGAAATGTTTGATAACACCTGAACTTTAGCAAGACCACCACTTCTGACCTTTTCACAAAGTTTTAGCTTTCTAGCTGTTATACAGAGTTTTCTAATAAGAGGTGTTATTTTGATATTAAAAGAGAACTGCAATTTTTAACGTAAATGATCGAATGTTTATTTCATTATAAAGAAGAAGGTATGCCGTTAATAGTGAAAAATAATATCAGGCAAATGACCACCACGACCACGCTTCCAGGACCATATCCTTTTCATGAAATTTTCCATAACCAAATCGCAAAGTGGCTGCCCTATGTCCTCAATAGCCTCACGAATTCCATCTTTGAGGTCTTGAATCGACGCTGGGCTGTTGGCGTAGACTTTTTTTACACGTGACCCCAAAAGAAGAAGTCACAAAGTGTTAAATCACAAGATCTCGGTGGCCAATTGTGATCACCTCTTCGAGAGATAACACAGTCCGGTAACTTTTCCCGTAAAAGATCAATGGTTTCTTGCTTGTGTGGCACGTAGTGCCATCTTGTTAAAAATAAACGTTGTCCAGATCAATATCATCCAATTCCGGCCTTAAAAAATCATTAATCATCTCTTGATAGCGCAATTCATTCACCGTAACTGTTGCTCAGCCTCATTTTCGAAAAAGTAGGGTCCAATGACTCCACCGGACCATAAACCGCACCAAACAATCACACGTTGAGGATAGAGAGGCTTTTCAACAATAACTCTTTGGTTTTTTGAGCTCCAGATGCGACAATTTTACTTGTTGACGAAGCCACCGTGGTGGGAATGGGCCTCATCACAAGATGATTTTTCGATGGAATTTCGGATCATTTTCATGCATTTCAGGGATCCAATCAGCAAAGAGACGACATTGTTGATGATTGACCGGCTTGAGTTCTTGTGTTAACTGAACTTTATAACTCTTTAGACCCTAATTTTTATGCAAAATACGGTGTAATGGCGTTTGTGGAATGCCTTATTCCAAAGAACGACGAGGAGTGGACAAGCCTGGGTTTTCTTTAAGACTTGCGGCTACAGCAACAATATTCTCGGCTGTTCTTGAGTGACGTGCACGGATTTTATCCTTCACATCACTAAGTTGTCCCAACAGCTCGAATTTTTCCACCGATTTCTGTATTGCGGTCCGCCAAGGTGCTTCACGACGACCCAAAAATGTTCGAGTTTTACGAACCGTCTCTGCAGAATTTTCGCCATTTTTATAGTGAACTTTAATGATTTCAATGCAATGTGAAGGCGTGTATTGTTCCAGTTTTATTAAAAACGTAGTTTCTACTTGTCAAATGTCAAAAAATGACAGCTTCAAAAGTGACATCTAACGAAATAGCGGGCTATTCAAAATAACACCTCTTGTTGGAAAGCCCTTTAGTTTCTGAGGAAACTTGCTGTGACGCACGGGCAGACACATTCGTACTACTCGCTAAACTACGCTGATCTGCGCACTTTGTTCTGAAATTCAATACATTTGATGACTAAAAGATGCTCTGGAAACTGGAAAAATGTAGCTAAGGCTGGCAAAATGTATGGGGAAATTACTTCAAAGGTACACAAAAAAGGAAGTTGAGTTGACAAAGGTAAACTCCTGCCAGAAGAGTTTTGTACTCAACCTATTGTCGCGTGTTACAATTTGCGGCCGATAACTTTAATGTTCCGGGAAAGTAAAATCGCACTGTCTTTTAAATTCAGTTAAAAGAGTTTATTTACCAAGAATGCACAATAATTCATTTCCTTATTTTGTAAATCGCACTTCAATTTACTTTTCACTTGTATTATCAATCGATGTTTCAACTGTCCTCAAATATATCACGAAAATCGTTTAAATCATTCACTTTCAATCAATATCGCCTTAACTTCGCGCTCTGCTCTTATCGCAGTTTTACTATCGCAGTTTTACTATCATTCATTCCGCTCGACTTCATATAGGGTCTCTAGGCATTCCATCCATTACTTGTATATTGACGAATTTTCTGACGAGAGCTGCCTGGGATATTCGGGAAATTCTAAACACCCACAGTGACGTCACATGTAAACATTCAGATATTGATCATGGATCTACTTGGTCCATTCTTGTGTATCGAGTACATGCTTTTGACGTCATTCGTTTGCTTTTCTTGATTGCTTCTTTTCAATCAATATTGATCATGATGTTATTAACAGATGCGACAACAATTGCGACAGTAGTTTGCAGAATTGTTTGGACATGTAACATTGCTCCCACCTCAGTTCTTTTCGTCCAAAAAGATGTGTCGCCAGTGGAAGTTAAGTCTTCCTGGATATAATATGGGACAAGACAACCCAGGTGCACGACTTTCATTTTGGCTCTCGGCTTGCGGTGTTCCTGTATGCGATATACGACGTCGTTGATTCACTTTGTAGCTCGGTATGGTTCCTCCCAATTACGCTGCAACTTCGGAGATCTACCCTTCCACCGTTGTGTGTTATGTAGCCACATCATGTTGCCTTGCTGGAAGCCAGTAGAATTTGCCTTTTCATCATACCTGGTTTTCATGCGGTCAGTAGAAGACTCGAAATGTTTTCATACTGTTCGATGTATCTGGTTCTGGTACTCCGAGATCGTTTGGGGTTGCTCAAGGGATGTTCCAAGCTTTATATCAGTCGGCAGACGAATAATCTTTCCAAAGATGACTTTAGCTGGAGCCCCGCCCGTCGATGCATGTTCAGCAACTCTATACGCCATCAAAAATAATGGGATGTGCAGGTCCCATTCCCTTTGGTTCTCGTCAACCATCTTGGCCAGGTGTTTATTGAGTGTGTCGTTGAAATGTTCGACCATTCCATCGGATTGGGGATGCAGTGGTATTGTCCTCGTTTTCCATATTCCCAGCAGCTCACACATTTCGCCAAAAAATAGTAACTCAAAGTTTCAGTATTGACCCGAATGTAGTTCACAAGTCACGCTGTACCTACTGACCCAATTCAACACTAGCTGTTCGGCTACGGTAGTTGCTTCCTGGTTGGGAGTGGGGTAGACCTCGGGCCACTTGCTGAAATAATCGGCCACAACCAGCGTGTATCGATTTCCCCATTCGGATTCAGGAAAGGGCCCTGCGATGTCAACAGCAATCCTTTTAGATGGTACCTTCGCGTTATAGGTTTGCACTTGTTCTCTCAGACGTCAATTTGGACTTTTGACGGAACGCAAATTGTGCATCTGCAGCAACAGTCCTCTACGTCTTTTTGAGCGTGGAGCTGGGAAAACCTTTCCAGCAATTTCGCTAAGACCTTGTTAACACCAAGGTGGCCTCCCGAGGACCCTTCCTGTATTTCCTTAACTACATCGTGGATTCGGCTTTTGGGAAGTATAGTTTGCATCCTATAGGAGCCACCATCCACCGTTCCCCATTTCCACTTGAGTACCCCACCCGCCAACTGAAGGGAGTTCCATTTTGCCCAATAACTTACTTTTCACTTGAATTATCAATTCATGTTTCAACTCTCTTCAAATATATCACGAAAATGGTTTACATAATTCGCTATCAATCAATATCGCCTTCAATTCGCGCTCTGCTCTTATTGTAGATTTACTACTACTATATCCCCCATTCATTCAGCACAGCTTTATATAGGGTCTCTGTCATTCAATCCATTTCTCGTATATTGGCGAATGTTCTGACGAAAACTACCTGGGACATTCGAGGAATTCTGATACCCGCAATGACGTCACTTGTTTACTTTCAGATATTGATTATTGATCTACTTGGTCCATTCTTGTGCTTTCGAATACATGCTTTTGACATCATTCGTTTACTTTTCTTGGTTGCTTCTTTTCGATCAATATTGATCATGATGTTATTAATAGTTGCGACAGAAGTTCGCAGAATTATGTGCACCTGTAACATTATGATATGGAAACTCCGATCATGAATAAACTGGAGAAAACTCGAATCGCATTTAGATCAAATACTTAGCTTATGATATTAAAGATATTTATGTTATTTTGACCGAAATTATAGTGACAGGTTCGATGGAAAGCCCATAATGTAAAAATACAGTGTGTTGTTGTTGTGATCGCAGAAGATTCAAACGGCTGTAGCATTCTCGAAAATGTGATTTGATTTTTTTGGCTTATTGACTATAAATAAATTTTAAGGGATTATGAAAACACTGAATTTCATTTAATTTAATGGTACCAATACGATTCAATTGGGGGAAATGTGAAACCTAAAAACCATCAAAGCCTCATTCGCTCTATTATGTTATTTTTATGTCTCATTGCTGCAAAAAATGTGTGGCAAGAGACCGTGACTAACCAATCTTGCAGATGTAAGACTCAAAATGCACATATCCTCTCAAGATTGGGTCAGGTAAAAGTCAGTCTCACCATGTCCTCTATTGACCCACTACCCCAAACCAGGGATGAGATATGGTTCATCTGCCTTTTGTGTCGTCCAACCAAGATTGGTGGCAATCACTAAGTGATAGTTGGATCTCTTCATGACGGCCTCTTTGTTGTCTTCATTTCTACACAAGTGGATATTTCTGCGTTTCTTGGTAAGAAGGGTCGGAGGTTTCATCCATGCTGCTAACGTAGAAGCTATCAAGCATACAAATGAAATTCTTGGTGCTCCTCTTCTCTGTACTTGTACCAAGCGTCTTCGGTAGAGTTCCCTGCTGAGATTGTTTCCCCATAGCTCTCATCTGTATAGTAACAGTAGAAGCATTCATCCCATTTCATAGTCTATTAGTAAGCTTAGGCACTTTATTGTTGATTATAAAACGAGTAGCATATCCTCGATAGTGACCGTCCTCTTTTTAGGAACTCTTTATTTTGTCAGATTGACCAGGTGCGTTCCAAAATATACGAGACTGAGGTAAAATAGAAACAACAGGAGCTTTTTCTGATAAATTCGAGTTTATTTATTCAAAATAGTCTCCTCCGGCCTCGATACACTGTTTTGCGCGATCCAAAAGCTTTTTGAAAGAGTGTTTCAGGTCAGTGACCGGAATGTCCTTCAGGATGTCGGTACAAGCCTTTTGGATGCTCTCTATGGACGCAAAGCGTTTTCCTTTCATGGCCAAATGCAACTTTTCGAATAGGTAGAAGTCACAGAGAGCCATATCAGGCGAACACGGTGAGTGATTGATGGTTGAAATGCGATTTCTAGTCAAAAATCAGTCACAAGAGTGGATTTTTATCACCAAAATCTCGTTTATTTTGGGGATATTCAACTCCGATTCCATGAATTTCAACGATGATTTCAGCTCATATTTGATAAATTCACTGACAATTTTGATGGAGTTCTCGGTGATCACTGATTTTGGGCGGCGCGTAAGTTGTTCGTCATTTGTGTCCTCACGTCCATCTCTGAAACGTGTAAACCACTCATGAACTCTGGCACGAGATAGGCAATCATCACCATAAACTTTTTTTTATCATTTCAAATGTTTCAGAAAATTTTTTACTGATTTTAAACAAAATTTGATATTAGCTTTTTGTTCGAACCTCATTTTTGTACCGATGACACAAACGTACTGTCACTTCAGACGCAATAACCTCGCTCCCACTGAAATGAATGTCACCAAACTTTCACTGGAAGTCAGGGAGGGATGTAACTTTCCAACGCACTATTTCCCTTACACTTTATTCTCGGCCGCACCTTGTATTAATTTTTCGGTAAAACAAAACTTTAAAATGTTGCCACTCACAACATTATCAAACATTAATAGATAATAAAAAGAAGTTTGTAAAAATCATTTGCTCGAACAAATACTGTTTGAAAACTTGATTCCTTTAAATTTAAGTACATTATTTCCTTAATACTACCTTAAAACTACTCATTCGCTGCGTTCACTGAGCGGTTGTCCATCGCTCTCCTGACGACTCCCGTCTTGTGCGTCTTGGCTTTCCCGATTCCCGATCCCATCAGCTTTTCTGCATACGACTTTATTGGCTCCATTTCTGTCTCCTGGTACAGCATCTCGTTGGGGAAAGACCGTTCATCATCCTACCTGTATAGGCTCGTGTAAGTCCGAAGGATTTTGTGCTCCACTAATCCTATCTTGCCCCATTTTGCTTTCGGAGGTCCCTTCCATATCATCACCGCATATGTGATGATCGGATGTTTCAAGGTTTTATAGGCCAAAAGCTTGACTCGCCTTCTCGCTGTCAAATGTTTCCTGGAAAGAGGTATAAGAAGATGGTACGCATAAGTCACTTTTTCGAAATATTTTCAACGTGAGCATTAAAGGTAGCTTCCCAGTCAAAAACTACCCCCAAGTACTTCGTTTGCCTAGAGCAGTGCACCATCTGCCCATTCAACTTAATCCTGGAGTCACAGATGCCTCTTGCACGACGATCGAAGTTTTTGTGGGGGTCCTTGATCACAATTAATTCACTTTTCTTTGCGTTTATCTTGATTTCTCATTTCCGGTAATATGCAGTAAGAGATTCCAAATGTTTTTGGAGCCGCATCCTAGCAAACCGAAAATTGTGCTCAGTTGACCACACTAAAAAGACGTTAGCGAAGAGGCCAGGGGTGAATAAGTTGAAAAGAAATGAGCCTTATAAAGACCCCTGTGTGACCCCCGAAACAATACAAAATGGGTCTGACCTAGCTCCACCAGCCACCGCAAAGGCAATTTGTCCCCTTATGAAACTGCCTATAATTTTTACAATATGGACCAGAAAGCCAAGATTTATCATTTTGTAGAGAAGCCCATTGATCCATATAGAGTCAAAGGCTCTCTCCACATCGACCAGACAAGCTACAATAAGCTTATTGTTGCGCCCACTTCTCGTTATATCGGCTTGGAACATCCCCATAGCATCCACCGTGGAATGCACTTTTTTGAAGCCAAATTGTCTTTCCGTCACAATTCTTGCCCCCGCAGTGAATCGTATGATGCTTTCAATTATTACCCCTTTCAAGCAGCTTACCGATATTCGAAAGCAGCAAAATCGAACGAATATAGACTACGTCAGTACTGCCCGACTTCTTGGGTATTGCGAATATTTTTGCACATTTCCATTGCTGAGGGAAGTAGCAAATGTTAATGCAGTTATTCAGAATGATCACGAGGAGAACAAAGAAAACATGGGGAGGCCTTTTAAGCGTATAATTGGAGATTCTGCTGATTTTTTTTTTTAATTTTGCTCCAGTGCTAACAAAGTGAATCTCTCAGGAGAACCTGATCAAGCACAATTGCTCACAGTGTCAAAATTCACTGTGGTGCTGCTCACTAACGAAGTAATGGAAGAGTCCTCACTTACTTTCTCTCCTTGAAGAACTTTCGCAAAATGATTTGCGATGGAGTCAGCGATGGCTTTGTCATCCATGAGCATGGATCTTTCATAAGTTACGACCCTGGGTGGCTTTTTTCTGCCAGTTCTCCTATTGATATGAGGAAACATACAGAGACCTGGTTTGATAAATCGTTCGTTAGCAAAAGCAGTGGTTCTCCTCGAGATAATTCGGTTTAGAGACGTAATGGCTAGATGAATACGTTCATACTCCCAGTTGACCACACCCTGTATTTAAATTGCGGTGGTAGATTCTTGCGAGTAGCTTTCTAAGCCAACTACGTCTACAATGAAGCTCCCAGATATCTTCTGGTAAATCTCGATAAAGGTAATTCATCGACGATTTCTTAATGGAGATCTTTGAGATCAACGTATCCAGGGTTGAATTTATACAAGCGACTCCCTCATCGATTTCAGGAAAAGAAAGATTTTTCAATCTTTTGATCGAAATTCCCTTCAATTTTCCGTCAAGGTCAGCACTTACTCCTGCCTAATCGATTTGCTTGTATAGAATGAAAAGTTGAGGATCTGCAACTTCAAGTTTCACACCCTTTTTCGCCCCTAAGGTCCATTCAACCAAAAGATGGTCAGACTCGCCGTCAAGAGCGCGACACTCGAAATTCCACCAACTGTGGGAGAGATTTACCACATTAGCAGACACAATGAAGAAGTCAATAATAGACGAGCTTCGGCGGAAGGTAGACTCCTTCGGAGCAATCAGTATGAGATCCATATTTAATTAAACCCAGTTAGAGATACCTGTTCCATAGCCATTAGATGTGATATTTCCCCATGAGGGATGCTTCGCATTAAAATCACCTCCCATGGCATAGAAATCGAATTTTTTGCACAGAGTAAGCACATGTCGCCAATGAGCTCCCTCAGCAAGTATTCATGTCGAACATAGATCTCATCGAACGTAATGGAGCATGGAGCTTATTATCTCTGCTTCAATACATTTCAAACTTGGAAGGCAGTGCCTTTGGACTTTCAGGTAATCTTTGTGAGCCATACATAAGCAACTCGAAGATTTCCCTCTGGAACATCACGCCTGATGATCTTGTATTTTCTCAGATGGACTCTGTGTCTTTCTTTGAGTCTTGTTTCCAACATAAACAAGAAGTCTGGTCTATGGGCGTTCAAGTATTCTTGAACGAAATCCTTTTATAGCGTGGAGCTAGTGAACATATGTTAAGGATGGAGAGTTTAATGGAACTCATCACGACAACATATAGTACTGTCGCGTGTTATGGTTCGCGTTCAATAATTTTAATGTTCCGGGAAAGTGAAAACGCACTGTCTTTTAAATTAATTTAAACGAGTTTATTTACTAAAAATGCACAATAACTGATTTCACTATTTTACTAATTTTACTTTTCACTTCGTCTATAAATTTTTACTTTAACTGTCTTATCTTTCAACGAAAATCACTTTACTACTACTCGATCAATATCGCTTTCCAATTTGCACTCCACACTATCGCAGTTTTACTATATCGCGGTTGTAATGAATTCAGCTCGGCTTTATATAGGGTCTCTAGTCATTCAATTCATTTCTCGTACATTCGCGAACTAACTGGAATATTCGAGCAGCTTAATGAATGGGGCAGTGACGTTACTTTCAGATGTTGATCATGCTTGGCGGGTTTTCGAGTACATTCTTTTGTTGATCATGATGTTGTGAAAACAATTATGACAGTAGCTCGCAGAATTAGTTGTACATATAACAGTGTTTTGAAGGCGAATTCTAAATACGCAGCTTTTTTCTCACTTAGGTTAGTGAGTTTTTTATAGTGGGGGATTTCGAATGAGTGTGAACACCCGATGGTAGTTAGTGCTCAAAACCGTATTTCAGCCATTCTGTGACTGCTGGCGTTACTGTATTGGTTTCTGTTTTTGTTGCTGTATAGGCTGCGGTGCAGTCTGCTCCTTTGCACCTTGCAAAAGGCTAGAGTATGAGATCCTTTCACGCACAGTATTTTTTATAGAGGCGGTGATGAAATCTCTCCTTTCTTCTTTTGCTTTTGGAGATTCTTCCTCTCTTCAACTTCTTTTGCTTTAAGACAACCTCTGAAAATCGCAGGTGCCCGTTAGCATTGCAGTTGACACAGAAGATTTTTTCTTTTTTCTCGTCCTTTGAGATTGGATGGTACTTGTCGCATTCCACGCATCTAACTTCAAGTCTGCAGTTAGAAGCGACGTGGCCAAATCTTTGGCAGTTGAAGCACTGGGAAGTGTAATTTTTCTGCAGACGCTCACATTGTATGTTCCGGAACAATAGGAATTTTATGTCCATTGCTTTCTTCACTTCAAAGTCTGGTTTGAACTGGACTTAGAAGGAAGAAAGCGTCCTTTTTTCCCTCCTAGCGGTTATAGTAGAGAACCTTTTTGCCGAAAGGATATCCTCTCCGAGATGTTCCTTCAGTTCAGCTACGACATCATTTTCGTCATAGGTACTGTGCACATCTTTGAGAAGGAGAGTCAATTTTCTTCTTCCTGGAATGGTTAGGTGTAGCAAGCCACCTTCGCACACTTCAGAAAATTAAAAAGGCTGGTATGATCCTCAGCCTTTTTAGGGTGGAGCGAAGTTCGTTCGCTATCCTTGAAAGTCTTTAGGTCAAAAAGCACACTGTAAGAGGCACCCTCTCTTTTTTGTTAGCAGCCACGCTTGGCTGCTGGGGCTTCGATTTCCCTTTATTTCCCGCAAGGCCCAGCCTTCCACCCGGCTTGCGTATGGTCCCTGAGAAACTAGCGGAAGCTATTTTCGCCACCTTTTTGAGCTGGAGAAAATCCCACTCGCTCACTTCACCCTCGTCCATCTCCATGTCACTGAAGACACTGAAGATCTTGCAACTAGCAAACAAGTCAAGAATAAACTGCTCCTTTATGTCCCCCCAAATTTCTCGCAGAAACACTGCAAGTTTTTCCTCGTTTTCCGCGTGAAGCTAGATTTAGCGGCGGAGAGCTCCCATATTCATTAATTTCTCCCATACCCTCAGATTCTAAGACAGAACTTGAAATACTGTGACGGGAAAATAAAAGAAAATAAAATCTGAAACCCTTATTGTGTAGTAATTGAGAGACCAAAAAACAAAATAATAACATTATAAACAAAAGTAATAACACTTAAAAAGCCTAATAATAATCTTTTCTTTGTTTTCGTTTTTTTCAATTTCTCCTATACCAATTCAACTCCTTTTCTTGACTCCTGTCATTCCACTTATTTTCCTACTCGTGCATGCACTACGCGCCACATCCAGGCGCTTTTACTCCTTCCACAATTTCCAAAAAAAAATGTTCCACCAAAATTCCTCCGATGTTCCTCCAAAGTTCCGCAATTCCAGAAAATTCCAATTCCTTTCAAATTTCAATATTCATAAAAATCCTTCGAAAAATCCTCCAAAAATCTTTTGCTCCTCGATCCCTGCTGCCTCTTCGACTGCTCGACTCGAACATGATGACTCCTAGCGACTAGCATTGCAACATCATATCCATATAAAAGTATAACCGACAAAGTGTGACGTATCTACAAGCTCAAGCCTCAATAAGCCCTAGAATCGGAGCCCTAAGTGATACCTGATGCAACTTCCAGCCTCCAACAATCTTCCTTGGTATCGTATAGCAAAATCCGTATCAGATATTTTGGAAATTAGAAAAGATTTCCATCGTTTCCAGCATATCCGCCCATCTTGTGGATTAGGAGCTATTTCTGACTTATAAATCTTTCGCTCATTTTTTCTCCCTTTCTATTTCTGACATCAAGAGTGAAAAACAATCAGGTGAAAGTGCTGTGTACCTTCACCCGCTTGACCACTCTTAGCAGCTCTATAATTGAAGCACCATTACTATGGAGATAGGCCTTCAGAAGAATATATCGCGTCGGTGAGTCCTCCCTTTTGAGTTCCAAGAGAAATTTCCCAGTCGTACGTAGCATATATAATGGGCGGTATATAGACGGGGTTATTTTTCCTCTTGCTAACTAGCGGTACCCTCACTACCTAACAATACTCCGGAAAGACCCTTCCATACAATTGCTAAACGTATTTCCTCTTTATTTTCCTGAAATCAATTTCATAATTGAACGTAACTTTCCCATCTTTTAGTTAGGCGAGGTCTTACAGATGCATTCCATGTTAAACCAAGAGAAAAAGCAAAGGAATTAAGTATCTAGACGTGGGAACTGCTATCAACTCACTTTGATTGACCCGGTCTGTTGGTTTGATTGTGAGACTTATAGCAACATTCGCACTTAAGGTTCCATTTGCAAATCTGTCAGGGATCCAATCGGGACAAAAGCCATTGCCTTAAGTTTCGAAATTAGTTAGTTGATTTTTGGTGGCCAATAGCCGAACCATATCTTTTTTCAAATACGTTAATTGGCGGAAGCTTTTTCAGAGGAACCAGCAGAACTACAGCTGGTTTCGTCTCCTTTTTTATTTTTTAAGTGCAGAATAAAATTAAAATCGTTATCTTGATTAGAATCACCTTCAATACATTCTTCAACGTCCATTTCTTGTTTTAGTCCGTCCAGCAGTGCATAATTGTTTTGGCTGTCATTAGCGCCTCCAGCACTTAAGATTTCTTGTGGGATAGCTTATTTTACAGCATTCTTCGCCTTAGTTTTCTTCTTGATTTGCTTTACCGGTTCTGCATCTTGAGTCTTCATCCCTCTCTTGAACAGATCTTTGAGGGATTCTAGTCGTGGTCCCAATTCTTAATTTTCTTGTCAAAGTCAAATCACTTTTTGTTGGTTTTCAACTATTTGAGTTTTACGTCCGCCAACTGCGGAGTTTTCCTGGTTATGTCTCCTTTTATTGACGACTGCCACCAATTTTGTATTGCTTGTATCGTCGGGTTCCCCCAACGGTGGGAAGCCGTCGGACTCCTCCATACCAGCAGTCCCGAATCAGTCTTTGGATTATTTGTTTACTTGATTTATCGCAGTAAAATAATATTCGATATGATTCCGTGGATCAATTCCTTCGACGGTAGAAGCTTTTTTCAATACATACCAAAATTAGCTTTGGATTGACTTAAAAAAATTAATTTAATTTTTTGAAAATTTGACAGGATTATAAATTTTATAGAAGCATATAGCGTTTTAATACATTAAAGTACTCAAAAAATATGATGGCCTACATGGCAATCTAAATTTAAAATAAAAATCACTCAAAAAAAAAACATATATATATATATATATATATATATATATATATATATATATATATATCAAAATACAATATCAAATGTCTTTAAATGAAAATTTCTAAACATTATTAATTAATTGGAAAAAGGGAGAAACAACCAACCAACTCATTATTTGCTAAATTTGATGCATCGTTTATTTATTTTAAGTGACTCAAGAGCTTTGGCATATTCTTTTTTACTCGGGAAAACTTTACATGACGTTCACGTCACAAGACCTGAAAGAATTAACCTGCGATTAAATTTTTATCAAAATTCGCACAGAATACGCGAAAAAAAAATTGGATTTGAAAATACAAATCATCAGTTTAGAAAATTTCCAAAAATAAATTGTTGGTGATGCAACGGAAATTGCGGAGCTCAAATGCATAAGATATTCAAAATTAATTAATTTTCCTGGGCAACTTTTAAATGGACATTAAATCAACAAGTATGTATGACCTCACCGCAGCACAACAAATGAAATCAGATCTGTTAATTGCATTTGATTGTCAAAAATATGGTGATTAAAAATATTGCATGTGTGCCTGAAAATATCAATGCACACTTGAACAAATCTTAGAAGTAGATAAATTTCACCTTCAAGTCAAAATTCTTAACCTTGAAGCTTAAGTTTGCCATTCATAACAATAAAAAGCCGTAATCTTTTTCACGAGTACTCACAAAAGTGAAATAATAAAATGATAAATTTCATTTGTCTCAGATTCTACTCCTTGTGTTTTTCCATTTGAAATTTTGAACGTCCATTAAAAGTGGTTGCGCGAGACACAGAGGCGATCTGAATACCGGAAAAATCAGATCTCTTAAATATTTCATTGCATAATTTACAGTTTGCTGCGAATGGCGGAGGTGGATCAAATAACACTTTTCATTGTTCTCATTCTAATTAAGTATGAGAAATTTTTGATAGAATACTTAGATAAAAGTTCTGTTTTGATTAAATTGATTCCGTATGGGGATGTGAAGCTCATTTCTTGGTATCGATTGATATTAATTGTCTGAGTCAGTGAATAAACTTCGAGCAAAAGCTATAAGTATGAATCGACCTCAGTAGGAGAGTAAGTTATCAATTTCACACGTATATATGCTCGTATATATATATATATATATATATATATATATATATATATATATATATATATATATATATACATATATATATATATATATATATATATATATATATATATATATATATATATATTTATATATATATATATATACATATATATATATATATATATATATAAATATATATATATATATATATATATATATATATATATATATATATATATATATATATATATCTAAAGAGTTTTTTGAAAACACTTGTTTGAACTTGTTCATGATTAAATAATAAAAACGCTTGTTAAGTTTTTGATAACTATATTATATCATACGTATGCTGTTGTGTTACAGATGAATACGTCGCGTTTCACCCTATCAAGGCATCCTCAGGCTATCGATAGCCACACTAAGTCATCTTGCTGGAAGCCAGCATAATTAGCCTTCAGATCATACCTGGTCTTCATGCGGTTAGTAGCCAATTCGCACTGTCCTATGTATCTAGTTCAACCGTTGCCTTAGCTCACTTGCGTACTCCGAGATCGTTTGGCATTTCTCAGGGGGTGTTCCGAGCTTTATATCAGCCGGCAGACGAATAGTCTTTCCAAAAATGACTTTGGCTGGGGCTTGGCCCGTCGATGCGTGTTCGGTAGCTCTACACGCCATCAAGGAAAATGAGATGTGCCGATACCAGTCCCTTTGGTTCTCGTCCACCATCTTGGCCAGGTGTTTACTGAGTGTGCCGTTGAAACGTTCGACCATTCCATCGGATTGGGGATACAGCGGGGTTTTCCACATTTCCCATATTCCCAGCTCACACATTTCGCTAAAAACTAGTGACTCAAAGTTTCGGCCTTGAACCGAATGTAGTTCACAAGGTACGCCGTACCTACTGACCCAATTAAACACTAGCTGTTCGGGTAACGTAGTTGCTTCCTGCTTAAGAATGGGGTAGACATATTCTCGGTTTGCTGATGGAGACACTTAGCTATTTTGGCAAAATCTTTGATTAATCTTCGATAGTAGGTCGCTAGACCCAGAAAACTTCGTAGTTGCTGCTGGTTGTTTGCCAGCTTTTCACGGCTTCAATTTTCTCAGGGTCTGTTTTGACCCCTTCTGCTGATACACCATGTTTTAGGTATTTCACTTCAGCTGCGAAAAGGGTACACTTGTCGGAACAAGTTTCAAACTCGCCAGTCGCAATCGGGAGAAAATCTCTTCTAAGTGCCTCACATGCTCTTCAAAGGTTCTCCTGATAACAATGATGTCATCTAGGTACACCAAACAGGTCTTCCAGGTTGGGCCTCATAGCACGTACTCTATTAGGCATTTGAAGGTGGCTGGAGCATTGCAAAGCCCAAATGGCAGCACCACAAATTGCCACAATCTGGTCCCGACTGGAAATGCGGTCTTCTGTCGGTCCTTCTTGTCGATTTCTACCTGCCAATTGCCACTCTTGTGATCGAGTGTAGAAAACCATTTTACGTCGGCTAAAGTGTCCATGATGTCGTCGATGTGTGGAAGTGGGTAACTATATTTCTTAGTGACGTTGTTAAGCTACCTATAATTGACACAGAAACGAGTGCTACCATCCTTTTCTTTTACTAGAACTAGTGGCGCGGCCCATGGATTGATAGAAGGTTCGATAACACCTTGTTTTTCCATGTCCAAGATCAGCGCTCTCACTTATCCTTGTTTGGCTATAGGGCGACGTCTCGGTGCTTGTCGAATTGGCCTGGCTCCCTGTGTATCTATGACGTGAGTTACTATACTCGTAGGGCCTTGGTCATCTGGGCTTGTTGAGAAGATGTCACTGTACTTTGTGACCAGATCAGAGGGTTGCTTGAACCACTGCATTAGCAATTTGGTCTGCTTCAATATTGCAGACGTGAATTCTCGAGCTTTGTCTGTGTCTTGCCTTCTTTTCCAATGATGATCGTCAGTAGCTTCCAAAGAGTTGATGGTGGAAACAAGCTGGCAGCTGCCAATCTTGTGGTTGAGTCTGGGGTGTGCAGGACTCTAACAGGCACGGTTCCGTTCCTTATAGATCTTACAAGGCTTGGTCCTACAATCAAACTGCGCAATGGTGACGTCTTCGTTGGCTCTATCAGATAGGATCAGTGGTCTCCAGAATTACCATCAATATTGTGGTCTCCAGAATCACCATCAAGATTTCGATGCATCAGTGCCAGCACATACTACCACATTCAACTTGGGAATCCGGACGCTGGGATTCTCCATCAATACTTCGGGAGCCCACCATTACAATACCCGTTTGCCCAAATCAAACGTGATTCCATGTGGTTGTAGAAAATTCATTCTGAGACTGCAGTCGGGACGCAAGGTCTCCCAACTGTATCTGGAGGTTAATGGACAGGTGCAGTTTCTCCCGTAACTGTCCGTAGTGAGAAAATCCTGCGCTTGTGAAGTATTTGCTGCCTCACTAGGTCTAACCAGATTAACGATCGGGTTGCCCCAATGCCGATTGTTATGGTGGAACGCCTGTTGACAAGAGCACTCTTGGAGGCAAGCATTCTATGGGGAGCACCACCCCCACAGGCCCGAGGATATGAAGGGCACCGTGAGGTTCCCTCCTGGGATGACAGGTAACGACTCTGATTGGATCTGGACTACGCTTTGGACAACGAACTGGAAATGTTGCTTTGGGCTGGCGGATGTGATGGTTTGGACCTAGTTGCTTTGCACAGTAGCGCCGAGGTGAAACTCGTGTGTGAATGGCTTGCATTCAACTATCATACCATCTCTATCCCGGTAAAACCTTGGCAGGACTCGGAGTACGTTCGAAGTTCGCACCATTGGGTTGGTGGTGTGGGTTCGGTTAAGACGTACTCCAGGTTAGCGCTGGTCTGGCTCTGAGCACTTGTCCCCATAAGGGCTTGTGCCAACCCTCGCATGGCCTCCCTGCTCTGCAAAGATAACCATGGGACCAAAAAGGTGACATCACACACGAACGGAGATAGAGGCTCCGAGGGGGGACCCAATAAAACTGGAGAAACCAAACTCAAAAGATCAAAAAAATCAAAAAAATATATAATAACAACGACGCAACCAGCGGTTGCAGCCCCGATGTTAACAGTACATCGAGAGCGGTACTAACCATGACAAAAACGACGAATAACACAATGACAGTGAAGACGGACGAAAAACGGAGATTAGCAGACAGTCTGGTTCTGGATTCCTGCGGCGTTCGGGCGCAGCAAATAAATGATCCGTCCTATTAAGGAAAAGCGGGAAACTCTGCAGGACGTTTCATGTGTTCGAGCGATGGAAGGTAATATAAAGAGCATCGAAAATTCGATTGTTACTGCTGCGATTGTTACCGAAGCGACCGATGTAAGGGTCGCAAATCCCGACAAAGTAAAGAAACATCCTGAAGCCAACAAGGAGATTACGGCACGTAAAGCAACTAGCGACCAGGCAAATAAAGTGACCTTATGCGATTGCACCGCCAATGTCGAAAATGTGGCGGAAGTACTGCATTCGGAAACGGAACGTGATAAACTCGCCCAAGGATGGTTGCAAAGTACAATCGCCGCCCAGCGATATGAAGAAGAAAGGCTATTCTAAAAAGCGGGAGATGTTCTGAAAAGAATACAATCTGCATGCGACTCCCCAAAAATCAGCAAAGCAGTTGAGGTTGAGCTCCTTGAACTAGAAGAGCTCCTAGATCACATAGGGCACTATCGTAGGAGCTAGTTAAGGGCCGAAGATGAACAGAAAGCTAAAGAGGCGCTTGGGGCGAAATCTAACGGCCACGTGCAGATAGCTTCACAATTAAAAATTGATATAAGAATGGCGTCTAGCCAAATCGAAGGAGATCGGGATACAAGAAGGAAGGAAGAGGCTCTTGATGGGCGTGGAGCACCAAATCACGGGTTCCAGATAGTGCTTACAAAAGGAGCGA
The DNA here is from genome assembly GCA_963969285.1 of Odontomyia ornata. Lineage (NCBI taxonomy): Eukaryota > Metazoa > Arthropoda > Insecta > Diptera > Stratiomyidae > Odontomyia > Odontomyia ornata. The sequence goes on from OZ017739.1 coordinate 387,254,623, forward strand.
AGAAAGCCGGAAAGAAACACCTTCAAAAAGTGCCAGAAAGTAAAGTTCGCACGGACGCCCAATCAGAAAAAGGACCTGATGCAAAACAGGAGAGGCAAAAGCAGTGACGAAGACCCCGGCAGCAGGCACTGCTCGTAAAGCCCCAAGGTGGCCGATCCTACGCGGAGGTATGGCGGGACATCAGGGGAAACGTAAGACCCGAAGACACCAATACTACCATTAAAGTAGTACGACCAACGCGGTCGGGCCACATACTGTTCTCATTCGGAGCAGAGGCCGGCAATAAAGAAGCATTCTGCGACGCAGTAAATAAAGTTCTCAGCAAAAGCGCAACTATAGCCCCGCTCGAACCGATGGCAACGATCGAAATACGGGACATTGACTGCGTAACGGATCTAGCCGAGGTAGAAGAGGCCATCAAAAGGGAGTTCCCTAGCTTGGGAAGGATCAAAGTGGGACTGACGCCAGAAAACAACAGGGGACAACGCATGGAAATAGTTGACTTGACCGAAAAGGACCCCAAACAATTTACAATATGGCGAAGAGCAACGCCCCCTTTCAATGTTTCGAATGCCTTGGTTATGGTCACACCACACAAGTATGCAAAGGACCCGATAGGAGTTCCCTATGTCACAAATGCGGTGAAACAGGACACAAAAGAAAAGAGTGTACGAAGGAGGCACACTGTAATTCTTCGAAAGAATGCTGATCCAAAATCTGATTTTGGACACGTCTTGGGATCAGAAAAATGCCGGGTGTTCCAGGAAGCCCTAGCCAAGGAAAAATCAGAACTTCAATGACTTGTATCCTGCAGCTAAACCTACACCGCAGTTCAACCTCCCAAAATTTGCTTGAGCAGTTTGCGAGGGACATGAAAGCTGAATTCTTGCTACTGAGTGGGCAACACCATAATAAAAGTCCTGCATCTGACGAAACTGATACTACCGCCTTCTGGGTTCGGAACAGTGACTTTCAAGCGGAGAGTTGTGGACGGGGGGATGGTTTCGTGTGGGTTTGGTGCTCAGAGACCACCTTCTTTAGTGTGTGCCTAACGCCTAACGAATCAATATTATCTTTCCAAGCCAAGTATAATGCTCTGGAGGGCGCTGTCTCGAACGCAGAGGGCAACGTGCTCGTTGGGGGCGACTTCAACGCTAAAGCAATCGAATGGGGCATGCCTCAAACAGATCCGCGGGGAAAACGAATCCTGAAAATGGCAGCCAGGATGGTCCTCATCGTACAAACTCCGGAAATACGCCGACTTTCCGCCGTATTGGCTGGGAGGGAACCATACCGGACGAGACATTCGCCTCGGAGTCCTTAGTACGGAGGATGCACAATTGGAAAGTATTAGAGGACTACTCAGCCAGTGATCATCAGTGCATTCTGCTTGAGATAAGTGATGTTGTCTCCCGACGTCCGTGCTCTCGGTTTTCTACAACTAGAGGGAACATCGGAACGATGGACGTCGAGAAGTTCTTCGAGGTGCTCACAGCAGGTGAGCCGCTGCAGGGAGCTTCGGAGGGGACGGAAGAGCTGGCAGCTCAAGACGTGGTGAACTCTACTATGAGCATCATTACGACCGCTTGCTGCGCTTCTATGTACCGTCAAAGATCCCGGCACGACAAGCCCCAGTGTACTGGTGGTAAACTGAAATCACTGAAAAGCGAAGGGAGTGTCACAAGCTTCAACGTGAGGCTCAACGAGCGCGGAACCGTGACGAGGCATGCAACTGGGTAGCAGCATATAAGTCGGCTAGGAAATTCCTTCGCAAATTGATCAACAGTAAAAAGTCTCGCTGCTGGAAAGACCTAGTGGTCAATGTGAACAAGGATCCGTGGGGCCTTGGCTATAAGCTAGTCATGCGGAAACTTGATGCCCTACAGAAACCTTGTATACATGACGCGGGAAAGATGGACGCAATAGTGCGGGCACTCTTCCCAGCCCACCCCGTCCGTGTTGACGCTGTCCATGGTGAAACAGCAGTCGAGTGTCCCCTCTTTACACAGCCGGAACTGGAGGAGGCAGCCCTTTCATTGAAAGCGAGGAAGGCTCCAGGTACAGATGGTGTTCCAGCTGAGGTCTATCACCATTTTCCTGACTTGCTGCTCGGCATATTCAACGCTTGCCTACGGGACGGGGTTTTCCCGGTACGATGGAAGGTGGCGAGGCTCGTGCTGATCAGCAAGGGAAGGTAAATCCCAAATCACCGTCTGCATGCTGCCCGTTATGCATGCCAGATACGACTGGGAAAATGCTAGAGAAACTTATCAAGGGAAGACTCACTGACGCGATTCGTGCTGCTGGAGACCTATCTCCTAAGCAGTACGGCTTTAGAGCAGGACATTCTACCATTGATGCGATTGCAGAGGTAGTGAACGCGGTCCAAAAGGCCAAGACATATAGTCGCACCAAGCGACGGATCGTCCTGTTGGTGACACTCAACGTCAGGATGCTCTGCAAGATGGGTGGATATTCTAAATAGGCTGGAAAACTCTTTTCAAGTTCCAGAATATCTAATGCGGCTTTTGAGGAACTACCTAAAGGACCAAAGCCTGCTTTACGACACAACACAGGGCCAACGAAGGATGGAAATTACATCGGGTGTTGCCCAGGGATCTATCCTTGGTCCGGCCCTGTGGAACGTGTCTTACGACGGGCTACTGAGACTTAAGATGCCAGATGAGTCGCGCTTGGTTGCCTATACGGATGATGTTGTGGCTCTGGTCGCTGGACGCACCGTTGAACAAGCGCAATTTAGGCTAGGTATGCTGATGTACCAAGTGAGGGACTGGATGATTGCTCGCGGGCTTGGTTTAGCACTGAAGAAAACCGAAGTGGTCATCTTGACAAAAAAGAGAATCCTTAGAGTAAAGATGATCAGTATTGGAGACATAAAAGTCGAATCGAAGCCAGCGGTGAAGTACCTGGGGCTACTGGTCGACTCGAAGATGAGTTTCTCTGAGCAAATCAGGGCAACAGCTGAGAAGGCTGCTTCAGGAATATCGGCTCTGAGTCGACCCAGCACACAAGAAGACGCCTATTGATGAGTGCTGTAGGGTCAGTGCTACTGTACAGAGCAGAAATAACGGGGCGACGCTCTCAGCAAGGAGATATACCGAAAATGTTTGGCACAGGTACAGAGAAGAGGAGCACTGAAAATTGCATCTTCGTATTCGACAGTCTCTGATCCGGCGGTGAGAGTTATTGCAGGCGTGATACCTGTCATCCTCCTTGCTAGAGAGTGCTGCACTATTTACTTGCACCGAAACGAGGATGCGAGGGAGATGGTTGTCCGCGAGGAGAGACAGCGCTCGCTCAACGATTGGCAGCAGTCTTGGGTGGATTACACGAAGGGAAGGTGGACGCGCGCCTCATCCCGGATGTGAGACCGTGGCTAAATCAAAGGCATGCTGAGACTGACTTCTATCTGACCCAGCTTTTGAGCGGGCATGGGTTTTTTCAGTCTTACCTGCACAAGATTGGTAAATCACGGTCCCTCGATTGTCGGTTTTGCCCAGGAGAAGAATACAATGCCTGCCACACATTTTTGCGTGTACAAAAAGCGTCAGGCTGCGAAGGGAACTCTCCAGGGAGACAACAGAGCTCACCCCGTATAATATAGTTGCGGTGATGCTCGAATCGGTTGACAAATGGAACCAGGTGGCACATTATGCTCGGGCAGTCCTAAAATATAAAAGGGACTCACAGCAGCCGGGGGTGCTAGGGCTGGGGGATCGTTTTCCTGGCACTTCCTCTTCCCTCCCGCTAGGAAAGGGATCCCCGCCTCACAGCGCAACAAAACGAGACCTGCCCCGAAGTAATAGTCAAACGGTTCCAGGCTGGGTGTTCAGGTTGACAGGGGAGGTGTTTAGTGGGTAGTCCAGTTGCCTTCTTGCGAGCATAGGAGTCCCACACTCTGTGCATAAATGGCATTCACCTCCCTACCACAAAAAAAAACAACCGCGAGTCTTTCAATTTGAGAACCACTTCTGGCGTTTCCAGAAACTGGTTTAAGTCGGATGCTTTCTCACCATTATTCCGTCGACGTAATTTCATTATTTCAAGGTAATAATAATAATCCATTGCACAACAGTCCAAATCCGAACCTTGGCTTTCATATGTATTGTTAGGGTATGTTATTCCATGACCAAAGCAGAATGTAAGGTGATATGGTCAATACCACGCTCATCCAATCTGATTATTGCCTAATTTTCCAATTAGTATCCATCACAGTCGGGTGGGCTGATACTCCGATATCAGCATCAGAAGCTCAAATTCGATGCCGCCAACGAGGTTTGAACTTGAGAGCTGCTGCGCTAGCGGAGTGTGCCCTAACCCACTACTCCACACAGGCTATATACACTGTATATATAGAGACTATATTTCAAGAATATTTTCAAGTTAATTAAATTTTCAATAACTAATAACGCTGTCGTTTAATGCATATTATGTTCGAGTTTACCATGTCTTTTATTTATTGCATTGTTTGGACTCGGTACTTCTGGGTACAATCCTATATCGCTTGAATAGCAACCGATGAGTAACGTGTTTATTCTCTCCCGAGCCCGAGCAGTCTACGCATACACCCCATTATTTATAGCAATTTACTAATAATTTATATAGTGGGATTGTCCATCAAGTCCTGGAACCCTACACTCCCTCAAAAGTAATTGAACTAATGAGTCAAGATAGGATACGAAAATTTATTGATTTCTGCAGTTGAGATCTTTCAAAAATTCAAAGTAGTTCTTTGGCCCATTAATTTATATTTAAATCCGCTACAATATACCAGAATCAACAAAGCCTACTATCGTAGGTATATATAACTTTGGCAATCCAAAAAAAACATTTAAATTTCACCTGCTAATAGCCGATTAAATAAAAAAAACAATTCACTAGCTCGGTATCAATATTGATCTTTCCCAAATTTGCATATTTTCAAAGTCAAGTGCGAATTTTGTGAACATTTCCTTATTTACATAAAAACAGCACATCTATTGTGTGGTGACATATTATGCAATAGGCTAATAATATAACGAGATTCCACCAAACCAAATGGTCGATGCCGTCATCAATTTACTCCATACCTCGCCATTGACTTATCTGGTCGTTTATTTGTCTTTCTGCTAAATCGGCCATTAAGAAAACGAGCATTAGAATCAGAAAAGTTATTCCGTAGCAATCGACATTTTACTTGGCAGATATTATTCGATTTAAACATGAAAGAAAACCGACTAGTATGCAAATTTCAACACGGTAATTGTTTTGTAAAACACAAACTATCTGGACATATTGATGGGAAATTTAGTACGTGCGTACTTCAATGCTTGTGAATTCATTATCAGGTCAGTACGACACGGATTGTTAATCAGAGGAAGAACACCCTGACTGATTTGCATTTTATTGAATGATTTATTAACCTGAATAATTATAACCTTGGCTTACTGGATTTAACCTGTGAATTGTAGAATTATTGTTATAAGCTTATTATTTTGGATGGCTTTAGAGAAACAAGTTGGGTAAACAGACCTATGCTCATGTCAGAAGGGTTTTGTATTCAATTTACAAAATGCAGTCACCAGATCGAATCAAATCAAGAAACATGTCAAAGACGATTTCATTGGAGAAAATATGAAATGCGAAGATCATACTATTATTAACAAAGTTGAACGAATTTCGACTTCTGAGGTTTTTGGTATTGTTATACTCATAAATATCTCCCTTGATAATTATTTCAGATGTCCATCCGTGACGGAGGAAACACATTTTTCATGTATTTCCCCCCTGTGCCCCCACTGAAGCAAAAACTGACAGTTTAAGAACTGTTTTGAAAAGCTCCCATCAAAACTTTATTTCATACTCATATCGGCTACGTTTGAGGAATTTTTTTTTCAGGGGCCACTCTCCTGTACTGTTATCATCGATTAATGGCCAATTTTTCGAATCCTAGAATGGTTACTAACACATTTCGCTAGGAGCTCTCTCCCACCTCCTTGACTTGTTTCACTTATGAGCATTAATTATAGGTACTCATCTTCAGTCATCCATTAAATTGAATCAAGTGTTCAACGCATGCACCTTAAACGTTGAAGTTGGGAAAAAATAACTCAAAATTATTCAATCTTCGCATTTAAACAGCCACTATTTTGTTTTACGATTACTGATACCACTAGCTGAACCGATTCTCAAAGATATACATGACACCTATCATTCCTGAAATTTTCATGCAAATCCTAGCAAAACTGTAGTGTCTGAGTCGGTAAAAAGCGCATGTTGTTCCATAGCCATACTCGTTAGAGAAGTTTCTGAGGACCTAAACATATCAATTGGCTCGTGCCATTCGATTTTTATCAACGATTTGGGCATGAGACGGGTCGCCGCGAAATTCGTACCAAAATTGCTCAATTGCGACCAAAAACAGCAACGCATGAACATTGCTAATGAGATGTTAAACTCTGTCCGCGACGAACCAAATTTGCTCCAGAGGGTCATAACTGGTGACGAATCGTGGGTTTATGGTTATGACGTGGAAACCAAAGCTCAATCATCTCAATGGAAGCTGCCGCATGAACCAAGACCGAAAAAAGCGCGCCAAGTTCGGTCGAATGTGAAAGTTTTGCTGACAGTTTTCTTCGATTGCAGGGGCGTGGTGCATCATGAGTTCTTGCCACAGGGAAGAACGGTCAATAAGGAATATTACCTGCAAGTTATGCGCAATTTGCGCGAAGCAATCCGCCAGAAACGCCCGGATTTGTGGGAGAACAAAAATTGGCTTTTGCACCACGATAACGCCCCTGCTCACACATCGTTGCTTGTGCGCGACTTTTTGGCCAAAAACAACACACTAATGATGCCGCAGCCACCGCATTCCCCAGATCTGGCCCCCTGTGACTTTTTCTTGTTTCCTAAACTGAAGAGGCCCATGAAAGGACGACGTTACGCTACGCTTGACGAGATAAAGACGGCATCGAAGGAGGAGCTGAACAAGATTAAAAAAAATGATTTTTTGAAGTGCTTCGAAGATTGGAAAAACCGTTGGCACAAGTGTATAATATCTCATGGGGATTACTTTGAAGGGGACAAAATAGATATTCATGAATAAATAAATAATTTTTGAAAAAACAAAATTCGCGATATTTTTTGAACACACCTCGTATGTTGCCATGGTAATAAATGCAGCGCATATTGTTCCATAGTAATACAGGAAAATTCAAGCCGCTATAACTTCGCTAAATATAACTCAATCTTTATGAAACTTTCAGGATAGATCAATCTTATAAATAGACATATACGCATTGAATTTCATTGAATTTAAGGGTACCTTTAAGATTTTATTCAAGAAAACATAAAATCGATAAATCATACTATTACTAACAAAATTGAGTTAATTGCGACCTCTAAGGTATTTGTTGTTGTTGTACTCACCGAGGCCTACATTCCTGATTTTTTTCAGATCACAGGTGTCCAATCGCGAGGGGGGGGACACAAATTTTTCGTGTATTTCCCCTCCCTGTGCGCCCCTCGAAACGCACTTTGCTAAACTAAGACCTGTTTTGAAAAGTTTTCATCAAGACCTTTCATTTGATACCCATACCGGCTACCTTCAATGAATTTTTTTTCGGGGGGTCACTCTCCTATATGGGGAGACCCCCCTTAAATACCTTATAAAATTTTTTTATAGTTGAACTTTAAAGAGATCACCACTTTACACCTACACACAAAATTTGATGTTTCTAGCTTAAGTAGTTTCCGAGAAAAACTGCTGTGATACACGGACGGACAGACGGACAGACTGGTCAAAGATGTTCATGCTCCCGGTGAGTGCAAATTGGCTCAGACGGAGCCTAAAGAAAAATTATACTGCGTTAACTGCGGTGTTTTTGGTCACCCAGCATCATATCGAGGATGCTCCTGATATCAAGATGCAAAAGTTAAATTTGCTCCAAAGCAAACACAAGTACACCGTAATATCATACCTTCCAACTTCGTCAAGCCCGGAGTATCATTTGCACTCGCCGCTAGAGGACCAGCAGAAAATGCTGGAAATAATGTAAATAATGTAAGTGGCAATAATGAGCTGCTTCTCAAAATTTACCAGCAACTTAATTCTTTATCGGAGAGAATCGACAAACAAGATTCAAAAATTAACTTTGCTTTTCAGCGTTTAGGTCTTTCAAATGCCTAATAATAACTTGTCATCCAGTCATATTCCCATGGAAAGGCTTCGCCTCATATCGATCAACGTCAACTCTATCGTTGCTATACATCGACGTGGTTATCTCCTTGAATTTGTTGTTAAGCAAAAGCCTGACATCATACTTCTCACTGAAACCCACCTCAATTCATGGCATTCCATGGAATTCAAAGATTTTGCATTCGTAAGAAACGATAGGGTAATAAGTGGTGGGGGAGGTGGCACCGAGATATTGGTTCGAAGACCCTATTGTTTCCAAAATATTGAGAAAGTCGAACTCAAAAACTTTGAATTTCTTGAAGTGTCCGTCATCAAAATTTCACTGCCAGGTGGGGATAACCTCTTCGTTATCTTTGCCTATGCAACTGGTCAAAATGTTCTCAAGTTCAAGGAGGAACTCAATTCCTTGTTTGAAATGCTCGAATTGAACAGGCTGCATAGTTATTATATTTTTGCTGGTGACCTGAATGCCAAGCATACATCATGGCTGAACGCCACCAATAATCCAAGAGGTGTATTCCTGAAATCATGGATAACAGAGAACGAAATTGAATACAGGTGCAACCTATATGGGTCGGAGTTCCCAACATACCCTAGGACAAATTCATATTTGGACCTCTGCATTGCTGACGCAAGACTTGAATTCTGCTTTAACAGTCCTCAACGGAAACTGCAGGTGCTTCGTTACGATAACGACCATAACGCAATCGTAATGGAAATCAATCATCAAAGGGATGATTTCTTCCTCATTCCAGTTCAACATGAAAACCATCGGTTGAATTTCAAAAAAACAGACTGGGGAAAATTTCAAAAGAAGTTTAATCGGGAGTACCAGAAGCAATGTCCTCCTTCTGATGATGGCAACGCTTGCTCAATGGTTCCTCATAACAGAAATCTAACTGACGATGAAATAGATCTCTATTTGTCGAAGTTAGAGAAGCTGACATTGGAAACGATTGAGAAAGTTGTTCCCAAGATTAAACATCGAAACAATATGGAAGGATAGGAAACACCAACCATCGCAAGGTTGAAAAGATAGAAAAGCCTTCTTCTCACCCGTGTCAACAATATTTATCGACGATTTTTGGACTACAACCATCCCTCGTTGGCTTTGTTGAAATTACACCTGAAGAATGTCCGGTACTTAATCCGTTCATACTTCAGGAGTGAGGTCAGCAATCAATGGGCGGAAAAACTGAGGGGTATTAGCCCACAGGACCCAGATGGCGTTTTCGCGAAAGTGAATAGCTTATTCCGCAGGAAGTCTCGAGTGAAGGTATCGAATCTTGAAGTCGCTAGTGATGAGGTGAATCTTCTCGATAGGGCTGGTACCGAAATTGATAGTACGACTCCGGATAGAAATGGAAACAGGATTATATGTGATGGATTGCAGAAACTTGCCCTGATTGGAACACATTTTGAATTGGTTCATCTGCCAAACCCAGAGAAAAGGAATGAAATATTTTCGGAGGTCGTTGAAGCAAAAGTTTCCGACTTCAAATCAAGCCTGAACGGCCAATCAATTCTTCATTTCGATGAAACATTAACATCTGACCTCATACCAAGCTTGAATCTTATTGATTATTTTGTCAGCTATGAAGACTTGTGTTTCATATTTCGCAGGATAAACAACAAGAAATCATGTGGTACTGATGGTATTCCAAATGTAGTTCTCCGAAATTTGCCTGAGGTTGCTATTAGGAATTATTGCGTATTGTTCAACAACATGTTGAACAATTCATATTTCCCAAATGAGTGGAAAAAGGCTAAGGTATTTCCGATCTTGAAGAAAGGAAAAGAATCTTCATGCCCTAAAAGCTATCGCCCAATCAGCTTGCTGCCAAACATCAGCAAGGTGTTTGAAGTGATACTCAACAGAGCATTAAACGCCCACATTGAGAAATATGAGTTGATGCCAAATTGCCAATGTGGCTTTCGTGCCAGGCATTCGACCATACATGCAATAATGAAAGTAACCTCAGACATCTGTTGGAAACTAAACAACAAAGAATGTGTTGGAGCATGTCTATTGATATGGAGAAAGCCTTCGATACGGTGTGGTTAGATGGACTAGTTTTCAAACTTCTTCAGGGCAGGTTCCCCAGACACCTTGTCGCCATGATGTGTAATATTTTATACGGGAAAGCATTTTTTGTAACTGATGGAAATCTGACAACAATGCGCGAATTCAAGGTCTTGAATGGTCTACAGCAGGGAACAGTTACTGCGCCCCTGCTTTTCTCAATATTCATTCGCAAGCTATTGAACAGCTTTGATTTTAACGTCTCACCAACGCGATCATTAGTAGCGTTTGCTGATGATCTGATCATCTATAAGGCAGACCGAAAAGCTACAATAGTTCAGAGAAATCTTCAAAAAATGTTTAATGATGTGCAGCTCTACACCGACAATTGGCGAATGAAAATCAATGCACAGAAGTGCGAAACAATTTTGTTTCGGGCTACGCTGCAGGGGGCCAGTCAAGGCCTGAAACGTAATTGGAAGGATTTCCACATTATGGCTGGTGAGGGTAGTTCAGAACGGGTTCCACATAAATCCTGTGTTCGATACCTCGGTGTTCATCTTGATCAGTATCTGTACTATACTGAACATGTCAAAATCATGCTCAGTAAAGCACTCAAAGTAGTCATGGCCCTTCGGCGACTCTTTCATTCCAGATACATTGATCAAAAAGTCAAAGTTATTTGTTACAAGACCATGGTTAGGCCAGCTTTGACATACGGATGCCAGATCTGGTACAACCAGAGTGCTAGTACAATGGAAAGATTAAGAGTTTTCGAAAGGAAATGTCTTCGTGCATGTACTGGTTTGTACAGAAAGCCTGAGACGGATTGGAAGCACTATATATCGAATAGAAAAATTTATCAAACCGCTCAAGTGACAAGAGTCGATATCTTCATATTGAAACTTCTTCGGAATCATATCGCAAGATCTGTAACTGTGAGTGAAAAGCCTTGGATTTCACAGCCGTTCCACCCTACAGACGGGTATATTGTGACTTGCCTCACTACTGGCTTCGTTCCTCCAGAAGCATTCGTGTATTTGGACATGAATCGATATGTTTTTGTTCTGACGGCGTCCCAATCATATATCACATATACCGACGGGCCACCGATAAGAAGATAAAATATCCTCCGAATCTGAGTTCACGAGACCAACAATTCCAATGGAGATACTCATTTGCTAGATTCGATGAGGCTGGCTGAGCTGAGATGGAACAATCTAGGTGTTGGTGGCTGAATGACAATGTCTAAATTATTCGTGTTTATTTTCTGTTTATGTGCTTTTTCTCGTTACTTAGTTTTTTAGATTCATCTCATTATTGCTACATCTAGTATTGTTGTTTATTTGTATTATAAATTAGGTATAGGTTTCAATATAAGGTAAGGTTTTTTTTTTTTGTTTGATTGAACTTATTTAGAATTAGGGTGTAACATATTAGGTATAGGATATAAGTTCATTGTTGTGTTGGTAGTATAAGTAATTTTTGAATAATGCTGGTTGGTTTTTTCTCCTTTTTCCAATTGAATCAAAAAATATCTAATAATCTTAATTAATTTAAATTTGCAAGTGTATTTTTTTCATTAAATGTGTTTAACTGATAACGCATAAATTTAGAGAGCCATTCGGGCCATTAAGTTTTTTATAGTTTTATTGTTTGGAATTTACTTTATGTTCTTTTAAAAATTTATAACGATTGGTATTAAATAAAGCGCTTTTGACTTTGACTTTGACTGACGGACAGACTGGTCGCGAAACTAGTAGGGTTTTGTAAAATTATTTTACAAAACCCTTTCACACATAAACTGTTTTGATTTTGAATGAAGTAAAATCATCAAATTCTCAGTTTTCAGCTATGTCCTGTCCGTCAAATCCCCTTACTTAAATCTAGTGTGGGTACACGTTATAAACCTAAAATAAAACTACGCATTCGTGAATGGAAATAAAATTAAAAACACGTTGAAAAAAATACTCGCAAGACAAGTAAGAGAAGCAACCATATTCACTGGGAACTCTTTTTGTGATACAAGATCATAACTGGGTTGCACTCAGTAGCGTAGCGTGGAGGGTGCCGGGGGGCCGTTTCCCCGGGTGGCACATAAAAAGGGGCGGCAAGCGTCATCAGTTTTTCTATAAAATAACAGCAATTCATTTTTTCGAAATACACCCGTGCTAACCCGAGCCTTCAACGAGCTCTTAGGGGAAATTTTTGCAATCTCTTTATTGCTCACACAACTGCAAAGAGCCAAAAATAACATTTTCTTGTCCTATCATTTCACGATCACTTCCAAATATGAGACAGTGCCTCATCTACTGGAATGATTAAACAATCTTCTCAATTTTTTCGCAAGAAAAAACTACAACCACTACAGCAGCAACACTTTTACCCTATTTAATTCTTCTAATTCTTCCCGGAACGTTTTGAACCATCGGTTATTGCAAAACTCTTCTGAAATCGCGATTTGTTTGTTTGCTTGCCTGTCAGTCCATACATCAAAAAAGATTTAAAATTAACGTAACAAAATGGAAAAGCTAGGACGTAAGAAATAACATGCATTCCCTTAACACTTCAATGTTGCCTTGCTAATTTTGAATGACAGGAAATGTTGACCTTTTTTTTCAAGAAAAGCAGCCAATTAATAAGTCGACTAAACTTGTATTGCACATACTTGCCACACATTTATTAATTGTTTTGCAGTCGGACTGTTTTTCGCGAAGGGACTCTAAGGTCATGCCATATTTTCGGTTTGGCTGCCCACCTATTTTGCTATAAAGCGTTGCATCCAAGACTTACATAATTTTACAAAAGTTCAAACCTCAAATTCATAGCCAGTTTTATTACTGATTATTTTTCAAATGCTTTTGAGAGTATGTAATGATGTGGAAGATTTCAAGAACGATAATTCAAACTAATGATTCAAATTGCAATAACTTTTCTAATTGAGAATAATCGTACATACTACAATTTTTAAAACTTTTCAAGAAGCAGCACTCACTTTTAAACTAGTATCACAATTTTTTATAGACAGTTGATACAGTGGAAATCGAAAATTGGCTCCAGATAACATAAACAAATGATGATGTTGGTTTGGTGTTATGGATAACATAAACAAATGATGGTGCTGCTTTGTTGTTCTGATTGCTTTATCACGACACATTAATACTTGGTTTGATGAGGGAAGTTTCAAATCACTGATCGAGGAATTATTAATTTTGAAAATTAGCTCTAAATTACTAAAGTCAAAGTGAAGTGTAGTGAAAGAGTGTATTTACAGGTTATTCATGACCTTTTTGTAGCTAAATAAATAGCGATCAGTGAAAAGTTTGACTTTGTTTTAAATCTCATTTCTACCGAAAAATTCTCGGACAAAACCAAAGGAGTTAAGGTGAGTAAATATATTGTGATAGAAATTTGCTTTCTATTATAGACTTTCTATTATAGATTTCTTTTGCTTTCTATTATAGACATGATACCTGTATATCTTTGTCTCTACTAAGGTAATTTTTTCTTTTCATTTATAGCTTATCTAGCTGAAGACGAAAAGCTCAAAAAGAGCAGAGCGTTTTATCGCAATTTAAAAAAAGCCAAGGTAGAGGCTGGAAGGACAAATAAAGGTGCCATATTAAAGTTTGTGAAAGTTTCTGATGCACCGTAGCGTGTCCATAAGTCACCAGAGCCTTTCAATGTTATTTCTTTAGGTGCTCACCTTTCGCCAAAATTCACTAACGATGAGTTGCAACAACCGAGTGTAAGTACTTCTATTGAGCTCTCTGGTATTCTGGTACCAGAACAAAGTGACATACTCCTGATTTAGATTTTAATAGTAATGACATTGGAATATGGCCTGCAAAAGTTGATTCAAATTTAAGGCTACTTTTGATTCAAAGAGGTCCTGAAGTTGTTCAACACTTGAATGTCGACTTTTTGAAGAATCAGCAGTACCACGCATTGTTCAGTCAGACAAGAACTAACACGGGATTGGTTCTATCGTACATTGCCAAACGGCGAAAAAGTTGTACGTTCTTGGATGGCATATTCACCTTCTAAAGCCTCATTGTTTTGCTTCTGTTGTCGTATATTTGAGGATGCAAATTCATCAAAGTTGTCGAAATTTTGCTGCTCCGGAGGATTTCAATGAGTCCAATGGTTGGCAATCATGAAACAAGTGTTCAACATAATAAAAATTTTTGCAAATGGAAGGAACTAGAAACGGACGGGAAATTGATAAGAAGGAACAAGAAGCAGTCACAAGAGAAACTAAAAAATGGCATGAAATTTTGAGCGAAATGTTTGATATTATACAATTTCTTACAAACCAAATTTGGCGTTACGCAGCCACAGAGAAGATGAGGCCAGTGCTAACAGAGGAAATTTTTAGGAATTTGTGGATTTACTGGCTAAGTACGATCCTGTACTCCAAGAGCAGTTGATTAGAATTAAAATGGGCCAAAAAATTTCGCTAACTTATATGTCACCAGAAATTCAAAACGAGTTCATTGAAATTCTAGGAAGTAAAGTTCGTCAAAAAATTACAACTCGTGTACAAAAGGCTAAATATTATTCAATAATTTTTTATAGCACTCCAGATATTTCGCATAAAGGTCAAACGAGTTAAGGAATCTTTTTTGGATTTCATCGAGACCAAAAACAAAACTGCTAAAGGTATAAGTGAAATGATTTTGAACAAACTCATGGCTGATAGACTTGACGTAATGAACTGTAGAGGATAAGCATATGATAATGCTGTGACGATGGCTGGAAGGCGCACAGCTGTACAACCGAGGATAAAAGACTTCAATCCTAATGCAGAATTCGTGCCATGTTCAAATCACTCATTAAACCTGGTTTGTATGCATGCAGTTTCAGCGGAAGTAAATTCCGTAACTTTCTTCGGCACGCTAAAGCGCTTCTATGTTTTTTCCTTATCGGAGCATCAGTGGAAAGTTTTGATAGCAACTACAAGTACAAGATTATAGAGCACTCAGGACACACGTTGGAGTGCTAGGGGCAATGCTGTAAATTTTATACGACACCACTTCAAAGAAACATTGATTGCAATTAAAAATCTAACCAAAAGTGAGGAAAGTTTTAATACAAGAACAGACGCAGGAAGCTTGTGGATGGCAATGCAATCATTTTGTTTTTTAAGTTTTTTGGGTCTCTGGCAGCTAGTACTACGTGAAGTCAATGATGCTCAGAGCTATTTACAAACCGAGGGACTGGACATACATGAATGTGCATTGCAGATTATTTTGGAAGGAAGCCGAAAAAAATTTGCGGACGTGGCTTTAACACACGGCAAAACTTTGTGTGAAGACCTCGGAATTACTTGTGAATCTCGAAGACGAATTAAGAAGAGCCAGATGATTTGTGAAAGAAGTAAAGACGCTGGGTTATTGTATGAAGACGAATTGAGGCAAACCATGTTTTCTTAGATAGACAGAGTTGCTGCTGAAATTTGAGAAAGGTCTCAACAGCTTAAAACTTTGGCACAAAAATATGACTTTTTAAGGGCTACAGTAATATTAGGCGTCAACGAACACTACCTGGATGAAGCTCCTCAAGATGTTAACAGAGAAGAACTTAAAATTGAACGAGTACGTCTTCGATCTTTCGTAGCTGCACCTGACCCAGAGTGCAAAACCACGTTGATGCAGCTCAGTACTTTAGGCTTGTGAAAATATATCGCTGAGTCTAAGCTTGAAGATGTTTTACCAAATATTGTTGTAGTGTTGAGAATTTTCCTAACAGTGGCCATCAGTAATGCCAATTGTGAGAAAAGCTTCTCGAAACTTAAACTCATGAAAAACTATTTGAGATGAACAATGTCTACACTGAGGTTAACAAATTTAGCTATCCTGGCAATCGAGCCGAAAAAAATCGACGTTGAAAGTTGCATAAAAGATTTGGCTTTAAAAAAAAACAAGAAAAGTTAATTTTTCAATAATTAAAATGATTTAAAAATGCTTTCTCGACTCTTAATTGATTTTCTGGTCCTATAATGAAACATCTTATTTTCTCTTTTAATTCTTCACATGTGGAAGAGAAAAATTATTCACGACTAATTTTCCATAGTGAGAAAAGTGCATTAGTGCTAATTTATTTCACATTAGTGTTAATTTATTTCGGTGTTTCACATTACAGTTGCTTTGGTGTTTTTAACCGATTCTGCAGTGACATTTTTCAAATTCACTATTTTATTATTTATTAAGCTCCTATTGCAATATGTCCCAATAGAAGTTTACGCATGAAAGTAAGAAAAAAACTAGATAATCAAAATAATAGCATCTTTAGAAAAGCGAATAATTTCATAATTACTAGGTACTTATGTTTGCCTGTCAATCCATTAAGCAAAATAAGAACTCTTAATGAGAGTTTTCAAATATAATTTTAGATTTAACTTGAAGCTTATGCTTATTTTCTGTCGCCCATTGTGGTGTAGTAGGCAGTAGGCTAGCCGTGAATGCGACAGGTGCTAGGTTCGAGCCCCGGCGTAACGAGTTTTCGATGTCAGTATCTGTTGACGGCCTTTCAGCCCACTCAGCTGTGATGGGTACTGAGTAAAATTAGGTAATAATCACACGGCCAAGCGTGATGCCGACCACATCACCTTTCAAGTACCGTTATGGTCATAAAATGAGATGCTCGGCTTCGTCTCAATGCCCAGGTTCAATTTGGACTGTAGCGCGATTTTTATTATTATTATCATTTATTGTGCCCATTTTCTAGAGATGAGTTTCTTCTGTTTATTTTTTATGTTCAAGTGTCTATTAAAAGTAGCATTCTTCATTCTAGCTAGCGGAGCGTTATTCTCTTACTCTGTGAATGTCATGTTTTCAATAAGTTTATTATTTTGCTTACAAATAAAAGCTTATCACTAAATGATTTGTAGTTGTTGCAATTCGTCATATGATTTTGCATTAAGGATACTTTTAACGGACGACAGAAGGATTATCTCGTTCTGAAAAAGCTCTGACTTCAAATCTGTTTCCAAAAAAGGAGGGCGGCAAGTCCCCGGTCGGACCCGGGCCACCGGTTGCACTCAACTTTATACGAAGTTCTCAAAGAAAAGAATGGTATATCAAAATTTTTGACTATTTTATTCTGACTTAGCTAATCTGCATATGTTATTGAATACAATTAAACATTACTATCTTCTTGTTTGCTGCACAAAATCCTTCTGACTGGAACGCACTACTTTCAGTCCAACTTGTCATTATTTGATGGTGTAATTCAAACAGTAAGTTCGAAAGACAGAAGAAAGATCCAGTCAGAAGGATTTTATGCTCAACATGTGATACGCAGCTAATTATAATAAATAACCACAAAAAAACACTTCAATTGCAAGAACATCATACTCCAGACTTACTCTCTTCTTCTGTACTTAGCTACTAGATCATTGACAAACTACACCTAGACTTAAATACTATAGGTTGTTAAGCTACAATTAAAGGAAAACAAAGACATTAGCATGTCATTTGGTATTTAAATAAATTAGGGCTATACATATTTAGCTTTTTCCTTCATCCCGGCAAGTACCTTAATTGCTTTTGATAGACAATTACCTTCGTCCGTATTGATGCGTGTTGTATGTATAGGCTTTCCCAAGCGTCGAGGGTATAGGGTCGATTTATACGAGTATATTGGATAGTATTGATCCTTTTTTGTCACTAGATGGTGTTCGTTGTCATGTATCGGGCAATACTTATCAGAATGAGTCAAACGGAAAGGTGACATTTCAGTCTAAAATTTTCATATGGACAGTTTTGTATTTTGTCATTCGTATCAAAAGTTGTATTCATTTAAAAATGAGTGAAATATCTGAAAAAAATCGTTATATTTTACAATATCACTACGATCAAGGCGAGAGTGCATCGCAGGCTCGTGAACAAATTTGTGGTGTCTGCGTTCAAGATACTTTATCAAAAACCGCAGCCAAGAGATGGTTCGCTCGCTTTCGTTCTGGAAATTTTGATGTCAAAGATGCACCTCGCTCAGGTCGGCCAATCACTGAAAAAGTCGATGAAATCTTACAAAAAATTGAAGAACGCGACTCATAAGACTTTGCTAAGGAACTGAATATCCATCATCAAACAGTTTTGAGCCATTTACATCAGGCTGAATACACAAAGAAGCTCGACGTTTGGGTGCCGCATGTATTAGCACAAAAAAATTTGATCGACCGAATTTCCATTTGCGAAATGTTCATAAAACGCAACGAAATCGAGCCATTTTTGAAGCAAATTATTACGGGTGATGAAAAATAGGTAAGCTATGAGAATGTCGTTCGAAAACAGTTTATGGTCAAAAAAAGATGAATCATCGCAAACGACTTCAAAGCCAGGATTGACACCAAATAAGGTTATGCTGTGTGTATGGTGGGATTGGAAGGGAATGGTTTATCATGAGGTGCTAGAACCTGGCCAAATACTCAATCCGGCTCTGTATTGTCAGCAATTAACCAGATTGTAACAAGCAATAAAAAAACGGCCGAAATTGATCAATAAAAAATGCGTTGTCTTCCATGATGACAATGCCAGACCACACACATCTTTGATGACCCGGCAAAAATTGACAGAGCTTGGCTGGGAAGTTTTAATGCATCCACCGTATAGTCCAGACTTTGCCCCATCAGACTACCACTAGTTTCAGTCTCTGCAAAACTTCCTTAGTGAAATGAAATTTACTTCAAAAAGGGACTGTGAAAATCACTTGGCCAAGTTTTTCGCCGATAAGCCACAGAAGCTCTACACAGTGGAATAATGGCTCTACCCGAAAATGGCAAAAGGTCATAGATAATAATGGACAGTATGTACTTAGATAAAATCTATTTTAAATAAAAGAAATATTCAATTGAAAAATGACAAAAAAGGCTCAATACCTTTAAGACTCACCAATATTTCAGCAGTTCCAGATTATCGCGTCCTATATTGTGTCCCTCTTCCACCATATGCAAAGCCACCACTGATCGAATTGTGTTGATGTCTCGTCATTTGCCACTACTTTCTTCTTTCATGTGTCTATGAACACGTGTTGCGATCAATCGCTTCGTCTACCCGATATAACATTTTTCGCAATCTTTACAATTGATTTTATAAATTCCGCATTTTTCCGATATTTGTGATGCGTCTTTCTCGCTTCCTAATCCATTTCTCAGAGTGGTGCCTCTACTGGATGCAACGATGCGGACGTTGAATTTCTTAAAGAGCGATTTGATTTTGTATAACGAATTTGCCAGCGGAGTGCTCAACCATCTTGCGGTATCATTGTTATTTTGGGTGAACAATGTTGTATGATGATTTTTGAAGACGTGGTATTGTTTTTTCGATACTAGTTTATTTATCATGTTCGCGCTGCATCCGTTTTTCTGCGCTGTATCCAAAATATATGTTTTTTCTTTCTCGAAACCTTGAACTGTTAAGGAATAGGTGCCAAGGCAATGAGGAGTTCCCTATGTTACAAATGCGGTGAATTGGGACATAAAAGAAAAGAGTGTACGAAGGTGGCACATTGTATTCTTTGCAAGGATGCTGGTCCAAGACATGATTTTGGACACGTCTTGGGATCAGAAAAATGCTGGATTTTTTAGGTAGCCCTAGCGAAGTAAAATCAGAACTTCAATGATCCACATCCTGTAGCTTAACCTACACCGCAGTTCAACCGCACTTAATCTGCTTGAGCAGTTTGCGAGGGACATGCAAGCCGACTTCTTGCTGCTGAGTGAGTAATACTATGATAAAAGTTCAGCATCATGGTATTCTGATAAAACTGGTACTGCTGCCATCTAGGTTCGAAATTGTGATTTTCAGGCGGAGAGCTATAGACATAGGTTCGGTGCTCAGGGACCACCTTCTTTAGTGTGTATCATCTTTCCAAGCCAAGCTTAATGCTTTGGAGGGCGCTGTCTCGAACGCAAACAGGAATGTGCTCGTTGGGGAGTACTCCAACGCTAAAGCAATCGAATGGGGCATGCCCCAAACAGATCCATGGGGAAAATGAATTCTAGCAATGGTGGCCAGGACGGCACTCGTCGTACTCAACACGGGAAATACGATGACTTCCCGCCGTGTTGGCTGTGAAGGAACCATACCAGACGTGACATTCGCCTCCGAGTCCTTAGTACGGAGGATGCACAATTGGAAAGTATTAGAGGACTACTTAGCCAGTGATCATCAGTGCATTCTGCTTGAGATAAGCGATGTTGTCTCCAGACGTCCATGCTCTCGGCTTTCCAAAATTAGATGGAACATCGGAAGGATGGACACCAAGAGGTTCGTCAAGGTACTCATAGCGGGTGCACGGCTGTAAGGAGATTTGGAAGGGACAGAACAACTGGCAGCCCAAGACGTGGTGAACTCAACTATGAGCATCATTATGACTGCTTGCAAAGTTTCTATGCCCCGTCGGAAACCCCGGCACGGCAAGCCCCGTGTGTACTGGTGGCCAACTGAAATCGCTGGAAAACAGAGGGAGCGCTGCAAGCTTCGGCGTGAAGCTCAAAGAGCATGGAACCGTGATGAGGCAAGCAACCGGGTAGCAGCATAAAACTCCGCCAGGAAATGCCTTCGCAAATGGATCAACAACAGCAAGGCTCTCTGCTGGCAAGATCTAGTGGACATTGTGAACAAGGATCTGAGGGCCTTGGCTACAAGCTAGTTATGTGGAAGTTTGGTGCCCTACGGGAACCTTGTATACATGATGCGCAAAAGGTGGATGAGATAGTACGGGCACTTTTCCCGGCGCATCCCGTCCGTGTTGATGCTGTCCATGGTGAGACAGCAGTCGAGTGTCCACTCTTGCCACAGCAGAAACCAGAAGAGGCAGTCCTTTCGCTGAAAGCAAGGAAGGCTCCAGGCCCAGATGGTGTTCTAGCTGAGGTTTTGCAGCTCGTCTATCACCATTGTCCTGACTTGCTGCTCAGCACATTTAACGCTTGCCTACGGAGTGGGGTTTTCCCGGTACGATGAAAGGTGGCAAGGCTCGCGCTGATCAGCAAGGGAAATTGAAATCCCGATTCGCCACCTGCATACCACCTGTTATACATGCTAGACACTGCTGGGAAAGTGCCAGAGAAACTCGCCAATGGAAGACTCACTGACGCGATACGTGCTGCTGGGAGCCAATCTCCTCGGCAGTACGGCTTTATACCAGGACGTTCTACCATTGTTGCGAGTATAGAGGTGGTGAGCGCGGTCCAAAAGGCAGAGGCATATAGTCGCACCAAGCGAAGGATTGTCCTGTTGGTGACCCTCGACGTCAAGAATGCCTTAAACCCCGCTAGATAGTTCTGGATACGCTGGAAAAGCCTTTTTAATTTCCAGTAGACCTGATGCGGCTTTTGAGAAACTATCGAAAGGACCGAGGCCTACTCTACGTCACGACACAGGGCCAACGAAGGATGACTGTTGGGTGTTGCCCAGCGATCTATCCTTGGTCCGGACCTGTGGAACGTGTCTCATGACGGGCTACTAAGACTGGAGATGCCAGATGAGTCGCGCTTGATCGGCTATGCGGATGATGTTGTGGCTCTGGTCACTGGACGCAACGTTGAACAAGCGCAACTTAGACTAGTTATGCTAATGCGCCGTGTGAGGGACTGGATGACTGCTCGCGACACAAAAAAATGCTTGAATTCAAAGTGGCGGTCCATAAAAATCAGATAGTACGCGAGATTCGTTATTAAAGTAGCTCACATGGACAAGGATGTTGTAAGGTATTCAACAGGTTTAGTAAATACTACTCTCCATCCATTCCAAAGCCTTATATAAAACTAATATCCTTAACATAATTGGACGTTAACTATTTCTTCTTCTTCTTCTTAGCACTACAGCCCAACTCGGGCCTTCGCTTCCTCCAACTGTCTCGTTCCATTGAATGCGTCCTCCAATTTCGAAATCCGAGCAGCAATGAACTGTTTTCGTTGACCAAGTTAGACCAGCATTTCCTCGGTTTCCCCACTGGTCTCCAGCCTTCAGTTCTCCCAACAAATACCTTTATGGGTATCCGTTGTTCAATTCATGTGGCCAGCCCATTGCAGCTTCCGCAGTCTTACAATCGTGAAGACCTCCGGCTCGTCAAAAATTTCATACAGCTCATGGTTCAATCTAATTTGCTATTGGTCGCCGTCTAGCTTCGCTCAGGCTCATGCGTTCAATATATTTGCGGATGCTTGGGCTGGGTCCATGTTTCACCCCGTTACGTTAACTTATTGTACCTAAATTTAAGAAAAATCTTTTGTTTCCAATTTTTATATTTTTGTAATTTTTTTTTATTGTAAGGATATGTATTGCTTGGCAAATAAATAAATATACAAAGCAAACGACATTTGTTTATTCATCCTCCGATTTTCTGGTTAACGAGCTTAGCTAAAATATTCATGCGATACAATTTTACTGAAAATTTCGGTCAAATCTATGCAAATTTGCGACCTCCAGCTTGCATACTACAAGCGTTATATTTGGCTAAAAAGTATCAGTTGCATAATGTATCAGGTAAAAGTATCAGTTGCAGGCATGTAACAGTATCAACTTGTACCTGTTACTGAAATTTTGTGTAATAACCCATCCCTAATTTCCAATGACACCCTACTCAACTACCAAAAGTGATATTTTCACCCTATACGGGGAGACGCCCCTTAAAATTCTACGAAAAAAAATTGTACCCCATAACTTTCAAGAAGACACCACTTCTGAACTTATCACAAAGTTTCAGGAGGAAGGATTGAAGCGGCTTTATAAAATATCGGGCTAAATATTTTACCTTTTCAAAGGTATCAATATTAGTACATGTTCTGCCGAAGGTAGTAAATTCTGCGTATTCCAAATTTTTATTTGAAACTTTTAGGAAATAAATTTGACGAATTGCCGAAGAAGAAAATAAATATGTCCTGTGCTAACTATCGAAATTAGAGAATATAATTAGTGTGGATCAAGATTGACGAATAAATAAAAGAAAAAGAAGGAGGAAGTTTATTGAAAGTAGTCTGTGTGGTCTAGTGGTTAGAGCATGAACGCATAAGCCGAAGGTCCCAGGTTCAAATCTCGTTGGGAGCAACGTGATTTAGTTCAGGGCATTTTTCGGACGGACTACGAGTGTTCACTCAGTGGTGATATGTACTGATTTAATCAGATCATATCATAGCCGAGCAAGCACACGGGAGCATGGTACTGACCAAACCAACTTCCGAAAAAATCAATACGGTCATGAAAATGAGATACTCTAACTATCTATAAGCGAAGGCCCGAGAGGGGCTGTAGTGCTACAAAGAAGAAGAAGAAGAAGTTTATTAAAAGTCACATGTTAGAAGATGTGGAAAAATACATATAAGCAACATAAATAAAAGCATAAGTATAATTATTTATTATTTAAATTAACTATATTTGACCAGTTTACATAGATCATCAAAAATTATAATTTTAATATGTAAAGATTACTCTTTATATTTTAAAATTCATGAGTAATATTGTATTATATATACCCCTAATAATAAACAATTTATAAACATTACAAAAATAAGAGGTGTAAATATTAATATATATTTTTATTTTAATCATTTTGAGAATGATAATTTTTGAGACCGATCGTATTTTGAATTTGACGAATTGAAATTTTTTTTATGTCAATGAACAAAAGAAAATCAGTTTACTCTGTTACGGCACAATGGATTATCTTAAATAGATAACTTGAATTCTTTTATTTCTATTTCTAAAAAATCGACATAAACTTTTCAGCCGACCAAGGAGAAGCGGAACTTCTCTACTACATAGGAGACATCGGACTGTGAAAGGATTTTAGGGAGTAATATACCCCCCAAAACACTTACATTTCACGTCGGTGTTGCAAAAGAGTTCGATTTCTCTTGAAATACGGAAAAAAATTTCATTTCATCTTTTTTTTACTAGATTGAAATATTTTAATGGTACTAAACTTCATGTAGAGACAAAGAACAATCAGTTTCACCAATGGTATCATTAACCCACCCTGAAATCCAGTTTATGTTGTCACGCTATATACCTAGTACTGGTGAAGCTTCGTCTATGAAGCATGACGATATGTGTTTCAGACTTGAAACGTCGTCAAAACACATTTTGACATGAAAATTTGCACTATGTTTACCATCATTAATAAAATGAGGAAAAAAGACATCACATGAAAGTAACATTTGAATACATTTATGACAATGGAAATACGGAAAGGAATCGGACATTTTCAATGAAAATATAGTTGGTATAATAAGATAACCTTCATAGTATTTTCAAGCTCATCATGAATACCTTTCCTGCAATTGATTTTTTCTTCTATTTTAACTAATTTTCTGAAAAGAATAAAAACGAGCTTAACCTGCAAGCTGAAAAGCAACAAATCCATTATAGATTCAACAAATTATATTTATGTCATCATTTTCTATATATAGACAACGATCACATATGATTCATGATGCAATTCTGCCGTAGCCAATTTTGAGCGCAACAAATCATAGACACCCAGATAAATCATTCATAAATATCACATGAAAAAAATGTTTGATTGGAACAATGTTGATGTCGATCTTCAGTAGTTTTAGTAAAAAAGCTATTTCTGGATCAAACACGGCTCAATCTCGTATAAATTAGATCGAAAAATACACATGTACATACCGAAATCAACCACAACTCCAACCACAAAGGTAGGTTTACTGTCGTTCCGCAGTATGTTCTTCTCAGGTATTTTCTTGCGTTTTCTTTAGATCATGAACACATGCGATTCTCTCTGTACCACTTAGGAAGTTTTCCTCTGATATCAATCCAGCAATATTTTCAAATTAAATCACGTCACCTTCAATGCAAATTCAAACAATCTCTTACATCACTCGCGAAATATCACCACCGAAAGGAGAATGTGATGTTCAAACAATCACTCCAAGTCTTATCACACTCGGTCTCAGTAAAATTCGCGAATACCGGAATGCAGTAATTAAACTTTATTTATCCGGCTAAATTAAATATAATAAAAGAAAGGAATTTGAGTTTGTTGGCGCGTGATAACGGTTGAACGGAATGAAGATACTTGGATGTTATTAGGATCATATAGTGAATATATGATCGTGCAGCAGCAGTAGCAATAACCAATGCACCAGATGAGACTTATCACTGTCCAGATAAACTTCTGTACGGTCGATCCGACCACTATAATTAAACTGAACAGAAAGAATCGATATGTTGAATCATATAAGGTATGCAAGTAACCCATGGTGGTCGCTTGTTATTCAGTATACTATATTCCTCGAAAGGTATTTGCTAGTCAGCATAACATTGCCAATTTTAGGGGCACCAAGATCACCTTTATGCAACTTGTGGTAGGTCAACATTTTAGTTTTGATTACGCACCTAGAAGACACGCTCATCTAGAAATGACGAAATACGAGTATATACGAGTACTTGTGACGATCAGCATAGAATCCAACTAGTATCCATAAAATAATGAATCGTGATCAATTTTACGTTAAACAAATACGATCAGTACAAGAACTTTCCCCAGTTTTGACGTTGTAGGGCTTTGTAATACTTTTTTTTTTACACCTTTTTAATATCTCTACCTCTTTGTCGGCCCGCCCGGTTTTACGTCAAAAGTTTTCTCAGGAAATAAAGAAGCTATAGTCATCAAATCTTATGTGTAGCTCAGAAGCTTCTGGTTAATGAAAGCTTCCAAGTCGAAAAAAATATCAAAGGACGTTAAAGAGGTCCATATAAGGATCGGACCCATTAACCTTTTTTTTCTCGAACATCGTCGAATAAAGTATCAAATTAAGGGTCTTGCTGAAATTTTTGTGTATCTATTGCTAAAACTACAACATTGATAACATCACAGCTGGGTAAGTTGATACTCCGACAGAAGTACCACAAGCACAAACGATCAGTGAACTTGGGAACTGCTGTGCAGTCGGTAATACTCAAGCAGTGCAAAAAGAAATACTCAAGAAGTGCAGAAAGACCATCTCCTGCTTCTTGACGATATTATACAATAATTGTATTAATAATGGATATTTTCCAAAACCTTGGAAAGTTAGTAAACTAGTCTCAATACCAAAACCAGGCTGCGAAGGTAACAAGGTAACATTTTTTTGGCCAATTTCCCTTTTGCCTAACATGGGTAAGCCCCTGGAAAAGATTATTCTGCAATACTTCAATAATTTTACTAATCCCCGATTTTGAGTTTGGACTTTAACGCGAACGATTTACGGAGCAAGCAATAATGCTATTGCGCAATAGAGTCAGCCGCAATCTTTGGCAGAAAGATTGCACAATGGCCTGTGCTCAATCAATGAAAAGCGCTTTATTTAATACTAATCGTTATAAATTTTAAAATAGACCTGAAAAAAGCGTTAGACTCAGTTTGGATCAATGGTTTCAAGTAAAAATTGATAATGTCATCCTGTCCGGTCGCAATCCTCAGAATACTTTACAGCTTCCTTTCAGATAGAACATTCCAAATCAAACTAGGGAACCTCATTTCAAATCCCATCCCTATCAACTCGGGAGTCCCACAAGGCTCTATCCACGATCCCGCCCTGTTCAACTTGTTCCTTCATGATGTCCCGCGTCCAAACTGCTCGACTATCGATATAGCAATGTATGCAGATGATATCCTCCTCACTATCACCCCTAGCCTCCCAGAGATGGCCCAAATAAAGCTGCAGCGCTCTGTCCACAATATCTTTCAATATCTAAAGGATTGGGGGCTCGAAATAAATGCTAGCAAATCAGAGCTTATCTGCCTTAGAAATGCCAGCGGGAGAGGGCATCGCCTTGCTGTGTTTCATAGTAGGAATGTGCAAGCACATACAGTGGCGGACAAAAGTCTACGACAACTCCTCATATTGAGATTCTGTTTGATTGCAAGCTTTAAACAAAAATCCATTGATGTGCATTTTTCAGTAACATAAATATATTTATCAAAAAACAAAGACAAGAAGATTTCATAACAAACTTAAGGAGAAATTCGTAAAAACATAAAAAAAATGAATGGACAAAAGTCTACGACAGTCAGTGCTGACTGACTTGTACACAAAATATTTTCAACTGAATGTATTGGAAATTTTAAAAATTTTTGCTGGCTTAATATTGGGTTGGACCCCTTTTTGCATCAATTACTGCTTGCAGTCTTCGGAGCATAGAAGAAATTAAACTAGCAGCTTGTACAGATTTGATTTCCCCCATTCTGTAACAAGTTTCCAAAGTTTTTGATGACTGTATACACAGAATTTCGTTTAAGTTTCAGTGATTTCGCAATTTTCGAGCACGATTTATTGTCTTTTCTATACTGTACGACCAAATTTCGGATATCACTAGAAATATCTTTTCGCGATCTCATTTTACGATCCTTACAATTAGATACTAGGGATAAAACTAAACCAAAATTGCAGCAGCATATATACGGAATGGTAACAATACCAAGTAAACAAATATTGATGGCATCCCGTTACGTTTAGTTGGAAATTTTTTGTGTATAACTGAGTCAACACTGACTGTCGTAGACTTTTGTCCATTCAATTTTTTATGTTTGTAGGATTTTTTCCTTAATTCTGGTATGAAAAGTTTTTATTTTTTTTTATAAAAATATTTACGTTACTGAATGCACTTCAATGGATTTTCGATTAAAGCTTCCAATTAACCGGTATCTCAATATAAGGAACTGTCGTAGACTTTTGTCCGTCACGGTATTGGTGGTGAAATCATTCCTCTCAAGGAAAATATCAAATACCTTGGAGTCCATTTTAACAATATATTTAAGCTGGATACACACGTCAGGAAAACCCTCGATAAAGCGAAAGCAGCGTCTGCAACGATTTCGTCTCTCTTTTCCTCGAAATCATTCTGCCTAAAAGTTAAGGTCTTGTAATGAAGTAAGGTAAGATATGATGTCCGTAAAGAACTGCAGTGATGCTCTGCTGCCTCAGCGGAAGAGAATGTTAAGATCCGCCAAGATTGGCCTTTTCTGGGGACGCGTGAGTGTGCTGGCAGGCTCGCGTTGCGGCGTCATGTGGCGAAGGACAAACTGGACCTGCGGGAACACAGACGGACTTCAGAGGACTTCGTCGTTACCGAGGATTCTTATGGCCCATAAATAAGATTGGGGCACCCAAAAAGTCAACCGAAGTCGAAAAGGAGACCTACAAAGGGTCGGAAATTGCTGACGCAAAGGACAAACTGGACCTGTGGGAACACAGACAGCCTTCAGAGGGCTCCGTCGGTACCAAGGATTCTTATGGCCCATAAATAAGATTGGGGCATCCAGATGGAGGATGGAGATTTGTCTCAGGTGTCGAAAATAATAACGATACGAGTAAACACAGTCGAGAAAGATTTACATGGAGGTGAAGTCCATTGAGCAGAGCTTAGTCAGTCATAAACTAGGCAGAGTATATAATTCATGTATGCATTACTTATTAGCTTGTATGTATATATTTTTCAGGAAAAATTCGCCTTCCAACTGAAAATCAAATTTTCAATTGAACTCAATGTGCGCTAACTTAATTTAATACTATGCATACATAAAATTGGTCTATTTTATATGAATAGAATGCAAAAAAATATGCAAAAGATATAATCTAACTCTTCCGCACTAATTGCGTTGCTGTGCCATGCTTGTCTTTGAGAAGACCCTATCCTCTGCCAAAACTACGATAGGAATCATTCACCGTAATGCAAGAAACTGAAGCGAGTTTGGGCTACGGAGGTAAAAAACCCACGATTTATTTCCTTAGTCAAGCGCGCCAATCCAATCACATTGATATTAATAAAATGCAGTTCGCTTCCGGATTGACGATTCCGGATATGAACGTTTTCGGCTAATTACTTCTCCCAATGATACTCACCACTTCTCGTTGAAAGCGGGACTGTAACATCGATGCATTCTATCGTGTCACCATTTACGTCAAGGCTCACCGAATTTAAAGAGCTATTTGTAAAGAAACTTTGTTTGGTTCAGACAAAAGTTTCCAATGAATTTGCCCCGCTGTGCTGCAAACTCGGACACTTCCACTTCGGTACTTCTGTCTTAATCGCAGCAACCCCAGTACAGCACTCCGTTCTTTAAAGGGGAAAAGTAACACTGCTGTACACTTAGCTCAAATAAATTGGTATTTTATCTTGAAATTGGTGGTGTGAGTTAGAATATTCATTAAAATGGCATGTGACTTTCGCATAACTTCGAAGAAACTGTCATAAATATATTTCGATTAACATTGGAAGTATTTTTGGCCGCAATCCATTTTCTGAAAACAATAACTCTTCTTCGCAAATTTGATTAACTAACTCCGCTGTGCTGTCGCACCAACCAATTCTTCATCAGGTTCTTGCTGCAGTTCTGGTGCTGTTCTTGATAAACGCTTGAGAGTCTCACCAGCAGACATATCCCAAATTAATTGCCTTCCACTTGTTCATTGTTATGTGTTATCTTTGTCGGGTCGGATATTTTTGGGACCGGTTGTCTTTGTCGGGTAGGGTATTTTTGGGACCGGTATTCTTTTCCGGGTCGGGTATTTTTGAGAGCACCCTCCTGTCAATGAATCATCGGTTCGATTGCTTTTCTTGAAATTTTAATGGGAAGAAAAGGAACACATTTTGTTGGAGTTTTGTTAATGGGTAGGTAATTTGGGGAAAATTGAATCTTTCAAGAGAACACCATCACGGAACTGGTATAAATCGTATCACAGTAATCCACGAGTACGGGGAATTAAGTATTGCCGTTAGAATTACACCGCATTTGTTTTCTAACAATATCACTTTCACTCGTTATAATGAATAATCACAAAGAATTCGGAGGTAGCCACGAATCCAACTTCAAATGAATTTCACGAGTGGGGTGTCGAGATTCTATATGCGCAACGGACGACAAATGGAGCCGCAAATTTTGACTTTCAAAGGCGTGCTCCTGAACACTTCACGTAGTAAACAAATTAGTTTTATAAACTTTAAAATGATTCTTGGAATCTAATATAATGTAATTTTCTAAATATTCTCGACTTTAAAATGCGACCAAGAAAATCTGGCAATCGTCTTCGCGTCTTCTCTCTATCGCGGTCGAACCCAAACTTCATGATCCGTTCCAAAACATGTCTTTCTTTTTCCTCATCCCGTGTATACGGTAAACGGCATCAGCTGCTCGCTCAGCCGCATGCGATTGCCTTCGGTAACGTAATAACCCGTTGGGGTACACTTAATCATGGCTCCCTTGCTCAAAATTTTTATTAGAAGATTAAAAATTTTTTCAAGAAAAAAATTTACTGAAGTAAAGAATAAAGAAAAACGAAAAAGATTCCAAATAGTAATAAAAGTTAAATCTCATGAAGAATATGATTAAAGGAAAACGTTTAAATTTAATATTAAGAAAAATTGATAGAAAATTACATTTAATAAAAATAATTAGCAAGGAAATTATTATACATATTAAGATTATGAATAGAATTAATTAAAAATTTTTCTAAATCTGCCATTGAAATTTTAGATAGGAAATTGATAGGGTTATCGAGCAGTTTGCTTGTATGACTGCTCGATTACTACAGTTTTATTGTACAAAACTCTTACTAGGCCGATCATTACCCTACGCGTTTCCAGCATGGCTAACAATCTCGCTTACTGCTGCCCAAAAAATCCAAATCTTCAAGAGGATGATCCTTAGGAAATGCCGGTCCAAATACAGGCGGCGTAATGAGAAGTACTACAGGAACGCCATCCTTTACAAAGATACGGGGATACAACCGATTCTTCACTACATGTTAGCAATGACTGAAAAATGCCTAGAAAAGTGGCGGGAGCACCCTCTTCGATGTATTTACGCACTTTTCGAACCTACAACTGCAAATAATACCTACTACCTATGTGCCTTTAAAACTCTTGAACAATACCTCCACGATCTCAATAATTCCGTAACTCTCAATAAACCGGCATTATTCAGGGTTATCCATTTCGTGGTAGGAAAGCATAACCCTGCCATTTGACATCTGTCAGAATTAAATGTCATCCAAAGCGTGTTTTTTTTAGGTATGCGTAAAAGTTATTAAATTTTATTATGAAAATGGTGATTCTGCTATATCAACATTTAGGGCTTTACGAGCCGATTACGGTCGACATGATCGACCTACACAGCAAACAATTTCAAACACAGTGAGAAAATTTGAAGAGACTGGATTGGTTATTGATATTTCAAGGCCTGTGCATCATCACAACATTCGTTCTGCTGAAAATTTCGCTGTCGTTGCTCAATGTGTGGAGAAAGACCCGAATTTGTCGATTCCTCGACGTGCTCAACATTTGGGCTTGTCTTACGGCTCATTCTGGCGGATTTTGCATTTGGATTTGCATCTCCATCCGTACAAAATCCAACTCACTCAAGAACTTAAGCCTCAAGACCATACACAACGCAGAATGTATGCGAATTGGGTGATTGAAGAACAAGCCATTGATAACGATTTTTCGAACAATATTTTCTTTAGTGATGAGGCTCATTTTTCGCTCAGTGGTTACGTAAATAAACAGAATTGCCGCATGTGGGGCTCTCAAAATCCTCAGGTGATCGCAGAAAGGCCTTTGCATCCGGAAAAAGTCACCGTTTGGTGTGCATTATGGTCTGGTGGTGTTATTGGCCCGTATTTTTTTGCAAACGATCAAGGAAGAGCCATTACAGTCAATTCTGATCGCTATGGACGGATGTTAACCGATTATTTTTGGAGAGAAATTGAAGATTATGATCTGGAGAACATGTGGTTCCTCTACAGGATGCAGCCACAAGCCACACAACACAGGCTAATCGAGCACTTTTGCAAGAGAAATTTCCAGGACGTGTAATTTCGAGATTGAGAGATGTCAATTGGCCCGCAAGATCCTGCGACCAAACACCTTTGGATTTCTTTTTAATGGGACTATGCGAAAGATCGTGTTTATGTGAACAATCCTCAAAATCTTGAGCAATCGAAAACCAATATTCGTAAAGTTATGGCCGAGATATTGCCGGAAATGTGCCAAAAAGTCGTTGAAAATTACCTCAAAAAGATTGAGGCCTGTAAGAGGTCCCGTGGAAGACATTTGAATGATGTTGTGTTTCGCGTATAATGGCAAAGTTCAGTCTTTATATTGAATAAAAAATTTTGTTTTTATCTGAGTATTTTATGTGTTTTCTTTAGCTTTACTTTCCCAAGCGTAAAATGGATAACCCTATACGTTTCATGCAAACCAATCACATACCGTGGTTAGTTCAATCCAAACTCAAAATCTATTCAATATAAACATATATGTAAATTTGAGTGCTGTACTAAACAGCTTATAGTTTTAGGTTAAATGTAGGAATAGATTTAATTTATATTAAGATTAGATTTAGCTTAAGTTTCCACGTATTTATTTGTCAAACTTTTCAAGTCGAAAGCCATAAGAGCAAACGGCAAAGTTTATATATCTAAAAACACTGATGTAATATTAGTATACATATATTCTTATCGTCAAAGTTTATTTGACATCCATATACTGTCAAATGCCACATAGTCATTAAGCATACTCTGTAATGCCAAGTTGTAAAAAGTCTCAATAAAGTTGACTTACTGTTCAGTCAGTGAGCGCCCTGTTCACTATATCACACGGACTACCATTCTCTACCACCAGATTCTCTCCTTTTCCGTAAGAACACTCACGTTTCTGGACATCTATAACAGTTTCAAGGCTCCACCGCTGTCGCAGAATTGATTAAAGGACGAAAGTTCTTAGTTTTTACATAGTGAAGGGAAAACCTGTACACAACTCACAGGACTGTAAGGTTTTTAAAACTACCGCCATAATACCTCTACTGCCGGCCTGAACACCCAGTCTGGATTCGTTGAATACTTTACGGGTCAGGTCTTATTTCTTTTCATCTTAAGGCACCATCGGTCTGCAAGGATGCTTTGGCTAGCAAGAAAAAAGGGAGGGAGCCTCACTTCATTGTTATTTACTCCTTTTTCTTTATTTTCATTTACTTCCTTAAAGAGATAACGGCGCTGTGTGTTCCATATCATGCATGCAGAAATATTCAGCAGATAGCATGTTTTTCTCCTACACAAACAAAAAATGCAGTCAGAGAGCCGTGATATACCGATCTTAAGCAGAATGACTTATAACATTCGTACCAGCTCAAGAGCTGGATCAGGTGACTCACCAAGCCTGAAATGAGCTACATGGTCTATATTCTATTTCTTTCGTTCATCCATAATCTTTGCCAATCACTGGGGGAGTCTCTCGTCATGAACAACAGCCTACCTATCACCTCCATTTCTTCACAAGAAGATGCTTCCATTCTCTCTAGCAAGTGGTGCCCGCCCGACAAAACTTGATTATAGGAGACTACAACCTTGAATAAGTGAACCACTTTAAATATCTAGGAGCTCACTTTGACAGAAAAGGAGCCGAGAATGACGAAACTATGCAGCATACGTATTAATGCAGCGAACAACATTAACTTTGTCTATTGTATTGTGCATTATGTCCGGAAGAAATTTTAGCACTCAAATGCAAGCGATGTACTTCAGGTGTCCATGCTATCTGAATTCTTTATATTCGTATTTTGCAGAGAGACAGGCTTCATAATACCAGAAGTTTTTCTTATCTTGATGCAAAGGCCTTCATCATTGCACATAGACTTCTTGAAATTTACCACTCATACAGATGAAACATGCATAAGGCACTTATATGCGATGACAACGTGGACAGCACGGATGATGAATTGCCTTGGTGGTATTCGATTGATAGATAAGCAAAGAGGAATTGGTAGTACAAAGTAGTAATGGCTTGAAACGAAGTTATCAGCCCATGATCACACTCTACCGCGATAACATCGGTAATATTATCGCTGATGAATAGAGGTTTAAGGAAAGATGGGCATCAATTTCAAGAACCTCCTAAATTTTCCACACAGCTCCAGAACATTGAAGCCTATGAATATTCCTGGAGAGCTTCCATCGGCCCCACCAGCTCTAGATGAAGTTTATTCCACTATGAAAGCCCAAAAGAATAATAAAGCACCGACTATTGATGAGATTCCAATGGAACTCATTTAATGTGGTGAAAACGGTGTTCAGAAAGCCATCCATAAAGTTATCCAGCAGAGGGAATGCCGGCCGATGGAAATACTCTTGGAGGCTAGCATTCTTTGGGGAGTACCGCCCCACGTACCCGAGGAAAGGGGACAATACCGGTCGACAGGTGTACTCTTGAAGGCTAGCATTTTTTGGAGAGTGCCACCCCCATGGACCCGAGAATATGGAGGACATCGTGAGGCTCCCTCCTGAGATGACAGGTAACGACCCTGACTGAATCTGGACTAGAATTTCGATAGTGAACTGGAATTTATGTTTGTTACCAACGGAATAGAGAGGCATCAACACTAGCTAACCTCGAACACTACCATATCAGTCGCGCTATGCGTTAGACAAGACAGCCACACTCAATTAGAGTGTTTAATAATTTTTAAATGTACTTGTAGCGATAATTTAAGTACTTGAAGTCATAATTTAAATAAACTAACCCATGTTGGTAGATAGTTAGGCAACCATGAAAGTATATGCTACATCAGGTGCAGCAGTAACCGAGCAACAACTTAATTCGGAAGGAATATCTTGAATCACTGGCCAGCAACATTCATATCCAAATGCTATAGAGATTTCGTCCAATAAACGTACACCAAGGGTGAACATCGTTAAGAGACAGAAAGCACACTAAGGAAACGAGCTGCGGATATGTACCGATTAACTATCATATTGCGTATCATGGCTGATACAAGGAGTGAATGCGGCTAAGGATAAAGAAGGCGAGTAGCGGTAGGTGAACCCAATGTCAATCGTCCATGACATTCGAGGATTTTGAATTGATAAGAAACGGTAGGGTAATAGGTGATGGGGGAGATGGTATCGGGATATTGATGAGGAGACCCTATTGCTTCCAGAATGTTGATGAAGTCCAATTTAAAAGCTTGGAATTTCTTGAAGTGCCCTTTATCAAAATCTCACTGCCAGGTGGGAATAACCTCTTCGTTATCTCTGCCTATGCAACTGGTCGAAATGGTCTCAAGTTCAAGGAGGAGCTCAATTCCTTGTTTTAAATACTCGAATTTAACAGGCTGCAAAGTTATTATATTCTTGCTGGTGGCCTGAACTCCAAGCATATATCATGGCTGAACGCCACCAATAATCCAAGAGGTGTATTCCTAAAGTCGTGGATAGCAGAGAACCAAATTGAATATAGGTGAAATCTATATGGGTCGGATTTCCCAACAAACCCTTGAGCAAATTCATTTTTGGGCCTCTGCATTGCTGACGCAAAACTTGAATTCAGCTTTGATAGCCTTCAATGGAAACTGCAGGTGCCTCCTTATGATAGTGACCATAACGCAATCGTAATGGAAATCAATCATCAAAGGGATGATGTCCTCCTCATTCGAGTTTAACATGAAAATCATCGGTTAAATTTCGAAAAAACAGACTGGGGAAAGTTGTGTTCTCCTCCTGATGGTGGCAGCTCTTGCTCAATGGTTCCTAATGACAGGAATATCACTAACGATGAAATAGATCTCTATTTGCCGAAGTTAGAGAAGCTGACGTTGGGCACTATTGAGAAAGTCGTTCCCAAGATTAAACATCGGAACAATATGAAAGGATATGAAACACCAACCATCGCAAGGTTGAAAAGATTGAAAAGCCTCCTTTTCACAAGCGTCAACAATATTTATTGTCGATTTTCGGACTACAATCATCCCTCGTTAGCTTTGTTGAAAGTACACCTGAAGAATGTCCGGAACTTAATCCGTTCATACTTCAGGAGTGAGGTCAGCAATCAATGAGCGGACAAACTGAGGGACATAACTCCACAGGACCCAAAAGGCGTTTACACGAAAGTGAATAGCATATTCTGTAAGAAGTCTCGAGTGAAGGTATCGAGCATTGAAGTCGCTAGTGATGAGATAAATCTCGATAGGGCTGGTATCGAAATTGATAGGACGACTCCGGATAAAAATGGAAACATGATTATATGTGATAGATTACCAGAAACTTGTCCTCATTGGATCTCATTTTGAATTGGTTCATCTACCAAGCCCTGAGAGAGGGAATGAAATATTTTCAGAGGTCGTTGAAGCAAAAGTTTCCGACTTGAAATCAAGCCTGAGCGGCGAATCAATTCTTCATATCTATGAAAAGTTAATATAGGACCTCATACCGAGCTTTAATCTTATTGATTATTTTGCCGGCTAAGAAGACTTGTGTTTCATATTTCGCAGGATAAGCAACAAGAAATCATGTGGTACTGATGGTATTCCAAATATAGTTCTCCGACATTTGCCTGAGGTTGCTTTTAGGAATTATTCCATATTGTCCAACAACATAACATGTTGAGCGATTCATATTTCCCAAATAAGTGGGAAAAGGCCAAGGTATTTCCGTTCTTGAAGAAAGGAAAAGAATCTTCAGCCCCTAAAAGCTATTGCCCAATCAGCTTGTTGCCTAACATCAGCAACGTGTTTGAAGTGATCCTGAACAAAGCATTAAACGCCCACATTGAGAAATATGAGTTGATGCCGAATTGCCAATTTGATTTTTGTGCCAGGCATTCGACCATACATGCGATCATGAAATTGACCTCAGACATCTGTTGGAAACTGAATTATAGGTAGTGTGTTGAAGCGTGTCTCATTGATATGGAGAAAGCCTTTGATAAGGTGTGTATAGATAGACTATTTTTTAAACTCTTTCAGGATACGTTCCTCAGACGCCTTGTTGCAATGATAAGTCATACTTATACGGGAACTCGTTTGTTGTAACTGATGGAAATCTGACGAGAATCCACTACTTCAAGGTCTTGAATGGTCTACAGCAGGGAACAGTTACTGCGCCTCTGCTTTTCTCAATATTCATTCGCAAGCTATTGAACAGCTTTGATTTTAACGTCTCATTGGTAGCATTTGCTGATGACCTGATCATCTGTATGGCAGACTGAAAAGCTACAATAGTTCAGAGCAATCTTGAAAACATGCTCAATGATGTGCAATTGTGTACTGACAATTGGCGAATGAAGATTTTGTTTCGGACAACGCTGAAGGGATCAGTCAAGAGGATTTCCACATAATGGCTGGTGAAAGTAGTTCAGAACGGGTTCCACATAAATCCTGTGTTCGATACCTTGGTGTTCGTCTCGATCAGTATCTGTAGTATACTGAACATGTCAAAATCAGGCTCAATAAGCCACAAAAAGCAGTCATGGGCCTATCAAGGCTCTTTCATTCCAACAGTGGATTTCGGTAACATACGTAGGTAGAGACATACAAACTATCAAACTTCTTTTGAAAATATAAACTGCATTCAAAACTAACAACAACATTGGAAACAAACTGAAACCAAAACTGGATGACACATTAATATACAAAAACAGTGGCATATACAAAGTGACATGCAAGGACTGCGACATGGTATATATAGGAAGGACAATATGGAAACTAACGACAAGATACAAGGAGCACTTTTGATCTTGCTTGCATAACAAGACAGACTCCAATTATGCGACACGCCTACAAAACCACGCACATGAGCCTGACGCTTTGGCAAACTCCATGAAATTGCTACACAAACAAAGCAAAGGGCTGAGA
Source organism: Odontomyia ornata (assembly GCA_963969285.1). Classification (NCBI taxonomy): domain Eukaryota; kingdom Metazoa; phylum Arthropoda; class Insecta; order Diptera; family Stratiomyidae; genus Odontomyia; species Odontomyia ornata. The sequence continues at coordinate 387,292,476 of OZ017739.1, forward strand.
CTTGACATCCTAGAAAGGTTTGAAATATAATAACACAGAAAAACAGACGGTAAAATTATCAACGATCAACTCGTTACAAATTCCGACGCAATTTTCTCAGCTCTAGACCATACTCTTAGATAAAAACGGAAACGAAGTGGAACAGAACTAACAGGCATCCAAAAAGCAAAAAAACAAAAACCTAATATCCCTCTACCTGGCCTAATTTAGCACTTGACGGAATATACTACCTGACCTTATTACCCATCCGCTCAACCCATCCTACGAGTATATAAAGTCCTTCCCTTCAACACATCCTTAAGACACTGAAGACTCGATGTAGTCGTAACACGTTGAAGTAGTCGAAACGGGTCTGCTCAAACAACAAAGCAAGGCCCGACGGCTTTCAAATAAAAAAGAGAATGGGCCTACAGATACCAAATAAACAAAATTATTGACTACATCCTAGTTTGACATTGCAAACTGTCAGAGGAGACATGCAGCCACGAGCTGGTTGAGAGGAAATCCCGCCGAGTTTGATCTGAACCGAGACAAAGAACTCGGCGAAAGAGCGGTAAAGTGGCCGTTAGAGGCAAAATTATTTAAGAGCACGACGAATGATGCGCGGCCCCTTTTTTATTTTTGACTTGCGTGGAAAAAGTGCAGCGATTGCTAATCAAACGGACGACGAGATCTGTTTGGATTATTCGGACTTGGTGGAAAAAGTGTGGCCAGTGGGAATTAGACGGAAGGCGGTTGTCGAGATATTGGTGGAGGAGTAGAAAACAAAAAAATGAAATTCAGAAACACAAGCGCATACGAAGTGAATTAAAAGTGAAAACGAAGCAAAGATTAAATTTTCTTTTTAATATTACATTTGAATTTGACAAATATTAAGTTTCAGATTGTAACGGGTGCGGCATGGGAGTGAATTCGCGAAAAATTTAAAGTGGAGTGTTAGTGTTCGGGAGAGGTGTGTGGAAGAGCACCTGTAGAGTGTGACAAATTCTCGCGGTCTCAATTTTTCTGGATAGAGTTAAAGTGGGTCGTTTGGCAGGCTTTATTCTCGCTTGGCAGCTTCTTGGGGCCTTGGTGGACAAGCGAGCCCCTCCTCGAACAAGCTAAACCAGGTCCGTAAGCCCCGCCGGAGCACCCTATTCCTTTTGAGTGTTGCATGCTTTGGGCTAGCGGATATGATGGTTTGTACCTAGTTACTTTGCACAGTAGTGCCGAAATGACACTCGTGGATGAACTGCTACGATTCAGCTCATTTTATCTCCGTCCTGGTAAAACCTTGGCAGGCCTCAGAGTGTATTCTAAGTTCACACCATTGGTTTGGTTGTAAGGTTCAGTTGAGGTGGACGCCCGATGGCTCTGAGCACTTGTCCCTATAAGGGCTTGTACCAACCCTAACATGGCCTTCCTGCTCTGCAAAGATAAAAATGGGACCAAAAAGGAGACCTAGCACATGAACGGAGGAAGCGGCTCCGTGGGGTAACCTATTAAAACTTAAGCAACTCAAAACCCTTAAAAAAGATGAAACAAATTCAAAAAAAAAAAAGAAAGCAACAATAACAACAATGATAATGCAACCATTGGCTACAGTCACGATGACAAAAGCAACAATGAATATAATGACAGTGGAGATGGACAAAAAATAGAGATTAACAGACAGTCTTGTTCAGACCATGATCCCTGCGGCGTTTGGGCGTAGCAAACAAATTATGCAAAAGTTAGAGTGCCCTAAAAAGGAAAAGCGGGAAACTCTGCAGGATGCACCAGATGTTCGAGTGGTGGGGAAAAATATGAAGAACATCGAGAATTCGATGTCACTGCTGGGATCGCTACCAGAGCGATGAAGGCAAGGGTCGGAAATCGCAAAATAATGACGAACCATCCTGAAGTCTACAGAGAGATTATGGCAGGAAAAAACTGGAGTGACCAAACAAATAAAGCGCTGCTGTGTGATTTCATCCCCACCGTCAAAAATGTGGTGCAAGTACTGTACTCGGAAATGGAAGCCGATAACTTCTTCCAAGGAAGGTGGTCGCAAAACACAGTTGCCGCCCAGTGACATGAAGAAGAAAGGCTAATCCAAAAAGCGGGAGATGTTTTAAAAAGAATAAATCTGCATTACAGTCACCAAAAATCAGCAAACGAGTGAAGACTGGGCTTTTTGAACTATAGGAGCTCCTAGACTGCAAAGGGCATTATAGGAGGAGCTGGTTCAAGGCCATAGAGACCAAAAGGCCCAAAAAGAGCAGACGGCTAAAGAAGCGCTGAAGGCTAAGCCTAAAGGGTACTCGCAAATAGCTACACCATCAAACAGCAATAAAAAACGGCTTCTAGCCCAATTGAAAGAGATTGGAGTAAAAGACGAAAGAAAGAGGCATTTGATGAACGTGGAATGGAAGATCAGGGGTTCACTCCTTCAAAAGTGCCAGAAAATAAAGTTCACATGGACTCCCAACAAGAAAAAAGACCTGATGCGAAACATCAGAAACAGAAGCTCAGACGAAACCCCAAGATGGCTGATCCTACGCAGAAGTGTGGCGAGATACCAGGGAAAAATTAAGGGCCAAATATATCAACACTGTCATTAAAGCAGTACAACTAACACGGTATTCAGAGCAGAGGCCAGCTGTAAAGAAAAATTCTGCGACGCAGTAAAGAAAGTCCTCGACGCCAGCGCAGCTGTAGCTTCGCTTAAGCTGATGGCAATAATCGAAATAAATAACATTGACTGCGTCATGGGCCTGGCCGAGAAGAAGAGTTTTTTAGCGTGGGCAGGATCAAAGCGAGGCTGGTATCAGAAAACCATAGGGGACAACGTATGGCCATCATTAATTTGACCGAAAAGGTCACCAAATAATTTCTGAATAAGGGCAAAGTAGGAATACGGTGGGTTGCTTGCAGGCTACGGCGAAGAGCAGCGCCTCTTCAATGTTTCAAATACCTTGGCTATGGTAACACCGCATAAGTTTGCAAAGGACCCTATAAAAGTTATATTTGTTACAAATGCAATGAAATAGGACATAACAGAATAGAGTGTACGAAGGAGGCAAACTGTATTTTTTGCAAGGATGCTGATTCAAGACCGGATCTTGAGCACGTCTTACAGTTAGGAAAATGCCGGGTTTTCCAGGAAGCCCTTGCCAAGGCAAAGTCAGAACTTCGATGATCCGCATCCTGAAATTAAACCAATACCGCAGCTCAACCGCCCAAAATCTGCTTGAGCAGTTGGCGAGGGACATGAAAGCCAACTTTTTGCCGCTGAGTGAGCAACACCATGATAAAAGTTCAGCATCATGGTGTTCTGATGAAACTGGTACTGCCACCATCTGGGCGGAACAGTGATTTCCAGGTGGAGAGTTGTGGACGGGGGGACGATTTCGTGTGTCAGGGATCATCTTCTTTAGTATGTACCTAACGCCAAAGGAGCCGATGTCACCTTTCCTCCAAGCCAAGCTTAATGACTTAAAGGGCGCTGTCTCGAACGTAGGCAGCAACGTACTCGTTGGGGGAGACGCTAAAGCAATCGAATGGGGCATGGTTCAAACATCCGCGGAGAAAACGAATCCTAGAAATGGTGACCAGGACGGCGCTTGTCGTACTGAACACCGGACTTTTCACCGTATTGCTTACGAAGGAACGATACCGGACGTGACGTTTACCTCGGAGTTCTTAATACGAAGGATACACCATTGGAGAGTATTAGAGGACTACTCAGCCAGTGATCATCAGTGCATTCTGCTTGAGATCAATGATGTTGTGTCCTGACGTTCACTCTTTCCACTTTTTGCAATTAGGTGGAACATTGAAAGGATGGACGTCGAGAAGCTCGTCGGGGTGGTTACAGCAGGTGCTCGGCTGCAGGAATATTTGCAGTGGACGGAAGAACTGGCATTTCAAGACGTGTTGAACTCAACTATGAGCATCATCACCGAAAAGCGAAGGGAGTGTCACAAGCTTTGGCGTGAGGATCAATGGGCACGGAACCATGAAGCGGAAAAGATGGACAAAATATTGCGGACACTTTGTGTCGATGCTGTCCATAGTGAAACAGCAATCAAGTGTCTACTCTCCATACAGCCAGAAATGGAAGGGGTAGTCTTTTCACTGAAAGCGAGGAACGTTTCAGGTCCAGATAGTGTCCCAGCTGAAGTGTTGCAACTTGTCTATCACCATTGTCCTGACTTGCTGCTCAGAAATCCAACGCTTGCTTGCGGGACGGGGTTTTCCCGGTACGATGGAAGGTGATAAGGCTACTGTTGATCAGTAAGGGAAGAGAAATCCCGGATCACCGTCTGCATACCGCCCGTTATACACTACTAGGGAAGTGCTAGAGAAACTCGTCAAGGTAAGACTCACTGACGTGATTCGTGCTGCTGGGGATTTGTTTCCTCGGCAGTATGGCTTTAGAGCAAGACGTTCCACCACTGAGATGCAATTATTATCTATTATTTATAGTAAGCGTGGTCGAGAAGGCACAGGCATATAGCCGCACCAAGCGACGGATCGTCCTGTTGGTGATACTCGACGTCAGGAACGCCTTTTACTCCGCTAGATGGGTGGATATTCTGATACACAGGTAAAGGCTCGTCGTGACAAAAAAGAGAATCCCTAGTGTGAGGATGGTCAGAACTGGAGACATACTAATCTAATCAAAGCCAGTGGTGAAGTACCGGGGCTACTGATTGACTAGAAGATGAGTTTTTCTGCGCAAATTAGGGCAACGGCTGAGAATGCTACTTCGGGAGTATCAACTTTCTGTCTGCCCCTTATGGGCCTTTGCTTAGAGAGTATCTCATTATGTTAATCGAATATATCGGCACTTGATAAGGTAATATGGTCAGTACAATGCTTAAGCTACCTGTCTCTCCTTGGAGCTGTGATATGTTCTGATTTTAAACAAGTACGTGACATAACTAAACGGGATTATAACCCCTCCGAAGAATAACTCAAAACAAATCTCGTTATCACTCCCTGGACTTAAACCAGGGACCTTTGCCTTACGTAGCGAGTATTCTATCCAATACACCACACGGACTAGGCAAGAACCCTCTTAGGAAGTGTTAAACTTTAACATTAAATATCTCAGATCTAGGTTTGTTGCACATAGTTCAGTCTAGCGGCACACTAACCAAAATATAATCGTGCAATTAAGTAAAGGGTTTTCCAATAAGAGGTGTTCTTGTGAATATCTCGCTATTTTGGTAGATGTCACATTTGAAGCTGTCATTTTTTAACATTTGACAAGAAAAAACTACGCCATTAACAAAAATGGAACGATAAGCGCTTCAACAAGGTATTGAAATTATTAAAATTCACTATAAAATGGTAAAAAGTTGGCAGAGACGGTTCGTAAATCTCGAACATTTTTGGACCGTCGTGAAGCATCTTGTCGGACCGCAATACAGAAATTGGTGAAAAAATTCGAGCTGTTGGGACAACTTAGTGATGTGAAGAATAAAACCCGTGCACGTCACTCAAGAACAGCCGAGAATATTGCTGCTGTAGCCGAAAGTGTTGAAGAAAACCCAGGTTTGTCCATTCCTTGTCATTCTTTAGAATTAGGCATTCCGCAAACGTCATTACACCGTATTTTGCATAAAGTTTCGAGTCTTGAGGCTTATAATGTTCAGTTAATACAAGAACTCAAGCCGGTCGATCATCAACAACGTCGTGTCTTTGCTGATTGGGTCCTTGAAATGCATAAAAATGATCTGAAATTCCATTGAGAAATCATCTTGAGTGATGAGGCCCATTTCCACCACGATGGCTTCGTCAACAAGTAAAATTATCGCATATGGGGCTCGGAAAACCCAAGAGTTATTCTTGGAAAGCTTCTTTATCCTCAACGTGTTACTGTTTGGTGCGGTTTATGGTCGGGCGGAGTCATTGGACCTTACTTTTTCGAAAATGAGGCTGGAGCAACAGTAACGGTGAATGGATTGCGCTATCGAGAGATGATTGATGATTTTTAATGGCTGGAATCGGATGGTATTGATCTGGGCAACGTTTACTTTCAACAAGACGGCGCTACGTGCCACACAAGCAATGAAACCATTGATCTTTTACGGGAAAATTTCCGGACCGTGTTATCTCTCGAAGAGGTGATCACAATTGGCCACCGAGATCTTGTGATTTAACACCTTGCGACTTCTTCCTTTGGGGCTACGTGAAAAGAGGTGACGCCAAAAGCCGAGCGTCGATCAAGACCTCAAAGATGGAATTCGTAAGGCTATCGAGAACATAGGGCAGCCACTTTGCGATTTGGTTATAGGAAATTTCATGAAAAGGATATGATCCTGTACACGTGGTTATGGTGGTCATTTGCCTGATATTATTTTTTTATTAACGGTATGTCTTTTTCTTTATAATGAAATAAACTTCCGATAATTTTTATTAAAAAATGGCATTATTGGAAAACCCTGTACTACAAATTTTTTTGGATAGAGTAGCTTAAGTAACATAGTTTGTGTGGTCTACTAGCTAGAACATGAGACGCATAAGCTGAAGGTCCCAGGCTCAAATCTCGTTGGTGAGCAAAACGGTTTCGTTTAGGGGATTTTCGGACAGACTACGAGTGTTCACTCAGTGGTAATATGTACTGATTTAATCAGATCATATCATAGCTGAGCTGACACACGGGAGCATGGTACTGACCAAACCAACTTCCGAAAAAATCAATACGGTCATGAAAATGAGATACTCTAACTATCTCTAAGCGAAGGCCCGAGGGGGCAGTAGTGCTAAAAAGAAGAAGAAGAAGGTTAAGTAACAAAGTAAGTAATTAAAACATAAAATAGAAGATACAAGTTTCAAAATTTTAATTGCTTGATATGTTGGAGGGTTTAGTAGGATTCTTCCATGAAATTTAAAATTTTAAGTAATAAATTTCAATGAGACAAAAGAAATGGGATATTGCCCGGACAAAAACTACATGGACTAACCATGAATGCCTCCATTTATTAGGACAGTAAGCTAACTAGATTTCGATTGTTTATCTTATTTTCTATTTCTGTTTTCTAGATATCTCATTTAAATTTCTAATAAAATAAAAAATAATGGATCATCATCAATGTTTAGTTGGTAGCCTGTTCACTAAATATATTTTATTTATTGTATATTATGTAGATTGTAACTTGAATTGCTGGTTGTTATAAGGTCATTATCTTAAGGACAATAGCATAATGTGCATTCATTCAGTTCTCTGGATTAAACCCTTCAAAACTTCGAAGGAATTCTCAATAGTGTCGGTATCAAATCAATACGCGTTACAGGCCATGTATTTAAAATGCTATATATCTGTATGACTGCAACCAAAAATGGGATGTCTAGGTGAACAATATTTCCTTTTTCATCGTGATCTGGTTGGCGTTTATGTCCATCTCAAGTTTGATCAATATCGTCTAGGGTTACAAGTTTCATTCACATTTAATTCACAACTTAGCGTAATCATGCTACTATACAGCATTGAACTGCAGTAAATCACTAAAATTAAATGGAATTCATTTATTCGCGCCTATTTGCATTGGATTGATTCGATTCTCAGAACGATTTGTCAAGCAGATACTTAAAAGGTAATTAGTTCAAGGTGTCCTTTCTTTGTCTCGACTCGAGTCTTACATGCCAAGTTGGGATCGAATTGGGGAAACGTTTACCGATTTAATGCAACAAAGATGAATGTATCGCAACATGACTTCGTCCTAAAGTGCAAATAAGTTCAGACTCATCGGAATGTTTACTACTCCACTGCACTTACGAATAATACAAAAACATTGAAGGTTGGCGATTGCATCGATTGGTTTTTGTTTTTTAGCAACCGTTCATGGTGTCATGTAAAGGAAACAGGTAAAGGATTGAAGCAAATCAACTTGAGAATGAACTGAGATAATGATTTCAGGGCTATCATCTCCAAAATTTATGGATTACATACAGAGTGGAAGCTAAAATGAATCATTACGGAGATGGGAAGGAAGATTGTGTTCGGGGGGAACTTTAAAATGTTATTCAAATAAATGAATGCTGGTGCTTATGGGACAGTAGGGTTGCGAATGGCTACAAATCTTCTTCAGAAGGAATTAGTTATTCACTTAGTCGTTTCGGCTCTAATCGTATCCTCAATTATCATACACCGATATGACACAGAATTATGGATGAGATCTCACAATCGCAGCAAAAATATCTTTTATTTATAATTTTTTTTTCTTCCTGAAAAGTAGTCAGGCAATGCTTTGTTTTGTGAGCAGACGCATTTCAACTCCTTTGAGTCATCTTCAGTGTCTAATTTTCTTTAATATTTTTTTCTTTATTGTTTGTAATCATACTAATATAAATTTCTGTTAGGATAGCAGGATAACAAACCTCTCCTAATTAGAGGGTATTTTAAGCTCAGTTATCATACTTACATAAAAATGAAGAAGCTCATCTTGCGTTGCTCCTTTTCGTGGCCCGTCTACAAGCAAGTCTACTCGCAAACCACACAAGCTATAGACATGAAATTTGGTGAATAGATCTAAAATGGTGCTCTCTTAAAAGTTTCAGCGCAAAAGTATATTTACAAGGTTTTTAAGGGGCATACCCTCAAAAAAAATTTTTTTTGTCACAGATTGTATGGATATCAAATGAAGGAGCTTGATGAAAGCTTTTCAAAACAGGTTTAAACTAACAACTTTCCCTTCACCTGGTGAAGGGGGAGGAAAAATGTATGAAAAATTTTTGTCCCTCCTCGCAATTGGATACCTTTGATTTGCATGAAATACAATTGCTTTGAATTCGGGAGAAAATATTACTCTAGTGACTTTGGATGTAGTATGGAAAACAGTTTGTCACCACTCATAGCCGAAGCCTTCATGTGCAAATTGGAAAATGAACTGAAGGATGAAGGAATTTTCCCGAGGATTTGGGGGCGTTAGATAGACGATGTTTTCGCTGACGTGAAGGAATCAACTGTAAATTAAACCTCGGAAATGCTCAACAGCAATTTTCCTAGCACAAAATTTACCATCGAATCAGATAAAGAAGAAAAATGTTGCCTTTTCTTGATTTAAATATTATGCACAACGGCAGAAAAATAAAACTTTTGATTTATTGAAAGCAAAAAACAACAGGCATATATACGAGGTGTGTTCAAAAAGTATCACGAATTTTGAATTTTCGCGGGTTACGTATATTCGAATTTCTGTGGCGTTATGTTGGTACTCATGTCTGTCACTTATGCCGACAAGCTCGGCCATTTTGAATGTTCACTTGATTGGTGATAGCTGCTTTACTTGCACGTGTTTTCAATCGTCTTCAATTTTTACTTATTCAAAAAAATGGATCAAAGAACGTGTATCAAATTTTGTGTGAAAAACGAAATTAAGTGCGCGGATGCATTCCGAATGTTGACTGTGGCATACGGAGAAGCTACCTTGGACCGAAGCAAAGTTTATCGGTGGTACAAAATGTTTTTAAGAAGGCCGAGAAGATGTGAACGACGAAGAGCGTGCCGGACGCCCGAGCACTTCAACAACAGACGAAAAAATTAATGAAGTGGAGAAAATGGTATTGGCCAATCGTCGAATCACCGTTAGAGAAGTTGCTGAGGACCTGAACATATCGATTGGCTCATGCCATTCGATTTTTATCAACGATTTGGGCATGAGAGGGGTCGCCGCGAAATTCGTACCAAAATTGCTCAATTGCGACCAAAAACAGCAACGCATGAACATTGCTAATGAGATGTTAAACTCTGTCCGCGACGAACCGAATTTGCTCCAGAGGGTCATAACTGATGACGAATCGTGGGTTTATGGTTATGACGTGGAAACCAAAGCTCAATCATCTCAATGGAAGCTGCCGCATGAACCAAGACCGAAAAAAGCGCGCCAAGTTCGGTCGAATGTGAAAGTTTTGCTGACAGTTTTCTTCGATTGCAGGGGCGTGGTGCATCATGAGTTCTTGCCACAGGGAAGAACGGTCAATAAGGAATATTACCTGCAAGTTATGCGCAGTTTGCGCGAAGCAATCCGCCAGAAACGCCCGGATTTGTGGGAGAACAAAAATTGGCTTTTGCACCACGATAACGCCCCTGCTCACACATCGTTGCTTGTGCGCGACTTTTTGCCAAAAACAACACACTAATGATGCCGCAGCCACCGTATTCCCCAGATCTGGCCCCCTGTGACTTTTTCTTGTTTCCTAAACTGAAGAGGCCCATGAAAGGAGGACGTTACGCTACGCTTGACGAGATAAAGACGGCATCAAAGGAGGAGCTGAACAAGATTAAAAAAAATGATTTTTTGAAGTGCTTCGAAGATTGGAAAAACCGTTGGCACAAGTGTATAATATCTCATGGGGATTACTTTGAAGGGGACAAAATAGATATTCATGAATAAATAAATAATTTTTGAAAAAAAACAAAATTCGCGATATTTTTTGAAAACACTTCGTATATATGTATGTGGGACTCGTTTTAACGGAAACACAAGTTGAAGTTTTATTAATGTATTTTAAACGAAAAGCAGATACAACAATTTAATATTCAGCAAAATCAGTTCTCCTGTCGTGCGCGTCATCTTCTTCCCCTGTCGTCGTTCTCACTTCTCAGCGAATTCCAAAACCCTACAATACGCCCCGCAACTTGGCCATCCTTTTCTAAGTGCCGTCGTCGGCGCTACGACTGCCATCCCCTGTATCGTTCTCAAAATATAGCTCGTCTTCTGCAACCGAATCTTGATGACTCCGATACCTATTCATATAATCGGCTACTGTTGTTGATTTGTCGGGCCCTTCACCGTATACGATCCTTTCGACAACATAGCGATCATTCGGTTTAACAGTTGTGACCCGATATGGGCCTAGGAACTTTTCGTGCACCTTCAAGGGTCCGCCAAAATGCATCCTCCGGATAGCAACGATATCTTCTCACAATAATCGCTGAAGACGTTTGAGGTAAATGCTGAACCTCGGTCTGAAATGATCCGTCGGGGGTTTCCAAAAGCCATCGCCTGGTTTTTAAGTCTAGTGATGACCTCTTCAGCTGGTGTCAACTTTGTAGGATATACCCATAGCAACTTCGTGAAACCGTCCGTAACTGCAAAAATATGTTTATAATTTTTCCTCGTTAAAGGCATCGGCCCTAAACGATCGATGTGGTACGTGTCCAGTGCACGATCACCTTTGCCAATACGATTAAACTATCCGTCCCCTTTTTCCTTTCTGCCAGGATACACGTCATGTGATTTGCGATGAACTTCTTGATACGAGCTTGCGTGTGTGGGAACCAGAAGTTAGATTTCAGCAGATGCTCAACTTTTTTGAGCCCAAAGTGGCCGAGTTCAGGGGCTCGTCTGATCACGTCGTATTGCATTGCCTTGGGAACGATGAACCGCAAGGCTCCGCCGTCGTTCTTGTAAACGATACCATGATGCACTACGAAAGCGTCGTCAGTACGTCGTTCTGAGATAATTTTCTCCAACTCTGGATCGTGTTTCGGTGCGCGTTGAATTCGCTCAGTTGACACATATTGTTCCCATCTTGTCAAGTAGACCGATAGTGGGCTACGGCTTAGAGCGTCGCGGTACTTCATTAACCGACCTGGTCTTTCATCCTTCGGTGAATACTGTTGAATGAGCTTCTTCACATTCTGGGGTTTAGAAAATACGGCCTTTCGGTTTTTAATGTTGGATTTCAACAACTTCTGATAATCCACCACCCAACAAAACGTCATTGGCTAGAATCTCGTCTGCAACGACATGGAATTGAAGAGTAATGCTATGTTCGTCAACCAATCTTTGGAATCCGGCAACTTCTACTCCGTGAAAAAGAATTGTTGCTGTGTCTAACTTCGGTGCTCCAAGTCGGACGTACATTATCGTGGTCGTTAGGTTTAAGTTGCTTCCAGAATCTTTATACGCTTTGATCTCGACACCATTGATGACAATAACTTTGTACACCTTCTTGTTCGTCGACTGTAAGGTGTTGACACATCTTTTAGGCGGCTCCAATGGTGAATGTTTTTTGCAGGCGCACGCAATGTGTCCGTACTCGTTACAACGAAAAAACTTTGCCTCTTTCGACTTATTCCGGCAATTTTTGCTGATGTATGAAGACTCTCCGCAGTTGAAGCATTTCTGCCGGCCGCTGTTTGCTTTCGGCTATGGTCTTGCACTCGTCACCAGTTGTTTTGCTGTCACGTTACTTCTCATCGCCTGGTAATGACTCAGCTTACTCCTTAGCTCTACTATCGTCGAAGCATCGTACAAGATAACTTTACTCGACTCGGCGTCAGGAATACCATCAACGATATACTGGATTTTGGCCTCAACTTCAATGTTCGCATGGCTGGCAATTTCCAACATTCGTTACACATACTCTTGATTTGTTACCATTTTTCTTCGTCTGTCTTAGCCGTCTATGAACGTCTTTACTTTTAGTTGTGTTCGTGAACTCTGTTAATAGCGATCTTTTCAACGTCGCCCAGCATTTAGAATGCGATTCAGAATTTACGAAGAGCTTAGCGGAGCCTCGAAGCAGCTTTTTCTCGTAAACAACTTTTTTGAAAATATTCCAACGGCAAAGATTGGCATTCTCCTCAAATGACGTGAGCCGCCTTTCAACGTTTTCTATGCTATCTCCGCTTAAAATTACCAAAAACTCTTTGACGTCCTTGAACGATAGCTGTGGGCTAAACGCTCTTCCAGCCACGTACTCACTGTGAATGCTAACATCGTCGTCAATCGACGTTTTATCGGAATCATCGTTCAACTTGGTCGTTCGCTAGAGTGCTCCGCGATTTCTCACGTTTTTCCTTGACCTTTTGCGTCGAAGATTATCTCTTTCGTGTGATATTTTAGCCGTTGTGCTTTTCTGTGCGATCATTATTTACTGCGTGCGGATTGGCTTCTTAATATCATCATTATTCTGATTTTATTTTTTTCTCCTTTGTGTTGAAGTTGTAAGTGATTTTGATATTTGGGTTGAAAAGTATTGATCAACTTTTATAACTTTGTTAGTAAACAAGTGAACTTTAGTGATCAATGAAAGTGAAATTGATATTTGGATTGAATAGTATTGATTAACTTTGTTGACTTTGTTAGCGATCAAGGGAACTTTAATGATCAAGTGAACTTTTTATTGAACTTTTTATTTATAATTTTTGTTGCGCCAAGAGATAGGCAACTTAATCAAGTAACTTAATTTAACCCTAGAAACTCTTAACCCTAAAAGAAATCTGTTTGTTTCTCTTTTTCCGCTTTTTCCTTTCAAATTCTCTTGCGAGTTTCTTACGATGACCTGTGATTCATTGAAGTGTCAGGATCTAAACGACAAATCTCCTATGGTCCGTTGTTCTGGGCATTGTGATCGTTCCTTTCACTCGGTGTGTCTGAAGCTTAAAAGTACCATAGCTGACCTTATAAACGAGAAACGGACAATGGCCTGCAGTGGTACTGCGATACCTGTCGGAGACAGCCTACTTTGGACTATGTTTCTGGCCTACGTGTGGCCCATCAAACTATTAAGACTCTCAGTGAGGAACTCACTACCCTGCAAATTAAATGCGTGAGTGCATTCTCTGAGGTAGATTTATTGCTGAGGCCAACTGTCCCTTCATCGTCATCTTCATCTGTAGCTTGTGATATTTCGATTACGACGCTGGGTTCAACACCATCCATCGCTACAAAGCGCTCGTTGCAGAACAAATCTTCGTCTTCGAATCTCGAGCAATTTACAGCTAGTGCTGAGTTCAATGCCGTGCAGAATACGTTACCAGTCATCTCAACAATTCAAACCAGAAGCAGGAAATATTCTAAAAATATGTATCCATCTCCTGCAGGGTATAATAACCCAAGCAATAGCCATGCTGACTACATTCTTCCTATTGATAAACCTGCTTTTGATGGTCCTGGAAGCGATCCAATTGTAATTCCAATTATCGATAACAGTGACCCTGGTCGTTCAACGTCTCCTGCAGGTGTTAATAATAATCAACTATACCGTGTTGTTGCTCCACCGAATCAAATTTTCATCTCGAGACTAGCATATGAAACTTCGGTAGACGATATTCTCAACTTTATTAAAGCGAAACTTGGAAATCTAAACGGAATCATAAGCTGTACTAAGATTACAAAGGAAAATCTGCCGGATCGAGTAGTATCCTCCTTTAAACTTACAGCTCTACCAAGCATTGATTCTGTATGCCGTCCCGAGTTCTGGCTTCCTGGTACACTAGTGAAACCATTCGTACCTGTTAAAAAGACAAATTTTTTCCGCAATCCTTCGGTTCACGCAAGGAAATAGTACATAATAGCTTTAATAACATTAAAATTTATTATCAAAATGTTAGGGGACTAAGGAACAAATTAAATATTTTTAATACGTCTTGCTTTACCGCGTCGGATGATATCATCTGTGTTACAGAGACGTGGTTGAATGGAAGTATCCTTAATAATGAACTTTCGACTGAACACAATATCTTTAGACGGGATCGAGATATCACAGCTTCATCTAAAATGGATGGCGGGGAGTGTCTTGATAGCTACTAAGAAGACTTTGTCAGCTTCAGCCTGTTCGAATTTCTCTCCATCTTCTCCTATAGAATGTATTCTTGTAAAAGTCCAAACCTCGCACAATAAGTTTCTTCTTGTTGCCTCTACCTACGTTCCTTGTAACTCTTCAATTCCTACATATGAAACGTTCTTTGATGACCTTTCATCTTACATTGACTCCTTCTTCCCAGACTCCCCTTTATTAATTTGTGGAGATTTCAACTCGCCCTCGGTTTCTTGGTCATCTTTACCTGCATCAGTTCCGTCTTCTACGAATAATCTATCCATCGTTCTTTCCTCTCTCCCTCTCTCAATTTAATTCTGTACATATTGTTAACGACAAACTGCTGGATCTAGTGCTTTCCAACATTGCTGATCAACATCTTTCTGTATCTCGGTCGGCGGTTCCGTCTGTAGACACTGACTCCTTTCACCCTCCCCTCTCTATGGTCCTTTCTTTGAAATATCTAGCACGATGCAAAACTCGTACGCGGCCTAGGTCCACGCATATTTTTACCATTGACTGGCAAAGTTTCTTTGCTGACTTGGATTGTGAAAAAGCAATATCAAAATTCTATTCCTTTCTATTTATTAGTATCCATAACTTCACTCCACTTTATGCCTCCTCAGCAGGCGCTAATCCTCCCTGGTTTACGAGGCATGTTAAGGAAGCCATTAAAAATAAGGATAAAGCTCATCAATTGTAGAAACCTCATGGAACAATTGATTATCGTCAAGAGTTTGTTAGGTATCGGTCAATTGCCAATATGGAGGTTCTCAGAGCCAAAAGAGCATATTATGACAATATCGAAAAGTCTCTTCATTCCAACCAAACTAAGCCCTTTTGATCTTTTGTTAAAGCTCAAAGATCTTCAAGTGCATTTCCAAATTTTTTTCAGTGGAATAGCAAGACTGCTTCTTCCCCTTCTGAAATTTCTAACTTATTCTCCACCTTTTTCTCCTCTACATTTTCTTCATATAACAAGACTTCTATACCTTCCTCTTTTTCCGTATTGCCTTCGCCTATTATCACCTCGATAGTCACGAATCCTCTTCAAGTTGAACTTATTATCAACTTTATTGATCCTAACGTTAGACCTGGGCCGGATGGCATTCCTAATTTCTTTATTAAAGCTTTAGCATTTACCATTAGCCTTCCACTTTCATTGCTTTTCAATCTAAGTTTGACAACAGGTCACATGCCAGATTGCTGAAAGATTGCTAATGTTACTCCAATAAACAAAAGTGGTGACCCGACCACGGTGGAGAATTACTGCCCTATCTCAAAACTTTCATCCTTTTCTAAAATTTTAGAACGAATTGTCCACCTAGAGCTCTATTCTTCTCTTTGTTCCCAAATAGCTCCTGAGCAGCATGGTTTTGTGCCAAATCGTTCTACCATAACCAATCTCTTACTTACTGACACTGTGGCAGTAGCCTTAAATGACAGTCTTCAAGTGGATACTATCTACACTGATTTCTCTAAGGCATTTGACACTGTCAACCATGACATTCTTATTTGCAAATTGCAGCATTATGGTGTGAGTGGCTCCGTTTTGTCATGGTTAACTTCATACCTAGCTTCTAGAACATGCCAAGTTGTCATTGATGACTCGGTTTCTAAGTCATTTTATCCCTGCTCTGAAGTTCCACAAGGTTCCATCTTAGGTCCGTTCCTTTTCACCATGTTTATCAATGATCTCCCATCAGTGTTTAACTCTTCCTGTCTCTTATTTGCGGATGATTTGAAGATCTACAGAGTAATCAACTCGCCTGCTGACTGTCATATTCTCCAAAACGATCTGTTATCTCTGTCTTCTTGGTGTAAGGCTAACCTTTTGAATTTAAATGTACCCAAATGCCACAAAATGTCGTTTTCGTTGAAAAGTTCATCAATATCCCATTCCTATTTACTGAATCAAACTCCTCTAACAGTAGTAGATCAGGTGAAAGACTTAGGGGTTATCTTCGACCCAAAGCTCAAATTTAACCTTCACATTATAAACTTAGTCACTAGAGCTTCCCGTGTTTCGCGTTTTGTTCTTAGGCATACTTCTATTTTTTCTAACCCTAAGTCTGCTATCAAACTATTTATCTGTATCGTACGTTCTCTTCTTGAATACTGTTCTCAAATTTGGTCACCTCACAATGGTTATCTGATTGTTCTCCTTGAATCTGTCCAGAGAAAGTTCACCCGTTTTCTATTTTTCAAATTCAAAATCCTTTATGCGACCTACGAAAATTGCCTGTCCTTCCTTCAGATTCCTTCTCTTGAAATTCGCAGATTGATACTTGATGAATGTCCTCTCTTTAAAATATGTAACCGCCTTACGGATACAAATCTTGATTCTCGAATTTATTATAGGCTAAATCTGCTCTCGGGTAGAAATGCTAGTATCTTTCTTGTACCTTTTGCTCGGATTAACCCGTACTTCCATTCTCCACTGCTAAGGCTACCTCGCAATCATGATCGTCTACAAATTGGTCCTTTTCCTCGTTCTCTTTATTTACTTAAACAAAAACTTATTAGTTTACTAATTTGTTAATTTTGTGTGTTTCTTAGTATATACTTTCACCATTTGTATTAGAGGTAACTCTGTTAATGGCAACATAAATAAATAAATTTGGCTTCGTTCATCGTTCGACTCCTGTCCATCATAGACTTCGACTTTCGTGGACATGGCTTCTTTTGGGCATGCCCGCAGCTCGTCCTTTGTACCCGTGGTCTCCAGGCCCAAATAATACAATCAACTCTACAACTAAAAGATTTTTAGAACGAGCTTCCGCCAACATTCTTGACATGCGCTCGTTCCGCGGCGCTGTCTGTGATTCAGACCACTACCTTATAAGAGTTAAGTTCCGACGCAGCATCTCCAAGAGCTGTAAACAAGGTACCAGATAGACAGGCTAAATAATAGCTCAGTAACGTCCACATACATGTCAGCACTGAAAAATCACATCAACATATCTCCGTAGGTGGAAGAAAGTAATGATGATATCAAAACCATGTGGAAGATAGTAAGAGATGCGTTAAGAAAAGCAGCCGAAGATGTCTTGGGATACCGGCCAAAGAAAAGTATGAACGACTGGTACGACGAAGAATGCAAGCAAATGATTAAACAGAGGAGCCAGGTGTACAAAAAATACACCCAGCAACAATTTTGGGTCAAGAAAGAACTATATAGAACCTGTCGAAGACAAGCTTAAATAAATTTGCTGATGAAAGAAATGACTGACTATCAACGCCAAGATTCAACAGATAAACGAAAACATGACCCTATGTGGAACACAGAGTCCCAGTTCAAGGTAAACAGTGAAGTAATGGACAGCTTTATAATGAAATCAGGCTTCAAACAATGGGATGGACTTGGCCCAATGCTTTTTAATATTGCCCTGGAACACGTCATCAGGAAAATATAAGCTGAAACCTTGGGTACATCAATGTTCAAGACGACAAAATTGGTAGCATATGCCGATAACGTGAATACTATGTTACGTCAGATCTCAGATGTTAAAGTAGTGTTCTTGAGCCTAGAATTCGAAACAAACCCGATTGACCCAAGAGTTAACGAAACTAAAACTAAATTCATGGCTCAAACGAGGAGGAAAACAGCAGTTTGACAAAACCTGACCATAGGTGACTACAATCTTGTAAGTGTGGATAACTTTATATACCTTGGAGCCAATCTAAACAGAAGAGGCGTCAAATAGGAGAAGACTAGACTCCGCAAATAAAGCATTTTACTCCGTACTTCCCATTCTAACGTCCAAAGTTATGCACAGGCGAAATAAGCTCCACACTTATAAAACACCAGTCAAACCTACGCTGTTATATGGAAGTGAAACATGGACCCTAACGAGCGAATCCAAAAAGGCTGTGGACATATATGAACGCAAAGTGCTTCGGAAAATCTACGGGCCAGTGGAACAAGTAACAGAATGGAGACCGCGATACAGCGATGAGTTGAATGAAGTATTTAACACCTGTTTCCTCGTGTGTAAAGTTAAGAAAATTACAATGGGCGGGTCATGTAGAATGAATGGACGAAAACCGTCTATCCAAAAGAACATTAAAGGGTAGAACACAAGGTAGACGTCTAACTGAAAGACCAAGAGCTTGATGGAAAGACACGATAGAGGCTGACAGCAGGTTCCTGTTGGGAGTGAATAGCTGACGGAAAAGGTCGTGGAATCGTGATGATTGGACGAGATCAATCTTGAAGACTAAGGCCTGGCTCGGTCTGTCATGCCGTAGTTGATGATCATTATGATAATTTCAGTGTTGTGACCAATTTGAACGTTCGTAAACAAAATTGATCCATCCCCTTTTAACGCTCGAAAGGTTACAGTTCGGCAGTGCATTTCCATCTTGCTACCCGGCTCTGCTTTCATTCTTTGCTACGCCGAACATCGGCAAATTTACACGGCCCAATGATATTCAAAGCAAAGCGTGCCGCTCATGATTGCCAAACCACCCACACGGTATGGGTGGGATCTGCGGAGCTCCAATGTGTGACACGCTATGTGCTTGTGAACATCACTACCACCTTCCTTACTATCATTTAGTCCATGATATTTTCGACTCAGCGGAGGATCGCACCCAAGTCAACAGTCGTTTGCTCCAGATGAGTAAGTAATTAATTTTTTGTTGTAAAGCTACCACTGTTTTCCCAGCCAATTTACGTGGAGAGATCATATACTCGTTTATACATATAAAGCACTTTCTCAGAATTCTTCAGGAGCAGGCAACTTTTTTTCTGATTGCAATTGTAGCAAAATTTCTATTTATTCCTTACCGAGGAACAGTTGAATCTAATCCTAGTCATTTTCAAAACCAGCCAACTCATTTTTGACTTTTACTTTCTTAATTGGTAACATAAGTTGGGCTCATCACAAGAAAAATAATGTTGACGACACTTCGCAATTAGATTGACAAAAACAATACAAATATTGGCATGAAAGTGAGGAATCGTTTCTTGCATTAACTATATTTTATACCATTTGACTCATTAATCACAGTTACATTATCCAACCCATTTGCGTTAGTGAAATCTGCTTTGAGAAACCATCTTTTTCCTTCCAGTAGACTAGAAGGTGAGTATGTTGTCAAGTGGGCGGGGTTTTAGGTAATCCGTGACTAATTTGATTCGGTTCGCGATGTCGTAGTTTGAAGTCGATCGATTTCAATTAGCGTAGGTTGTTTCGATTTGGGTTAAAGTAGAGTACTCGTAAGTCGTAGTTTGGGAGCGTGCAAGTTCGATGTTTCTTCTGGTTGATGTGTTAAAAGTTCTTTAAAGGAAACGGTATAGTTAAATTGTCTTTTGAAAAATATTTCAAATGTTTTTGAAACGGTCACTTTAGACGGTGGCTAGAAATCGTAAAGAGCATAGTCTACTCACAATAAGACCCACGGCCGTAATACTCTTCGAGCTAGTTGGCCCACCAGCAGCCACCATGGAATGGATCTTTGGCACGGATAAAGACTTCACGTCTTGGAATCGCTGAAATTCACAATTTTTTCGCGAAGTAATCGACAAGAGAGAATACCTTCAAGCGCCTTCAAGCTGGGGGATCACTCTTCTAGCGAGAGGGGAAGAGGAAGTGCCAGAAGAGCGATCGCCCGGCTACTGCGAGTCCCATTTATCTTTTAGGACTACCCGAATATAATGTGCCACCTGGTTCCATTTGTCAACCGATTCGAGCATCACCACGATTATATTATCCAGGGTGAGCTCTCCCGTCTCCCTGTAGAGGACTTTTCGGAGCCCGTCCCATTTTATGCACGCAAAAAATGTGTGGCAGGCATTGTGTTCCTCTTCTGGGCAATACCGACATTCTTGCGACCATGACTTACCAATCTTGTGCAGGTAAGACTGAAAACACCCATGCCCGCTTAGAAGCTGGGTCAGTTAGAAGTCAGTCTCACCATTCCTTCGATTTAGCCACGGTCTAACATCCGGGACGAGGCGCGCAGTCCACCTTCCCTTCACCCAAGACTGCTGCCAATCATTGAGTGAGCACTGTCTCTCTTCACGAACAACCATCTCCCTCGCACCCTCGTTTCGACGCAGATTAATACAGTGGCGCTCTCTAGCAAGGCGGCAACAGGTATCATGCCTGCAATAACCTTCACCGCCGAATCAGAGACTGTCGGATACGAAGATGCAATCCTTAGCGCTCCACTTCTCTGTACCTATGCCAGGCGTTTTCGGTAAACCTCCTTACTGAGAGCGTCGCCCCATGCCTCTGCTCCGTACAGTAGCACTGACCCTACAGCACTCATCAAGAGGCATCTTCTTGATGGGCTGGGTCCCCATACGTTGGCCATAAGTTGACTCAGAGCCGATACTCCTGAAGCAACCTTCTCAGCCGTTACCCTGATTTGCTCAGAGAAACTCATATTCGAGTCGATCAGTAGCCCCAGGTACTTCACCGATGGCAATGATTCGATTCGCATATCTCCAATACTGATCATCCTTACTCTAGGGATTCTCTTTTTTCTCAAGGTGACCACTTCGGTTTTCTCCAGCGCTAAACTGAAACCCGCGAGCAGCCATCCAATCCCTCACTTAGCGCATTAGCATACCTAGCCTAAGTTTCACTTGTTCAACGGTGCGTCCGGCGACCAGAGCCGCAACATCATCCACATAGCCGATCAAACGCGACTCATCTGTGATCTAGTTCTATGTTTGGGTATGATGAAGTGTTCATTATCTTTTCTTAAGTGAGGCGTGCCTACTGCGAGCCCAATGTGGCCCTAATACAGCATGCTTAAGTTAAGCATGCCAAACGTGGGTCTAATGGGGTCCTAACAAGGCATGCCTAAATTGAATCAAAATATTGCACTGCATGTTATTTGCACCGGAGCCACGATGTTGAGTTTATGTATATAGATTATATCCAGGGAGAAGCAAAATATACGAACAATTTGTAACCATATTTATTATATTTGCATATAAAATACAACAGGCATATATTAATATTGTTATACTATATTGTAGCGGTCTAAGAGGAAGCGGATTCCTGTAATAATTAAAACTCCGAACGTTCGCTCCGAGGCAAATCACTACTGTATCATCACTTTAAAACCTCTTTCTTTTTTTGGGACCCCACACTTGGCGAATACAGACGAAAATACGAACCTAGACGGGGACCAATGGTGAATTCGATACAATCATGGGCTGTACAAAATTTTTGAACCCTATGGACGAACAAAGGATACATAAAAAGGTATTCGTTTGGAGAACTCAAGGCCGGAGACCAGTGGGGAAATCGATGAAACGCTGGTCTGACTCGGTCGACGAAAACTGTTCATCGCTGCTCGAATTTCAAAATTGGGAGACGCGGTCAGTGGACCGAGACAGCTGGTGGCACTATTTGTAGGAAGTGAAGGCACGAGAGGGGCTGTAGTGCTACCAAGAAGAAGAATAATCTTCTTGGTTGTTAGGTTATGTGACGATGTTTACCGAAACTGCCATTTAGAAAAACAGCACTTTAAGCGTTATCTGGTTTTTCCTTTAGTTGCGGATATTGATTTGTGTAATGCCCAATTTGCTTACACTTGTAGCATTTTTTAACTTTGACAGAACAACTTGATGTTTCTCTTATTTTGCTAGCTATATTAAATTTCTTTTGGTGCTGGTTTTTCGATGTCAAAAAGCGGTCTTTGCGTCAATGCTGCCAACGTTTTCACTCATGTCCATTAGTTTTGTTTTTATGCTACTAGTGGAAATAGCTATACCTGAATGCTCGATCGCCATTATCATCGGTGAAAACTTTTCAGGGAGACCCGCCAACAATAATGATACGACCCAACCCTCGTTGATATCAACGCCCGTTCCTTTCAATTTATGCACCATATCTTTAATCTGAGTTATATAAGCCCTCATTGTCTCACTGTTTTCAAGATGGATAGAAATCATACTTCGCAACAAACTAATTCTGTGAAACCAGAATCATTTTAGTTTCTTCCACACAACTGTAACACCACACTCAATATACACATACAAAGATGAATCGATGGTCATCACCAATTTTGCATTGACCTTTTGACCTTCTACGATAATTGCTGTTTCGCCACCGTCATCATCTTCTTTCTTGTTGATATCAACACCTTCCAAAATCAAGAAGTTTTGAACCGCGAACACCCATTTTTCATAATTTTCACGACCATTAAGTTTCGGAACATTTAAGATACAACTTAAAGCCATTTCACTGATTAAAATCTATTTTCACTGATTAAAATGAACTACTTTTCCTATTTGAATACTGGTCTGGGCGAGTAACCTGTTAAAGCCTGCGGTTGCTGACAGTAGACTAACTTCATTTCAATAATGATAATGACACAAGAGTTGAATCCATTTATTAATATATGTCACTAGCATGCAAAGAAATGTGCCGCCTTGAATCCCGTGGATCAAGACGTGCACAATGCAATCGTTAAACTCACTTAATATGGTGAATAACTATTTTTTCCAAAAATCTAAATCTAATCTTATCGTTATATGAAACTAAACTTGTCTGCTTCATGACGAAAAGCCAAAGAGAACAGCTGATGATGAGTCTTCTTGTTGCTAGCTGATTGGTTGCCAGATGTGTAAAGTCAAACTTCCTCGAGATGATGTCAGCGCCACTCAGTGGTACACATAGTTTTCATGATTGCCACAGTACCCCCTTTCCAGAATTAACGTCAAGTTGATGTTGGCTTTGACGTCCGACTGTACGTTCTGAGAGGAATGTCATGATGTTGGTCGTTGTCATCTTTTGTAGGATATGCTGGTTTGAGTCGTTCGGTTGAGATGGTCACATCTTGTCCCTTTATCTTGATAATGAAGACGTAATCGTTGATTCGTTTAACCAACTCGTGTGGTCCTGTGTAGGGTTGCTCCAACGGCTGTCTGACTGCATCGACTCGTAGGAAGACATGAGTGCAAGTGTAGAGATCCTTGTATTGAAAAAGGCTTCTTTTTATGTGGTGAGCTGTTGGTGTCGGGCGAAGGAGTCGCAAGTGCTCACGAAATTTCTCGACAAAAAAGGTGGGATCGGCTGGCATGTCCTCGTTTGTAAAAAATTCGCCCGGAACACGTAGCTGTTCGCCGTAAAGTAATTCAGCGGGTGAAGCTGCCAAGTCCTCCTTGAGTGACGTTCGCAATCCTAGTAGAACGATTGGAACTAGTTCTAACTACGATGTTGGTTGACTGCATATAAGAGCTGATTTAAAGGCTCGGTGCCATCGCTCAATCGCACCATTGGACGCAGGATGATGGGGTGTTGTTCTAATTCGTTTCGTTCCTGTCAGATTGGTAAGGGCTCGAAAAAGTGCACTCTCAAATTGAGCGCCTTGGTCGGTTGTCAACATTTTGGGAGTTCCAAAACGCGCAACCCAGGTGTTGTAGAAAGCGTTGGCGACTGTGTCCCTAGTCATGTCTTGCATGGGGACTGCTTCTGGCCACCGTGAAAACTTGTCTACCATGGTAAGACAGTGTCGATACTCGCTCACCAATGGCAGAATGACGATATCGATGTGTGCATGATCGAATCTTTCGTTCGGCACGTTTATTGAGATGGGCTGGTTCCTGTTGTGTCGTTGGATTTTTGAGCGTTGACAGGAGATGCAGTTGTGGGTCCATCGTATCGTGTCCTTCTGAATGCTGGGCCATACGTACTTTTGGCACAGTTCGTGAAGGGTGGCCTTGCCACTCGGGTGAGCGAGTCCGTGAACTGAAGCAAAAGCCTATTGACGAAGTTCCGGTGGGACGTAAAGACGAACGTGCCCCGTTGAAATATCGCAGTAAACTGTTGCAGTACCGATTGACAGCTTTTGTTGTTGTGATCTCGTGTTGTTGCTGTTGTCTGGGAGCACACGAAGCTCGTCGTCTTCTTGTTGAGCCTCGGCTAGTTGAGTTGGGTCTGAGGCATGTTGATCGTATTAATTCTGGAGAAGGCATCGGCTACCAGATTCTCCGAGCCGGCGATGAGAGAGATGAAGTCCTACTGTCTCAATTGTCTCAGATTGGCTTTGTCAAGACTTTGAGCGATGCGTAGATTAAAGGTATTGTGAATCGTTATTTTCGATGTGCCATTCCTTTGACAGTCAGTCTCGTATCGGCCTTTCCCGATGTAACATGTCTATTGTATTCAATACAAATATATACCAATTAACGTGTGTATTATTATTGTCTCATCATACCAACTAGTCACTTTCATCACCCAGTCACAATAAGTTGGCGACGAGGATTAAAACGTTTGCAACTGACAGTGAAAACCAGTGTGACACAGTGAAACAGTTAGATTCCGCCGCGTAGCCGCCACGTTTTCAGCCGCCATTATTTTCGTGTCGTTTTCGAGACAGCTCCAGCTGGGAAAACGGATCAACAACAATTCGAACAATTTCTCTCAGTCTTCACTGCCGCATTGGGGACAAGCGGATCCGGTTCAGCTCCCCAAGTCTCACCGTTCGAATCATATGACGCCAAGAAGGAAAGATTTACTTCTTATTTAGAACGTTTTGACAATTACTGTAGTCTCAAAAATGTGGATTCCCCTATCACAATGTCTCAATTGTTGTGTGCATCAATTGGCTCTACGCATTATAACAACTTAGCTGCATTATTGGGTCCTGAGAAACCCATGAAAGATATTCCATTTGTTGAGCTAATCAAACTTTTCAAAAATATGTTGTCACCGCCTGTCTCAACTGTAGTCGCTCAGCATTATTTCCTAAATGTTACTCAGCAGCCAACACAATCAATCTCAGAATTCGTTGCATCCCTGAAGGAGAAAGCGAAAGATTGTAATTTTTATGTTGAATGTAAATGCAAATCAGTGATTCCCATTGCTGACACCTTTTTATGTGCCCAATTTGTTAGAGTAAAAGACAACTGGATTCGAGAACAGCTCTTACAACACTATGCGTTCAAAACTTTCGATGAGCTGCTCAACAAAGCCACAGCGTTGGAAGCATCACGTTTTGAAAGCAACCAGTTTACCAAAATCCCAGATAATTTCACCAATCTCAGTAGTGACACAAACAATGTCTCAAGGGTCAACAGGTCACATAGGAAATCATAACCCAACCAAAGTCGAAATACAAGTCCTAGTTCACACCAACGCTCACAGTCCCAACGCATGACACGGGTTGACTATCGTTCTTTGGGCGTTGATGGACTCTGTCTCAAATGTGGTAGGGCAAACCACAAGGCAAATCAATGCAAAATCGACCACAACGCGCTTAAATGCACTTGCTGCAAGAAAATTGGTCATGTGTCCAAGGTCTGTATCACCACCATTCTTCGAAATTCAAAGACACATGCCATCGCAACACAGTCTTCTCAGAATGATCAAAACTCTGACTCAGAATATGGTATTGGTCACATTCACTGCACTGAAGACTTATACGAGCTCAGCCCAGGTTCTGATAAATTTATCGTCAAAGTGTTTCTCAATGGCAAGCCACAAGCATTTGAACTCGATTCAGGAGCCAAAATCTCACTTCTATCTGAGACAGCATTCAAACGTCTTGGTCTCAATGCTACACTACAACCAACACAGGTATCATTCCGCTCTAACTCAGCTCATATAATAAAGCCCTTAGGGAAAGTCTCACTGTCGGTAAAATATAAAAATAGTAAAATTGATGCGGACCTATTCATTGTTCCTGCAGGATTTTATGCACTTCTGGGTCGAATATGGATTCGCACTCTCGGAATTGATCTCAAAGAAATCGATAAAGAACGGCTCACTTCGGATCATGTAGTTACAATCAACGCTGTCGCTCCTCTTGAAGACATACTCAGACAATTCGCAACTATTTTCGAAGAACGCATAGGTTGTGTGCCAAACCTAGAAATAAAACTTCAGCTCAGAGAAGGAGTAAAACCCATCTTTACTGGGGAACGCGATGTCCCTTTTGCACTGCGTCAGCGAGTTGAGGAAGAACTTGCAACTCTTGAGTCACAAGGTATTATTACTCCAGTTTCCTCAAGCGACTGGGGATCACCACTCGTCGTAATACCTAAACCTGATGGAGGGGTTCGTTTATGTGTTGATTACAAATGTGGAGTCAACGCAAAATTAGTCTCAGCTAATCATCCAATTCGTCGCATTGATGAAGTCTTGCACAGCCTCAGAAATTCAAAGTACTTCTGCAAACTCGACCTGTACAAGGCACATTTACACTTCAAAGTGGATGCGGAAGGACAGAAAATCCAAACAATCACGACACACAAGGGCACATTTCAAATGAATCGTCTCAGTTTTGGTATCAAAACAGCACCATCTGAATTCAATAGAATACTCTCACAAATTCTCAATGGCCTATCAAACGTTGAAGCATATTTTGATGACATTATCTGCCATGGCTCATCAATGGAAGAATGTACAAGAAACCTGATTGCTTGTTTAGAACGACTCAAGGAAAACGATCTCCATCTAAATAAAAATAAGTGTTCCTTCTTCAAAGAAAGTATCAGCTATCTTGGTCACATAGTCTCATTTAATAAAGTTGAAATGTCACCTGTGAAAATTCAAGCCGTCTTCAACATGCCACGTCCTAAAAATGTAGAGGAATTAAGACGATTCTTGGGTATGGTGACATATTATGCAAAATTCATTCCGGATTTCTCCACAAAATCTTTTCATCTACGACGCCTACTCAAAAAAGATGGAAAATTCGTTTGGTCAGCCTCCACTGAAGCTGCTTTCTTAAACCTAAAGTCGGAGTTGTGTAGCAAAACCCTTGATCCTCACAACAGACGCCAGCCCGACCGGTATTGCAGCTGTTTTGAGTCATGAAGTGGAAGGTCATGAAAAGCCCATTGCTTATGCCTCTCGAGCTTTGACCCAAGCTGAATGCAATTACAGTCAACTTGATAGAGAAGCCTTGACTATCATTTACGCAGCCAGACACTTCTACAACTATGTTTATGCCAGAAACTTCACCCTTGTCACCGATAGCGAGCCGCTGTCTCGTATCTTTCATCTACATCGAGCATTACCTCAGATGACATCTGCCCGTCTTTTACGCTATGCCTCCTTTCTAAGTGGATTGGACTTCACGGTACGCTGTAAAAAAGGAAAAGACAACGAGAACGTAGATTGTCTTTCTCGGGCTCCAATTCCCCAACTGCTCAGAACACCTTAAACATCAATGAATGAAGAAGTCAATGCGTTGTATGCTGAAACTATACTTCAAATCTCCAGCCCAGCTATAACTTCAGAAACTATTATTAAAGAAACAGCCAAAGATGAAAACTTTCAAACCCTGATGACCAGCCTCAGAACCAGTCAAAGAGATGAACCATTCACCATCTTTAACGGTATGCTTTTCAGATTGGATCGCCTAGTCATACCAAAATCTCTACAACGCCAAATCCTGGAAGAACTGCATGCCTCACACTTGGGCATTACAAAAATGAAACAACTCTCCAGACGATATGTATATTTAGACAAGGACATCGAGCAAATTGTTAAAACCTGTGAATCCTGTGCCCAAGTCCGGCACAGAAAGCCGCTATTTCATCCATGAGACCCACCAGATGACAACTGGGAGAGGGTACATATTGACTATGCAGGCCCCCTTGACAACCATTATTTCTTAATGTGTGTCGATGCAAAATCCAAGTGGGCTGAAGTTCGAATACTAAAAGAAGCACCATCATCAGCATCAACTATCACACTCCTAGAAACCATATTCTCTGTGCATGGCTACCCATCTGTCCTAGTATCAGATAATGCTGCCATATTTAAAAGTGAAGAGTTCCAGATACACTGTAAAGAAAGGGGAATGTTTCAGAAGTTTATTGCGCCAGGTCACCCATCAACAAATGGCCTTGCAGAAAGAAATATACAAACCCTGAAAAGAAGATTGAAAGCTGCAGCTGAAGACTCATCACCAATAGCCACAAAAGTACAAAATATCCTTTTTCGATACCGTGCCACACCATTAGCCTCCGGACGGTCACCAGCAGAGCTTTACCTGAAAAGGAAAATTCGAATACGCCTTGATGCTCTCCTGCCTAACAGAAAAGCAGTAATGCCAACGAGCCGAAGCAGCTATCACATCCGCTCATTCCAAATGGGAGAGAGAGTTCAGGCAAGAATGCACCTGAGCAATCAAGATAGCTGGCAATTTGGAACTGTCGAACAAAAACTGGGTCAGTACCATTATATCATTGACTTAGACTCAGGCCGAACTATAAAAAGGCACATCGACCAACTAATTTCAACAATGGTCCCGAAGAAACAAGTCACCTTTTCATCTCAGCAAAGACCAGCCCCAAGCCCAGGTGTTCCATATCGACACATGCCAGCTGATGAGTTACCACCAATGGACACACAGCCTACGCCATTGACTGAGCCAGGTGTCAATCAGCCAGAAACACTTACTGGCACTCCTGACCAACAGAAGCCAGCAGACGGGAACACAAACAACCCGACGCTACCACCACGCAGATCTGCTCGTCAACGATGTCCTCCAAACTTCTTGAAAGACTATGTCACCGAATAATAGAATTAAAATTATATTTCTATATGTTTTAATTAAGTGGGGGAGACTTTTGTGAATCGTTATTTTCTATGTGCCGTTCCTTTGACAGTCAGTCTCGTATCGGCCTTTCCCGATGTAACATGTCTATTGTGTTCAATACAAATATGTATCAATTAACGTGTATATTATTATGGTCTCATCATACCAACTAGTCACTTTCATCACCCAGTCACAATAAAAGGCTTGTGGTCGGTTTTGATAATAAAATGCGGACCCTCCAGAGTATACCTAAAAAACTTGATTGCGGCATAAATAGCTGGTAGTTCGTTATCATACGCGCTGTATCTAGCTTCTGTTGGGCTCAGCTTACGAGAGAAGAAGCCGAGTGGATGCCAGTGTTCGCCATCGTGCTGTTCCAAAGCTGCTTCGATAGCAATGTCAGATGCGTCATTGACAAGTTGAAGTTGTGCCTTGTGATCCGGATGGACCAGTAAGCCTGCAGTTGCAAGGTCGCGTTCGCACATTTAGAAATCTGATTCCGTTTGCGGTGTCCAAGGAGCATTGCCATTATCGTTTCTCTTGCTGTTGCTTAAGAAAGCGTTCAACGATGCCTGATGATGGGCTGAGTGTTTAAGACAACGTCTGTAGAAGTTACAGGCCCCAAGAAATCGATGCAGCTTGACGATGGTCTCAGGTTGCTTGAAGTTAAGCAGCGCAATGATTCGCTCTTGTGTTGCCTGTGAACCGTTTTTGTTGATCGTGTAGCCCAAATACTCTATCTCCGTTTGACCAAAAGTACACTTATCAATGTTAATGTGCAAGCTATGTTGCTCAAGTCGTTGGCGGACAATGTTGATTTGCTACAATACAATTCCACGCAAATATACGCTTGAATTCTAAGGGTATCTTCAAGGATTGTTTACGATACGTGGTGATTGTGGTGTTGTTGGCGGCATATAATGTTTGCATTTGCGGCTGTTGAAGTTGAGCGAAGCGTTTAGGCAGAATCGAGACGGGCGATCCGGAGTCGACTAAGAAATTTAAGTGTGACTGCTGATCGGCTATGTGTAGTCTGAATTCCGGAATTTTATCTATGTTGTCT
This sequence comes from Odontomyia ornata, assembly GCA_963969285.1. Classification (NCBI taxonomy): domain Eukaryota; kingdom Metazoa; phylum Arthropoda; class Insecta; order Diptera; family Stratiomyidae; genus Odontomyia; species Odontomyia ornata. The sequence goes on from OZ017739.1 coordinate 387,322,579, forward strand.
ACCACTTCGGTGATGGAAGGCAACTGTCTCAGTTTCCCTGATGCTGGTTTGCTTGAAACAAGCAAGGCTCCGAGCACCACTTCGCTTTTACGCCAAATCTTTTATGGTAATAGCAAGCCTCGTTGTTAGTTGAACTGCGGTGGCCTCTTGCACCACCTGTCGAACCGTGCAAATCAGAGGGGTTGAAATTGTTTGTTGATTTTGTCATCTGAACGACAACGTTATTAAGCTGACACTCGATTTTTTCAAGCAGTTTGTTGAGTTCCGACGTATCAGGCGCGCCTGCTTGTGGTGAAGTGGCCTCTGTAGCCAATACGTAAGCCGGAGCACTGTTTTCCACTATGCGGTCTGCTATTTATGCAAGTTTGTAGAGTTCGGAATCCCCGCTATTACCCAGAACGCACCTCACGCTCACTGGTAGTCGTTTCATCCACAGTGTTTTGAGGATGTCCTCAGACAAATCCGAAGATGTGAAATTTTGCATTGCTCGGAGTAGTTGTGACGGTTGTTTTCCGTCGAGGTCTGTCCCTGTGAGCAACCGGTTTAGCTGTTGCTCCTTAGATTCACAGAATCTGGTGACAAGATGCTGTTTGAGCGTGCCGTATTTGTTCGTGGCGAACGGATAATGTCAGATACTTGCTGCTGGATATCAATGTCCACAGCAGCGATAATCGTAAAATAACGAGCGTTGTCAGACGTTATTTTATTGATGAATAATTGCGCCTCCACCTGCACAAACCAAATCGTCGGGTCGCTTCGCCAAAATGGTGGCGATTTCACGTCTTTGACAGAAGCAACTTCCGCAGACGGTGGAAAGTTTGTTGCTGTAACCACCGGTGGCAATAATTTTGGCGAGGATATCATGTCCTTGTTTGGTTCATATAGCGTGTCAAGCAACGTGTTGTGATCGCGCCTTGCCGGCGACGGTGGTTGTTGAACGAACATGCTGGTTGTCAAATCCTCAGTCGCCATTTTAATTGGTACTCCCCTAGCCGGGGCTCACGTCGATGATTGGGTCACCAGGTGCAGCCGCCTTGAATCCCGTGCATCGAGACGTGCACAATGCAATCGTTAAACTCACTCAATGTGGTGACTAACAATTAATTGCAAAAATCTAAATCTAATCTAATCGTTACATGAAACTAAACTTGTCTGCTTCGCGACCAAAAGCCAAAGAGAACAGCTGATGATAAGTCTTCTTGTTGCTAGCTGATTGGTTGCCAGATGTGTAAAGTCAAACTTCCTCGAGATTATGTCAGCGCCACTCAGTGGTAGACATAGTTTTAATGATCGCCACAGAAACGTACACCGCCAACAAATGGAAATGATCACCAGCAACTATTGTGAAAAGGTGGGGTGCAATCAATTGCTTGGCGCTTACGGAGGATCTGTCGGGTAATCACGAAGTCAATGTCTATGCAAACCAAGTCAAAAAGCGATTTACTTTCCTCGATAACGGAAGAAACATTCTACTTGATTGTCTTGATATCCCTGTGCCGTAAACCCTTAGAGAAGTCGTGACTGGGTTCCAACCGAGTTCAGAACCTGTAGAGCCTGCCAACAAGCAACAAGCGGTTAATTAATAAGAGAGAGAGAGAACAACAGGACAGAAAATACGAGTACATGAAAGTTGGAAATTTGGTTCATTGAGAATATATGGCCAGTTCCTGAAAGGTTCCACATGATGACTGGTGCATTAAAATCACCACATAAATGAAGATAAACAAGAGGAATCCTTGGAAAAATTTAGTTGTATAATTCACTGAAAAAGATTTCATAAACGATTAACGAAGCATTGCATGGTACATTTATGGAAGAGATTAACAAGTGGGAACCAGGGCTAAGAAAAACTCTTGCACCATAATCATAAATGGTAATTATTATCTATATAATGAACGTAATATATCGATTAAAGCTGAAATAGATTTTATTATATTAAAAACTTGTGCATTGCAGACGAGATGAAAAAGAATTAACAAAATTGAAGCAACGGAGTTGGGAGAGCTTATGATGAAGGTAGCATTATACATAAACAGGCGTTAAAGGCATTCGGTTAATGCCGACATCATATGACTTTTCCCATGAACGATATGGCACACAATTTTACTGACTTGCTTCGTTGAGCTCCTAGAATTAATATTATTTTAAAATTTTTGAAGTATTTAAAAATCAATGCAGTACCTCTCGTTCTCGTTGTTTACTGCAGCTCGTATAGAGCACTGGTTTCTGCATACAGTTCTTTAAGTTACATCCGTCCTTTAAGCGTGTCCTCCTGGTCTGTAAGGGGGGAAGTCTTCTTTAAAACATTGGAACCAGTAATTTCCTGCCCACTGACTTTCACCCTTGATTAAATCCACAGATATCGGTCATGTTTGAATATGAATTTTTTTTTGGCGTCCATTAAATTTCAAATTAGCTAAATTTAAGGAGTGGAATGTATGAGTGAGTACCTCATATATCAACAAGCAGCTTACTTATTACACATATTCAAGAGCTACGTTCAGCAACAGTGGAATGAGCGGTTTATCGGAATTGATCTAAAATTATAAAATTTAATATTAAAGTTGATTTATAGATTCAAATAAAAGCCTATCATACTTACACATTTATATTTTAAAATTTCGTCCCATTAACCTGACTTATAGTCCTCGCAAACGGGCAACAATCATGATTTGAAAGTTGAAACAAACTAAAAGAATAAAAAATATTGATAAAATTATTTGTTTATAGTATATCGGAATGAAAACGCACAGATTTCGCGACACATTTTGGATGTATCCGTAACTTTACGATTGCCTATAGAATTAATTCTTATAGATCCTTTGAGTTGGGCGCATTAAAGCTATTATTTTTTTCTTACGCGTAGCGACTTCAATCGATACTAAGGAGATGCAGCGTAACGCTGAAAACATTTTCCCAGTTCAAAATAATGCCATCTGAAATCATGTGGTCTGAATGAAGTGGCCACATCTATAAATTGGGCACCTTTTGGTCAGAGGACGAATGGAAAAAAAAGACTTGAGCGTTTGGAGAAGGCTAATGTAACGAATCATCAGCACAACGATTTCGAAATATTTTTCATTAAGAAAACACCAAAGAATATCCGAACTTCGAAAGAAGTGGGTTTCAGACTTCGTCCCCTAATTATATAATTGAATTACTTAGCACACTCATTAGCCCTTTGAACGAAAAACAATCCTTTTTAGACCCACTTGTACCTCCAATTGTCAAAGCCACAATAAACTCTAGCAAAGATCTTCAGAGCAGGTTTCTACTATCAAGACTGGGTGAGCACAGATTATATGAGTTGGTTCGACTCTACTTAGCTTACATGCATAAAGCATCAGACACAACATGTATCAACGGTAAAACGAAGACCAATATCAAAGTAATGATCCAGAGAGAAGGCCTTCCGGTAGATGTTGATGCTCTACAAAAACAAGAATAAGCCAAAAAGATCTTGAAACTTACTCTTCTCATGTAAGCTCAAATTATATATCCTCGCTCCAAAGGTCACGTGAGCAACATCACAAATTTTTTCGTTCATAATAAGAGCTCTACCACAAAATGCCTCAAAATGTTCTACCATAACGGTAGTGGCATGAGAGGCAAACTCAATAAACTTTTTCTTGACGCTAAATCATGCCCTTTCAGTGTCCTTGCATTCACAGAAACCTGGTTAAATGACTCTCATCGTAACGAAGCGATTCTCGACAGTTGTTAGTCTATTTATAGAGACGATCGATACTATCTAAGCACTGGCCTAACCCGAGGAGGTGATGTCCTAATTGCCATACACAACGCTTACTCGATTGATATCGCCAATACCGCAACTTTCAAAACTTTCCAACATGTAATAGCGAAAATCAAAATAAATAAACTTTAATTGTACGTTGGTGTATTCTATATTCCCCCAGAGTCCAGTGAGACAATCTATACAGAGGTTCGTGGAGTTGTCTCTTCACTTGCTGAACTCTCGAAAGAAGAGAGAATCTTTGGAGATTTTAACAAGCCCAATTCAAAGTTTGTAGTTGACGAACTTGACAATCGTCTCATTCCATTGAATCTTCGAGACGATATTGATTTCAACCTAGTTTCTACATTGTACGGCAATGATTTACAGCAAGTAGCTCCGATGTGGAAAATCTTTTCAAAAATACCCTTCACCATTCCGCACTTTTAGTTGATTATTCCATCTCTGATGACACAAACAGCCTTCCGTACAATAACTCGATTGTATTTGATTTCCGTAATGCTGACTACGATAGCATTAACAGTTATATTTCTAATGGTGACTGGACTAGTAGGCTTTCGACGCTAGATGTAGATGATGCAGTAAACTTTTTCTACTAGACCATATTTGACGCCGTTGGAAGTCATACACCTAAAATCAAAAAGAGGAATAAAGCCATGGTTGGACAGTAGTCTTAAAAATTTAAGAAACAGAAGGAAAAAGCTCCACAAAATTATACAAAAAGAACCCAATGTCAGTGATGCAATTAAAAACGAATATAACAACTGTAATGAATTTCTACTTTCAGATCGAACGCGGAACCGACCTCTCATCGGTTCTAGACGTTAAGTCTGAGTAGTGCCAACGGATGGTACCAACAGGTCAACCAATCCGTGCACCGTAATCCATTCACGCGGTGACTGCTTGTCGGCCAGCTAGTTCGGAGAGGATTTCGGTCGCGGGTCTCCGAATGGATTACGCTCAATTACAATATTTCAGTCACCTGAACTTGCCCGTTTTTCAAACGCGTCAACAATTACTCATCCAGAACGAGAAACCTACATTACGTTAGTTCTGGATGTGATCTATCCACAGATCTCAAATCAAAAACGCTACAAAATCCTATAGGCGCGTTACCGATTCACCGACGCGGTACCGAAAAATATACTACTCGAACTTAAATCGAAGGAAGCTACTCTAAGGAAATGACGAAACAAACAAAGGTACCGCGTACCGCGCGCGATGCGAAACCGACTTCAGCGGATTTGTCGAAACCCTAACCTCGCGACGGCATACCTACCATACACTCTCCGTTCCCCCTGAAATAGAACGAGTTACTGAAAAGGAAAGTCGTGTGTTAACTTAGCAATTCATATTATTATTCAATTCAATTAAATTAGGATTTCTATTATAAATATTAGTATCTTCCATTTAAAAACGAGAAAATTCTCTAATCTACAAATCTGTAACAAAAAAATCGTGTAAGTATTTATCTTAGATACTTCTCCTTATCTGACATGATTTTAGTAGTCTACTTTTTCTTATTTTAAGCTTTAATTTGAGAAAACACAAACTATCTTTTATCTATGTTTTGGATTTAAATTTTGCGTTTAAAAAAACATATCACTAAGGATTTTCGTATATTCTAAGCATTAAACAAATTTGCTGGTTGCTTGTTTGTTGTAAATTTAGTCATATCGAGCTTATTTCTCATGGGGAAAGGATTCGAGGGCTAGAAATGGTTTGGAATTTCTAAAACGTTCACATGTATCGTGTTCAAGAAATAAGAGCGATTTATCATTAAAGAAGAGTTAAAACTGATTAAGTTTCAAAAACTAACATTTGCACAATTTAGACATTTCAAAGGAAGTATAGGCTGCCTTTTTGCCTCCCATTTCTTTTTCTCAATTTTTCCGTTTTTTTACTTAAATCTTTCAATTGCATGCTTACTTAAATCGAATTAATTTAAATTTATGACACATAAATTGAATATTTTTCCAATAAATAAAAACTCAAAATATGTATGATTGGGCGGATAGCATCATAATATTGTGAGATGATTAGCAGTACATTCTCTTCAATATTTCTGACAACACTTAAAGTTAACCATTTTATCTCTTCTTCCTTATAGTCGATTACTTATTATAGTATTCAAAACAAAATTATAACTACATTTAAGTTTTTTTTTCCTTTATGTTTTCTTCTATTCAAACAAATAAGGCACAACTCTGTACTATACAAAAAAAATAATTTTTCTTTTCAATTATACTTTACTTCAATTACGAGTCGACGTGTATTTTGAATACAATCAGCCGGTATTCTGTTTTTTCTTTGTCTTTAAATAAGGAAATTATTTGTGGTTTTTTTATTTTCAATGGAATATTTTATTTTGTGTAACTTCGCTGATCAATTGTCGCTTACGTTTCTTTTAAAGTTCATAGAAAAAAATATCGCATCTACTACTTTAGGCTGTTTCACAAGGACGGAATAGAATACTTCCAAATGGTTCAGGAATATTTTCTATTTTGGTAATTTTTCACTTGAACGGCAGCAAATTTATTGACTAGTCGATAAATTACTTCAGAGAATCGTTTTGAAGTGCCATTCGAAATTTCAGTCACAAAGAAAAGAAACTTGTTATCAGAGGCAATTTATACACTAAAAAAGCAACCATTTGAAAACAAATGTTTTTTTTTTTTTATGACTTTCATTATCACTAGCGAACTTTTAATTTGGTTGGCAGATGGTATTTCCATTTTGCGACTGTTACATCAAGCTCATCTTCTAAACGCATGAGAGTTCGCAGCGAATGGTTAAAAACAACATACAGTTTTCCAATATCGATGTGCCGTTATCAGAGTACTTAATTAAAACTTCGTTTTTTCTTTTGCGTGACCTTGACCCTGTTAAGTAACATGTTACATATTTTGATATTGTTACGAAAAAGGTTCAAGTGTTCTAAGTTTTAGAGTCTTTTTACTTTGATCCGATCGTTTGCAGTTTATTAGTTGGCTATTGTTAGCTTCTGCGTTTGGCGACATACATCTAATCATATTCACTTAAATTCGAAGTCCACTTGAATCCATATAGATTGATTAGTAATGATCCTGACTTCATTTAAAAATCTTATGTACTAAATATTTACATATGATTTAATATTTCCTCAACATATTGGCAAGGCGATTGAAAATCCGCCATATCGCATGCAGATGTAGCCGTTGCATGCTTGGAACGGCATGAAGGCTGATTTTAAGGTCCCCGATTTTCTTTCCTTATGATAAATCTTGGTATATCTACCTTGGGAAGAACGAGAAAATAATATTTAGCCTTTGGATACTTATCTCGAATCACAACAGCACAATCAAGCAACAAATCCGGATCGTTCAAAGATTTGACCAGAACCATATTCCAGGATGGTTTTGCGGGCAATGAAGCTGTCCTTGTAAGTTGAGTTGATCGGATTATATGTGATACGACCATCACATTTGCAGAATTCCCGCCATGTGGCTGTGTCCACTCGACTTTCAATATTAGCGCCGCATTTTTGATAACGTGAGAAGCATACCCGCGGACAATGTTGATCACTTTTAATAGCATATGTTTATACCGTACAATGTACGTTGCTGAATCGAAGACTGCAATCTGTACTGCGGATTGCAAGCGATACGCCAATTGATCAATCTGAACAAAGTAGCAAGCGTTACTTCGAATTTCCGCATGAAGAAGTGTCAAATCATTTTGGTGTTGAATTATTCTCCTACTGGATTCATTAAGAGAGATTGTTTTATCGAAGGTATATTCCCACTTAGTCCGCAGTTCACACTGCCTTCCGCTGCAGACCAGACAAAATATTGCTAAACTTTTCTAATTAGTTATTAACTAAACTAACCTCTTTCCTAATGTTTCTGCTCCGGTGAATGTCACTGCCTCACGAATAACGTTTCCAAAAACTCTTTAAGCACACCACGCGTTTCTTCACAGATTAAACAGGGAATACGTTTCACTCCACCACGTCGCGCCAAACGACGTATAGCTGGTTTTGTAATACCTTGGATATTATCACGAAGAACTTTACGATGACGTTTAGCGCCTCCATGTGCTGTCAAAAGTTCCGGTTGTCACCTCGGACAAAACATATGTGCGTGGAATGGCACTTCATATGGCGGAAATGTGCTTCTTCAGATGTCGCCAGTGGCATAGTTTTCTCGATGGCCACGGTGGAGGGGCATTTCCAGATGGCTATGTCTCGAAATGTGCCGGGGTTGGATTAATTCTATATTTCGAATATTTATATCCACGGATCCAAATATTTGGACAGAAAAAAAAAAATATTTTCTGCACAACGATATCCGCACAACAGATGAAGTCCGCTGGCACTTCGAGGACATATCCATCTGGCAGGTTACAAGGGTTCGGGATCGGAATCACTTCGATTCCTGGGCGCAGGCGTCACATTACACATTCCCCCCCCCAAAATCGAAGTAATTACGATCCCGTCTCCTTGGTAACAGGTCTTGGTTAGGGACGTGGCGGGTCGAAGATCCGTTTCGAAGGATAGGCTACAACCCTGTTCGTGAAGACTCGGCAGTGACTATATAGTAGGAAGTCAGGTGTTATTCGGAGGCCTTCGTCTAGGCAGAGATTTGGGATAAGCCAAGGTTTCTCGTGGGAATTAGTTGCACTTCATCGTCTAAGGTCTTTTGCGTGGTAAATTCCCAGGGTCTTACCAGTCATGTCCGCGATGAGGTATCGGGTGGGGCTTATGACTTGTATGACTCGACACTTCACGAATTTCTTGTCTAGTTTGGCATTGTAATGTCGGGTGGCATCGCTCTGTCGGAAGTTTCGACGATATATTTCGTCGCCGGCCTTAAAGCCAGAAGGATGAGATCGCAAGTTGTACCGCTCCTCTCCCATCCGTCTACTTTCTTCAATCTTCTCCCGCAGTTGATCTCGCAGAAGTTGGAGCTTTTCGTGCGGTTCTAGAACCACGATTGGGTCCTCTAGCGATTTTAGCTGCCGCAATAGCCGGTAAGCGCTCCCATGACAGATCATATACTGGCCGAACACTGCAAAATACGGCGAAATGCCGGTCGTGGCGTGGTACGACGAGCGCAGTGCACTAGTGATGGCGGACAATTTGCGATCCCAGTCCCTCTGATTCGGGTGGACATAGGCGCGAATGGCCGCTATGAGCGTACGATTCAGTCGTTCAGATGCGTTGGCTTGTGGTGAATAGACGGCAGTTCGTTGGTGGATGATGCCGTATTTGGACATTAGGTCTCGGAACTTGCTGGATGTGAACTGGACCCCATTGTCGGAGACAAGTTTCTCCGGAACTCCAAACATGTGAAAGACTCGGTTCTCCAAAAAGCTGATTATTGGTCCAGTGTGCATGTTACGTAGTGGTTCTATGATAGGGAATTTGGAGAGCTGGTCCAGGACCACGACAGCTCCCGTGTGACCAGAAGCAGATCGAGGGTAAGGACCGATAAGATCAATGTACAAGCGCTGGAACACGCGTTCGGGGACCTCAACCTTACCCATGGGTGGCCGAAGGATGGTGTTGGGCGCTTTAGTGCACTTGCATAGCTCACAAGAGGCTACGTACGCTTTTATCTGTTGTGCCATCTTAGGCCAAAAGAAACAGGTTTTCAACCGCCTAAGTGTACGACCGTATCCGCCGTGCGCACTTGATGGGTGGTCATGAGCCCGCCTGATAAGATCAGTGGTTAATTCTTCGGGCACCCACAACTTCCACTGTTCTTCTTCTTGTATGGGATCTCCGGAGGCGTGTCCCATCCGTTTGTAAATAAATCCATCCGTCAACCGCAGTTCAGGAAGCTGGGGCTGTTGATTCTGGATAGTGTGAATCAGTTGTGTGTAGGTTACTGACTTGAAGGCAGGATGGTCCAGATCGATCAATTGGGGGCTGTCGTCCTCTTGGACCAACTCGGCTCCTTCAGGGGCGAACATTCTGGATAGGGTGTCGGGGACTACATGCTGGCTTCCTTTTCGGTGGCGAATTGTGAAGTCAAATGCCTGTAGTTTCAGTGCCCACCTGGCCAATCTGCCGTTAAGATCAGTCTGGCTCATTAACCATTTCAGAGAAGCGTGATCCGTAACGATTTCAAAGGTGTGTCCCTCCACATAGGCTCGGAAGCGTTTCACTGCCAACACCGCGGCTAAACATTCTTGCTCGGAGACCGTGTAATTTCGCTGGGCTGGGTTCAGCTTGTGAGACATGAAGGCTATAGGTCTCTCCTCGCCGTCTTGTGCAACCTGGACTAAGACTGCTCCCACCCCATGTTGACTCGCGTCACAATGGATTGAGAACGGTTTGTCAAAGTCCGGGCTGTGCAGTACGGGGGCCGTAGTCAGACTCTTCTTTAGCTCTTCAAAGGCTCGCAAGCTGGGCTCTTCCCAGACGAATTTACGTCCCTTACGCAGCATGTCGGTCAAAGGAGTGGTAATGGTGGCATAGTCACGTACAAAACGCTGGTACCATCCGCATAAGCCTAAGAATCGGCGTAACTGTTTGGTGGTCTTGGGTAATGGAAAAACGTCAATCGCTTGAGTCTTTTCCGGATCGGTCTTGATATGCCCATGCCCAATGATGTGACCTAAATACTTCACCTCCGTCATCACGAACTGGCTCTTCCTTATGTTGATGGTTAATCTTGCCCTCCGGATGTGTAGAGCCACCTCCTGAAGCAGGTCGATGTGTTCGTCAAAGGTCTCGGTTATAAGCAGCAGATCGTCCAAGTAAACGAAAACTTGGTGCCGCAAATGAGGTGGTATCACCTTATCCATAAGGCGCGTCATCGTTTGGGGGGCATTACACAATCCGAATGGCATGGTCACGAATTGATATAGGGGCCGACCTGGGACTGTGAAGGCTGTTTTCTCCTTTGAACTGGGGTCTAAAGGAATTTGCCAGAAGGCGTCCTTGAGGTCTAAGCTCGTGATGAAATGGGCTTTAGGCAATCGACTCAAAATGCCTTCGATCAACGGTAGAGGATATGCGTCCTTGACTGTGACGGCGTTCAAGCGTCTGGCATCTAAGCATAACCGGACCTTGTTCGGCTTGACAACTAAGGTGACTGGGGAAGCCCACGCGCTCTGTGATTCTTCGATTACGCCTAATGATAGCATTCGATCCACTTCGGCATATAACGATTTTTCCTTCGCCGGAGATATGGCGAAATGTCTCTGTTTTATGGGTTTAGCGTCCCCCACATCTATAGTGTGGAACACCAGGGCAGTCCGCCCGAGACCTTCTTTCTCGTGCGATGGAAAAGCCGATATAGCCGAGTCGAGACGCAGTTGCTGAGTTACATCCAGTGTATGCCGTAGTAAGTTAGTGGGTTGAGATTGGTCAGGAACGGTGGTGACGGACTCCAGGGTCGAACTGGAAAATAGTGCCGGGGCCAAGTTAAATTTTCGAACGAAATCCACTCCTAAATAAAGATTCTGGGTTAACTGAGGTATGATGAAAAATTCCATAGGTTTAGTTACCCCTTTAAAGGTGACATCCGTCATAATTTTTCCCACTACAGAGTGACGAGTTCCGTCCGCCGTGCTTAACCAGGAGGTGAAATGACGGATTTGGTCCGCGTGCTTTGCCAGTACCTCCCCTGCAAACTCGGCAGAGATGCAATTCACACTGGCTCCCGTATCGACTAAGCCTGATACTCGTTTTTGCAGGAGGTGTACTGACGCATATGGCCGAACATCATCCCTCAATAATTCGTCTAAGTATATGTCCTTCAACACTTTCCTCGACTGCCTGACTTTTCTCCAGAAGCTCCGCATCCGACGCGTGGCTCGCTTGCTTCGCGGTGGGACATTTGTGGCCAATTCCTCATGGAAGATGCGCTGTCGAGTAGCCAAATAATTCCGCAACCTGACATGAAAAGGTTTTACATGCCAAGGAACCTTCGTCTCGCTATCATTTCCCTGCGCATTGGCCTCGGCGAAGGACGGCGTCGGTTGTGGAACTTCGGGAGAACTGTGTTTAGCGGTGCGAGTCAGCAGAGTTGGAGTCATGTTGGGAGCTGGGTCATAGCTGGTGATGGGGTCTGGATTGGTTCGTCCGGGGTCTAGGAGTGCCGACGGGTGGTCGCGGCACTCGGTGGCAAGTTTTTTCGCCCTTTGCAATTTGCACAGTCAGGTGCGTATGTGTCGGCCTTCCCGCAGCGGTAGCAGAAAAGCGTCGGCTCCGCTGGACATGCGTAGAACCGATGTCCCGGTTGTCGGCAGTTCCAACAGACCGTCGGGCTTGTAAGTGCTTCAAGGGAGGGTCGATCAATCAATGCTGGGTCCTCAAGCTCCGGTGGTGCTCCGCTCCTCGGTACTGGTACTGGATCAGCAAGCAGGTGGTCTGCTGCCATCAACTCCGCGGTGTGATGATTTCGGGGATTTGGTCCCGTTATGCGAGGTTGTGGGCGGAAGGTACCTCGTCGCTCATCCAAGTGTTCTTGTCTACGCGCATGGAGGCGCAATCCCTGTATGGTGTTGATGGGAAAATGTAGCAGGCTGTTCTGGAGATCCCAGCGCATGTTCTCTCTGATAATTTCTACTAATTCGTCCTCGGGCATGGTATTTCGCAGGCGAGTGCTCAATCTCACTATACTGGTGTAGTACTGGTCGAACGGTTCGTGAGCGCCTTGTTTCCGTTTCTTTATTTGCTCTCTTAGCTCTCTCTCAGTGAAGCCATCCTCAAATCGATTGCGGAAGGCTGCACTGAAAGAGTGCCAAGTGGGACGTGGCGTTGACTCTTTAAAGCTCCAGTACCAGTCGGCAGCGTCGCCGCTGAACAAAAGATGTGCATGCCGGAGGAAGGCCGAAGAATCCCCTCCCAGGGTGCTGGATATCAACGCCTGAATCCGGAAAAGGAACCGGTCCGCCGATATCATATCGTTGAACCCTGTAAAGTTCAGGCGCCAACTCTCCATGATACGAGGCGTTGGGTCTCGGAAAAGTGTCAATGCGTTCCCGGGGGGAATCACATCCTCTACTGACCTGTTGTACTGAACTGCCTCGGGGGCTGGAGGTACCAACGGAGGTCCGGTACTGTGTCGCGGTCTGTATTCGGGAGCTCTGGGATCCATTCCCGAGTTCCTTGGAGGTGGGACCCATTGCTCGGATTGTCGGGAGTGGGGCATCGCCACACTGGGATTTGGCTCCCAGCCAAGCGGAGTTCTCACACGGCTGGGTGGTTGGCTCAACGGGAGATTCTGGATCTTTCCCTCCAGGTTGCCAATCCTCTCCGACATATCCCTCATCAACGCCACGAGGGTGTCAATGGAGTGGGCGGAAGGCATGGTTGTCACCTCGGACACGACACTCGCAGCCGGAACTTCACCGCCTACTGCTCCTTGCAGGTCTAAGAGTGGTTGTGACGGTTCGGCTTCTGGAGCTCCTTTCGCCACTGCTCCACGCGTCGGTAGGGGCGTTCCGATGGGGACGTCTAGGGCAGACCGATCTATGGGTCGCCGGCATAAGGGACACAATTCTGACGTGAGGAGGAGCTGTTGTACACAGGCACGATGGAATAAATGTCCACAATCCAATCGCACGCTGTGTACGCCCTCCACTACGTCTTCGAAGCAGATCCCACAGTTCGCGGGTTGGACCGTTTTGGACCGGGTCCACCGCTTATCGGGCGTCCGCTTCGTTGCCATTTCGTGTGGGTTTATTATGGGTGGTTGCTAGTATGAAATGAGAGGAAGAAAAAAAATTATAAAATATAAAATATACTTATTCCTACTAAAGTTTATAGAATAATAAAAGATTTTAAATATTATCACTAAATTAGTGGCCGTTAGTGGCGAGCTAATAATAGAGGCTGGGAAAAAAAAATTGTTTAAGACACACTTTCCTTTCCAGTGGTCGACCTCTTCAGCGGGAAATGAGAGTGCGTGGTAATCTGCCGAAGAAAGGGTGCTTCGGTCGATTTACGAAATTTAACCCCATACCCACATACATTACAAAAAACCGTCTCTAAACTACGTTAAAGTGACTCGACGAGACAAGTGGTAGAGCTACCGTAACGACTTTGTACGCGGTCAAAATTCCCGACGCGTAGAAGCATTCCGGGCTTCGCCACTCCAGCATACGCCATCGAACGTTGAACCGATACCACTCGTCTAACACGCATAAGAAATAGTTAGAATCCTTCCGCGACATAAAGGCAAGGTAGCCTTCTATTTTCTTGAGAGTCCATGCTGATAGGTAAACCCATCAGACTGGCAGTTCCATCAAGAAAATAGAAGGTCCTTACAGGGGTTAACCTGGGACAACACATCGGAAGGATTCTGTCGCGAGAAAAAAAAAATCAAACAAAGGAGAGCGGAAGCTACAACTCACGTGAAGCGACTTCTAGTGTGTATCACACAATTCCACTGCTCCTGATAGTGGGACTCGAGTACCAAAGTACCTTACATCCTCCGTAAAGGACCAACTCGTCAGAAGACGCGAAGTTCTTTCCCCCTTAGGATGTTTTTTGGCCCCACGTTGGGCGCCATTTGTTATGAATTTCTACTTTCAGATCGAACGCGGAACCGACCTCTCATCGGTTCTAGACGTTAAGTCTGAGTAGTGCCAACGGATGGTACCAACAGGTCAACCAATCCGTGCACCGTAATCCATTCACGCGGTGACTGCTTGTCGGCCAGCTAGTTCGGAGAGGATTTCGGTCGCGGGTCTCCGAATGGATTACGCTCAATTACAATATTTCAGTCACCTGAACTTGCCCGTTTTTCAAACGCGTCAACAATTACTCATCCAGAACGAGAAACCTACATTACGTTAGTTCTGGATGTGATCTATCCACAGATCTCAAATCAAAAACGCTACAAAATCCTATAGGCGCGTTACCGATTCACCGACGCGGTACCGAAAAATATACTACTCGAACTTAAATCGAAGGAAGCTACTCTAAGGAAATGACGAAACAAACAAAGGTACCGCGTACCGCGCGCGATGCGAAACCGACTTCAGCGGATTTGTCGAAACCCTAACCTCGCGACGGCATACCTACCATACACTCTCCGTTCCCCCTGAAATAGAACGAGTTACTGAAAAGGAAAGTCGTGTGTTAACTTAGCAATTCATATTATTATTCAATTCAATTAAATTAGGATTTCTATTATAAATATTAGTATCTTCCATTTAAAAACGAGAAAATTCTCTAATCTACAAATCTGTAACAAAAAAATCGTGTAAGTATTTATCTTAGATACTTCTCCTTATCTGACATGATTTTAGTAGTCTACTTTTTCTTATTTTAAGCTTTAATTTGAGAAAACACAAACTATCTTTTATCTATGTTTTGGATTTAAATTTTGCGTTTAAAAAAACATATCACTAAGGATTTTCGTATATTCTAAGCATTAAACAAATTTGCTGGTTGCTTGTTTGTTGTAAATTTAGTCATATCGAGCTTATTTCTCATGGGGAAAGGATTCGAGGGCTAGAAATGGTTTGGAATTTCTAAAACGTTCACATGTATCGTGTTCAAGAAATAAGAGCGATTTATCATTAAAGAAGAGTTAAAACTGATTAAGTTTCAAAAACTAACATTTGCACAATTTAGACATTTCAAAGGAAGTATAGGCTGCCTTTTTGCCTCCCATTTCTTTTTCTCAATTTTTCCGTTTTTTTACTTAAATCTTTCAATTGCATGCTTACTTAAATCGAATTAATTTAAATTTATGACACATAAATTGAATATTTTTCCAATAAATAAAAACTCAAAATATGTATGATTGGGCGGATAGCATCATAATATTGTGAGATGATTAGCAGTACATTCTCTTCAATATTTCTGACAACACTTAAAGTTAACCATTTTATCTCTTCTTCCTTATAGTCGATTACTTATTATAGTATTCAAAACAAAATTATAACTACATTTAAGTTTTTTTTTCCTTTATGTTTTCTTCTATTCAAACAAATAAGGCACAACTCTGTACTATACAAAAAAAATAATTTTTCTTTTCAATTATACTTTACTTCAATTACGAGTCGACGTGTATTTTGAATACAATCAGCCGGTATTCTGTTTTTTCTTTGTCTTTAAATAAGGAAATTATTTGTGGTTTTTTTATTTTCAATGGAATATTTTATTTTGTGTAACTTCGCTGATCAATTGTCGCTTACGTTTCTTTTAAAGTTCATAGAAAAAAATATCGCATCTACTACTTTAGGCTGTTTCACAAGGACGGAATAGAATACTTCCAAATGGTTCAGGAATATTTTCTATTTTGGTAATTTTTCACTTGAACGGCAGCAAATTTATTGACTAGTCGATAAATTACTTCAGAGAATCGTTTTGAAGTGCCATTCGAAATTTCAGTCACAAAGAAAAGAAACTTGTTATCAGAGGCAATTTATACACTAAAAAAGCAACCATTTGAAAACAAATGTTTTTTTTTTTTTATGACTTTCATTATCACTAGCGAACTTTTAATTTGGTTGGCAGATGGTATTTCCATTTTGCGACTGTTACATCAAGCTCATCTTCTAAACGCATGAGAGTTCGCAGCGAATGGTTAAAAACAACATACAGTTTTCCAATATCGATGTGCCGTTATCAGAGTACTTAATTAAAACTTCGTTTTTTCTTTTGCGTGACCTTGACCCTGTTAAGTAACATGTTACATATTTTGATATTGTTACGAAAAAGGTTCAAGTGTTCTAAGTTTTAGAGTCTTTTTACTTTGATCCGATCGTTTGCAGTTTATTAGTTGGCTATTGTTAGCTTCTGCGTTTGGCGACATACATCTAATCATATTCACTTAAATTCGAAGTCCACTTGAATCCATATAGATTGATTAGTAATGATCCTGACTTCATTTAAAAATCTTATGTACTAAATATTTACATATGATTTAATATTTCCTCAACATATTGGCAAGGCGATTGAAAATCCGCCATATCGCATGCAGATGTAGCCGTTGCATGCTTGGAACGGCATGAAGGCTGATTTTAAGGTCCCCGATTTTCTTTCCTTATGATAAATCTTGGTATATCTACCTTGGGAAGAACGAGAAAATAATATTTAGCCTTTGGATACTTATCTCGAATCACAACAGCACAATCAAGCAACAAATCCGGATCGTTCAAAGATTTGACCAGAACCATATTCCAGGATGGTTTTGCGGGCAATGAAGCTGTCCTTGTAAGTTGAGTTGATCGGATTATATGTGATACGACCATCACATTTGCAGAATTCCCGCCATGTGGCTGTGTCCACTCGACTTTCAATATTAGCGCCGCATTTTTGATAACGTGAGAAGCATACCCGCGGACAATGTTGATCACTTTTAATAGCATATGTTTATACCGTACAATGTACGTTGCTGAATCGAAGACTGCAATCTGTACTGCGGATTGCAAGCGATACGCCAATTGATCAATCTGAACAAAGTAGCAAGCGTTACTTCGAATTTCCGCATGAAGAAGTGTCAAATCATTTTGGTGTTGAATTATTCTCCTACTGGATTCATTAAGAGAGATTGTTTTATCGAAGGTATATTCCCACTTAGTCCGCAGTTCACACTGCCTTCCGCTGCAGACCAGACAAAATATTGCTAAACTTTTCTAATTAGTTATTAACTAAACTAACCTCTTTCCTAATGTTTCTGCTCCGGTGAATGTCACTGCCTCACGAATAACGTTTCCAAAAACTCTTTAAGCACACCACGCGTTTCTTCACAGATTAAACAGGGAATACGTTTCACTCCACCACGTCGCGCCAAACGACGTATAGCTGGTTTTGTAATACCTTGGATATTATCACGAAGAACTTTACGATGACGTTTAGCGCCTCCATGTGCTGTCAAAAGTTCCGGTTGTCACCTCGGACAAAACATATGTGCGTGGAATGGCACTTCATATGGCGGAAATGTGCTTCTTCAGATGTCGCCAGTGGCATAGTTTTCTCGATGGCCACGGTGGAGGGGCATTTCCAGATGGCTATGTCTCGAAATGTGCCGGGGTTGGATTAATTCTATATTTCGAATATTTATATCCACGGATCCAAATATTTGGACAGAAAAAAAAAAATATTTTCTGCACAACGATATCCGCACAACAGATGAAGTCCGCTGGCACTTCGAGGACATATCCATCTGGCAGGTTACAAGGGTTCGGGATCGGAATCACTTCGATTCCTGGGCGCAGGCGTCACATTACACAACTGGCAAATGAATTTAGATTGAAGCCACGCGCGGCCTATGCAATGCATGTTAATTTTATTGGTGAAAAAAAAACAGAATCCAAAACCCAAAGAAGTTCTTTGATTTTGTAAATATGACCACAGCTCCTCTGTCCCAGAAGAAATCTGTAAATTCTTCGCAGATCATTTTCAATCAGCGTATTCCTTACCAAACACCTCACCTCATGTAGATAACACTAACGCCGTTTTTGAAACAGCGCTTCAGGAACTCTTAGTTTCTGAAAATGATAACATATAATTAATGCAATTAAAACACTTGAACTGAACCATCGACCTGGCCCAGATTTACTTCCGCCTTATTTTCTATACCAGTGCAGTGAAGTATTAGTTTTACCTCTCCATATCATTTTTAATAAGTCACTCGTAAGCGGAAAATTTCCTATACACTGAAAATCTTCTCACCTGACTCCAATTCATAAAAGCAAAAGCAAAGGGAGTATTCAAAGTTATAGAGTAATTGCCACTTTATCCGCCATCCCAAAATTATTCGAGAAAAAAGTATGCTCTGAAATATCGCTCGCAATAGAGCAGCGTCTCAATGACCAGCAACATGGCTTCAGGAAAAACCGATCCACAAAAATCAATCTAACAGTTATGGTCTCATACATACTTTGCACAATGGAAAAAGGGCACCAGGTTGACGCAATTTATACTGATTTTAGTTAGTAAAGCCTTTGATCGCGTCAATCCTACGATACTGTCAAACAACTGCGCACTGGCCCATTACTTCGCTGGCTAAACTCTTACTTCAAAAACCGGACTCAAACCGTTAAATTTCAAGGGTATACGTCGAAAGAAATTCTAGTCTACTCCGGTGTACCTCAAGGCAGCCATCTCGTACCTCTTCTTTTCAACATATTTATATCAGACCTTTCTGATGTGTTATCCGATATACCCTATTTATTTTATGCGGATGATCTCAAGTTATACTATGGGATAACATCCTACAGTGATTCGATATTCTTATAGAACAAGATAAATGCTTTGCTTGTATGGTTCAACACAAACCGCCTATACCTGAACCTCGAAAAATGTCAGGTGATTAGTTTCTCTTGCAGAACTTCAATTTTATTAGCTGATTATCACCTCGGTAATACTAATCTTTCCCGAACAGACAGCATAGTAGAACACGGTGTCTTCTTGGATGAAAAACTCCGTTTTAATTTGCACTATGATGAGGTTCTCTGGAAGGCTAATAAAAAACTTTTAGAAAAAAAATAGAAAACCGACTTCGAAGTGCCCTAAAAAGGGTGAAATAAATTTTATGGAAGCGGTGCCATATCATGTTTTCCCCCATTCTTTTGTGGTAGTGCAGATGTTGGAAGTATTTATGTTGAAATGGGGAAATTGATTTGGTACCGCTTCCATAAAATTTATTTCACCCT